>JAFIDM010002131.1:50980491-50996853 GCA_023159025.1 Thereuonema tuberculata | reverse complement strand
AATATTACTTTATTTTTAATTAACAATTCGAAATCTATGGATTTATGAAGTGTTCAAATACTTGAAGCTTCAGTTGTTTGGTTATGGTGCAAATATTGATTTCTTTTTTTATATTTAGCTTGAAAGGATGGTTTTCTAGACTCTCTTGAAGAATATTCAAATTCATCTTTGTTTTACTCCCTATTAAATTATTTAAAACTACTTCAACTTTCTTAAAAAAAAGAGAGTTACTTAATATTTCATGTCGAAGAATCACTTAATGAATATCTTAAAGAACTCTCTGTCGTTTGAGTTCCTTTCAATTATTTCTGAATAAAAAAAATACCAGAATCAAAGAATGTTGATTAATATTCGGTTTAATATTCATCTTGTACAAAATGAATATGAAACTTATCTCTGAAACTAGAGATATCGAAGGGAAAACATCGTATGCTTTTTAGATTATGTTTTTTAAAAGTTAATACTTGCAAAAAATTGGCAAAAAAAATAAAAAAGAAATTTTTTTCATTATACTATAAAAATAAGTTTAATAATGATAAAATTTTTTAAAGAATGTCATAAATTTGTGTATTCTTTCCTTCCCAAAAGAAATTGTTACTTTTCATGTATTTTTTATTTCAAGATTTACTTGGTCATATGATGAACCTCTGGTTATACAATGACATTCTATTGTCATTTGTCAACTGACATTTATGATTTTCTGTTATTATCGCTGTTTAATGGCCCCAGTTTAGATATGTGTATGTTTGAAAGGGGGGTGGGGTGAGGATTGCTAATGCATTAATTGAAGAGGAGGAATTAAGGGAAGAGGATCTCCTCACAAAAATTTTTTGAGTGAATTATTCTCTGTAACATCGCCAGGTAAATCGTTGGTTTTACGGTGAAAAAGAAAATAATGTTAATTCTATGATTTTCATTGTTCAGTTTAAATGATAATTTCAAGGATTGGTAAAGGATGTTGACAAACAAAAGAGACAGCAGTAGGAGACTAAGAATAAACTGTGTTACAAGCATCAATATTTTGTTTTATTTCTTATTTTATCTTTTTTTATAAAAAAAACATAGCAGAAAATAACAACATATAAGATACTAAAGAACTAATAGAGATAGCGATATACCATAATACATGATGCGGTAATTTATACTGGTTAAATAGACTATTTTTTATAAATTTACAGGGTATTTTGCTTTGTAGAATATTTGTATTCGAGAAATCACGAAGTTTAATACTGGAATTCTCATTTTAATCTCTTTATTTTTGTTAAGATTTATAAAACCGTAGATCCACACCATTCCTCACATTAATGAAATAAAATCGCAAATTCTTTATCTTCTAAGCGAAGATTGTTTTTAAAAACGATAAATTCAGTTAATGAATTTCAAGATGTAGGGATTCCTTAAATCTAACATAATCATTTAAACACAATTTTAGTAATACAGAATATGAAAATTTTCTATTCGAGTTCAGGATGATTGAAGAATATCTGTATACGTAAATAAATAGTATAATCTTAATTTCAGATATGAAACCAATACCAGAGATTCAGTTTTTCATTTAAAAAAAAATTAATAAAATTTTCCAGATTTTCAAATGTGTAAAAATTTTGAAATTAGGAGAATTTTTCAGGTTGAAGAATTCAGGCTATTAAAAATACTTTTTTACCGTTTTTGTAATCATGAAATAAAGATTGCAGAAGCCTACCAGGGAAAAAAAAAATAACAGAATTTCTGAAAATTGTTTTTAAAATTGTTTAAACACTACGTAGAACAAACTTAGCTTCCTAAGAGTAGTTCATTTTTAAAAAAATGAGAATTTTATCAAGTTTAAATTTAAATCAAATTCCACAAATAAATACCTTAACAGAGCTTCTTAGAAAAAAACCGTAGAAATCCAGAGGTGAAACTTTTTTCTAAATATCTGCAAAATTACTCACCTAAAATAAAAGAAAAAAGAAAGAAGCTATTAATATCAAGGAATTAAAATAAAATTAATAACTTAACTCCATTTGATTTTATCTTGTGAGCTTTGGCAGAATACAAAAATGAAGAATCTATCTTATTATAATTACCTGTTCAGGAAAACAATTGCTTTAATTTAAATTATATAATTTAAACAATTATATAATTAAATAATATACTTTTTCTCAGAAAAATGCTCTTCCTATATAAGTTTATTGCTGATGATTAACAAAGCTCTGAAGATAATATAAAATGGAGATACGAATATTTACTTATATGAAAAATATTTTTAAAAATAATCTACTAAAATTTAATTATTGATTTAACGATACACTTAAACGATAATAGTGACGAATATGTTATAACAAATATGCTGAATAAGAAATATTTATTAAATAGTATTAATTTACTAAACTCATTATAGACTTCAAGTAATTTATTTTAGTTTATAAATCTGGCAAGATAGCAGAAAAGATAACGTTTTTATCAAATATTGATATACTTTTCACTTGCAAAAATAATGTGATTGTTTACATTTCAAGCATTATAGATATTAAATTTGGTTTATTAGCATTGTAAACCTTCTTAGTTGTAAGGTAGTTATCAGTATCAACTTTACAGTTGCGATTTTTGCCGGATCATTGCACTATAAACCGGGTAACTTTATTATTACATAATAATCAAATTAATCATCATTATTTCAACCTTTTTCAATTACTGCCGGACAAAAGTCTTCTAGTTGTTGAATTTTTTTTCCAGTTCGCTCGATTGAAAGCTTTCTCGTTCCAATCCAACCAATACCTACTTTGTAATGTTTTCTATTTTGTCCTCGAGACATTCTCAAAATCCAGTTTAGAATTCCGGTTTCCATCTTTGATTATTTAGTCTTGCAACATCTCCTGCCCAAATCCATTTAAATGTCTTTATAGTGATATAGTGTCAAACACTTTGTGCTGCTCTCTTACTCAAACTGAGTGAGGGATTAAGTGCGATTCAATCAAGTAAATCCTAAATTTAATTTTTCATCCAACTGTGTAATTATTTCGCCATCAAACATTCATTCACCAGTTTTAGTTTTTAGAAAATGATCTATAATCCTGTATAAATACTATCCGACGGTCTCGTACCGTTGCTTTCGACAGACAGAGCTGAATGAAACCTAGGACGAATCTAGTGCAACAACAAGATAGAAATCTTACAATCTCTACTGCGATCAATTGAAAATATTTTCAATTTCTAGATACGGAAAGAGTGTTTACCTATTTGAGCTACCGAGTGCACCAGTACCAAACAAAAGCATTTCATTGCCTGTATTTTATAGTTACAAGAACGACTGTAGCTTGATGCGGCAGTCATTTAAAGTACATTGACGGGTTATATATGTAAATATATCAAAATAGTTCCATCTATTTTTCATTTGAATAAAAAAAAATGTTTATACCATTATAACTCGTAGGTTTTCCACATGACCATACTCATCGAATCTTCCACTCCCGCCGATCTTTAACAATACCCTACACTCAAGTCACTTGTCCATACTGTCTGCCGAGTGCGCAAAGTCTCCATTCTTTTCACTTTACGTTTTTATTGTTGTTCCACGTATATTTATAACAATACAATCACGCGAAGAGAGATACGTTTAAAATAAGAAATTCTTTTCCCAGGATTGCATTTTTAAGATGCCACAAGATTAGGTTTTAAATGGAAGCACAATTTCTTTTTTATCTTGGATTGGAGTATTTACATTAATTTTTTCTGGAGAAAAAAAAACAACAAGATGCGTACACAATTTAAAAATGACTTACAATCAAATTTGTTTGTTTGTTTATTTTTTTGGGGGGAGGCAATGTTTCACATTATAGATTGTAAGTAGTGTTTGATGGCTAACACAACATTTAGGGAGGAGGGTTTTTTTTTTTGTTCTACCGTCCTAAAAACATGAATCATGTCTCATTGTAATTGTTAGGTACCTTACAACGATCCACATAAATTTGAAAAGGACTAAATAGAGAACTTTTTGATAAACTGATAACTGTTTCAATAAGGTAAAGCGCACCTTCACCTGCTGCCAACACAGAAGAACTCTCTCGGAAAAATATTTATTGTACTTTCATGCAGTGATTTAATTTGCGGAAGACTGATCCGGATGAAAGTTGCCATCTCACCGAGGTATTCTCTTGCTGGTCGGCCGACTTCATCTTCATCCAACAATATTTTCCCGAAAATCCAGTCGCATTAACATTTTCACCTTTCCTATTCCAAAGAGGAAGTGATCTCGGCGTCCTCCCATCCACTTGTATCATTGATCAGGGATTAGATGGGACCGTCCTGAACTCGCTCTCAATGCAGACAACCTAATGAAGTGGCATGCACCTCTCGCTTCCCTAATATTGCATAAGCTCCGTATTACTGAGGAAACCGCGTAAAGGTGACCGGTTTAACACAGCAGTGCAAGCGCTGTCGACCGTGTTTTAATCCAGGGCACCCGAGCATTTTAGCCACCCCGTCGTTTGATAAAAGGGTCGCAGATTACTCGTGTCGATGGACTGAATCGACACTGAGGATACTTGTGAAATGCACTTCAAACACACAGAAAAGAGGATTATATTTAAGTCGTCTGTAATTCCTCCTATATGCCAACCACTTCTGCACCTACGCTTCAGATATGAAATTTATGTAATTAAATTCAGCCCCAGAAAATCATTACATAATTCAAAATTGCCCAACTTGCCTTCCAGAATCTCAATTTTTTTCAGCAGTACTACGACGAAAAATCGATCATATTGGCTAGGTACCAATAATATCGCAAATAAATCACAATATCTAGAAGTACAACAGAATTTCGAAAAATCAGCTTGTAGTTCATCATCCAAAGATAATATGCATTGAAACATTAAGTCAATTCTTAAGGTGTATCCGTTTAGATAAGCAGCGATATGTAGTTGCATTGCAGTACTCAGAAGATATATTCTTTCAAAACTATATAAAATATCTTGGCGTTATATTTATTTTACTGCAAAAATCATTTTTATTGCCTCCTTTAACCCCTAAAGCCCTACAATAGAAACACTAAACCTTAAAGTTAGGCGCGACCTACTGTACTTTTAAAGTTCATTAGGGCTACAGTGATTTTTCATGTACTTTATAAATCTTCCGATCTCTCTAGGTGCTTCCTACTAATACTTCTAAAATTACTTAAAATCAGTAGTAATGACAGAAATGAACTGTTTAGATCTGCATAAGAAGTTGAAGAAATTTTGGCATGATTTTCTTTAATAATTTACCATGGTAATGGTAAATGTACCTTTACGATGATAATGTATAGAAGCGCCCTGGTACTAGTTTTTTACGACTACACCACTGCAGGTAGTGGAATTTCAAAAAGTATTCCTAAATAATTCCGTACTATGATTTTCTTTTTTAGGATATCCACTCGGATGGACTCATGTCATATATTTAAATATCGCGAAGAAAAACATTTTCTAGCGGTTATTTCTTATTTACAAGACCGAACTCCTATGTTTAATAGCGCGTAATTTCCTTTACACACACACCATAAAAATCAAACACGATATGATATGTAAGATTTCTCCGGTGAATCTATTTCTTATATGTACACGTACTTTACGGAGTTTTTCACATGATTATTCCTTAAATACATGTCAGATCTCATTTTTTTTAAGCACTAGCTCCAATAATCCTTAAAACCACCTAATTGTTACAGATATCGATAGTGTAGCTGTTGAGATATATTGTCTCATTCATTTTTTCAACTAGCTTACAGTGCAAAAAAACATCTTTTTGTTACTATTCTTAAATTATATTAACAGAATTCAGTATTACTTTTTTCAATTAAATAAACATCGATCTCGATAATTCTTTATTATCCACCATGTATCAAAGATAAAAAATTTTTATAATTAAAGTTGGCTGATAACTTACAGATTTCTTCAACTTTTCTTCGAGGTTATCAGTGACTTGATCTCATTAACAAAACTCGTTCAAACTTTAGTTTTTTTATGAAGAATTAGTTCATTAAATTTTCCAGGATTTGAAAATTAATTAGATAAGACAAGAAGAAATCAAGTTTTCTTCGGTATCGAAATTATTCTTAAGGTTGAACATTGACAAAGTAAAATAATTAAGTTTACCTTCATTTGAAATAAGTTAGGTACCCCGTAAAATTTTAGAAGAAAAAAGTATAATACAATTATCAAATAAGGAGTTAAATAGTGCTAACTTCTTTAAGTAAATTTTTAAAAAAAATTTTACAAGTATATTTTGTAAAGCATAGAATTGCGTTTCAAAAGTAGAGGAATAGCTCAATTAACAGGTACTACTATGTCCTATGAGTTACTTCCAAAAATTATCAAATAATCAAATTTGGCTTTCAATTTTTCATCTGCTGAAAATTTTGCAAACTTTCGGGATGTTTCGTTTCTATTTAAAGTGAAAATGAAAACACCACCACTGATCGAGCAAAAATATTATACAAAATGTAAAATAATTCTGTTGTATCAAATCTTCATTTGTTACCGTAAAATATAGGAATTTTGATTTCTTAATGAAATGTCTGGCAAAGAATTGTAGTAATTGCAGTATTACATGATAATTGAATAAATTTCGACAAGTATTTTAACTTTAAATATTTTACTTTGATTGATAGTTTAATAAAATGAAAAAAGTAATGATATTTTAATATCAAATAAACGAAACATTTTAACATCCTCTAAACGACAATGATGCTTATAACAGTAGTCTGTGAATATTAATGTAAGCATATTCTCTTCGTTCTCTTCTGTTTCTAAATAAAAATGAATAAAATAATGAATAACTTATAAACTCATCCATCTTTCCGAAATATCTTAACCAAATTGAACTTTCTTGAAAATTATTCATTTGTTGATATGGAGGTTTGGAATTAAAAAATGCGAAAAATACCCACTTTCAACGAATTCTCGAACTATCAATTAACTGTAATGGCGAACTCTGGAGTTTAAAAATATTAGTTTAATTATTCACTCCTCCTTCCTCAGGTTATCTTACGATCATTGGAATTGTATCTTCAAGTAATGACTTCTTTTATAACGGCTAACAAATGTTTCATTCTTCCAAGTAGGACAGTTACTGACACGTCATCTGATAACTTAATATATTACAATAAATATTGGACTATAGTGTAAATCTTTTACTATATAATATGCACATAGTTGTATTCACTTATTTGTAGGAAGAATACTAATATTTAAACAATGAGTGAATAATGAAAACAATATTTGAACGTCACTTTAAGATATGCATTTACTACATTGTTTTCCTTTCTATAAGTCTTCCTTTACAGCAACTATTTCTATAGCTTTAATATTTTAAGTTATTCTAGGAGGCGGATGTAAATTTTTCGAACTAAGCTCTTCCGGTTTCCTGTAATTCTCAGGAAGATAAAGATGTCACAAGGGAGAGGTTTGTTATCCAATAAGGTTTGGATCCATTCTTACATTCTCGTTTTATCATTCTCGTAAGTTCCTAAGGGTTAAGCCATCTCTGAGATTACAGATGGGCCTACATTTCCTACTAAACAACAAAGAATGAGTGGGAGTAGTGCAGGGAATTGTGGCATTCCATTGTGAATAGGCATTCGCTTATCAGCTCAGTCTGTTTATACAGCCACTCACATTGCCCGGGTGCTCTTTCGTCTCCGGACGATAGAAAATGGCTTTTCCTTAATGTCCGATCCAGTTGCTGCATGAAAAGCAAGAGAAGTATCGACCAAGGTTCGCAATGAAGATCCCATCTTAAAAGCCATTTCATAGGGTCAACACAAGACGCCACACTTAAAACTTGCATCTAGCAGACTGAAGATGGACGTGCGGTTACACGAAGTGACTTATATTGATTCCATTAATACGAGCATAGCAAATATTTTCAAAAGTAGCTTCAAACTAAACTGAAAGGATTTGTGGTAATTCAGCAATCTTCTAAATTTTTCTTCCTTCTAACTTTCTGTGACAGAAATTAAAACAACTAATCGAACACTGAGAATAAGAGCAAAAGTTTTTTTATATCTCCTTTCCAATACCAGCATGTTCAGATCCCAAAAAGGGAAAAAACAACACCACTTATTTAATGAAAAAAAAATTTTCTTGGAACCTACTGAAGAAAAACTTCGGACAAAAGAAAGAAATAGTGAACAATTCAAGAATCAACTAAGGAGAAGAATCTAAATAATTTTATAAAAAAATTGAAATGTAGTGATACTACAGCTGTCTGATAGATCATTTCCTATTGATCCGACATGTATCAAAATCAATATGGATCTTTCTTATTTGAACGTCAACCTTTCTCAAAAGTTTCAGATTTAGTCAAATCTAGTTGTTGTGTTCTCATTATCAAAAAGAAATACTGACGGACATCGTATTTTAACTTAAAACTGCTTTAAAAAATTTTAAAACTTCTAAATTCCACGGATTTTTGTCCTACTTTTTTCTCTTCCCAATTTAATTACAAACATTACAAATGTTAAATTAAATTCAACTTATAATTAACTGTGATAGTCAAGCAGAACAACAAATGTCTGTAAGTAGTTAGCATGAGTTTCACGTTTACCGCATTTAGAAAATGATTTAATATTTGATAATAAATTTTGTGATTTTGGTAAAGTTCTAGATTCTCAGTAATGGTTGGAATCAAGGTAAATTTTGAACGTAAAATTCATTAAATAAGCAATCTAATTAATAAATGCTTATATTATGTCCTTGTTTTTCAACGAAGTGTCGATGCTAATCAGTAGTATTACGGTAGTTGAAGAAAGAACAAAAAGAGAGAGCTTTATTTCTTTTAATACCGAGATGCTTAGATAAGAATCAGCATGATTCTATATCAATTTTGTTAAAAAAACAACTTAAAAAAATAAGTTCAAACAAAGTATTTTATTCTCTTTTAAAGTAAAAATTTGAAGGTATATATATATATATATTCAAAAATATCTTCTAGAATATGTTTACAAATAACATTGAAGATTAAAGATTTTAATTATCTCATTGTTTTTCTGTGTTTCATAGAGAAAACGTGATTGAAATTTCTGCAAAACAAGTTGTTTCGTGTGCGTGTGACTTGTACTTGATAAAGACTAAGCTAAATGTCATCCGAAATTATTTTTATGTGAACTGCGTTATCGTAGGGTCAATATGTACTAAGTTTATTTTTTTTTCATTCTGTAAAGCAAAGAGAGAAATCTAAGAGACTGAGGTTTAAATTATTATTTAGATTATAATTTAGTTCACATGCTCTTTATAACATATAACATTCCCAGCGGTGCATCCAGTTTGTTAAGGATTCTTGGAAGATGATCGAAATAAAACTACTCATTTTGAATTATTAAGGCGGTGGATGGTAGGACCTATCTTAAGGCCTTTGATAGACTTCTTTTTATGAATGGAATAATTCGGAATTGCAGCTTTAATTTATATTTCGATTTTCCACAAAACAATACCCTTACCTAAATTCTTCAAAATATTTTGCAAAAGAATTTAATTTGCAATCTACTAAGCCTCAACGAAATGTACGTAATATGAAAATACAGTGTTCTAGCCAGTGATGAGATACTAAAAACTTATTTAGATTATATAAGGGAAATCATTTTACGTATCCTAATATACAACTATCAGCAGATTCTATCGAAATGAAATTTGTCAGTCTTTATTTGAATCATAGCTATGACTGTGCAGTTATGCCGAAACAAAATGTTTACACTAAGCTTGAGTTGTAAGAAATGTTTGTCCCATCAAAACATTTATTTTCTTCTTCCTCTTCTCTTCTTGAAATCTGTTAAATAGCTCTTCATGTTTCAGTTGCATTATGAATTAATTAAACTTCAAGTTCTCTTTAATTAGTATATCACTCAAATTTCTCAAGGATGGAAACTCTGCACATTTTGTCCGTTATCATCTGGAATATACCTTGTGGCTTATTTGCCACGAGATATCTTCAAAATATCCCAGAGCGTTTCCCTAATGTATATTTATTAATAACTTTAATTAAGAAAAGCACAGGTAGAAAGTTAAGGTATATTAATGGATGAAGAATCTCGCAAAGCTCATAAGCATTCTTAATGCTATTGACTTTCAGAAGATCAGAATAGCTTAAAGCTGGAAGAATCTAGAAACAAGATTAAGATTAATATCGTTCGTAGTCATTGGTACAAGAAGGATGCAGTGAAATTAATATTTATCTTCGACTGATACTTTTTAAGACAAAGAAAAATTAAAACGCAACATTAGAAGATTTCATCTGATTGAAATGAAATAAAATTCGATTGTGAAATGATTTAATGAATTTTGAAGGTTTATGTTATTAGCTGAATTTCCGAATAATTAAATTATCGTAAATGGACGATTCTCAAATCGATTTTCAATCATGAACCTGCATGAACAGTTTTAGAAAACAGATACTGTATACTAACAAAGTGAATATATTTTAAGTAAATTAGATGAAAATAATTCTGCTAGAAAATAATAAACGAATCTTTTCTAACAGAATTATTTTACAGACATATATAGTAGTCAAAATAGAAATCTAAATTTTTGGGGGGAAATTTAATGGAATTTCATTTTTTAACTATCTATTTGGGAGCTATTGTGATAGCGGCGACCAAAATAGGTATGTATTGTGTTTGTCCTGTCCGTCCGTCCACCCCTAACAACTCCCGAATGTTGGATCGACCAACAGACTTCACCATGGTATTCAGAGGCCCAACATCGTAGGAATGATGTATTTTCAGAGACCAATGTCCTCCAAATTCGAGATATTTGGCATTGTTTTCATTGGATTTCCGCTATTAGCTTAAATGTTAGAAATGCTAAAAAAATTTAACCTAATTTCCTAAGTTGAATTGGTGAGTTACTAAATTCTACCATATATATTGTTTCTCAGACAACGTAGTACTTTCACTTGTCTAGCTACTATTTGTAACTACTACAAGTATCAGTTATCTCTTCGATCTTTATTGTATATTAGTACAAGAAAGCATCTCTTTTTTTTTTTTTTCGTTGTTGAAACTGCAGAGTTGGTTATAATTTTGGCGATCATGAGACTAATCTTGAAGGAACTATGGTCAGCCCTCTGATTCTGAGAACTCTGGGCTCGTGTCTGGTGCTTTGGAGGTGTTAGCTTAGGCCTGATGTCTTCAATAACGATATTCAGTGCCTTGAAACACCAAAACAAAACAAAAAAAGGATTTTAGCTACTTTACCAAAATTACAAGTTAATTGGATGTTTTCCTCACAACAGAGACGATATAATTTTTAATTTAGTATCTGTAATCTTGACATGAACATCTGGATGAACTGCTGCTAGATCCAGGGCCGTTTCTACCAATAGGCAAGACTAGGCGGTCGCCTAGGGCGACAAGATTTTAGGTCAGCCGAAGGACGGAAAAAATAATTATATATATATATATATATATATATATCAAACAGCGAAATTATTAATTATTAAACAAAGAATTCTGGAAAGAGGCGCGTGCGCTATCTCGCGATCATGTCACGACTTGATACATCCCCCCCCCTCTTGCGCCGTGCACACGTGTGCACAAGGACATTTTTGTCTCGCAGGTCATTCTCAAGTGTCAATTTAGGCAACTCTGTCATTTTTAATTTCTCAGATTTCTGAATACAAACCAACGCAATGTCAAGTCAGTAACTTCGTGAGAACTAGGACAAATTAATGCAATTTCAAGCCATATTTATACATGATTTGTTTTCTCTTATCATTCGAATGTTCTTCTCTTCGCTACGTAATGAGAAATTTAAATTTAAATGATGAAAAACCGACTTTTCTCCATCTATTAGCCATAACATTCATCGCTCATAATATGGCTTCCGGATATGCGCATTTCATGATGTACAAGCTAAGCAGCCAGCTGCTTTTGCGCCATTAAACACCAACCAACCAACCAAGCTAAGCAGCACAGCTTGTCGAGATTGTATTTTTTATATAGTTGATACGATTTAGGCGCCGATACAAATTACAAAACTTTTCCCCTACAACCTTTAAAATTCTTTATGTAATAGTCGTAAACAATGCCTGAATATAGACTACCTTAACCAAGTGTAAGATCTTGCCTTAAAAGCCACATTGACCCCTACTGGTTCTCTTTGAAAATCTTGATGTTAACAGTTCCTCAACTATTTCTATTCAATCAAACTGTTGTCTCATTGAAAGGACTTGAATGAACTGAGGGTTCAATTTCCGCCCCAATTAACTAGAAGCAAAGAACCTGAAATCCTAATATTAGAAGTAACTACTGAGCAAACACGTGTTGGTTCAGACCCATTATTCATTCTAGGCTTTATAATTACCTTTAAAATTGGCGAATTCCTAATTTCCTTAGTAAATTAAGAAAAACACCAAATAATCTGCAAACCTAACAAACAAAACGGAGACGCAGAGACGCAGTAACAAATAAACGGAGAATGAACCAATAACTTTTATAAAACTAAACAAGTTGTTCGTGAGCTTTTCGACGATTTTTTTTCCCTTGTCTTCAATAATCAATGTCCTTCAAGATAATTATTATACATTTAACAAATTATGTCTCTCACGCTCTCTATCTATGATTCCAAATTCCCTTTACAAACTTTAAAGGTAGATCAGCGATACAAAAACAAACCGTATTCATACTAGAACGTATATCCGCTAACGCCACCGAATGTGCTTATAAATAATAATATAATAAATACTAAATAATGCTATTATTTATTTATTTATTTATTTATTTATTTATTTATTTATTTGTTTGTTTGTTTGTTTTCTAAACTATTCGGAGACGTTTCATCCAGGCGTAAATCTGCGAATTTAATTACTGGATGATACGATTTCTGGAAAGAGGATTCTAGTTCTATAGACGAAAACTTACTTTCAGCAATTAACCTTATATGTAAAAAGTCTAAAAAAAGCCTATTCATATTATTTCCTGTCGCGAATATGAATAGGTTTTCCTGCGAAAACTTTATTTTACATCACATACAGAGACTAAACACAATGAAAGCCAAATGAAAGGTAAATGGATATTTAAGATTAACATTAATCAACCAGTAATTTCATCATTGTGTAGGTTTTATTTTTTATAGCAAATACAAAATTAACCTCTTTAATTTGCAATATAAGAAATATTCATACAGTGCTATAAATGTCAGTGTAGTAGTAAATACATTATTCAAATGTAGTTATATTTATATTGTACATTTATATAGTGATAAATCCTAAAGCTGTGTTTCTCAAAAGATAACAAAAGTCAAAAAACTTAAAAACTTGTTAGGTGGGATTCGTACAAAGCTTGAAAACTTTCGTATTTTTGTATTCCAATATCAACGGCTTTCCTGGAAGTTCAATAATATCTCTAAAAATTAGTAAGCATAATGTTGCAGAAACGCATTTTAAAAACACATTACTGAGAAAACAAAATTGATATACTAGAATAAAAGTAAGATACTCTTAATAGCTTGATAGAGTCTCAATATTACAAATAATTTCCAGCCCTGCAACAATCGATTGCTTTCTTTAACAGGTAGAACTGATTGATAGCCCTGATTTATACTCCATCACTACACTACACCTCTTAAACCTATATTAGTAAGGACCAGAACAGAAATGAATAAATAATCATATACGAGTCTAATATAATCTTGCTGACATTGATTCTAAGATTAAATTGTAGTTGTTCAAAAGTAATGAATGTGCTTGTAATGATGAATAGATTGTATCTAGAGGAACCAATAAATGAGAATGAATAAAACAAAGAGAAACTATACTATATAAATCCATTTTTTGAGGGATTTCCTCACTCCGGGATGAGATATTATCTCGATATTTCGGGCCGATGCCTCGGGCCTTCTTCGGGAGATGTAAAAATATTAATTACATCAAGGTGTGCGCACAACTAACAACTTCCGTCATTAGTTTCTGGGTTACTCATGGTTGTTTATTCGAGCAACTCGTGACTGCCCTGTGAGAGGGAGAAGAGGTGGGAGGGGACAGCGAAAAAAACGAAAAGAAGGGAAGTTCTTGGGGACAATTTCTTAATTGCGTTGGGGAGGGTGCGTGACCGGTGGCGAACTCAATTGGTCAATTTAAATTCGAAACCACCGTTATATTGAAAGAAAGCAAGAACAACAGTGGGGAAGAACTTGAAAAATAAAATAAAATAGAAAAAAGTAAAATAAAATAATATCTCATTCCGGAGTGAGGAAATCCCTCAAAAAAGGGATCTATATAGTATCATGTCTCCTTCAGGACCAAACTATAGAGAAACTATTTTTAATAACAGTAAAGACAAATAAAAGCTTAATAGCAGGAGTGATAGTACAGATGAAAGAATTTGTAAATCAAGCAAGATCCCTCAGACACACTTGTATTAATGTTTAATTTATTAGATTAAGAGAAATTAGTACCTCAATGTAGGAATGTGCTTGTAGGTAATTTCACACTTTCATTTGGATGTGCTTTTTCACCACCTGAGGCGAGTGCACTGAGACAAGCAAAATATATCTGTGTTCCAGATGTCAAAGTAAGGTACTTCTTTCATTAAAAGTCTATTTCTTTCATTGCAATATTTTATTTTTCTCCTTCAATTTTTAAAACTAATGTATTCAAAAGTATTCAATGTAAAAATAACAAGAAATATTCACGAATTTTAATATTCCCAAACCCTTAAAATACTATTACTCTTTCAATGTTGAGTTGAAGAGAATCTAAATGCAGCACTAAAAAGAGATAAAAAAACAATCAAAGTTATTATTAAATTGATCAAAAAATTATTCTAATGAAAACACAAATTTCTCCTAATTGAATTTTTCTTGGAAAGACAACCAAGTTACGTTCACATGACAAAAAAAAAAATCAAAAAGATAGGTTAGGAAAAATTATTTAAGTCTTTCCTACAATTAATTTCCATCTCTCTAAACGTTCATAAATGATATTTGATAAATACAATATTTCATATTTATATAACTCATGTGTTAGTATGATAATTAATTTTCTTACAAACCTTTAAAAACAAAACAAGTAATAATAGCCTCTAAAACTATTCCCATAGAAGATACAGACGAATAAGCAATTAATGACTTAATATCTCATTGTCGTAAACATACTAAACTAGGATATTCATCTCCTAATAATCGTAAACCAACAAAAATTCGTCTATTTCTAAATTTAATTAAAATGAGTTGATTTACTCAAAAAAGTTTATAATTTTATTCAAAATTCCTATTAAATCTATTGATCTTGCAATTGGAGCTTCAACATGAGCCTTAGATACCTTAAATGGACTAAATATATTAGTATTTTCATAAGAAATGCTATAATAGAAAAATATAACTAATTACCTTTCAAATTTAATTTTAAATAGAAGGAATTTTCAGTTATCTTTGATCGCGATTCAATAAAATTAGACAAGCAAACACTTATTTAACCAGAAAAGTTATTTACTGTAACTAAAATTTAAGGTACGAGTTACATGATGTAAATATTTTACTCGTCAAAGAAATGTTTAGCATTTCGAAAGTGCTGGCATTTCAATTGTAAATGTACCTTATTTTACATTTTATGTGTGGTGGCCTAATTATGTTTTGTATTGTAAGATACACACATTAAAATTTCCTTTAAAATTTAAGTTGTAGGCTGCAATACAATATTTACAAAAAGTTGAATAAAAATATTAGAATAACAAGTAATAATATCTACAAACCACATCAAGAATTCTAAAGCTGGAGTTCCGATTACCTAACTGTTTTCCTAATTCTTTTTAGAACATTTTTATTTTTCTAATTAACTTTAATAGTGATAGCAGTTCTAATGGATACTGCAATCGCCATCTAGCCTAATTAGCCATCTTCTCTCCTTTCGAGCATCGCTTGTCACTACCATCCAAGTGTTCCTATACATCTTTATCTCGGCGTCCGTAGGTTTAATTAACGTGGAGCACCGCAGTCAATGGAGCAAGGGCACTAGGATTATTTCCGTCTGTGTCGTTTAATTTTTCTGAGTGAGACAATTCGACCTGCCCTCGCAATCTGTCAGCGGCTCCTAAGTGGCAAAAAATTGACATCCGTCTGAGCACGTGGGAGTGGCATGTAATCAGCAGAATGGCAAATAGGGTGGCTGAAGCTCAAGCACCCATGAATGGAGGAGGGACTTTGCACATGTCACCACGGACGAAATAGCAGCGACTTTGACAGTCCGGTTCTCATTCACTCCACGTTCAACGAATGTCATATTATCAGCTGATAGAACGAAGGCATTGAACACTGAAATCTCGAGGGGATTTGACGTATGATCTTCGTGTTAAGTTCATTAAATTTTTTGTCAACTAAACTTCCAGAATAATCTCATTTTTCTTCTTGTAGTTCT
>JAFIDM010002131.1:50898305-50969213 GCA_023159025.1 Thereuonema tuberculata | reverse complement strand
TTTTTGTCGGTGCGCCACATGATTGAGACGTCTTTTTGAAGGTTACGTTCACTTAAATCAACGTTTTTCGGCGCAAGTAAGTACCATCCTTTTATATTATTTAACAAAGGTGATTTTTTGTCGGATACGGCATATTTCCCTTAAGACTTCATCAAAATCAGTGTTTGAGACATCATTTCAAAGATTACGTTCCCCGCAAATGACGAAAAATAAAGAAATTGTTTAAAATTAATGTTATCGTTAAAAAACTTTATTTTAAAAACCTTTTTATATAAATGTAGACACTCTTTAACAGAAGCGACTTATTTTTCAAAAGCGAAACCAAATTTCAAATAATACTGTAGCGTCGTAACTTCTAATACATCCTTTTTGAAATAAAAATGCACTTTAAAAAGATATTTCATCGTTTATTTAATAAGAACAGATAAAAAAACAAACAAGATTTATGTTTTAATAAAAATAAACGACTTATTACAATAAAAAACATAACAATTTATCAACTTCTCATATATTATTTCTCAAAGGTTTTTTTTTTTTTTTAATCTCACTTAATACTTCATCAAAATCAATGATTGAGATATTTTGAAAATTACGTTCACCGCTAATGACGAAAAATAAACAAAATGTTTAAATTATTGTTTTCGTTAAAAAACTTTATTTTAAAAACCTTTTTATAAAAATGTAGAAGATGCAATCTATTGATAATCTGTTCATTTATTTATTTCCACATTACCATTCGGCGACTGATGAAGATACCATGCGAATTATTCGCACGGGTCAACCTTTTTATAAAAATGGAGAAGGCGCCATCTATTGACAATGGGTTTAACTAACATGCACGACAGCTGTTGGATTTGTTTATTATTTCTCGAAAGTGGTTTTTTGGTGCGAATTATTCGCACGGGTCAACTAGTATAACATTATTAACAATTTCATCTATAAAGTTTCTTGTTGTAAAATCTACTCCGAGTTTTCCTTCTATTCAGAAGAAAATTTCTAGTCAAAAACAAAGGATTCCGAGAAATTTATAAATATTAAAAGCATAGTTAAAGTATAAGCAACTATCTCTCTCTCTCTTAATTATAAACTTTCCTAAATATGCAGCAGAACACTTGTTCGACCTTCAACAAATGAAACTTGCGTCCTTAAAAGACAATGGCCTGAATCGTCAACAGTAAGAAGCAACGAACTTTATTACTGTACAGCAAGAAGCAAAATGAAAAGCGTAGATTTAATTTAAATAATTTAAAAAAAATAACAGAATTTGTTTAAAGCCAGATTCAAAAGCTTCAGAAAACGAAATTTTATCATGATGAAATTTCGAAATGGTAAGTGTTCATTCAGTATGTCCTTTGCACTTATCGAGCAGAGTCCCTCTTGTCAGACTATTTTTAAATCTCAAAGAATAACTGGCTATTATTCATATTTTTTATTAAAGATACAATGGTATCCTTCATTAAAAAAAATGTTAAACCGTTCTTCAATAATATAAAAACCAGCCGAGTTGCAAAACATGACCTGTTGATGTAAGCGATCTCTATGCACTACGCCGTTTTCCATAAACCTAGAAAACGAATATTGACTTTGAATACGTAAAGACTTCTATAGCAAATTTCTAAAATTCTCCATTTCTAGCTTAGATGTACGGGATGTACAAAAATACAGAACTACAAATACAAACAAACGACATTCTTTTCTATTGACTAAAAATGGTTATTAGCATAAGTTCGAGCGGAGTAAAAAGAATTAAAGGACAATTGATTCGAATAAACGAAAAGACGCATTAAGGTTGTGTTCCAGTTTAGCTCTGAAGAGTTTGGCTAAATATTATCAACGAAAGGAAATCGAAAAATACTAGTGAAGGAGGAAAGAAATGGCTTTACCGGAATGTGGCTTCCACCGCCTGGAGCAGCCTCTGTTCCTTTAGAAAGAGGAAAACGCAGTGAAACGTAAAACGAACGAAAAGAGGAGGAGGAGGAATATATTTCTTCCGGCTGCATCACTTGAACTGATTCATTATTTAAGAATTAAGTGAGTTTTCTTGTCTGCTTCTACCGTATGGTCATTCCGAAATGGATGAGGTTGAAAGCCAAGTGGAAAAAGAGGAAAAAGAAAGTGCAAGGAGAAGGTAGGTATCGAAGCAGGATTTTCCCCTTGAATGCTATCAGGAACGTGGTTCAGCGTTCGCGTCGATAGAGGAAAGAGGGCACTACATTCCAGAGACTGTTAATTCCTCTAATTCACTTTCCAAGTAAGACTCATTTCTTATTTCAAAAGGTTGTAAGCAAAGGATGGCCAATTGGAATATTGATGTTTTGAGCATAAAAAAATAAAGCCACACAAACAGTAACTCTTGTGTAAACAACCGTGGAAAAATAAAAAATGAAAGAAAGAGATACCGAATCCGAATGAAAGAGCTTCCTTTCCGATAAGACATTGGATGAGATTCCAGATAAGATGCTCCATTTGTTAGATTTTCTAAAATTTCACTTTATTTTCAAAACATTTTATTTTTTTTAAAGTGCTTTCGTGTGTAAATTTACAATATTTATCATTGCCGATATTTAAAAGAAAGTATTTACATCAAGAAATGTTTACTTCTTATCTTGAAAATTTCATATTTTGCCTTACCAAAAATTGGAATCACCTAAATGTTTAGGAAACATAATTGAAAAAATAGTTGTACTTCGAACGTTAATAATGATTTCTGTAAATGCAGGTAAATTGACTAAAAATAGTCATTGGCTCACTTTGCGCTTGGCCTTTATATCATAGTACTTCCAGTAAATACAAATATTAATAACTGAATTAAAGTAGTCAATCGATCCCAATATTTGGAGTGCATTCTACAATTGGTAAGAATAGCAAAAATACGACAACTTATATTACTGATATATATCTCGAAAAAAATACCAATAAAAAAAAGAAAAACTTAATGAAAGTTTAAAAAATATATATATATGAAGAATTCTTAGTAACTGATTTAATTAATTTCCTTATGATTACACAAATCGTTCATAAGTTCTACATTCAACAGATACCAGGAAAAATAGTAAAAAATATAATAGTCATCGAAAAATGATTAAATTTAATAATCCACGTTGCTCATTAAAATATTTTCTGAGCTTTATTTTATACATTTTTATTATTATAAATTAATTTTTTGTTACTTCTCAGGAAATACCGGGTAGTTATAATTAAACTGACAGTATTCAGTGATGTACAGAAGGATGTACTCGACGGATAATAATGAAAATTGCTAGATGCCTTAAATAAAAAAATTGGGAAGAGAATTTTCGAATAAAAAAAAAATAGTTATTTTGAGTGTCATCAGGTGGTGTTGTGCGCAAAAAGCGTGTACAGCTTATCCCGTTCCAATTCTGGAGACTGCTTACAAGATGACGTAATGTATCTTTCCGCCAGAAGGAATACAAGATGTCAATATCAGTATTTTGCTTTTATAGCGGAAGTTAGCCGACTTCAAGGCAATTGCTATTGTTAAAAAAATTTTATGGGTAAAAAATATCTAGTCTTAATTTTTTTTCAAATATTTAGGTAATATTTAGGCAATATTTAGGTAATATTCTTTAATATATGAAATTATAAGCGTAAACGCAGAAATAAAATTACGCTCAGTCATCAAGACAGAATATATATTTTTTTATACATACATTTTATACATTAATTTTTATTGGGTCGTTCATTATTTGTACACATATATATATGTACCTTAATGAAATTACATAGTAATTATTTAAGCAGATAAAAATATATAAGCAGATATATAAATATAAGATTTTTAGAAGTCTAAGAATTTGGAGTTTTTCTACAAAATTTAATCTAAATAATTCATTCCTCCGTTACTTTATGATGAATGAAAAATGGTATGTAATATTTTTATTATATAGTAAACAAAAAAAATATATCTTGTAGAAAATTGTATACAGAATGTCTACGACATCATATTAGAAATGAAAATATCTTAATTTTTTCTTGAATAATAGATATTACCTTTTTTTTTTTAATTTTCACTCCTTTACTTCACAGTTCTAAAATGAACTGTTGATATTCAGTGAAAAAAATATTTTTTATTTTTTTTATAAGTTCATGAGTGGGGTTATGAAATGAGCTGTTGATATTAAGTGAAAAGGTTATTTTATTTTAATTTGTAAGTTCTCATGAGTGGAAACGTGAGATGAAATGTTGGTATTCACTGAATATTATATTTTTTTTTTACTTTTATAAGTTCACATGAGTGGATATGTGAATAAACTATTGATATATAGTAGAAATGGAAAATTATATTTTTTTATATTGACTCTTTCAGATTGTAGTTCTGAAATCAACTGTTGATGTTCAGTGAACATTGAATTTTTATTGAAATGTGTGATTGTATTGTTTACATTTCGTCATTATCAGAGTGTTTGCCAATTTCTATTATAAAGATTTGGATTTCATCCTCTAATATTGTCAATTTTCGAAAACTTCCTCTACTGTTGTAGTGTGTTTTATGAATTTTTTCCAAATCTTTGTTGACTTTGGTAGTCGACTTTGCTGTGAAAACATCTTAATATTTTCTTATATAAAAGACATTAACTTTTTTTTTAAAGTTCACTCCTCGTTTTTATAGTACTGAAATGAACTGTTGACATTCAGTGACAATCATAATTTTTTTTTTGATAAGTTCACATGACTTGATTTTCTGTGAAAAGGGTTATTTTTTATTTTTGTAAGTTCACATCAGTGGTAATATGAAATGAACATTAGTATATATTCAGTAGAATATACAATGGAACCCGGCTATTCTTAAACTATTCGTTCCAAGTGGCTGTTCGAATTGCGATTTGTACGAATGTTGAATCGATTTTCTCCATACGAAATAATGTAACTTGAATTACTCCGTTACAGAACCCCAGATGATGCTAATTTAAACCTTTGTAATATTACTTAATGCATAAAATCATACATAAAAACTATGTTGAGTGGCCAGATCCAAGACACGAGTTCCACTTTCAAACTTCTTAAGGAGTTTTTTTTTGTTTTTTTTCAGTTCGTCGTTCTCACCTGCTTTCCTTTGAGACTTGGTTGAATCACTATTCTTTATGGGACACATAATTACACTTATTTTCAATGAAAATATTTAACAATAACCAAGAATAGGAATAAAATAACTCAACGTTTTACGGAGCTTGTACAAATGATTAGCGACCGAAGGTCGCTAATGCGAGACTCGGACTCGGGACGGACCGCGCGGAAAGTCCAGATTTTCCGAGTAGAATTTTATTCAAAAAAGTTTGAAGAATGCAGAGTTGTACGAGTACAGAGGTTAACAAATGGCGCGGTTCCACTTTATTAGGTCTTTTCTGAAATATGTTTCCCTCGGGGCACCCAAACTTCTGTGTAGATAAATATCGTTAGTCGCCCTCTTGTTTGTTTTGGTTTTAATGCATTTTGATTGGCGGAGAGTAAATACAAATATTATTGTCTAACGAAAAGGCAGATTGTTATCCAATTCCTTTAGAAAAATGAAATTTCTTATTAGAACGTTTTATTTCGCATCTGACAATACTTTGCTAAGCCGGCAAGTTGGACCTATTTTCTTTGGCGGAAAAATACAAAAGCGGTGATTCCCTGAAAATTGAGAACGGGATTTTGTTAAGAACATGCTAATTCCTCGTGACGTTGCACTCAATCATATATGATATCTTCCTGTAATCGCTAGAAGTAACCATGGGCTTCTCTGCAAGAAGGACCTAGCTTTGATTGTGAAACTCTTCTACAAAACGGCCACCGGTGCATTACGCCAATATCATCGATTGAGACAAGGAAAGGCTCTTTGTCGCTAAATCGACTGAGGAATATAATAAAGAAATTCGAAGAAATAGACGAGTTGCGTGTAACTCCGGATAGAGACCGGCGGCCTGTTGCAGAAAGCAATATGGAAGACTTCACGCTTACCATTGTAGAAATCCAGTCGCATTCGGAGCCTGACGCGTAATCCGGCATCTGCAACTGTCCGTAAAATGTCTAAAGCCCAGCCTGAAATGGTATCCTTATACAATTCAGAACCACGTGATCCTGAACAGTGCACAGACTTCGCTTTGCGATTTCTGACGAGAATCAGTTCGACGATATGTGGCCTTCGAAAATCATATGGTCCGATGAGGCGAATTTTTCCATGTAAGGAACATTGAATTGCACAACTGCCAAATCTGGTGTTCGGCACGTCCGAATGCTGTAGTTGCTCAAGCCTGTATTCAAACTATGTAACTGTATGGTGCGAAAAGTTTATAATGCGACCAATTTTCTTAATAGTCACTCGAATTTCTCACTCGCGACAAAACAAAACAGTAGTTTTAATCCTCCTTATAATTTTACAGTACATTTTCACATTTTAACACATTAAACATGATAGATACACATTTTAAAAAGTTAGTTTTAATAATTTTAGTCTTATAATTGGCTAAATTGGACTTAATCTCAGAAATTCGTTTCAGAATTTCACCTTTTGATAACTGCATTATGAAAAAAAAAGGTTTCGCCTTATTTTTATTTTATTCTATGCTACAAACCAAAATTACTATCAACATTTTTTCAAAAGCTGGCAGAAATCCTAAATGTATATTATGCATTTCAATAACTTAGAAAAGAAAGGCTGAACATTGCATGCAAATGTCACTGTTGAAAAAAAATGGTATTTTTTTTAATCTCTTGAAATCAATAAGAGGAGTTACGGATTGCAATAAAATTCACACTAAAAGCCAATACGTAGCTTGATTTCCTGACATAGCAAGTCAAAATATAGTGTTACATGTTAATAACATGAAGAATCCGATACTAACAAGTAAGAGTAAAAAGTACATATCAACTCAATTACTGAAATTATTGAATGTACTGAAATGCTAGAGATCTTTTATTTAAAGAGATGTCAATGTCGTTTTGGTTTTATTTTTAATTAATGCACTAACATTTATTACATATTTACTGCTCAAAACATACATTCACACGTAGGATATCATTGTGTGCAACGAAGGACAACCCCTCCTTTTTTTGGCTTCCTTGATATTAATTCCTGAAAATCATGTAGAATTGTCAAAAGGCAGGATTTTTATTACTGACTTTGAAATCGGAACATGGGACTGTAGGCAGTTAATGAGGTAAACTTTACTTTAAGTTCAAGACGTTCAGGAGACACAAAAAATTTCCTTCATAATATAAACCTAAGTAATTAATACTAATTGCCTCACCTTTCACTATTCAGTTAAATTATGGAAACTGATTTAGTCTTATCAAGGTACTTTATTTAATAATTAACTAACTTTTCGATAGCCACTAAATTTTATGAGATTATTTTTTATCTAGAAGGAAATTAAATAAAAAAATTAATCCTACTTTCATATCATTAAAAGTATTACCAAGCCATTAATAGAACCAAATTAGATGTGATAATTAAATAATGATTACTTTTTTGAATTCGTTGAATACCTTAGTATGTAAATTAGAGAAAGAACTTATGCTATAGTCCTAAAAGAGTAAAATATTATGGAAAATGTTATGCTTATACATATTTACTTATCAACACTACCATGAAAGTTTTATAGTAAGGTTTTGGTCAACAAACTTGTGTATATAAAACCAAGTTTGTTTGAAAGTTTGTTTAAAGGTT
This sequence comes from Thereuonema tuberculata, assembly GCA_023159025.1. NCBI lineage: Eukaryota > Metazoa > Arthropoda > Chilopoda > Scutigeromorpha > Scutigeridae > Thereuonema > Thereuonema tuberculata. Next base: position 50,961,547 of record JAFIDM010002131.1, on the reverse strand, counting down.
GGTTGTTTGCTACTCATTCGGAGCTGGTTTGAGATATCTAAACCAAAATATACAGACAGGATTTAGAATTTGAAAAAGAATTTAGCAAGGTTTGTTTTAAACGCGATTAAATTACATTGATTTTCACTCGTGATTAGCACTAACGGCAGATTAAGAACAATATTAACCACCATATTTTCGGTTTTAAAAACCGGTGGCGCTATTATGAAAGGTTTACGCAATCTTCCATTTGTTCGCGCTATTCAAGGACAAACTACTGCGATTACCTTTGCTGAGCATGCCGACATAGAACTTCAGTCAACAATGACATGCAAAAGGTATGACATAATCCTTACCTACTGCTCGAGATCATTATGAGTCCCTACCAGGGTATTACTGCCCTGCATTAAGTGTAATATGCCAAACCATTCAAACTATTGAAATGAATCAACAACTGGTTGTAAAAGCGGGATGATGCGTTTCGGAACCCATGTTTCTTATCAAAATGTGTTCCACTTTCACCAACATATACACCATAGAAGTTTGTATAAGCTAACAAGAAATGTTTTTTTCTTCCTCCTTACTAAATCAGTTAAAATTATAGAATTAAAACGAGAAAAGAAACTTCTATATTTTTAACTAGATTAGTTAGAAATACAATATTAGGTATAAAGAAACAAACAACAATGGAAATCAACTCACCTGAAGATACATTACAATTAAAATTTTTACTTTCTATCAACTTATCTTTAAATTAAGTAAAGAGAAAGAACTCATTTCTTTTCGAAACTTATTTATTAGACAAGTTAAATAATATATTTTAGAATTAAAGGTTTGAAGTAAATGTGAAAGATTGTTTTAAAAAGATATTGCTATCTGCTTTGTTGCTACTGTAAGATGTTTTTGGGATCTGTTCTGCAAATCCACTATGACCAAATCTAATTATCGATATTTTCTCATTTCGCTTAATTAACTTTTGTAAGTTATCAATACTTACCTCTTTAAGAAAGTAAAGCAAATATCATCGAAAGTGGAGTAGAACTGTAATTAGATGGCAGTTAACTGCAGGTTACTAAAGAGTTGATATTTACGTAGCACAGAGCTTCGACTTAAGCTAATACACAAGGGACTGAAGCAGAGCCTAGCTAATTACACTTTGACATTTAAGTAACATCAAAAGGGATTTGGAGATGATAATATTAAGCTACTATTGATGCCATTCAAATGAAACATGGACAACTAGGAATCTGTCTAGGATTAGGCCTACTTAACTTATTATTGATAGATATTTTAAAATGAAAATAATTGGAAATGCCTAAACTCAGCTAAATAATCTATTTTTCAATGTATAATTACTTAAACTCATCTTAGTTAACTTTATTAGATAAGATGTTAATTACGACTTATTAGTATGCGATAGAAATCATAAAATGGTTAAGAGTAGGATGATTTTGAGTAACTGTTTTCATTGGAAAAATCATTGTTTATATAAAAGTTAGGAAGGCGAAGAACATAATTAAAAGCAGTTTGAAAGGCCTGACATTTGAATTTCTTCGCAGTGATTTCCCAACTTTGAGAACTGGTAAATAAATCTGTGTGCAGCACAGATTAGTTATCCAAAAACTTACAAAAGTAAAATTTTACCTTTTTTCCTAATAATAAAGTATTATCAGTCAAGTCTCCGATAATGAATTGTTTTAGCTCATGAATTGTTAACAAACTGTTGAAGGACTAACACTGTGCAACGTTACGGGTTGTAACGTGAAATGTATAACTGACTGAAATGTTCGAAAATGCATTTTACACAAATCCTAACACATTTCAAATTCGAAATAGAAATTTATTTTCTTATTCGTCATTCAGCTTAATATAATATTGAATTTGAAGTCAGAAGTATATGGCTTCTATACTTTCAAGAAGTACAAAAAGCCATAATTCTATAGTTACTTCTTGAAACCAGAAGTAACTTTGTAAGTTTCTTTTAAATAGAGGAACATTTTAGTGAAATCAATTAATATTGAAAAGTTTTTTTTAAGATTTCAGTACTGCTTCTTTTAAAATAGTTTTTAATCTTCAGTTCCTTTCCTATGGCAAATGCCATGGCAGTGTAGACTTCGAGAAAGTGCGAATTCGGCTAGATTTACCCTCACAATCAATCAATAAGCAACAAGACAAATCTCAGACTCAACACCATCTCTCAATAATACAACATAATTTAATTGTATAATGTTACTAGTCACAGAAACATTCAATGATGCGCAGTGCAGCACTCGAGACTAGACCATTCCCTGTCTTATGAAAATTTGCTCCACATACGTGATAAGTTTTACGAGGTCGTAACGTTGGCAACGAACATAACGCAAACGTGTTACGATGATATCAACATCTCTTAACTAACCCTCTTCCAAGTCTGATGAGTAGTACTTGTGTCCAGTTACTGGGTGAACACTATACTGGGTGACGATTTTAAATTACAAAAACAATTTTGTAACAGTAAGTAAAGTTTTTTTTTTAGTAAACATTATTAGTTATTCATTGCTACTAGTAATACTAAGCAAATATTTCGACATAGTAACATAAGTTAAACAAGTCAGCCTTATATGTCTGAAACATAAAGGCTTATTCTCTTCTTTAAAGAAAAGTCTCGTATAAAATTTAAATTAGCAAAATTGAAAACTTTACTACATTATTTATGTAATAAAATCACAGAAACATGTAATTTTCAACGCAACCGATTCAAACAAGTTTGAAAATTTACAAATATTATTGACTTAACAACTCTAATAAAATACATCTTTTGATTTTTACTTATTCTTTATAGTTTGGTTATAGTCATCAATTCCTCTAATCCCGATTTGGTGGTTGACGTGGTGGTGTGATTTTCTATATCTTTCATATATATACATTCTTATAGTGGTCTAAAACTTACGAACTTTTATTATCATCGAGTAGGACAAATAACAGCACACATTCGACATTGATTCGAAGAGAGATCTAAGATCGCTTAGATTCAAAGATAACATTTTTTCTGCAAAATATCACCTATTTCCGTGATCACTGATGATGAGGACTTCAATGCATTACAACCCTTCCCACATGTATTAATGTATGTTTCCAAATATTCAGGTCTAGAAACTGAAGGCCAGGGAAGATGACAAAAGTCCTTCTCAAGTTCAGAAAACTATTCTTCCACAACTCTTCTACTAAGGTAGTTGATGCAATATGGGCAATGCTGGTAATACGGCCACATTGCCAACCTGCCGTTAATTGAAAAGGTATCCAAAAGATAACGCGAGAATATCAAACTATGAAGTAGAAAGTGTACATGGCTACCACAATTTGCAGGATAATGTAAACACAGAGCCCAGGGAACTCCGTCATTTGAGTTTTGACAACGAATCGAGAATTATATATTATAAAAGCGTTATTTTGTCTGTCATAAGACTTTACGTTTTTCCAATTTTGTGACCAAACTATAAGAGATAGAGTGGTCATGTAAATGGATAAAATGTAGATCATTTTAAGACAAACAAAATGCTACAAAAATCTTTCGAAAAAAGTTTTTGGTTTCCAAGATGGCGCCTTTTAAAGGGTCCAATTTTGACTTTTTCTCAATTTAAACAAAAAGTATAAAAGATGGAAGAGAACATTATATTGAGAAAATGTTGGTATTTTAAAGTTCTATCGAACGATGTATCACTTATTCACAAACCCTTCAGCGTTTGCAAAATACATTCAAAAATGTGAATTTTCGGTGTGTGACGCCGACCCGCAATACATCCGAGTTATTCGGAGAAGTCACAACGGGCTGGAAAGTTATATATTCTCCGACGATCGCAACATTAATTTGCTAAATAAATAAAGTTTTTTTATTTAATGCTATATATGCAAGGGTTCCGGAGCGAAGCGACAGTACCCGGCTATTATTATTATATATTATAAAAACGTATATTATAAAACGTTATTCTGTCTGTCATTCTGTAAGCAAAATGCTAAATTACAAATTACTAAAATGTTACTGAAATAGAGAATCTATTCATAAAAAATGAAAATATATTAAACAACTGTCCAACTATACTGATTGGCGACGTAAATATAGATATTTTCAAAATGAATAAAAACAATGTAGTACAGAAATACGTAAAACTTATGTGCAATAATGGTTTCAAAAATCGTCTTTACAGAACAACAAGAAACTGTACAATTCATTGAAATACGAAAACAAATATAGATCATATTTTCATAAATAAACATGATATCAAAACACCAGGAATAATATGTAAAGAACGAATCGGATAACAGTTGAAAATGAGTAAATAACACATCCAAATATAATCTATAAAGAACTAATCAACGATGTTAACAAAACAAAATTCATGAAAATCTACATATATCAAAAGAAAAGTCCTTCTCACTCACTGACTCATCAACGCCCACCCCAAACCCTTGGATCTAGAAAGCTGAAATTTTGCACAGAGGTTTCCTTTATGATGTAGACAAGGAATAATGCCGGATTTTTCGAAATTCTTACGGGATAGGGAATAATCTGGCAAACTGACGATGAAGTGTATGGCGGCAACCCCAGGTGTGTGGCGCCAACCCGCAATACACCTGAGTTAAGTGGAGAAGGGCACAACGGGCTGGAAAGTCGTATATTCTCCGATCTCAATATTAATTTGCTAAATAAATAAAGTTTTTTTTTTTTTAATGCTATATATGCAAGGGTTCCGGAGCGAAGCGACGGTACCCGGCTAGTCTGTTATAATATTGTTGTTATTATAATATTATTGTTGTTGTTGTCTATTATTTCCTTGCATGCAATTGATGATTATTGTTCATGTATCACTTGCTGTAGTTATTCTAAGCTCGTTCCAGACACCCAATGCTTCTTTAATTAAACTGATAATTAAGAGATTTTTCGAGATGGGCTGTAATCAGGTAAAATGGCCACACTAGGCCATATTAACCAAACGAGGAATGTATTGGACTCATAAAAGACGATAAATCTGTAGTTATTTGCTACACATATACCCATGATTGATATTTTTTGTATTCTATAAGCTTTGATCATTTAATGATTTTTTTTTCTTACTCTGGATACACACATGATTTAAATTGTAACTTTTAAATAATTTTTGTTGTAGGCCCGTGGGAAGTAAATAATTATCTTTGAGAAAATTTTAATGAAGTCAAAATACATTTACTTTCAACCCAAAATTATTAATCATTAACAAAAAAATATTTTCCTAAAATAAAGAGATATTTTTGAATTTGGCCACATTACCTTCACAAGGGCATATTACCTGCACAGTGCAAGCTTTTTCAAAGATTGAAAAACAGAACCTTTAGGTTTTAAAAAAAATCTTGAAATATTTTTTTACATACGCCTAAAGAACCAAATTCTTGTCTACACATTATTTTTTTTTTTTTAGTGAATACCATAATCATGAAAAAAAAATATTCAAATTAAGGTGGCCAGATTATCTTCAGGTACCTTACTTGCACTGTTCCATAAGGCGGCCATTATATTCTGAGAGAAAGTGCAAATTTGCAGGATATACTTGCTCGACAATGATATTCAAATATTCCCTGGATGACACCTTGCCCTCTACTGGCAACAAAGGAACTTGTCTAGCGGACATTCCTCTATCTATTCATATATGAAGAGATTGACGGTCGAATAGCAATCAACATTACTAGATACGTAATTAGAAGGAAGATGGGAACACAGCTGACTCTAAAAAACTTCAAACATTTAAAATGGAACTTTAAAATACTTGCAGAAACTGCAGAACAACTATAATTTGCATCAATATAAATCGAATAGAGAAGTCCAACCATCTCTATTCGATTTACAATGACATACTGCAAGGCAAAGTAAGGGACAGAAGATCAAACCCCTAATCTATAGGGGGTTAGAGTACATGAGAGAGATAGAAAAAAACAATCAAACAAACAACCCACCCCCACCCCCGCGCACACACACGCAAAGTAATACCGCTGAATAATGCAATCCATATGTGTTAGTGTTATTGATCGAGACCTATTGGAATACTCCTTAGAATAAACAGTAATTCTTAAAATTTGCATAGATAAGTGTATTTTTCTACGTCTAACACGAAAGGTTCTTCAGTATTGAGGGCATGCCTCGTTTTTAAAATATGTGTTTCAGGAATTATAACTCTAGTTTTCTTTTTCAACGCATAATTACAATACCTTCATCCTGATGGTTAACAACCCCTTGGTTTCTTCAGTATAAACATACATGATTATCCCCGGCATTTAAGTCCGAAGAGCGTGAAACATACTGAGATCACTATTATAGCCTTCAACGGTATCACTAGCTAAATATTTGCCAATAGTTTGCGTGGATCTGAACACCATCCTCCTTCCACATTGCAATCTGATGAAGGCCAATGAAAACATAGATTGAAACATGTATTACTTTAAAATTACAAATTTTCTTTTAATTGTAATTTTAAATATTTTAAAGCTTTTTTTTAAAGAAAAGCAATTGTTCCTGTCTTCCTTCTTCATTTTTTTTAAAGACGCACATTAAATTCTTGATCAAACTGCTACGTACGGTTAAAATGAAAGAATAGGACTGTGACGCCGTTATTCCCATTTTTGATTCTAAAGTGAAATCTCTAATATTGAAACGATATTTTTCAAGAGCACTGCAGGCCTAATCTCAGCAAACGAAATGTGATTCACGAAACCCATGACTCGGCATAAGTCGAACCCGTGAACTACTGGGATGATTGGATCGACTTGGTTTTCTCGAGTGTGATTCTCTCTGATCTAACTCTCTTTCTTACTCTCTCCGTCGAGTTTTTCAATGGGCACAGCTGGAAATCAAACAGCTGTTGCAATTCCCCAACATAAGACGGAGAAAAGCGTTAAAAAAAAAAAAGAAAAAGCTGATTTATCTTCGTACTTTTACGCTGTTTGCCTGAGAAGTGAGCGTGTTTTCAGCCGAAAGCCCATTAAAATGCTACCTTGACCAACGGAAGCCATGGAAAGAGAAAAAAAAACCAAGGAGAGTGAAAGATAGCATATCCTGGGCTTCTGCCTCTCTGCCGAATTTGTTGGCACCTGCCGAAATTGGAATCTGGAAGGAATAAATTTAATTTTCAAAGAGAATGCTTTCATCTATTTCATAAGTTTTCATTTTTTTTTACAAGATTTTATGCAAAGTTAATTATCAAGAATAATTCCAACTTCCATAAATTATTAGAACCGTGGATAACTTAAATAGAAGTAAAAAAAAAAATAATCAAAAATTGCCATATTAATAATGGCAATTTTTGTTTATTTTTGTCCAAATTCTTAATTCTTAAATTTTTAATTCTTTCTTTAGAAAACAGCAATTTTATTTTAATTATTAATTTAATCAATTACTATTTCTAACCATTTTAATTATCTTAAATATTGCAATAAAATTTTTTATCTTAAACAGATCTCTCACGACTTTGGTAATATCTGTTTGATTTTATTTTATAAACGGTGGTACAGACTTTTATAGAGATCCTCCTTGCACGTCAATATTATCTCACAGTGACTTGAAATGTCTATCTAAGATCCTGTAACTTTTAATTATCGGCCATTTTATTACTAGTTACCAAGACTTATAATTTTATCGGCAATTACTTGTTATCAGTGTAAATTGTTTACTCTCGTGTCATAAATGGATTTTATTAACAATGCTTCTAAAAATGATTAGCATAAATGATTAGATTAAAAGGGTTAACAGAACAAACTTCAATATTTATTGTAATGATAAACAAGAATCTAAAGCTTACTTAAAGCCCATAAATTTTGAACTTTGTGAAAAATTAATTAAATCCGCATTATGTAAGTCGTGAAATTCACATTAATTAATTAATTCCTACCAAACGATAACTAATGAATTAGCTAAAAGATTAATATTCATTGCTTAAGGCAATATTTAGATACCAATGCTTTTATATGGAAATTTTTGATGGGTTTTATATTTGAATAGATTTCAAATATATAAGGTAGATCATCTCTTAAATATATATGCCAAATTTCAAGAAAATTCATCTCGTGGTTCAAAAGCTATTAAAGTGACGATACACATATACAGATTGAATGACTTAATGATTCTCGTTTTTCTAGGAAAGTCGGCTAATAAAAAAAAATACCCAGAGCACCAGATTTATTCGATTTTAATAAAATATAAAGAAAATTCTGAAAGGCATTCAACTAGAAATCGTGAGTAATTACGAAATTTCAACATTCACATTAATGATTCACATCAAATTTCACTTGCTACTCATCTTGTACATTATTTGTTATGATGTATGACGCATTTGAGAGAATTACTATCCCTCAATTTACTAAGCACGAATAGATTCGGAAGTTAAATCTGTAAGAGTAGCAGGAGATCAGACTGCATTGATCGTCATGACTAATGAGGAAGTGAAGAGAGGAAACATTTAATATGGAAATTCCACTTAAAGATAACAGATGCATTGAAATTGTTGCAGAAGAGCTGTCAAAATTTTATATTTTGAATTTCAAACACAAAGTTGGTCACGATTGTATGTGATGGTAATATCGTGCAGTACAGAAAAAAAACTTCCTTGTTTAGTCAATAAAAAATATATAGTGTATATATAGTGTATATATAGTGTAACGCAACACATCAGAAAGTCTCACATCTACTGCAGCGCAGATGCAGTAGTGTCGGATGCTCCAAGTGATAAACGAAACTATCCTGCAGAGTTTCATCACACACTCACATTTTCCGGCAGGCCACCTCATCAGAAGACTGAAGAAAGGATCAATTATGATGCTCCCTCGCAATCTCAATTCAAAGACAGGACTCTGTAATAGCACAAGATTGAACATTAAGGAGTGTCATTGCGATTTAATCACGGCAGAAGTTCTTTCGGAAAGCAACACAGGTGATATCAACACTATTCCCAGGATCGATTTTCAACCGAGTAATGTTGAAGCGCCGCCAGTTCCCAGTAATGCCCACATCAAGCCTTACAATAAACAAATTCATTTAAATTCCTAGCTAAGCATTCATTTTTATTTTTTATCTATCATAACATATGATGAACGAATACTAAAGTTAGTATATAATAATGTAATAGGCACTGATCTCAGATTCTACTTTCATCTAGTAAATATTTGTTTAAGTTATAGAATTGACAAAGTCTCCAACCTAAGACCTATTTTGTTATTTATATTAACTATAAATAAGGGATGGAATTGAGGAATGTGAAATATGTTTCTCCTTTATGTAATTATAGAGATGTGGTCGTTGATACCATAGCACTGGCAATCAAGATATCCAATTGAGCTTCTTTTCTTCTTGCTTAATTATTCAAAAAGACGACAGAAAATTTCAACAAAATTAAAACTAATACATTGTAGCCACAATAAAACGGCAGCCATTTATTAGAAATATTAATTTCAGTTATTTTATAATTCGTTATCTTTCGGTGGAATCCATTATCACTGGTATGGGGGATGCGGAAGACCTCGTATAGAGAAAACTGGAAAATTGCCTATTTTGTGAATAACCAGTTTTAATATGTAATGGGACTATGTATAAGCAAATCTCCTGTCCAAACATTACAATCGAACGTTCAAATTTTCACCATCATTGCTCTCACTGATATTGTCTTGGGAACAACCGCTCAACTGTTAAAGTATCGAAAACCAGAATACTACATATTCGTCTTTTAAGTCTCCTCTTTTTCATTCCACTATTTAAAATTGTACAGCTATTAAATGACATTAAGTTCGTAGGTCTAATTTCTTACTTAATGTGCTTTCCTATCTCCTTTGGTAATAGGCTATAAATCTCCTAACCTGCAAAGTTAATTCGAGAAAACTCAAATACCAAATCTCTAATTTAATTTAGCGTCGGGACGCATTAAGAAATTTCAATTTCTTTTTCAACTTAATGAAGAAAAGCTGAAAGATGTGATAATGTATCATTCACATTAAGAAATTTGAACGAGTAACAGGCAAGAGATAAGAGAATTTGCATTAAAATAATTAGCAGCTATCACTAATTGGCTTCGTAATCTTGTTCTTTAAGCTCATGGTGTAACCACATTAGCTCATTACGTAGGAAAGGAAACGGATAATCCGTATTTTTATTTGCTTTCAAAGAAAACCATTAAAATTTTAAATATATATATATCAGATCGCTTTACATTACATATATCTACCGGTTTAAGTTTTCTTATTTTTGGGTGATATGCAAGTCATAATATCAATTACTTTCTCGAGAATTACTAATTTAAGAAACCTAGACTTTTTGTTTAAAAATAGTTGTTTTTGTCAGTTGTATTACTTTGAGCTAATTTTTCCAACGTTTAATTTTTTTACATTAGAATGTTGTTGGTTTTTTTTTTTCTCTAATATACATTTTCTGAAATGTATGTTTAAATTCTTCAAAGCATTTTTCTTAACAGATAAACTAAATAATAATATTAAAATTACCTAAATGTAATAAAATGTTGTAAATAAAAATCAAACATTTAATTTTTCTCTTGTAGAAACTTTTCGTGCTGTATGAATACCTCTTGATCAGCTACAAAAGTTACATCTCAAAATATCTATGATTAGAAGTTGATCCTCTAATATGGAGTTCTTTCTTAAGGACATTTATCAAATAACTAGATGTTACCGTCTCTGCCCGCTAAGAGTTAATAAGGTTTTCGCGACCACTGTAGACGTTGTCTAAATCACTTCAGTAGATTTAAGATGACGAAATGTTGGAGATTTCCTGATTATCCGCTAAGCATTAGATGTTGGCTCCTGCTTATTCTTTCCTACATTTATCAAAACAAAATATGAATTGAATGTAGTAGTATTTCAGAGATGGACGAATTTAAAAAACTAGAATTTCAGAGGAAAGTATAAAGGATTTATGCTCATAATTGAGAACGTTACAAGTTTTAAATTAAATGATATCAAAATCGATGTTTTTACAGAATAAACTCAACTTCTTCAGATTTTTAAATGAAACAGATAATATTTTTGTAAGTATGTTTACTTTGAAGTATTAGCTATTTTTTGTTCTGTTTGAAGATGTCTGATAAGATCGAAGGTAATTTCCACAATGCTCCTAGCTGGTAGACAAGGCATTTAGTAAATTTTTAAAAACTACCTTAAACTAAGGAATCTCGCATTTCGCACAATGGAAGTAAAACGAAAGATCAGAGGAGAGTCTTGGTAATGAATATCTCTGCCCAACTGATGACTTTTTAAGTAATAACTAGGATTACAATATTTGGAATGAATACATAAATTTCTTATTTTCTATACAGTGAAAGTCATCCTAAAATTATAAAATTTTAAAGGGGCAAGTTTCTTAGTTCACTTTTTGTGTATGAAGAAATTACATTATAATTTTTTATTTCAAGAATTCCTGCATCCTATTTATACAAATGTTGTCACTTACGTATGATTATCTACTTAACGATGTAGGTGTCCAATTACTTGTTGTTAACTGTAATATTCTTGCAGAGTGTTCTTAAGGTTCATTTGGTCTCAGAATAGACTCTTGGAAGCTTTGGGGATTGTTGTCGATAATTCTGTTGACCTCCTCGTAACCGAGGCTGTTTAGATCTGCCTTCATTAAGAAATTGAAGGTGGAGAAGCAAGTTGAGTGGCCTACAGTCAATTCTCAAACAGGGGTTGCTTTATCTTTAATGACTGCGCACAATCAGACCCATTTCTCAGACTCATCCATATTCACTGGCGTCTTTGGCAACCAGTGTCTGTTTTCGGGCTTAGCCCGAGTCTTACGTAGGAATCAAGCAAACGTAATATAACGTAGCTACTAATTAACATCCGGGTGTCGATTTTAATTATCCAAGGCAATTAATCTTCTGTAATCAAAAGTAATGGAAGCAAGGACGTCAAGGGGAGAGGACCACGTCACGTGTATTCCCTGGTATTGGATTCTAAATACTTATTTCAACTAATACACCTTCTCGTCAACAAATTCTAGAAAACTGTCAAGAATAAGCCCTATTAAATTTATAGTCTATCTACAATATTTACCAAATTAAGAAGACACTTAAATGATTTTTTGCAATTCTGTTTACTAACAGTAATGTCTTCAATTAACAGTGCTAATTGTTGCTCTATTCCAAACTGTTTTTGAAAAAGAAATCTTCCCTTAAATTGATATTAAAGTTATTGTTTGCTTGCGTTTTTGTTTAGGTAATTAATGGTTTTTGTTTAATACTTAGCAGCATTATTGCCTCTTACATAGTATTATGCTTACCACATATTAGGTCCTGAAATGTTTAAGGAATTTTATATTTAAATTCCGTAAAGAAATGACTGCACAAAAGCCTGTTTTAATTTCATCAATGAGAAAAATATTACTTTTTTATCATGTCTGCGGCATCTAACAAACATTTTTGGTTATCAATAAAATGAAAAATTGACACTCACTTCCGTCTATTACAAATATTTTTACGATACAACAACTATTATTCATAGAACAATGGTGACTGTAAGACACTAAAGGAAACAATATTATTCTCAACAGTAAATACTATGAAGATATTATTTCGCTTATATTTGTATCTACATACCACTAATATAAATGGATTTAGTAAAATTCAGAGAGAGACACACGAATGTGTTTTGTTTAAAACCTTTTTTGGGTCTGCTTGTCAATCATAACCCACGACATTTTATCGGTACTGTAAGAAAATTTTATCTTACTTTAGCTAATAGCAAATGCACACTCTTAAATAAAATATTATAAATCTACTCAAGAGACAGAAATTACTTTTCCTATTGAATTTTACTTTGGGTGCATTATAAGGAGGCTTCCTACTTTACATTAAAGAAAGGTATCCAGTCTGAACCGGGAATCGAAAAAAGATCAATCGCGAAAATCGCGTTGCCGTACCTTAAGCCTAGTTCAATTGGTCACGGTGCAGCCAAATACATTAAATGAAATTCATATTGGATTCAATTGAAGAAAAAAAAAGCATTCATCTTGACGAAAACTTTGAAAACTGCAATAAAATAAGTAAGAAGCCTGCATTTCCGCATTTCTATTCAATTGTTTTCACCAACGCTCTTCTAAGAAATCATACCATCTCCAACCGCAAAGTCATGCTTATTTATTTTTTTGTTTATTTAATCATAATTGTGAAATATATCTATCTTTAGCTGTTGTCACATTAAATTGTGTTTCTTTTAGCTGTGTTAGTAGTTTTATCATTTTTTCAAATTTACGTATGGCAAAAACATTATTTATGTCGTTATTGTTGTGAATGACTGAATTATGAAATTACTGGTCATATTCGCAAGGTAAAGTTTTCAAGCTACGGATCTAATTGAAACCAACATTAAAATAGTTGGCTGAATTTATTTTATCATTACAAGTTGTTAGAAATGGATAAACTTTCCTGTAATATAGCTTTTCGAAAAATTTATTGTTATAAAAACGATAATAAACAACAGCAGTAAATAGAAATTTCACATATCTTTTGATATGACCATGCATAAATGGTTAATGCAAGTGATTTAATGCAGTTCTGGTTTACAATTGGTTAACAAAGTGATTTAAATTCTGTCTTGCATTAAATTTTTATCTATTTTAACATCAAAACGCGCTTATGCAAATATTTACAAAAGATTAATGTTGAATCACATTTCAGAATAAAATATGACCAAACATAATTAGTGCAAATGCATTATTAATTCAATTTATAATCAATTACGCTTACATTATTAATTTTAGAGAATAACAAAACATGCTGGTGGTAAATCACATGCTTTATAAAATAGCACCAATCCAATTAAAAATATGTTTTAAATTTGTTTAACTGTAGATATACAACTATGAACTTTTCACTCCCTAGAATTTCGTTCTAATACAGAAAGATCAGATATATTTAACAATTAAACTGATAATTTCTGTTTTACAAAGAATTTGTTTGAATTAAGTATTATCAATTTAAATTAAAGTCCGGTTTTGAAAGAGACAAGTAATTTGAAATAAAAATTAATTAAAATAATTAAATAAGACTTTCTGTGTTTAAAAAATAACATAGGCATTTCTGCATACACAGTACACTTTATAAAAAAGAAATTTCAAGTAATAGTTTAATAAATATCATATTTAAACTCAAATACAACTTAAAAGAAAAAGCACTGAGTGCCAGAATTTTGAACCTACAAGAAATGGACAACTTCCACTAAAAGACCTGGAGTGACTTAGCAATTATTAATTTTAGCACAATCCTATTTTTTTATTTTCTAAAAAAATGATGCATTTTTTAATGAAAAAAAAATAAAATAAAATACAATACACTGTTTCAAATACTAAGCATAGTAAAGTTTATTTAAAGAATTATACTTCATTTCCGTTACATTTTCACTCTTCCGAAAGGAGTGTCAGAAGGAAACCTCTGAATTTACATCATTCGCTGAGTGCCTAGAGTCCGTTCTTCAGCAGAGACTACAGGAAATCTTCCAGCTTTCTACCTCCGCACTTGTAAACCATCAAGAAGCTTAATAGGTCCACTCCGTTGATCCTTCAAGGAAATCATTCAAAAAGTGCAGAGAACTGAAAGAACGTGTGCCATCTAACAGTGAGAAACCTGCAGTTCAATAACATTACGAATTATGCTTTATTAATCCTGCAAGCAATGAATTTTTTCAATAAAATTTCAGGTTAAGAATTTTTAAATTACCAGTCTTAGTAAGCTTTATGTATTTGTACATTCTTAACTAGGCTAGTATCCGGTGTTGTTAGAGAAAATCCAATGTTTTTTTGTTTTATTTTTTTCACTGTGGATGTGCCATGTAAAATTTTATAATCAAATTTCCTTTAAAGTTAAAGCAAAATTTTCCGCGCATGTCTCGACATCCTTGGCAGACAACATCAAGTTTCTATTCCGAATCTTGTTCCACGTTATTTTGTAAATAATTCGGATTCAAAGGATTCGTTCAAATTGCCGATTCCGTCTCGGATTCCCTGTGAATCATTCTAAGTTCCGTGGTTGTTACTCTTATAGTGAACTGACTACATGAAATACAAACAACCAAACAACCTTTTTTATATATTAGATACATGGAGTTCTTGATATTTTTAAGCAAGAGCGAATTTCTTGAACTATACACAGTGAATCAAATTAAATACAAAGTTCTGTAATGGTATTTAATCTTATTGTCTGTCCACTATTTCAGTGGACCACGTTAGATAACTAATAGAGGCACTCACGACTGCCTTTATTCTATTAGGTTGCGCAGATATATAAAATTATCTCATTTATATCCCCATAAAAAAAGAAAAAGTGCATCTCATTGTTTGAAAGTATTGAAATGGAGGAATTGCTATTTAGAAAACTATTTCAGAAGAATCTTTTCCCTATTTTTGTAATAGATAATTTTTAGTTTGCAAAAGACAAATCATTGAAGATATGTGCGTATCCTCGGGACAATTGAAATGTATTGATTTCCTAGAAAAAGGTTTTGCATCTGTAACAAGAAATAGAAGTACAAATGAATTGAACTTGTGACTTTTTTCTATTCAGTTTTCTGCACTATCTACAAACTAACCACTATTTCTCTGAAAAAAATGATATAAGCGTGAAGTAGTATAGAACATTCTCAAAACACATGTAAAGATATCGTGTTATATAAAGATTTACTTCCGCTCTCATGATGTTAATCATCCGAAATTATTACAGACGATCAAATTCTTGATGGTATACTATTAATTAGAGAATACTTGTTATCTTTTAATTAGATATTTCCATTTACACCTGTATTAAACACTTCTAAGTGCTTGTAAGTTAATGTTTAATAAGTGGTGCAACAAACTCAAATGACCACTTTCCGGTATCAAGGACTACTTAAACAAGTACCTTAAAGCAAAATAAATTTTTTTTCGTATAAGTATATGGAACTTTCAATTCGCTGAATTTTAACTAAGTAAATTTTGTGTTCAGGAAAAGCCATTTTGAAAAGCTTCGCTAGCTCATCCACATCAGAATCCACCAATTTGCTAAATGATAAATTTCCTGCAAAAACAATGTTCGCAAAGAAGACTAATAAGAGGCATTCTAATTGAATCTTTAAATTAAATATTCTTTATTCTTATATTTACTTTGGGAATCTTTTCTTTTGATGTAATTTTATTAATGTTATAATTAATGTTATATTAGTTGTACAATAATTAAAAGTAAGGTTTTTCTGTTACTCTTTTGAAACAATTTTTAGAATTTCTAAGTACAGGTTTTTGTTATTCTCCTGTTAATAGTGAGAAATTTGAATCAAAATTATAAATCACGACAATTTGTTGTCAAATGAAAGATGATCATCTAATCAAGTAACTAATCCTTTAATATGCGGTTTATAAAATCTAATATAAATCATTCAAAACAATGTATATTCAAAGATATATTCAAATATATACAGTACATAGATATAGATAAAAAACCATCATACCAAATTTATACCAGATGAAATTTATTTAATAAGAAAACTGATAATCAAAATCCAACTTCTTAAAATGAAATTTCTATATTTCGTCTTTTATTGCGAAGACTTTATCAAGATCTCTTTTACAACTTAATAACTAAAAATAAATATAAAGGAAGAAGAAATTTTTTCTCAATCCTAACAAAACAAGTTTATAACGTTATAACAAGGTCTTACAACGAGAAATTAACAATAAAACAAACAGTTTTGGTGAACAAACGAAGTTCGATTTTGATAATCAGTTTTCTTATATGTACAAATGAAGATAAAGAGTTAGATGGTTATTTAAAAGTAATTTATACTTTGCTGCAATATTTGTTTTTAATAGATGAAACATATTCAACAATCTTTACTATAATACAGTGAAACTGGTGTAATACGGGGTAATAATTGGTTATTACAGACATATTACAGAACTAATTGAGTTTGCTATAATCATGGAAATAGTTTGTGCAGGGCGAAATTAACTTATGTATCTTCACATATTCCTCACAGAATACCATCTGAATAGATAAATCAATAGAATCAAGTTATTTCTTTTACAAGTTTCGATATTGCTTTTAAATTTAAAATTGGATTGTTTCTAAAAGTTCTTCGTAAGTGGCATTTCCCTTTTGCGGTGTCATTAATACAGTGATATAATAAATGTAGAGTGATATATAAAAAGTGCTTAAGGATTCGAGTATTGCCCCGATACATAAACCATGGTAAGCCTACTGATACAGCTGCCAAGAAATTAGCAGCATATGAGTGTACGACAGGTTTGCTCTTCAGAATTATGGCCTTTTGAGTTTTACCAGAAACTGCTAAAAGGAAAATGCATGAAAAAGCCCCTAACCCTAACTTTTTAAGTTAGAAGAATGCCAGATGTCAAAAAAAAAAAAAAAAACATTTCAGAGCATATCGTTGCATGGCTTTTTGTCGCCGGGGACAGGTGATTACGATGCTGGTTCAAGGACTTTATTTTCCAACCAAAAAAGGGGTCAAATTTCCAAGCACAAAATAGCAGCAAACAAACTACTTTTTCCTTACGTCCTCCATTTGGACGAAGGTCTCGAAAGACATTGCATCAGTCAGTCCTCTCTAGTTACGCTGCTGAGACTCCGATATACGTTTAGAAGATCTCAGAGATATGTTTTCACGTTATAATATTCGGAACTTTGTATCGCTGCCAAAAAAAGACTATTTTCAACTCGATCTGTAACTGGTAAATGGCAATCTTTTATTACGATGAAATAAACAAATAGCTTTTCAAATGCAATAAAACTTTTGTTATTTTTTTATTACTACTAAAACTCTTTTGAAACGAACAGTAAGACAAGGACTACTACTTTAAGCGACACACTGTTTAACCTTTAATTATCAGGATAATTTGATACAATATTCATAGTTAAAGCAGATAGGTAAACGCCCTTTTAATACCTGAAATTTTAATATGTTTTCATTTTTGGGTTCCAATTTCCTTTGCAATTTCGATATGTTTTGATGCGGGCTAGTTATCGAATTCCAATTTTCGATAGTATGAACGGCAATTCTGGCGTCGACACGTCGCTAACTCAACTACATGCTTCAGATATCCCAACACTTCCTGATTCTATCCATCAGATACGTAATACCACCAGAATCAAGCAGTAATAACCTTATGTCTATCTCTCTTTCCCCCTTTTTTTAATTCTCAGTCTCATCTTCTAGCTTAAATTGGCTCGAGGGAAACTCCTCGCAATTGCTTTTCTTTCATTTGCTTTGCTTATGCTTCGTAAAATGAAAAAGATAAAATAAGAAGAAAAAAAATGAAGGTTAAAAGAAACTAAATCGACGCCGGGCCCACATTTACGTGAAGCAAATGATTCAGTCGAAGAAGGTTCTATTGATTTCCCGCTGAACTTCATCTTCAGGGACACTTCGTCAGCATTTCAGACCAGATACTTCCAAATAGTTCTTTCCTCTTATTAAAGAGATAATTCTGCTTCAAAGGAATGATCTCAAAGGTTTTTCTAGTATCTTGTTATTTTAACTTAACTCGGAATGCTAGGCGGAATTCAAAAGGGAAAACTTTTGATATATTTTTGGTTATATTCTTTCTTGTCAACATATTTGATATCAACTTCAGCATTATCAACGCAGTTGCAATGTTATAGTAGTCGCAATATTGTCGTAAGCTTTTAGAAAATGAAACTATAAAGAAAAATAAATGAAACGAGATTACTTTTTTTGTTTGCTTATTTACAAATAATGATTCCATTTCGCAGAATCCAAAGGTTTCAATGTAGGAATTCGCTTAATCTGCTGCCATCTGCAATGTATCTTTAAATTGCCAAAATTACAGGTATCTATGTATCTTTGTGACATTCCACACCTTAAAAAAATCTTGGCATTTACACTATTCGAAATAAAAATATTTGGAATAAACATGAATTTGTAAAACATCCGGAGAATATTCAAATTGACGCGTAAAAAGAGAAGTATTCAGAAACAGTTTTCTAATGAAAATTTTCAATAGTAACGTTGCAATAGTCTGATAGGCAAACAGCTAATTTGTACTATTTAAAAGGATTATTCTTCTATTCTTCTATAATTTTTGTTCCAATAAGAAATCTTGGAGTTTATTTTTCGCAGTCCTTTTCAAACATCCAGCATCAAAAGAAACCTTCCACTTCATATCATCAAATAATGTGTTAATTGCGCAACGATAGTGTTCATCATAAGTGTTCAGGTATCATAAATCGATATTCTTTCTCACCTATTTATTTGCTGACACAAAATAAAGTCAAATATTCGTGATAAAATATATTAATTAAAAATTATTGAAATGTGGGAAATTATGAAATATTACAATACTATAATGTATTTTAAAGCATATTGTTTATGGAAAACGATGTGAATTACCAAACAGAAATCGCAGAAATTATCATTTATACATTGCAAAACTATTAATCAATGCACTTTTCCATCTGAATCAATCTTACTTCTTTTTGGGTTCAAATTCTTCTGTTTTCTGATACGTATTTAGAATGTTTTTTATAACAGAGTTCTTAAATTATTATTGGCAAAATTGGAAATTCGGAGCTTGGGATCATTGCAAAGTTGCCAATCTTTAAAAATTTACATAAGTCAATGGTCGGTTAAGTGCATATACAAAATATAATCCTTCAGTATGTACTCTGTAGAGAATAATGTGAAGACATTAGAATATTGATGTATAAAATTTATGCTCTGAATTAATGCACTAAAAAATTACAGCATAATTCAAATCTTTCTTCTTAAATGACATTGCTGTTAAATGACATTACGTTTCATACTTCACATTCGTATTATTCCTTATTATATATTTTATAAAAAACATTTTATTTTACATCAGCAAGCGAGTACGAATTTCGATCACGATACAGAAATGATACAAAAAGTTATTAAAATATTGCAGTATCTCACAGGTTGAGATATTATAAAACCATAAGAAGACAAAACAAAATTTCTTTTAATAGTCAATAATATATGTTAACAATTAACTGATATGAATTATTTCTGAAGTAAATGTTAACAACAAGTACAAAAAAGAACTATTTCAGGAGTTGCCTTTCGATAGAGAAATACAGGTATTTCGGATATTTGGAAACGAATGTAACAAATTTTAAAGGAAATAAATTGGGCTTCTATTTGTCTTTGAAATGTTTTCAGCTTGACAGACAAAATTATTAATTTAAAAAGATTGAAAACGCATAAATTTAAAAGATATTTAAGGAAGATGGCATTTACTGCTATTATCTAGAAATGTAAAGTAAATTTGTCATCTTAAATCAATAAAATTATTGATTTCTTAGATCAAAACTCTTAAATTTAAAAGATATTTATTAAAGGTGACATCTAGTACTTTCTAGAAAAGACCACCGGGGACATAGGATTAGTTAGTTCTGGAGGAGGAGATGAAGAAAGACCTTTTGTGTCGTGTCACACATTCTGTAATCATTCAGGGGATCAAGGGGTCACCATAATTCTTATTGTGAGATGGATGGATTCTAAGATTGGAAAGAACTAGACTCGTTTTGGTGGCCCTTACATAAGTCAAGTGTGAGTTATGAATTCCTTAGACTTTTCTCTAAATGTGTTCCTGTGTAGTGGTTTCTTTATGGTGTCTTGAAATGGCTATATCACGAAACTCAACTGAAATATGGTAAACCCTCTTTTAATTCATAGCTGTTGAAAAGAAAATTAAATAGAGTTATCACGTTTGTTTTAAAAAACAAAATTTATGGTTTTAAAAATAATAAAAATACTTTTTCTCTTGACAGATTGCTATTTAATTTCTTAAATAAAATGTTAAAAAACCAAAATATTTTAATAATTATAAGTTTACCTATAAAAAGCACTCTTCTGCAATTATTATTAGATAGAAATAAAGTAATAGTTACGAGCCAAAAGTAATGTTTCAATTGTGAAATTTAAGTTTAAACATTAGAAGTTTAAGAAATAAACAAGATTAAATGAGTAAGTTGTTTGGATTTTCGTAAACATGTAAATTAAATGGAAAATGGATTTATGTACACAAATAAGTTTTAAGTTAATGAGGACTGGTCTTTTAATTTAATTTTATTTTCCTTTGTTCCTTGATAATAAGGAACCAACTGTAAGATAACATTGCGTATGTAATGTAAGGTAACATTAATGTTATAGTCAAAATTATGAGATTAAAAATATTATTTGCATTAATTACGCCAACAACATCAGAAAGCAGGTTTGTATTTATACTAATGACGAAGGATCAATAAGATAGCATAATGAAGGAACAATATATTATAATGATACTGGTTTACAAGTTAAAAACTACTTAGATTACTTTGCTTATCCTTCTTTCGGAAAATCAGTTGATTGGAAAACAGCACGAGACTTTACAAATAAATTTAAAGCAAACTTGCTTATTTGTATAGTTAAGTACAGATCTAACCAACTATTGTTAACTAATCATTCACACTAATTGTTGCTCATCACGTTGGAAATCTGATATTCAAAAAACATAACAGATTCTGCAAACATTTTTTAATACAGATTATGAATCCTTTGCTTTTAATGCAAAAGTTTCAAATGTTTACTGTAATGCTTCGTATTAGAATGCATCTTCGAAGTCAAAAACCAAGAATCGCAAGCATTTTTTTTTTTTTGTTGAATCAATCTGGCGGGGAAACTGGTTAATGATATCTTTATGAAAATATAAGAAAGGGTAGAGGAAAGAAGGTGGCTATAAATACCATTTTGTTTTACAAGAATAAATGGGTACAGATTCATTTGAAATAGTTACTTTTAATGTAAGTTTCTTGGAAATGTAATGCTACAAATAATGCTAATTGTAGAAGTTCTTCAGATGTAAAGTTTGACCACAATTATTAAAAAAAAATAATAAAGATAGGGGTTGCCGTTCCGCCATGGACGAGCGGTCTAGACGGCGGTCTGCCGTGTCGTCGATGTGTCGGAACCCGGGTTCGAATCCCGGCATGGGCATGGCTGTTTCTTTCTTCTTCTGTGTTTCGTCCGTTTCTCCCTGGAACTTACAATGTCAGGGTTATTTCTGGCTGAGATGTGAATCTCGCCCCCATTCTTCAATTTCCTAGCCTCATCCTGACGTTGTCAGGTAGGGCTAGCTCGTGGTCCACAGTTGGCCGTTGTCGATAAAAGAAGAAGAAGAAAGATAGGGGTTATGGAATAGTGATCGGGATATGGAATACCATAAACTAAGCATTTAAAGTAAAAATTTAAATGTAAAATGTAAGAATTAAAATGTAACATTTCAATTCTTACATTGATAATTAACTTCAGTAAATCCCCCCTTGTTTTTAACAGTGCTTTCGAAAAGCATTTAGCAATTATTTTTGCCTTCGTTCATTAGCTAATAGCTTCAAATTTCATATATTGCGACATGGCCAAGGGAAAGGAGTGACTCAAGTCAGAGATTTATAGAAATAAAGCCAACAGAAGCACATTTTTACATTAACTAAGATGCCGAAAATTAATTAGTTTTATTCTTCAACACAAAAAAAATAGTTTGCAATAACAATTCTATTAGGCAAGATAGTTAATATTTAAAGTTAATTTTTACTGCGGAATTCTGCTGCTTTGATATTATTCTGTAGCCATTTTGCAAGGAGCAACTAGAACAATAAAAAAAATAATCTTAACGAAGTTCAACTTACGATCTTTCTCAGACTCTTCCTTATAAAAGCGCAACTTATAAAACTTTTCCATCGAGCTTAATTTTCATTTTAAAGCTCTTTTATAAGGATTGAAACCACAAAGTAGGCTATAAAATTCTCGGCAACTAATTTCTTTTAATACTATTTCCCCCTTCTGGGGTTTATTAGAAAAATAACCCAAAGAATAAAAGCATTCATTTAATTAATGATAAGTAATCAAAAAGTAAATATCTATTTGAACCTTCAATGGCAATTAAAATTAAAATTTATTTTTTACTAGATTCAACAACTAGGTGGGTTGTAATGCTGTCAGGCCTGTTCGCTTCTATGGCGAAATCTCAAGTCAATGTTTTTGACTTAAATTGTTCTGTAGGGGTAGGTGCATAATACTTTGCTTTTGAATTTTAGTTGAAGTATGATTATTAATAATTGTAATATAATTAATTTATGTGTTTGTGTGTGTTGAGTTTGGGTGGCAGGGAAGCTCATTACTTCGACTTTCCGTCTAATTTGATGTAATATTTAATTATTTTAATTTCCAATCTTTTATTTGATGTGACAAGTATTCCATAAATGCTTGGTAATATTGCATAATGTTAAAACATACGTGAAACGAACTGATTTAAATAGAATTTAATCTATAATAGTTATTTCAATCTTGTTGAAGGATATTAAAGAAAACACTGTAATTGTGGAAAAGAGATGGAACAGGTATTTGTTACTGTAAAATACGTCTAGCAATAAAAATACTTCCTAAGTAATAGGATAATAAAAAGCTATTTTATAAATTTATTATTTAGGTAATAAAAACAAGTGTTTCTTATTAATAAAGTATCCAGTATTCCAATAATAAATTAAAAGAGAATTAAGACAATATAGACCTACATATATATTTAATGTAGCACTAACAATACTAAAAAAGTTGAACTATAAACCTTTTCAATTTCAAGAATTTTAAAGAAAGTAATTTGAATAAAAGTGTCGTACTGTTTTTCATAAACTTCTAGACATAAATTTTTAATTTCTTATTTCAAAATGTCGTATCTGTTGGATACGAAAGTTTCTTATTTTTTGTAAGTCCTAAAAAAAACCAATAACAAATTTCGAATCCCTTTCAATAGAAATCCGTTAAATTGCACCAACTGCCAGAAATTTCAGTAATTAGGATAAGGCAATGTATTTATTATTATAGAGATCTCCACAGTCGACAAAAAATTAAGGAAACCAATCATAAAGTATTAAGATTTCTAAACAGAATAACCTGAAAGCTAATAAATCTGATCCTTTTTTATGAAATCATTCACATAATGAAATTTTCAAAATTTTCTTCATGAATCATCCTACGCTTTTCCACATCAACCATTTTTAAGACGACTTTCTTAGCAGTAACATACTTACAAGTGCTCTTTCAACTTTAACTGTTGATTTTTTTTCAGTTGGGATCCAACATCCTTGGAATTTTTAGACCTTAAAAAGCTAGTTTTAAATGACAGATGTTTTCTTTGTAACTAGAACAGTTCATAAATAAACTTTGTTTATCCTAAAATAGACAATAAGAGAAAATAACAAATTTGTAGTTTCAGAATAGAAAATTTAATTGATTTGCATTTGTTTCACGTCAAACTCTTGTGAGATTTCATTTTTGAGATTTAATGTGTGTGAAATATGCTAAACACTGAAGAATATGTGATGCAGGGCTTAAATTCTTAGTTACTCTTTTACTGAGAACAGAAAACTATACATGTTTGCAAAAATATAGAATAATGTAACATATTTTACGCTGAAGAGACACGGATGTATTCTGCAACATATATAACATTGTTTCAGATATCGACTGAACTTCACAAAACAATTCATAAAGCTTTTAATAGTAAATTAACTCTCGTTCATACTTTCAAAAGAAATCAATGAAATAAAATTTCATTGAAGAATTTATTATCAATGTTTTAGCATTTTCAGAGACTGCTTTAAAACACTTGTAAATTGTACATCTCCATTAACAAATGAGATCATTAATAAATTGATATTCTTGCCAATCGTTTTGCTTCGCAAATTTCCTGCAATTTATTTAAATTAGGTCGTGCCATTTCCATTTCAATATTATATTGCTTAATTCTTCTATTCGAATGGAAAATATCCAAATAACTTTCAAACATATTTCATTGTCTCATCAATAATGAAATAAAGCAACTGAATTTAAAATAACTGGTTTGCAGTCTATATCAATTAGGCCGCATATCTGTGTCGAAATTTCTGCAATACTTTGGCATCTGGAACGATCTGATTTCTCGCCCGTGTTCGGACAAATCAATCCTAAACTTCATTGTGCGATTCGTGTAATCTGTGAATCCATTAATCTTTCCACTCCCCCCCTTTTTTTAATGACTTCGTCGTTACATCATTCATAACATGTTTGTACACTTCCTCTGCGACTCGTAGCACCGCCATAATCATTAGCATGTTCAATGAGCTTAAAGGAAATTCATAAATTAATTGCGGATTTCACACATATCTTCTAGTTTGATATGTCACCGGAATCCGCTACCTTTAAATTTATTAATAATCTATTTAAATCGTGTCACAGTTTAGCAGCAGATAAAATGTAACCGAATTTGGAATTGCAAGTTTTACGATGCTCAGCGATGGTCAAAGTTGAAGCGTATGTTCCATTTGGTAATCAATTACCAAGCACAACTTCTGCTGTCAAAAACTTCTGTTTCTTTAATAATTCTTAGTAAACAACATTAAGATATATATTAAAGGGAAACTCTTCAAGTTGTTCCTGATTTATTTCCTTACACTTGCTAATGAACAGATCACCTAAGTCTTGCTGGCCTTCTCCTTTTTAAAGCATCATGCAAATTTCATGAAATAATAAAGATCTATTGAAGTCAGGGTCGTACATAAGATTTTATTTAGGGGAGGGACCGGAGGGGCAAGTTAGGAAACTGATCAGCAGCAACCCCTAAAAAAAAAAATGTCGATTTCAAAATTTCGGGGTGGGGGAATCCCTTCAATCTGCTATCAAACCAAACAGAAATAGGACTAATCTATACATTAAGATTTTTGAAAGAACAGGCCCCTCGGCTCTCCCCCGCCTTTCTATATGCCCATGATTGCTTTGACCCACTGATTGCGACCATGATTCTTTCGTATGCTTTATAACTTGATCAGTTTCCGTACTCTCATTATAGGAATGAACGGTTTGGATTAATTATACGGTAATCGTATATAATTCAAGAAATCCTATGTTTTGAAGTAAATTTTTTTTTGAAGGATATCGCAATCGAGCATATGTATGAATTCTGATATATGTAGGTATTCAATCTTGTCTGTTTGAATACCTTAGATGTAACTTATCTTTAGCTATATAAGCAATAGATTCATGTTAAGTATTCAAAATATTCAATTTACCTAAACCTAAATAAAACTGTATTAAAAATACATAATTTACATCCAAATAAATTAAAGGTTAATATTATTTATTGCTGTTAAACATTTTTTAATAATGTTTTCTTAATCTCTGTTACATAACCGAAAAAATGAATATCTAGAAATCTCACAAACCAAATCATGCATCAATATCTTGTCATCTAAGTTCACAGAAATCTGAGAGAGATTATGGTAATTCTATGAGATCTGGAAAGTTGAGTAAACTTAGCTGTTAAGACCTTAAAAAATTGCTATCACAAGTTTTAAGGATAATCTGTTGTAATATCTTTTGCTTTCATGACCTTCAGAAAATTTTCTTTGTTTATATTTTTTCAATTTCATTTCTTTTGACCTCAACTGTAGTGCCAACTATGATATAGAGAGGTCCACCCGACAAGTCATTTTGATCTTGAAGTCTACTAATAGTTTACTTGAACTGTTTTTCCTGCATTATTAAAGTTTTTTTAACATGATCCGTATTCTAACATAAAAAATTGATAAGAGTTTTAAGAAAACAAATGGTTTGAGTTACCAGGCTTTAGTTTTATTTGATTTTTGTTCATTTTACTAATATTTGAAATTGATTAAAATAAAAGAATCATGTAAAATTAATGTACTTTTATTGTTTATCTAGATCTATTTAGCAAATGGGACGATTTCGTAATGTAAATTGAAAATAATGAAACATGTAGACAAGATTATTGGAATTGGAATGACCACAGTCTATGAAATTATAATGATTGTATTCGAATAAACTAAAGGGATATTTTCGGGAATGACAATTTAATCTTCCATTGTAGAATCATTATAAATAATAAAACGCGACCAAATGTAGTAAATTAAAAAGAAGAAAATTAAAAAAATAAAGTTTAGTATTTTTAACAGCATGATGTTAAAGCTACAAATGTAGTGCTAAATTATTAAAATTAAAATAAATAAAAATTATTAACATATTATTACATCGGATTAATTCTTTGCAATTTTTGATTGCCAAGTAACATCATTTGAACAACAATAAAATCTAGACAAAATTAAAATAGAAATAATATTTTTCTTAAAGAATTGTCCGCAGCATGGATTTTGAGAAAAAAGATTGACATAAAATTTAAGCAATCGAAAACATAAGGAATAAAGTAACTGGAAATGTAAATTTAATATATCTTGAACGAAGAAATAAATAAAAGAAAAGAAAATGGGAATATGAGAAATCAAGAATGGTGGTAAGAAGATTCCGAAGAACATAAGAATAGAAGATAAAAGAATAAAAGGAAAAAGAAAGATAGAGGGCAATCGAAATAAAGGATGGAAGTAATATTTCAGGAACATCAGAAGAAACAGAAGATGCGTTTTGTGATTGAGTCACAACTAGGATCAGCCATTAGGACTATATTCTTGCATTAGCTGTTCCGTAGCTTACTATAGTGTAAACGATTTTTAAATAGAACTTTAGATTGTATATAATCTCTGTGATTTAGATCCTTGTTTCCTAGAATGTTTAGAGCAAGTAAACCAGCAAAATTGGTAAGTCAGATTCAGTGATACTGAATTTGTGGTTGAAATATTATATTGTTTTACAAATCCTTTAACTTGACATAACGAAAATACAGCGAGTTGACTTACGATATATCATAATTGAGACAGACAGAGTCATAGTTACAGTTCCCCAAGTATTGCAACCAACAATAAATTTATTTTTCTCAAAAATGTACTCTTTGTTATTCTTTTATTTATATGTATTTGGATCATCAGGGTAATAGATCGAATTTTAACCACTATACTAGTTACTATCCTAAACTAGTTTGTCATTACTACCGTAAAGTTCAATATAACAAACAAAATTGTTATTTTTACGTTCTTGTGCAAAAAGTTCTGTTAACGGCCAAAACGTACTTAAAATTTACTTCATTACACTGGACAGATGAAAAAAAAAAATAAAAACACTGAGAAATTTCTGGAATAATAAAAACTAAACGTGCTATAATATATGAGAATTTCTCATGTAGAATAATTTCTTATATAGAATAAGCTGAAATTACTGTGCTTAGACAACTTCCTTAATTCCTGCTGGCCAAGTTCTATTTAAACTGAAATATTTTTTGAAACTTTAGGAACTGGATTCAAGCTATATTTAAACTAAATTTGCAGCTAAGTTTCCAGCGAATGTGTTTAACATTCAGATACTTTAAAAATAATAATAGTAGTGGAATAATAATAATATTATATTCGAAAAAATAAGGTTTAGGGCTAAGTAATTTTATTCGACCTAAAACTTATTTTCATATTTCTTAAGATTAAAGTATATCCTCAAAAAAAAATCCTTCATTTTGTTTTTTACCTTTATGAAGACTTTTGGAAAAGAACCATTCCAGTACTTACCTAAGGAAAAAAGAGAAAGAATAAATATAAGTCGAACATAAAAATAAAGATAATGTATAAAAAAGTAAATTTAACGATATCGTAGGAACATAAAAATGATAAATAAAAGCTTGCACATTGGCTTGCTTTCACGCCGTGAGCTTATCGACGGAAATCTGGAACAACTTTTCATCCTTGTTAGGACTCATCAGCCAGATTTACTATTGATAATAAACTCAGAAAGCGAGAAAGGTAATGGATCCATCTCACGCTCTCAGGACGCTACAAAAAGAAACAACAATAAAAAGTAACTGTAACTAGTACAGAACTAAAACTTCAAACTTTCAGGCACAAAAGGTTTTTAAGTCTAAGGAAAAAATAAACACAAGAAATAAATTAATTTGCTGAACATTAAATTTGCTTATTTATGATTATTTGGTTCTTGTGTTTATTTTTTCCTTACAGTTAAAAGCCTTTTATGCCTGAAAGTTTGAAGGCCAAGGTTTTTAGTTCTAAATACTAGTTGCAGCTAATTTTTATTGTTTTCATTTTATTGTTTTTATTATATTCGATTTTTATAAAAATAAATTACTTTATCCAAATTTAAAAATTAAATTTATCTGAATATGAAATAATAGGCACTTGAAACTGATATTAAGTGCAGTGTAACTAAATAAGAATGTGTAATCAAATGTAATAACAGTTATACACGTAAAATATTTTCAATTGGGCCGGAAATTCAAGTTGTAAAACTAGACTGTGACCTGGAGGATCCAGGTTCAATATTCTGAAAACATTTTACACTTTTACACCATGAATTCTCCTCCAAATAGATCCTAGTGTCCACCCAGACCTCTGGTGATTAGGTACCAGGTTTCTTTCTCGAGGATTAAAGGCGGCGACCGTAGGGCTGACCTCCTGACCTTAAACTTCGTCCTGTTGCCGGAAAGCGTCTGCCGCGATGGGCCACAAAGGCTAACAGTAAATTTACGTAAGTTATATTATTGAAATATTCAGAAAAAATAATGTGATTATATGATAATTTGAGATCAATTTCTTTTTAATTAAATGAAATAAAAACCTAATGTTTTAAGGTAATTATAATAATGCTATTATTATTTACTAATCATGATATAAATACTGTATTATCATTTTAATTTCTGTATTATTTCAGAATTTCGCGCAGTTTGCTAGTATTAATGAAATTGGAACGGATTTTGAGAAAGATAAGAAATTGCGTAAATTACAAGATATCTGTAACCAAGCTTCCCAATTAACAAAAAACACTACAGTTAATCAAATAATTACTGAAAAAAATTGAAGCCTAATTTCCTTTATATTTATTTTTACTGAAATCAAAACAACAATATTTATTTGCGTGAAAACAATACAATGTTAATGTCAAGCATTTCTAAACTACAATATAGACGAAAATAAAAAGTTTCAAAGCTTTTTTTAATCTCATTTTGCTTAGCAAAAAACCACCACAAAGAAATCAGCAGGAATGGAACTAAGCAGATAAATATGGCGAAGATATTAAGAGGCTTAACGAAAGCGAAAATTATTAATTTCGAAGCGCAAAATATCTTAAAATGATATTAATAAAAAAGAAGCATTAATTTTTAATAAGCTTCAGATTTATAGGTCCTTTTTGATTCTTCACAGCTGCTACTTTGCCTTAATACTGCCAGATAAGTCTGGCAACATTCCCAATCATTACAACACCTTCTCATTCAAAGGATTAAAGAAAGCTGTTATAAGAAATGACAGATTGGGAAGAATAAAAAAAGGAAATAATCATAAAAAAGGCGTCATTCAACAAATAAAAAGAAAAAAGGAGGCGGCCCGAATTACTTTGTACTAGAGCAGCAATGAATTTTTGATCAGGAAAATGTTGTTAATGTTATAAAAAAAAAAGAAATGAGATAAAACAGCAAAGTATTAAAAACATTGTATTGTAGGTTGGTTTTTTTAGCATTGAAGATTCAATCGTTCAAAGAAACTCCATCTTCATATTTTTAATTTGCAAATATTCGGCAACTGTAACCCTGCTTCGACAGCAAAACAAAAAAAAAAGTCTCATACAAAAAAAAATATTCCAGTGCATTTATTAAAGTAATAAATTAAACATTACAGCTTTTTCTCATCGTAAAGTAGCAAAGTTATCTTGCATATTGAATGTTTTTTAGCGAAAGAAAATGAAAATGTGTTGTAATAAAATTTTTTTGGAAGCTTTACGAAGTTTTTTAGATATTATAACCTTACTTAAAAAGGATTTTATATTTTTTTCTAGAGAAGTTGCGATTTTGATTTGATTTTTTTGTTTTCATTGCGTTCCAACCTAAAACCTTTTTATATAATAACAAACGAAATCTATTAAATATCTGAATTTGAGAAACATTCTAAATGATTCGTTACAGAAAATAGTTCTGTGTAAACGAGTGCAGTAATTGATGGTTAAGTATTTCACAATAATCTGTACACTTAGTTGTAGCACAATATGATAAAGTGTAAATTTGTAAATAACTGAAATATAATCGTTTTAGTTAAATTTGATTTACTAAACCAATTGGAAGTTTTTATATTAAAGTGAGTATTTGAATTTAAACAAGGAGTTCTTGAAATAACTTAAAGGCTACTTTCATTGGAATGTTCTTGAAATTTCTTTCTTTTTTAGTTTTCCTTTGTTTAAATTGTGAAAACTACAAATAAAAAGTCAATACTTTTCATTTATAATCTACTGAATATAAACAGATCTTTTTTTGTGTGAAAAACATTCCAAATTCAAATTACTATTTTAAGTTCAGTCAATCCAATTAATTTATTCATATGACCATGTGTTAGATTAGTGGATTAACTAAATGTATTAATATCCATTGTAGCACATAATTGTCTCGGTACTAATGCTTTTTATTTGCTAATTATTATCACCTCTCGCACTGATTTGTCAACGAGGAGAACATGTAGAAATGTAGAAGTTACATCTATTGTCGATGTACACAAAGTTTCAAGATGCATCCAGTTGTTCCAAACTTATTAGATCAGAAAATACACCCCCACAAACTGACTGACTTGATCAGAACGTAGGCATTAATATCATAAAAGACATCTATAATAGTAAATTAAGAGCTGTCAAAGTATTTACGAAGTAAAATGTGTATACAGCCTCGTTATGGTATGAAAGAAATTTATGTTAATACGAGAATCCTGTATTTAATTTGTGTGCATTTTGGATTTTGTTTCTTAAATTTATATTAGTCTTTCTACGTTTATAATATAAGAATTTGTTGGGATATCCATCCCTAGGTCCCTTCACAACCCTTCTAATTCTTGTGCACAATCTTCCTGATACCATTCCAAATTCCAGTTGCAAAACTCTTCTATAACTACGAATTTCGAGTTGCATGGCTGTACTGACAAATTACTACAGAATGCAAGATAAGACTCAATAGTATCGAATTACATACAGTGTAAAACTACCGTTATTTCTAATTCAAAACCCACATTTATGTTTTAAATCATTGAGTGAAAATTTATGCTGAAAGAAATCTTCTAGCTACTACGTCCAGCCAGAAATGAGGGGTTTTGAATTTAGAAAAAGAACAGAAACTATGAACAATTGAAAAGCTTTTATAAAGGCTAGTGCAGTTTGCCGTTCCGGAGTGGTCTCGTGCGCAAGACTGCTGCCTCTCACGAGACCGACGCGTCGGAACATTGGTTCGATTCCCGATCGCGGCTTCGTTGTTTTAATTTC
Organism: Thereuonema tuberculata; assembly: GCA_023159025.1. Taxonomy (NCBI): domain Eukaryota; kingdom Metazoa; phylum Arthropoda; class Chilopoda; order Scutigeromorpha; family Scutigeridae; genus Thereuonema; species Thereuonema tuberculata. The sequence continues at coordinate 50,929,339 of JAFIDM010002131.1, read as the reverse complement.
CTTTCATGTGCCAGACTCTTATTCACATTCTCTTCGGTCTGAAGCCATTCCGTAATGACTATCTGACGAAGGCAACGGGAACCCACCTCAGTATCTTTCCGCAGTTGATTCTATGGAAATTCTCGCGAATTTCATAGAATGTTAAGGAAATAATTACTTAAAAAAATGTGCACTTTTTTGTTAATATTAAAAAAATTGACCATATACAAGACTTCCTCACATTTAACATCATCCTCAAATTTAAATTAAAGAAGAAACAAACATCCAAGCTCTACCCCGGGATTAGAACACATCAGCCTCGTGGCAGGTCGTCGCCTTGACCATAAGGCTGTGGAATTAAAAATGTAAATTAAATAGGCTGATGTAATCTATAAAATGTATGAATACAAAATATGTGCAAAGAGATTTTGTTACTTAAATAATATTAATTTGTTTTCTGCAAGAAACGAAATGTATGCCGTTATAATGTGTTCTTCACGGAGACCTTGCAGGAATTTGTTCTTTGTATAAGGTCGCAAACAAAATAGCTTATTCAAATCCTGCAAGAGAACTGTCATTAGTCGATTTAGTCTCCTGAAGGTTTGCATTTTTAACAATTCTGTGCATGCGAATCTATTTTTCAGTATTTTTAATTATTTATTGAAAGTTTGAATTTGTTTTCAGCCCATCGTAGGACAGGAATGGTCAAAAGTCAGAATTTAATTATCACGTGACGTCATTTAAATAACTCGTCTGCAGGAAGAAAGCGAAGTAGTTTATAGATAATATTTAATGGAAACTAATGGTGAATTTTAATCACAGTGACAGCAAGATCGTCTGAAATATTTGAAGAAAACAAACGTTTGCAACATCTTTTGGAACATCATTGGCTGAAGTGTATAAGCCTCTGTCTCATTCGACTGCGCTCAGCGTTTCTGTATTAATTAGCTGAAGAGAGAAGTTCTGTGGAATGTAATTGCTTTCTTAGACTCTTCGCAATACAATAGAGAACGGAAATAAGCTGCAAGACAGTCTGGGGCGATTGGTAGATGAAGATGATGTTGCTGTTCTCAGTCTATTAGACGCAATCCCGCTTTGTGTTCCACCGTCGATGACATATCAGGAACTGGTGATTGGGACTCGGGGAAATGAAGCAGGAGGAGGAGCAGTTCAAAGAGTAGAAGGCAGGTGTTGCGATATTAATCCTGCTTCCGAATTATACGAGCGGCAATGTGGCCCACAGGTTGTACAGCGATCCGAGACGATGCCATAAATTCTGCTATCTTGGTGTCATAACCAGGAGGCAAGGTTAGAAGGTCAGGTTGAGTGAATCAATCTGAAGAGCCTCCCGGCACCGGCAGCCATCTCCGAGGAGAGATTAGAACCAAGAGTTTGGCCGCGATATAACTGTCATTTACCGACCATTAGTTGGAAAGAGCTCGAGAATCTCCGGAAAACTGGTGATTTGGCAACGTCTAGAGCGCTCTGCCGCAATTGTAGTCAATAGGTTTTGGAAGATGTTGTCATATTATTATAACATACGCACAAGAAGAAGATAAAATTGTGAGAAACGAAATTATGCAATGCTGAATACTTGAAAAACTAAGTAATTAAACTTTATATTATTAATTAACAAGCTCTTAACAAACAAACACATTTAACAAACGCATTAAACTGCTTCAGCTTATGAAATTTGTATGTTCAAAGAGCTTAATGAAAGCCGACAAAGAAGGGTGAAAACAAAAAATTAAAAATATAATATATAATTTCATTGTAAGCTCATTATGACGTATTTTAAGTAAACGAAAAGTAAGTTTTAAATAAATATTTTGAATCAGCGTCCTGGCTTTCAATTTTCAACAGTTTTAATAAATGAAACGATTTACAATGCTATTTCAAAAGAATTAAAAAACGTGTTTGGATCGGCCTCATAGAATTTCTCAAAGATATTACAAATGGAAATGCCTTGATACATCACCTTTAAATCACCTGAGACAACTAAATTCTTAGATTATTAGATAAAAGCTTAACGTGTGTTAAAAATTTGCATTTAGAAGAATAGGAAAAAACCAAACACACCAAAATTTGTTAAAAAAGTTTATGTAATAAAATATTTAAAAAAATACATTGTGGAAAAACCAATAGCAAGAGCTTTCGGAATCTTTGTGATTCCCTTGTCAATCACTAAATTGTCTGTAGGAGAGACTCACAATACATTTCTTATTTGTGATTTCAACTTCTCTAATAAGTAAGAGTCGATATGTCACGTAGTTATCAATTTATTTTTTTTTTTTATTTGAATAAGAAGTCACCAAACACACCAAAATTTGTTAAAAAAGTTTATGTAATAAAAATATTTTAAAAGTACATTACAGTAAAACCAGGTCGAGAGCTTTCGGAATCTGTGCGATTTCCTTCTCAATCGTCTAAAGTTATCAATTTTTAGCTTTTGTGATGGATTTTTTCAAAGACTGGTAGCAGAATAGTTAGGCAGCGTGAATCATCGTCATTTGAGACGTTGACTTTATACAAGTAGGTTTATCGCTTCACTAATGCTGAGAGGGCAGATTATGCACCTAGCCTACGGGGCAGCGAACGGAAAACGACAAGCCGCTGTACGATTGTATCGTATTCGGTTTCCCAGCAGACATGTGCCCAATCATCAAACGTTTGTGGGCTTAGGCCAGAGATTGTGTTAAATTTTGAGCACATTCTGTGAACGCAATTTAAATTAGGCCTACATTTCTTTTAAGAAAGGAAATTCTAATCTGATTTGCAAATTATATTCACTGTAAACAACGAACTTTTACATATATTCAGACATCCATCCATATATCCATTGAAATGTCCATTTAATGTTACAATATTATTTAAATTTTCTTAAATATTTGTCTTAAAAATATCTTTATAAGTTATTGGAAATATATTAGTTTTTATTATTATTCTCTAAAAAGGATTAAAAACAAAACACATACAAGTTAACGTAACATCTAAAAAAACATACATCACGGGAAGCTTTTCGGTTCCGTGATGTATTGTTTTTTAGATGTTACGTTAACTTGTGTGTGTTTGGTTTTTAATCCTTTTTAAAAACGTCTTTTTAACACACGTAAAATCTGAAATCAATTGTAAATATTATTATTCTCAAGGATTTAAAAAACTATTTAAGTTTTTGGTGGATAACTTTGTTATGGTCAGTTGCATCAAAATAATGTCTAAAAGTAAATGTAAATATAAAAATTTGCAGTAAAGTAACAAGTGTATTGCAAATTACAACAATAATTTACAGTAAAAGAATTTATTAAACTATTAAAGTAAAAACAAATATGAAATTGTAAACGGTCTTCCAATACCTCCACTAGCACAACGCTCTAGTCAGCTGTCTTACTTCTATTCAAATAATAATGGGGGGGGGAGGATTTCGGCATTTTTTGTTTTCTAATTCCATTTACGTAATTTGCTTATAGACTTTTCTAATTGTTTTCAAGAATAGTTTTTTTCTCCGTCAGGTTGTACTTCCTGGAAAGTTGTTATTTGCAAATTTTAGTTGAAAGACTTCAGAACATACAACGTTCGCGTAGCGTCAGCAAACAATAATGACAAGGAGGTTTTTCTTGCTAATTCAAACATCTTTTGTTATTCTAATACTGTTTTCTTATTAAAAAAGAACCCTGAGAAGCGCCAAATACATAAACTAAATCAACAACTGTTCTTGTTGTTCTTTCTAAAAGCAATTTTTTTTAGTGGTAGAGCTTTTCTTACGCATAAACAATCCTTCTTTTACGGGAATTTCCTGGACCTAATGAATGTCTTTCTCGTTCATAAAGGGGTAATAACACTTGCTTTTTAAGTCAGCATGATTGATTGGATATAATCAACCAATAAGACTTCTTTATTTCCAAGATTTTGTATTGCTGACTATTTGAAAAGCATTTATTTCTGAAATTTGGGGGCCGGGGGGAAAGGAAATCTTCAAATATACCGCGGGTATATTTTTAAAACGGCGTGGGATTATGTATTCATGAAATAATTCTTTCATTAATGATTTAATAAATTGTATTATAAATTCCATTTTTTTTTGTTGAGAAAAAAATCTGAAACTTTGAATATCATATAGGGGAAAGTTGTCCAAAATGGGGTATTATCTTCTTTAACTTTAAATGAACGAAATCTACCAAATAAAAAATTATTATAAACCATTATTCAGTTAGTTAGGGTCTTTTGCTATAATAAAATGGTGCTAAGTAAACAAATTCTTTTTTACATTTGTATTTTAATTCTAATTTTTTTATGTAGTAATACCCCATTTTGGACAACTGGTCGGACAAAATGGGGTTCCCCAAAGGAACAATGTAAAATGTTGTGTTAATATAAAACTTTTTTTATTTATACTTTAATGACATTAAATAACATTAAGAATATTGTAATTGATCATTAATTACAGTAAATAACTGGCCTAAGCACACGTAATCGCAAATGAATGTTTGATCGTCTTCCTCAGCGTTCGAACATTCAAGCGTTCGTCCCCATTTTGAACCACGACTAGTGTCCCCGTTTGGCCCAACCGTGAACTACATTACAAAAAATGGCTTCTCTCGTCACAGAATAAAGGACGTGTCAAACACTGACTAATAGATTAGGAAATGAAATATGTAGTCGCCCAATACTGTAACTGAGTATAACACACTAAAAACTTTTGCAAAAATTTGAAAACTATTCACTTCAAAACTAAAAATCACACTAAAACTGAACGGTTTCCCGCCGATAGCAGTACTAATCAAGAACTTTAATGTTCCCGTTTGACCCGCTGTCCCCATTTTGTCCAACTCTTCCCTACTTAATTATAAACTTTAATACATCCTAGAGTCAGAATTTTCCATTAATATCTTCAGAAAATAAATTTAAAGAATGAATAAGTAGATCACCAAGATCTACTTATAGTGTATTAGTGTATTTTATATTACTTGATCATATTGATCAACGCCCGGATACAGATTTAATTCCAAAAGGGATGTGTGGTTTCTATTCTCGAGTGTTTGGCGCTCTTCTTCTACTAAACCACGATGAAGCTATTTGTGCGGATCTTTAGAAACTTCCTACTTCCGTGTATTAGATAAAAAAACCTAGCAATATAATTTTTTTTTTACGCGATACTGAAAAAAAATTCAAACTTTAACGTGGTTAAAAGCCGTGATTTAAATACAAATAAGCATTACTGCTTGTAGCTAAGAGCCCAACATCGTTTGGCAGAGCCTCTGAAGAGATAATAACCCGGGGAAAAAATGTTTCTTTCCTCCAACGGGATTGAATCCTGCTCGTAAAATCTTAAATCAGCAGCTAGGTTACTTAAATTATCTACACGACTTAAATACATTGGTAATTTACTTGAATTTTTTACCAAACAGAATTCAGTGACGTTGTAAGAATGTATAGATAATTAATAGAAGCAAAAGACATTGGATGGAAGCCCAAATAGTATTAGCTTCTAAAGACATTGTTGTTTATGACCGTACTCAACGACATATTACTTTATAAATGTAAAAGACAAGAAGCAAACTATTACCACAAATAAAATTCCTCTTAATAATGAATTATCAGCATATTATATTTTTTGAAAGCCAGGAAATTCATTCCGATGTCACTTGATGTATGAAATTGATACCAAATCAGAACAATTTTTCAGCAACCCTCCGGAATCCCAGCAAATGCGAGGATGCCATATAAATTTTCGTCTTTCTGGATTGTTTACATAGAAAGATCTCGACGCTAATGTCTCCACTCTTTCACCTTATACACTCATTTATAATGCAATTTAAACATCTCCTTCGGAGTTCTTGGTATTTAATTACTATGCCGAATGGAGATGAATATTTATAAGGGGAACGCCGAAAACATCAACATGCAAATTTCTCCAATTTCCACTCTATTGTGTCGGCAGTCGGTTATGAACTCTACAGAGTCATGATGAACTTCACCTGGACGCCTTCTTGCCAAGATCTAAGCACAAAAATAATCGATACTTTGCCGTTACCCGGGACGAAACCCCGCTTAGAGCCAAGACTGCTTACACAACGACTTTCCGGTTGTTTCTTGGTGTGGAGTGTGCTGTACTGTGTCAGCTGTTATCGGCCAAAATGAATGCATTGTCAAAGACCCTTTGTAGTAGGGGGAAGGTAGGGAAGAAGGGGAAATCAATAAGGCCAATTGCAAAGAATAGATGAAGTTTTCTATGCCGTTCTTATGAGATTCCGGAAAAAGGACAGAGCCTCCGGCGAAGCAGAACCACACTTAATTATCTTCTTATCAATCGATCTGCGTTGTAAAATTTTTAAAGCGGCCGTAAATCTGGCAAAGGAATAGAATCTTGTAACCAATTTCCCAAGCAGAAGTCATGTGAGAAAAATGAGAAAAATGATTTTTCAAAAGAAGAGAATTTTTTTTTTCGTTCTTTAGTTCTGTACGGAAGTCATTGTTCCGGCAGCGTATATCAGCTGTTTCCTTTCGAATTGACGTTGAAGAAGTTAAAAATATATTGAGAATACATCCATTTACCTAATGCCAAGAACTTTTTCTTTTCTAATTCAAAAAGCTGTAATCTTGAGTCACTTCGTAAGAAAAGAAAAGCAGTTAAAACATCTGCCTAACAGTTATTTCGTTCATTGTGATATCGAAAAAAAAAATGGAGAATTTTTATTTTGTGATGTCGAAAAAATATTGGAATCTTAAACTATTTTTCGACATAAATTCAATGAACTTACTTGAAATCGTCTGTCAGAATCGAATCAAATGTAACTTAATATTTAATGAAAATGATAGAGGCTAAAGTGGGATACACACAGGCACATACATAGTGGGATGAATTCACTAAATAATGAAACTTATTAGCAAAGAAATTTTTTCGAGTTTTCAGGTAACATTCTTCTTCAGAAGATAATACGTAAAGAAAACCAATGCTAATAATAAACTACTTATCTCTCAATCGAAGAACGTTACTTTAAGTACCCATAATTCATATATGATTTTCAAAATTGCGTATGTTTTTTTTAAAGACTTAAACTCAAAATTAATAAAACAAATTATTAAATTTATCAATTGCTTTCAAGAACTTTTCGAGTTTTGTTTAAAGTGGGCTCAAAAGAGACAAATTCTAATAGACAATTTGGAATGAAAGAAGATTACAGTTTCGATATTCATTGAAGACAAATGTGGAATAAATTAAATTAAAGGAAAGGAATTAAGTATATCTTTCTATATAATTGAGGACTGGCTTTTGAATCTCCATCACGGACAATCGCAGGAAAGCATCAAACGATATGCACGCCATGTCTTCTGCAATATTGACACATCTTGTAGAAGTCATACTTCGCCACAAAATGACAGTTCAGGCGGCAACAGGGTTCTATGAATTATTCAGAAGGGAAAGTAATAATTCCGACTAGACACTGTCTTCTCAAACGTAAATATACATCATCACAAGAATTTGAGGAAATAATAAGCTTTCAAAAAAAGTATTAAATTGGAATAAAGTGTTTAACTGAAAACATTACTACTATCTTAATATCTTAATTGTTTTTAACAAAGTGACCACTTTTTTTACAGGAGATAGATGGCAGTTTCCTGTAAAAATTTAAAAAAGGAATCATTTCAATTTAATTGAACTTTATCGGTTCAAATGCTTGGACATTAAGCAAAGGGTTCACATCGAATTAATTCCTGAAGTATTAAGTCCCAAAGACTACATGTAATTCTACAGTTCCGCGAATGATCACTATTTTTCTCACCATGCTACAACTAAGCTATTTTCTTCTCTTTATTATATTTTTTTTAATATTCTGTATTTAAATTAAAATACACCTTTTTTTTAAAATTATAATATCTACTAAATATAAAAAATACTGTTTTCCATTTTCTGAAAAAAAAAATGAAATCCCCAAATACTTAAATCTCAATCCAATTAACTTTAATTTCATTAAAGCTCGCGCAGATATTGAAATGTTTAAGACATCGATAGAAATATGTTGTTTTCTTTTCGATGCTTTTCACCATCTTCACACTAAGATTTCTGGACAAGCACCCATATGGAAAAAAGTTAAAATGTATAAGAGCTTCTCTTGCTCTTAAATATGCATACTTAGACTCCCAAAATTCATCCAGCGATTCAAAAATTATTTGCAGAGTTCATGTTGCCCGTCACAAGAACTAAGGGACCCAGGCGAACCACGAAAAACACCTCCACACCATTATGCTGCCGCCACCGAACTTAATATTTGGCATAATGCAGTCGGGTAAGAAGGTTTGCCGGACATCCACCAAACCCACAGGCGTCCATCGGATGCCAGATCGTGAAGCGAGATTCATCACTCCACAGAACGTTTTTTCACTCCTCCACAATCCAATTGTGATGAGCTCTGCACCATTGCAACCGACGCTTCGCATTTACGGCGGAGATGTTCGGCTTGTGAGCGGCCGCACGGCCGTGGAAATCCAAGTAATTTAAAAGTCAAGCTGCTAGCGATAACGCCCGACGCATGTTGGAACTCCGTCGTCATCACCACCAACGGAGACTTGCGATTTTGCTTCCCTACTCTCTGCAGGGTTCGACGGCTATGGTCAATCAGTTTTCTCGGTCTACTACTTCGTGCAGCTGTCGTTTCACTGCCTCGAGGTCTCCATTTTACAATTACTAACTAATTACAGTTGATTTCGGCGCGTGCAGTTTGTCCGCAATTTCACGAACAGATTTCCTACAACAGTGGCATCTGATATTTTGATTATTAAGAAGTATTATTATTTGATTATTTGATGATTCGAAGTCACTGAGCTCGCCTGACTTACTCATTTTATCGGGAACGCAGAATAATTATCACCGTCCAAGCCACCACCAACGCATTTGTAGCGTTCGATGACGCATCAAACCTCCTGACCTTCCCGATCCACTTCGTCGGAGGGTGTGCGGATACTTTTGGTCATATAGTGTATGTTTCAAATATACTAGAACATCATTATCTTGAAAAACATATTCATTATTCTTAACAATATTTCATTTCTTTTAACAAGAAACTTCTTTAAATTTGTATTCATAACGAATTATGAAGTCTTAGAGGAAGGAGAAAGCTTTTCTTTTCCACAAGCAAAACCTGAAGAAGTTTCTTGTTAAAAGAAATGAAATAAATACAGAAAAAAATCACGACTAGACAAGAAATGAAATATTGTTAAGAATAATAAAGATGTTTTTCAAAGGAAATATTCTAGTATATTTAAAACATCACATTTAGTTAAAAAATATAAACTAAAATTTTCATTATCTTTCTTGATTTTCTGCTGAAAGATAAAAATAAATGTCTTCACTGTCTTCGTAGGCAGAATATTCTGTTTTTTATTTTAGGAAATGAATCAATTAAGTAATACTTGATAAGAGAATTCACAACTAAAGGGTATGATCATCACAATGAAAGGGTTCTAATTTCGAATAGGAAAGTCAGTGTCTATCATTTAGCTTGAGGTAGAGGAAGGATCATACGATCAAATTAGTAGTAATCGAGAGAAATTAACCACATTTTTGTGGTTAATGTGGAATCAATGTGGAATCAATGTGGTCAAAGTATCTAAGAAGCAAGTTTTGTACTATTTTGAAATCAGACTTTGGGATACATTGTCGCTGTTCAGTATTTTTTTTAACCTAAACATTGTGCATCTAATCATTGTAAAAATAATTTTAATAATGCTTTGGATTTTATATTCATTTTCCGAATGAAGAAAACAAAGAAACCATAGATTATTTGGGGGTAAAGAGTTTGCTCCTCAAAGGTTATACATGTTAATGATATTTTTCAAAAAAAGTGTGATTTTTATTGTAACTTTTATATTCTTTTTATTTATTATAGTTATTCAAATTAATTTCTCTTTAAAATTATTGTTTAGTCTGTTCACTTATTAGAGCTGAAATTGAAAAAAAAAAAAAAGAAAAGGAATCAATGATTTGGAAAAAACGATGGTTTCTCTAATAACGGCTGAACCGAAAAACCACATACTCTGAAGAATTCTAAGTAAATAGCATTCCCGTAGGTTAACTGTCGTTGTTTACCTAGCGAATTTCGTCGTTTACAGACTTGAGCTCTCATGGCGGATAAGAAGTCGGAAGTTCTATTTTGGTTTCTATCATTAGGTGTAGGCCTGCCACTTTCTGAGCACATTCGCGGCTGATTAACCTCTATTTACTCAATCACGTACACAAACCTCCTTCTCTCCACTCAAAGCTAACAACGCCACTCAAAAACCAAGATCGTTGATGCTGATTCGGCCTAAAAGCCGTTGTCCGTAGCCCCGAAGTGGTGGGAGCCCATTAAAAGCGGATGGACGCAGATTTACGAGGCGGAATTTAGAACAAAGCGAAGGTAGTCTGAGCAATGACCAGTCACCAGAGTCTTTTCTCTCTGGCTTTTGGTTTAAGTGTTCCCATGACTTGAGTACGGGGAAGAGAGTCCGGATTTTTCCCAAGCGTCTTTTGATCCAGTGCAGATTGGTCCCAGGTGATTCGGGCACGAGAAAAGAGGAATTTGGAGCATAAAGGGGAGGACCGGTAAAGCAAAGGAAAGAGTTTAAGAAAGTGGAATAATCCCCTGTTCTGTTTATCTCCATGGAAACAATTTATTCAATCTGTTTTTGCAAGATAGAATTGCATAAAATTATTTATCTTAACTTTAGAAAAAAACTAAAGTGAATTATGCTTGCTTGCTTTTAATACGAAAGGATACAGTGGATTTCTACTGATTCAATGTAACTGCATTGTAATAAATCAAGCTTTTCTTGAAATTTACAGCAGAAATAGCCTTATTGAGATAAGTAAGATAAATACAATTACCATTACCGTACTGTTAATTCTAAATACTAAAACTCATTAAATGTTGATTTTTTTTTAAATCTCTATTTTGAATCTTTTATATTTTATCGTCATAATTATCCATTCTAAAAACTAAAGAAGTTATGAAAATGCTAGAGGAGCAATCCTTCCACATTCGTCAACTTAAAATATTTACGAATTTTTAATAGCTAAGTTACCTTTTTATCAACTCTTATTAAAATCCCTTTTCAATTGTTATTTTATTTTCCTTTGTAATTGTTGCGGTAAAGGATCTGAATGAAATTTAGCATGAAGATAGTCTATGACACTGAGTAGGCCGTAGGCTACGTTTCATCCCGGTCGATCAAGTGGTTCCCGGGGGATACGATTTTATGTCTATACGGCACCTCACATGTGAATGAAAACCTTCCGAAAACTGTCGATAGATGGCGCTAGCGCAGTTTCAAATCGCGCTATAGTTTGGTTGACAATGAGTGCATTTTTTAAGGAGATTGTTTGCAAGCGCGGACCAGGATTAACTCAGGAGATACCTGATACTTCCATAAGGCGATTTATACGGTGATGCATATGCAAGGCTTCCGGAGCGAAGCGACGTTATCAAGCTAGTTCCAATAAATTTAATTTAAAAATCACTCCTTTTTCATTTTCTTCACTTCAATTTCACTAATGAACACCATGAAATTAAAATTCTTTATAATGTAAGACGGCACTGAAAAATATTTCACAAATCTGGATTGTAAAATTTAGGCTAAAATACTGTTCTAAATTTAACGTATTAAATAAAATGGTTAAAATCACGCTAATTTCAATTTTAGATCTTCTATTTAACACAGATTATGTGGTACAGCAGGTGGAAGGATATAAGATTTTTATTCCGTAAGCAAAAAGTAATTTCAGGTAGTAACTACTCGAGAAATTTGAAACTATTTCTAATCAGTATCTGACGGAAATACATTAAAAAAAAAAAGCAAGCTTGATTCGTTTTGCATCTCTGACTTTCTGATATTTAAGAAAAGGACAAAAAAATTGTGGTGAACGGGAAAAAAAAAAAATCAAAACTAAATTTGAGTGTAACTGTCTGTAAAATTTGAAGACAATGCTTAGTTTTTATATAAACAACAAAACATGAAAAGAAAATACTCCTATAAATAATTAGCATTTTTCCGACATACAATACAGCATTCTTTTTTTCAGGCAATCCGCTTTCCTTTTGCCTTAAGCAGAGACTCCAAATCGATGTAAGGAAACGTGTATTTATGTGCGCCCGTTCTTCAAAGAAATACCTTTGACTTGAATTGGCAGTTTTCCTTTAGTGTTTTATCTGAATTTCTGCCATCTGTTATTTTTTTTTTTTACCTATCGCTGTCATACGCTATAATTGGAGACTTGTGATGGGCTCTTCAGTAAAAAAAGGATAAACTTTCAAGACATGATACTGGAATAATGCAAGTAAAGGAAAAAGTGCTCTTTACAATCTTTCTGTTTTGCATATGTTAGTAATTTGGAAATATACTCACTTGGCTATTCGGCCATTCGTTTTGAAACACAATTTTGCAAACTTTTTAACAATTTTTGGTATGGTTTTGTTAGAATTTTTGTCGGATGATAAATCGTGTTAAAAAATTTTCTTTTGTCTCATTCAATTGATTATTAGACAGATGAGGATATATTTCTAACTGCGTGTAATAATCAAACACACAAAAAGGCGGATTTTTAAAAGAGTATTTAGTTTCTGATGACAAAATAAATACATAACATTTTCTTATCTTTCTACAACTTGGATTTATGTAAAGTTGAAGACTGATATTGAGTGAAAAATCATTAAAATACATGATTCTGAACTTGTTAACTCGGTGTTCGATAAACGTTTAGGCTTGTATTACAATGATGTTAGCATCGGAAACACTCGAATTTCTTAACAATTTATTTGACAACCAGAAATCTTCGTATTAGGTGATTAGAATTCAATTCATCGAAAGGCATCTCAATTTACCAACATTCACTTTGGGTAATTGACACCAATCTATCAAATCAATCTTTCTCCCCTTTTCTTTTTTGATACTAAAAGTAGAATGGGATGAAATCCCAGGGTTACCATATGATGAAATGAACTCTCCTGCTGTGCATTTGCATATAAAGCTTTACACTAATTGCTCGCAGGATTTATCTTCGTGGCTATCTGACAGCCAGCTAAATGCCGGTGCACGAACTTCTCATGTGGCTGTGTAAGGCTGCAATGACCTTACACACACAGCCATTGCCTTAGCTCCACAGAGCAGCCACTGGACATCGTTATCTGATTGATAGATGACTGTTATCTGCAGGTGTGCAGGAGGCAGATGTTCCATTTTCTTTAGGGATATTTGATAGCACGACTAGAATAGCTTAAAGCTGATAAAAGAGTGAATTACAGCATTTAATAGACTTACAAAAGTGTCTGTTTCTTGATAAAAATCATTGAATTTCTTGGTCTCAAAAGTGAAGTAAGTATAAATATCAATGAAGTAAAAAATTCTATAAAAACACACAAAAGCACAAAAAGATAAAAAGAATTAATGTTTTTTTATTTATCACCATGTGATTGAATAGCAATGAACTTTATCACAAAGGATTTGGTAGAAAAAATTCTACTAATTTTATTAATATTTTTAAATTTATTATTCCTATTGCAACACTTCCATATCCATTTATTATGGAAATATAGAATACATAGTTATATTACAGACAATAAGTTTCGTAACAATCATGTTACAATATATATACAGTCGGACCTCTATTTAACGAACCTCTATTTTACGAATTTCTCTATTTTGTGAACTTTTCTTTGGAACCAAGAACATTTTGCTAATTTCTTCGTAAAATAACCTCCAAATAGCGAAGTGCATTTCTATTTAACGAACTTTTTGTGGTATATATTTTTTTTTCCTTGAAATGTTTTTTTTTTTATTAATATTCCCTTAGAGGAAATGAAAGAAATTTGGATACACCTGAGGGAAAAATTATCTTTCATTTTTTCATGATTACCTTTTACTTAATTTTGAAGTTGAGACCTTGGAAACACTAACTGAATCGGATATTTAGGACAGTGTAAAAAATAAAAACAATACAGCAATGAATTGACATGAAGATGATGAAAATGGAAATGATCATGATGAAGAAATAAAAAAAAACAGTCGTATGATGAAATGCTAAAATCATTTGAAACAATCCATGGTGGATTACAATTTGAAGAAAATACTGAAGGGGTTTTTGGTGCATCGCAATGATGCGAGACGTACTATGAGCGAAAACACTTTTTCAAAAAAAAAAAAAAAAAAAAAAAGCGGCCAAAAAAAAAATAAAATTTTTATTACCAAAATTTAAGTACGTATGTGGTAATGTATGCTTTATATCATTAAAATTATCAATTTTTTAATAACATTGAATAATAAAAGGTAAATCTCTATTTAACGAATTTTCCATATAACGAACTTTTTTTCGGGATTTAGCGACTTCGTTAAATAGAGGTCCGACTGTAGAATGCAAATTTAAAATTTAAAAAGATTTTAAACACATTAAAATACAACAGGATCGGTTTCGTCCTTTTAACAGGATGTTCTCAACTGAGTTACAACTAGTAAAACATGAACTTAAACACAACATCTGAAATTATAATTTGAAAATGAGGCTAGTAGACGTGGACCAATGGATGACCTGGGTGACCTACATGTTAAAATAGACTTAAGAGAATTAGATGTCTTTAATGATAATCGACACTTAACGGATTCCTTTAGAATTTAAATTTAAATTTATATTAGAAATATAATTAAAAAGTTTTAAAAAATATTTAAAAAAAAAAAACCCTCAGAAACCAAGATGGAGTTTATTTGAAAGATTCGAATGAATACATTTAAATTTAAGTATCCTCTGTTCCACTGAAAGTCCTATGTGTCACTTTTCATCATTCTAGGTGCATTATGTTACTAAGCGAAATATGCATTTCTCTGTTTTCAGGATCTTCGGGTTTCGAACCTAGGTTCAGGAGTATCAGATTCTGGCATGATAATACCTGAACCTGGTGTTATCATGCCAGACGTCTGATACTCCTGAACCTGGGTTCGCTTAGTAACAAAGTGCACCTAGAATGATGAAAAGTGACACATAGGACTTTCAATGGAACAGAGGATACTTAAATTTAAGTGTAATCATTCGAATCTTTCAAATAAACCCCATCTTGTTTAATAAAATACATTTATTTTAGATAAAGTTTAGAAAAATTCAAACTTTTATTTCAATTCCCGGAATTGTAGGTTGTTTCTTTCTAAATTAAAACATTTTTTTTTTCATTAATAAGCATTTATTCCTAATTTTGGAGCATTAGATTAAAAATATATAAATAAAATTATAATAATATATAATAATTTTATAATAATTTAGAATAATATTATTCCCCTGTCTTAAAAAATGTATTCACATTAATTTCATAGAAAAATGTATAATTATACTACGTGCACACTAAGTAAAGGCTACACATTGTATAGTAGAGATATTACTTATAGATATATATTTATGTATTAAATAGAAATATACATTAATTAAAAAATTAGAAAAATGTTTGGCTAGCTCTGCTAAAATCAGTTAATGCTGTACTTTATGTTTGGGTGTATCCATCTTCCCGTAATAATTTTTGACAGAGTAAATCTTCTTGGAAATTGGCATGCATTTTAGGGCAGGAGATGATTTCACTTGTACAACTGAAAACATCTCTGAACTGTTCTTGTCAAGAAATTTCGACAAGAAGACGTAAAAAGCATAGAAAAGCATTAGAAACCAAACAACCTATATTTATCAGCTTAGTAATCCTCGGGCACATGTTTTCATATGATTAAAATTTGGTTTAAGGCAATTTAAATAAGTGATGTGGATTTATTTAATTAGTTATTCAATTATTGTCAGAAAAGGGAAAATTTGCACGATTGTATAATGAAAGATAATTAATATAATAGATGCGAACTTTTTTTTTGTTTGTTTTGTTTTCATGGCATTATAAAAAAACAAAACAAAACAAAAATGTAAATAAATGCGGAACATATAAGAAAGTAGGCTGTAAGTTCTTTAAGGAAATTGTTGTTGTTTTTTCGTGAAGATTTTTTTTTACGTTATTTACTGAATCTACAAATTTACTTTTTCGAAAAAATGAATTTCTTTTGTGATTCTAAACCTTTCACGTAGTAAGAAAATTGGGTTTTCTTTTTATGTGTTTTTTCTGTTTCGGTTAAAATGAATTTTTCTGGTTTAATTAATAGTTATTTTGAAAGCTGAATAATGTTGCGTATAAATTATTTACTGAATTTTATATTATTTCCCATCGCATGAAAATAATGTTCCGTGCTATTTGACCCTTTGACATCACTTTAACATCACTTTACTGTAATTTTATGATTTACAGTACAGTAAATCATGTGTTTATTTATTATAGGGAAGAAAAAAGAGGAGACTTGCTGTTGCCTGACTAAGAATATGTTTACGTATCTAAAAATAAAAATTATTTGATTTACGACATCCTTCAAAATTGCATATGTAATGAGATTCATTTTTTAAAATATCCAAAGGTTAAGCAATAAAACATGTCATAAAAACAAGTTAAATTCATTTCATTATTTCTGCTTCTACTTGTTATTATATTGATGTAATGATGCATATTAAAGAAATTATGTATTAAAAAAAGTTGGACTGTAATCAATAATTTGACTATTTTAGAGTAGAAATATTTTCCTATTCAAAATAACAACAGTCAGAATCATTGTTTCTGTTATAATGAAAGAAAATTATGTCCCTAATTAATGTTAATATTTTTTTTTATTAATTCTTAGTAAAAAATTAAGCTTTTGATCAATAATTTAATCGTAATTTAAACTATAAACTTGAGTGCAAATATTTTGCTATACTTTGGTTCAGTTGGGAATAAAACAAAGCCAAAAAAAAGAATTTGGTTGTTCTTTCATCAATATAATTTACCTTACGTTGCAATGTACAGCATAGGTGTGGTGTATCCCCCTAATCGATTGGGGCGCTGTGGCCCATGGAGGTAAGGACCCGGGACTCAGAAGAGGCAACACTTCCTATATGTCTTACGTAAGACTAATAGGAGTTGTTGGATGAGGTCGGGTTGCCAACCCAACTCTCGCCCAATTTACAGCCTAAAGGTGAGAAAAGAGGTATCATTTGATAGCAAGGAAATCATTGTTGTACTTTCGTAGGAAAGTGAGACTTATCAGATCATTCAGTTCTTATGTACGTTCGTTTTTATATGTGAATATGTTCCTTCTTTTCGAAGTAGATCTTTGTCGAGAAAGTACCTCAAGATGATGAAAAAAAATCCCGTACAAATTATTAGAATCTAAAGAATAGATTTCTATCCAATTTCTAATAACACTTAAAACAATGAAGTTGAATCCTTTTTTTAAGATAATCCATTAATTAGCAAGCAGCTTGGCAGATTAAAGTTAATCGGATTATGACAACTTAAGTATTCAGCTTATCAACATAGGATTGTCCAATCACACGATCAAGTATTATATTAATACAACTTTTTGAATTGTAATGGACAGATTGACAAAGATTTGCATGACCGATTCGAAACGTCTCTATTTTACATTTTTGTTTAACGATCTATTTATGTAAAATAGTGATTTTGAAACTTTGTGTTTTTTTAAAGTTTTTATTATGATGGTGATACACAATTTCATTGGAAATTAAGCAAAGTGGGTTTAATTAATTATATTTTTTTCCAGTATATGTAGAAATTTTTTACTGTTTACCTTTAGAAGAGTTTGGAATCTCAAAGGAAATGCATACTTTTCGTTTTGTCATTTTTACGATTTAAAGCCAATTTTCCTTAAAATGTAATATCTTACAATTTCTTAATTTTTTCTTAAAGTTCTTCGAAATTCTTTTTTTTAAAACATTAACTAAAGAAACAAAACGCATCAAATTATAAAACCAAGTCTCTGAACAAGAAATAACTCTTTTGAAGAATAATGCCTCTCTTATAATTTCTTTCCGATGATTACTTCTCATTTCCGCCTTTTAATTTAATGGTTTTCTAGAAGAATTAATATAGTGAAATTAATTCGTGGTAAGTGTTAAGGCGATAAAATACCGGAAACCCGGAAATAAGAACAGAACCTCTTTGTTATGACAGGCATTTTCTTTATTCTTTAGAGCTCCATGCTTCAGAAAAACCATTTTAAACATATGTAGATGAAATTTATTAGCTATTCGTGGCAACAGCGCCCAAGATACTCAAAATATTTCTTTCAGTTCCGACTTTCTCCGTTATCCTTGAGACTGGAAGTGGACGTCAGTCTTAACAGTTTCATAGACAACCCCGTAAATTGTCCAGTGTTACTAAGGTGTACTTGGCATGCAAAGGATTCGTGGTCTGTGGCAGGTGGGCAGAGAATAAAAGTGAATTATTGAAAGGAAACTGTGCAGCGGGTTAAGTGGTGCTGAATATGGACTCTTGCTGGACATAAGGCGTGACGGGAATATAAACGATCTATTTCCCTGCGTTTTCGGTCACTTAAGACTAGCACGAAACTGACCAAATATAGTTCGATCAACTTAAAGAGAGATCCTAAAATATTATCTATATTTTAATAAAGGCCTTTACTGAAGCTGCAAATCTAAATAAGGCTTGGAGTGACAGCTCTGGACTATTGATTTTCATAAATTCGTTTAGTTTGTTGTAGAAAAAAAATGCTCTAAAAATAATAATTACCATTTACAAAAGTTAGAGCCGAAGATAACTACGTTTTAAAAATGATAAGTTTTTAACATAAATTCATTTTTGTTGTCACTATTTTTTGGTTGATAATGAGCTTTTTAATGCTCCGAAATATTCGTACAATATTAGTTTTAATTAAATGCTTATAAAACATATTTGAAACTGTGTGTTTATAATTTTATTAGATTTGTGCATAATGCAAAATTTGTTTACATATTTTCAGTGAATATCTTATTTATTTTATAGTTTATGTTAAATAAAGCAATTTTACATCGTATTTGTTTGTTGCAAACCTAACTAATATCAACAGTAACAAGATTGAACTGAAGGCGGTTACTAAATAACGAGAGACGACATGAAATGCAAGACAATGAATAAATGAAAGAAACTTAAGAAACTTGCTCTTGAAAAAAACAAAAAAAACTTAAAAATGGTTTCGTTTAAAATTTAACCACTATCGAATATGCTAATGGAAGTCTCTATAATTACGATTAAGATGGACTGGTTTTCCTAATATTTTTTTACTCATATATCAATATTATTATTGATACAAGAACGACTGAGCCTGTGCTGCTTCTGAAACAAGGTATTAAATAGAGAATCATGGAAAAGAAGAGAAACTTACCAGGAAAAAAAGAAAGAAAACCAGCTTCGGGTTTCGAACCTCGATTCAAGGAAATCAGTTGTATGGAGAGACTTAATCATTTCGCCTAAGCTGAACTGATCAGTTATAAAGTTTAAATTTATTAATATATTCGTTTTGGTTTATATTTTTTCCAGTGTCATCTTATATTATAAAAGCGTTATTCTGTCTGTCATAAGACTAAGTTTTTCCAATTTTGTGACCAAACCGTAAGAGATAGATTGGTCATGCAAATGGATAAAATGTAGGTTTTTTAAGACGAACAAAATGCTACAAAAATCTTTCGAAAAATTTTTTTAGTTTCCAAGATGTCGCCTTTTAAAGGGTCAAATTTTGACTTTTTCTCAATTTAAACGAAAAGTATAAAAGTTGGAAGAGAACATTATATTGAGATAATGCTGGTATTTGAAAGTTCTATCGAACGATATATCAGTCATTCACAAACGTTTCTGCGTTTGCAAGATAACTGAAAAAATGTGTGTGGCGCAACCTTAGGTGTGTGGTGCCAACCCGCAATACACCTGAGGTAAGCGGAGAAGGCCACAACGGGCTGGGAAGTCGTATATTCTCCGATCTCAATATTAATTTGCTAAATAAATAAAATTGTTTTTTTTAATACTATATATGCAAGGGTTCCGGAGCGAAGCGACGGTACCCGGCTAGTATAATACAAATTACTATAAATATAGCCTATGTTGTAAGTTAAAATAACAGAATTAAATGGCAACTAAACTGGAATAAAATTTAGTATTCGGATTTTATTTTGCTTAATGATAATTATTCCTCAATATTAAATCCGAATTGCCGGTTTAAATTAAAATAACTAGTAGTAATTAAATGATATTTAAACCGAACCTTTTCAGATATTCCTTTCATTTTCATTTCTTATTAAGATTTACTCTTATTATAAATTTGATTAAAAGTGCATGAATCGTCCAAAGGTAAGAAGGCACTGGTTATCAGCAGTTGGTCGTGGCCAGTCTGCGAACATTCACTCCGGAACCCAGCTGCACTATTGCGAACAAAGGATCAAGCTTCGGATTAAAGTGAAAACAAAACTGGATGTCCTTGTTTAACGATGTCGGCCTTACACGATCGATGACAGATATTTACCTTCGTGTTCGTCACATGTGAGTGGTTCTGTTCTCGAAAGATCCGAAAGGCTTTTCCGTTGCAATAACACCAACACAGAACAGTCTTCGAAGGCATTGCTATTCCTAAAATGCAAGAATGCAGCGTTAGGAATTTCCAATTCAAAACTGTCTTTCGCTTTAGCACTCCGATAAAATTAAAGATTTTATACAGAATTATCACTAGATGGTTCTTCTAATATATTATTTCGATAACCATTAAGAAAACAAGCACTAATGAACCAAATTAAAACATACAATACATTTATTAGACTGATATATTTCAAGTTGACTTTTGATGGTTGATTAATTTCTTAGACAAAGCTTTATGTAGCGGAGACCTGCTTAAAAAATATAAATTGTATTATAAAATGATAGATTTAATTTATTTAACAAGAATTTTTTTTTTTATTTTGAACCGAAAGATAAGGAGCTAGAAATTAAACTTCTCAATTAGTATAAGAAAATTAAAGTCTTTCATTACAAAGATTTAGTATTAAAAACTACTTATTACAAATTTTCCAATTACTTGTATCTTGTTGTTATCCAATACGTTGATTAAAGTCTTACCACGAAGATATAGAAAGATTGGCGTAATTATGAAAGATTGGAGCATTTTCTTATTTAAATAGTAAATTAGGTAACATTAATTCACATTTATAAGACTTTAATAAACACAATCAAATAGAAAACGCAACCCTGTTTGTAACAATAGCAACATAATTAATTAATTTGGCATTTCAATTAACAATATCTGTTGATCCAAATGTTTTCTCTACTGTTTTCCTCTTCTTCATTTCTTCCAATTCTTTAAATACATAAAAAATAAACTATGAAACTTTTGTATCAATACATTTTGATGTTTAAGTGATTTGGCATTTATCTTGGAGGCATATTTCATTCCCTTTCCAAGAGTCTTTTTCCATTATTTATCTGAATTTACCGTTTCCTTTAGTCATGAAATTTGTTAATATTTACTATCCAATTAGATATCACTTCTGTTTTAATATCCGTGAAGTATTATTTTTCACTTCCGGACTGGTGTTTTCTGTTAATGTGATATCTGTACAATAGCATAATCCCAGGGCCTGACGATGATAGATCGTAAGATGTAAAGGTGAGAATAGGTTGTTGCTATCTTACAATGATCTGGCTGTGGAAAAGATTTCCCTATCCTGGTTTACAGTATGATATTAAGTTTGATTTAACTATTTTAGTTATAAGATACCTCTCTGAGTTATAATGTGGGCCTATCCGTCGACGTTCGAATTACATCGACTTCTCATGATTTGACATCTACCCAAAGAAAAAGAGGTTTACCCGTTCTGGTCATGGAGTATCAATTGGCCGAATAAGCTTGTAGATTGGTGCCAAGCAGATTAAGTTTGATTTCTTCTGTGGTGGGATTTTCCAGAAGCTGCAATAATTTCCAAGTCTGCAAACTTCGAATGAGTGTGTATTCATCATAGCGGGACATTCGGAAAGAAACAGCTATCGAAGATAAAGCAATCCTAGGTTTGTTCAACTACCGATCTGGTTTTACCGGTCAATATAGAGCATCCATGGTATGTTCTTTAATTCTTAACTATTATTCGATCTCATCATGGCTAAGAAGTTATAAACTTGATCTAAACAAGATAGACTCGGAACTAGAAGACTGTTAATCAAAGATACGAAATCTTTTAATGAAAGTCTACGTAATGACTAGTTAAATATTGTTTTATGTAAATTTATGTAATTTAAGAAACTTGAGGGCTAAATTTCTCTTTAATATCAAATGCTTTAATTGAAAAGATGGCTTAAAGTTAACAAATACTAGACGTCTAGTTAAAAGGATATTTTTTTCTTATTACATGTAATTAATCGTTTTGCTCGTTTTATTAACCAAGAAGGTTGCTAAAAATGAAATGGATTTTCTAAATCTGATTTTAATTTAGGATTGAATGACTTGAAGAACTTTATTTACCGAAGAGTTGCTGTTGCCGTCAGGTTTTTAAATTAATGGATTCTCTCTAATTAAATGAATTGTTAATAACATTAAATTAAGGTTTTTTAGAATCAGTTAAGTGAATTTTTTAAGCACTGAGCAATTAGTGAATTACTCTGCTTAATCTGTTTTGTTTTTTTGTTTTTTTAATTACTTACATCTCCCGGACCTGTGTTTCCTCCCCCTAAAATACTCAACTTATAATTCTTTTGTAATGTTGGCTAGTTAGTTTGATACCCGAATTAACTTATTTTTATTATTATAATCCTTAAACTACCATGTTACACGTTATTTTATAAAAAAAAACTAGAATGAGATACCCAAATATTAGAATATTTAGTATTAGAATATTCCAAATGTGCTGTCTCATACATACGTTCGAAATATTGGAATATAAAATTTTTGGGATCTCAATATTATTAAAATGCATTTAAAGGGAAATAATTGTAATTTTGAAGTAATAATAATAATTTCAATAACTTAAATTACAATATGACAATGGCAACTATAATTTTATGTTATATTATCAACTGAAGTCGTAACTCGAAAGTCGTTTATATCATTTTACATTAAATATTTACATTGCTTTCTTTGACAAAAAATTCCATAGTTTTGTCAAATTAAATTAAATTGTGACACCACATAGTTCAGGAAATTCAAGTTTCCCTGTTCATATACTCAAAAGCTAAAATTATAGCAATAACTTTTATTGATTAACTACTGTTTAAGTCTTCCACTAAAATCTTGTGGCCCTCGGGTCGCGGAGGTAAGGCTTCCAGCGTTTCGTGACCAACAGGACTAAGTTGAGATAGAGTGATCAGCCAGACGCCCGCCTGCTTTTAAATCCCGGACACCCATTCTTAAAGAGGGCTCGATGAACCCTGGGACCTGTCTAGAGGAAAAATCCCCTCTCTTCCGCCAATTTCTGAACTCTTCTCCAGCAATCAGAACTCAAGCGCATTACCACTACGTATAGTAGTTTTATTTCATTTCTCATTTTTGAAAGGAAGCTCATCTTTTAACTTCTACGAGTTTAATATTTCATAATAATTTTTCTTCGTTAAAATTTGCTTCAATTTCAGTCTAAATTTTCTGAAGCTGTGGAGTGAATATTTTAAATTGACAAGCAGGAAATTGCTTCCTGAGCAATTTCCAGACAAAAATGATGTTTCTTTTCGACTTTTTTTTTGTTTATGCTTAGGAAGGTTCCTCCTGACAAAGCACCTTGGATTGAAAGGACAGCTCCGTTGACTTCCTCTCACAAAGGTCACTTTCCAATCGCAGACAATGAATTAGCTTCATAGAAACGACTTAAGATAGTAATTGTAGCACAACAATGCTCTGCAATACCTTAAAGAGAAATATCAACTAGATGGGCAAGTGGTTGCCTTCTTGATAACCCATAAGTATAAGAAACTTTCCTAAATATTTTTTGTTATTTTTTGAAATTACTGAATATATATATATATATACATATCTTTACAATAACGTATGTAGATATCTTTTTTCATCTATTTTAAATACCTGATATAAAGTATTTACATAACAGACTTATTACATCTTCTCTCAGCATAAGTAATATCTAAGGTGTACTAATTTTCTTGAAATTTTGTTTATAGTTTATATATATAAAACATCAATGTGGGCCCGGTGGCCGAGCGGGTAAGGGCGCTTGGCTGCGGGTTGGAGGTAGCGGGTTCGATTTTCGGCCTCGGCAGAGGGCGGGAATTTTTCCACACTCCATTCTCCTCCAAACGGATCCTAGGGCCTACCCAGCCCTCTCTAGAATGGGTACCGGGTTTCTTTTCCGGGAGTTAAAAGCGAGCGGGAGTCGGTCACGCCTTTAACCCAATTTCATATCCAATTTCGTCCCGTGCTGGGAGCCTTACCTCCAGCTGTCCCAAAGGCCTGTCAAGGCCTATTCGTGGGAATCTTTAACATTAACTAAAAGATCAATTAGTTTTTAAGCTCTGCGAACACGATTAGACAAAGATCACTTGTCGTTCGAAAATTGGTCTTAAGCGGCAATAACGAGCAACAATTCTATCGGTTGGCGAAATTCGGCTATTTTGAAATATTGTACTTCACTTAGAGATCAATTAATCAATCAATTTAAAGTGAAGCATTGGAACATGTGAGGCTTGATTTCATTAATATTCAAATCACTGTTTGTCTGGACTTCATCTGAACAGAGAGCAATTACAAAATTATTATCACAGAATCGAGATTATCTTTCGGAAAGAAATATCGTTTACACTTAAACACGATAATTTTATGCATTAGAATATATCAGAGTATTTAAAAACAAGAATTTTTTCAAAACTTCACAGTGGCGGCTGTGTTCGCATAGAATTCTGGATCGCCAATCGGTCTCTAGGGAATTGCATAATTAATCCTAGCAAATGGAGGAAATTCAAAAATGAAGTGAGTCCGGATGGATCTTGTTAAATTTGTCTTAATTGCTGAATGTGAATTTTGTGATATTAAAGGCTTCAATAAATCAAATTCAAAACTTTTAAAAATATTTTCGATGATTGATTCACAGAGTAGAAACAGGCACAATATTGTTCGAAACTCTTTGTTCAAAATTGTTTCTAGTGTATTTTGGATGCATAGAATTAGCATATTGCGGGATTAAAAATTTACCGAATCGATTACTGATTTTATTTTTACAATAATAGATTTATGATGGTTTTGAGTGGAGTTGAATTGAGAACTATCAGCAGAGCAAAACATGAATGATCTCACCAGTGACCAATCCTGCACTCCAATCGGTTAGATTAGCCTGTTCGTCCATGCTCTAACCTCTTGCTCGTAAAGATCAAGTTCGTCTAAGCCTGTCTTTTGGAGAAAGGTGAGCTGGTGTTCGCCTAGTTTAAGATTTAACTGCTTAAATATTCCCAAATTGGTCTAAAGCATAATTCAGCTAAAAAACCAAAAAATTGGAAATTGAATACAAGCCTATAATGTATATTCCAGTTTTGTGGAAACGAAAGCTTAAGTAATCAAGAAAGCAGTTTCGTAAAGTCTCAAAATTAGGTACCATCGAGTTTCCCTTTATTTTCATGTTTGACAGAAAAGATAAATTTTTCCTTGCCTTAATTAAGATTAAACTGGACTTTACATTTCAAACAAATTGAAAAATGCCTTTTTAATAAATTATCGATTTACCATTACTTACAATTTTTAAAATTCAAGCTTTCTTTCTTTTTTTTTTAAATTTATTATCTTTTTTTTTAAATTTTGTTTTAAAGTTTAGCTAAAAATTTTAATAAGCTCATATCAAAAATGACGAGCAATTTTTTAATTTAGAACGCCTTTAATAAGCTATTATTTGTCTAAAACTCCTTATGATCAAGAACAATGCTCTTTCCTGTCGATTTCTTAGTGATGGATTAATATAAAAATATAGGAAGCTAACAAGAAATCATCAATAATTTTACAGTAAAGGATTATCGTAGATCGACAGATATTCTGAAATATCAAATATCAAAACTTCTTTGACCTACCAATTGCTTTTTATGTTATACATTAAGCTCTATACTGTAATCTATGTTAGATACAATTGAGTTTGATTTTTTTTTAAATATTACTAGCTTGTAAACAAAACTCAAGGAATGATATCGTATGTTTGGACTTAAAATTGAATAACTGTGAAAGTCTAAAGTAATTTTTCACCTTTAATTATTTTTCAAAGTAGTGAAGAGTTCATAATGGCATAGCAACCGCATATGGCACAGATGTAACAAGATGAAATAGAACCTAGTTTGGGCGCAGTTTATCGATTTTTGTAGATACATGAAGTGATACAGTTTCATTTTAGTTAAAAGAGGTCCTGAATGAATAGAAATATGAAATTATGATATGTTTAAAATATTGCTTTTGACCAAGCACTTTCATTATTTTTTTTAGAAAATACATGACATAGAGTAGTCTATATCTTATTAAATTCATGCTAATAGATAGTTGCAAAGCAAACGAGTTAGCTGTGTCTTATTGTTAGACTGATTTTAAATCCACAAACCTTGAATAGGAATTAACAATTATATCGTTAATTACTATGTTGGACAACATATTTTTCTGATCGATCTAAATCTATTGATAATACATCGAAAACAAATAATTACTTGAAAAGTTAATTTTTGATGGCAGCTAATAAAAAATCGTGAATATACGTAAGGGGTCAGTATAAAACTGCATTTTTTTCATATTTTAATTCAGTTAACTAGCTCAGTAAATATCTGAATGTAATTTTAAATAACTCATCTTTGATATAAGCTTTCCGAAAATCCTCCCAGGTCTTCAAACATGTTTATCGAAGACTTGGTTTGATTTTGGGATCGGAATGGCTTATATATTACATTTTTACAAGCACAGTTTCTTAAGTGAGATCTTACACAACAACAGCGTGCTAACTAACTGCATTAGTATGAAGTCAACCATTCCTGTATCTGACGATAGCACGTTGCCTGTTGTTAATACAAGATACAGTTGTTATGTCAACACTTGCTTACCTGCACGATAAGATCTTGGAAAAAATAAATGATCTGTAAAGTGAAAAACAGAAAAAAAAGTAAAAAAAAATAAAAATAAAATAAAACAGTGGTTCAGTTTAAAAAAAGATAAATAAATAATAACACCAGCAAAGAAGAAGCTATTTGGAGACTAGTGAAACTTGAGAAGAATGAAAAAGTAAATAATTGATGAGTAAAGGAAAATCATCTTTTGTTTTTTTTCTCAGATGTTGTTGTGAATTGAGGAGAAAAGGTAAAAACAGGAAAATAATCTATTTAGTATGTAGCAAAATATGTAGAAACGTAATTTTTTTTTTGTATCATAGACGGTAAGGTAAATGAATAGACATACATGCTATTTCGTGAAAACTGCTTTTTAATTTTTTTTTTCATAGATTCTTTATCTCTTTGTCCATTTCCTATGCATATTAGCGGGTGCTACAAATGTAAGATCAAACCTAAAATATCCATCAGCAGCTCAATACCGTATGCCTTGTTTCCATTTACTAAATGTAATTCTCTAAAAATATCGACTTATTTTTCAGAAGAATTCGGTCCGTGTTTTATTTTCTTCTGTACGATGCGACAGAATAGTGGATGAAGACAAAAGAATATTTTCTAAAGCCATTAAGAGAAACTGAGAAAATGGCAATATTATTATACGAAACGTTTTCTCTCCCGAGATAACCTGACGTTAGCAAAGAAATGAAAACATATCGATCCACCTGTGTCGCTCAATACGACGAACAATGAAAACCACGGGAAGTGTGTGTACTTAGAACTGAAATCTAAAAGATTAAATGTATTTTAAAACACGTAGATCAAGACATGAATTCTCTTTTATCCTTAATCTAGCACGTTTGAAGCATCAAAATAGAAAACAGTGAAAAGAGTCAGTAGAAATGCAAATAGAGTTTTCTAGATTGAAAAACACTATAGAGTTGGGATTGCTGAAGGGGAGTGGAGAAGTGAATGCATTCTATAGATCTCATTTCTTTTTGTATATTTTGAAGGAGAAAAAAAACCTTAGTAAATAAACACCAAGTACAATAGAGTTATTTCTTTATTTACATTCTGCTATAGCAACAATATAACTCCATTTTCATGAAAGAATTTGATAGAAAATCGAATAAGATATTTTAATATCAGTGTGTGCAACATTATTTTTCTGAAATATTTTTTTCTGTATTGTAATTATGTAAAATAAACGGGCGAAAATACAAATAAAAAAATAATAATGTAAGCTGTCCAAATTGATGTATAAATATTTAGCCATATCACATACGGTTCCAATATTCTGTACAGCATTGCTCACAACAAGCTTTTTACGAATTCCAGTATATATATTAGATGTTTGTCAATATAAGAAAAAACCTGTCGTCATTATATTGATTACATTTTATTTCTCATTTTCATTGAATGTTGTAAATTTTTAAAAAGCGACTTTGAAAATGCAGTAAAAATGAATCACGTACTTTATTAATTTTAATCAAAATTAATCAAAAATGCCAAAATATTCGTTACAAATATCTAAAAAAACAAACAAACTTAACATTCAATTTTTAGAGATCGAAATTAGAAAGACATAATAGATAAATGGACAGTAATTCTAAAAACTCTTATCAAACTTTTACATTAAATTACATTATCGTGGTTATTGTAATATGATTTTTTTGTAGTTATTGTAATATGTTTCGAAGGTGGTCAACATAATGACCCTTCTAGACTAAAGAAAGAAAAATAAAAAATCAACAACATATGTGGAATGCAAACACCTTGGGCATCACACTGACCGCCACAAAAGGCATTTGTCCACTAAGAGAAAAAAAAGAAAAGAAAAAAAGAAGTTAAAAATAAGAAAAATAAAACCCTCTAAAGCAGAGTGCACAACCTTAGGAAGTCTGAGGGCCAATATTTTTATAAAAGTTCTGATGAAGGTCCGCAGCGTCCCATCCTCCAACCCCCACCCCTTACTATATCTTACTAATTAATAATTTGATAATGTCATTTATAATAATAATTATTAATAGTTATAATGGCATTTATAATAATAATTATTACTAATTATAATGACATTTATAATAATAATTATTAATAATTATAATGACATTTATAACAATAATTATTAATAGTACATAATTTATATAGATGTCTTACTAATTAATGATTTGACAGTGCCATTTATGATAATAATTGCTAATAAATGTAATTTACATAAACTTCAAATTATCAAATAATGCGCTAGTTATATTCCAATAGTATAATTTAAGACAGTTGCTATTGCAAGTTATGACATTTTTCAATGTATTTGTTGGCAGCAATGGAAAGGCTCAAATTTAATTTAAGTTTAATATTACCGGGCCGCAGCCAATATACATGTTGGCCGTATGCGGCGCTAGGGCCGCAGGTTGTGCACCACTGCGCTAAAGGGTAAAAGAAAAGTCAAAAAAATTAACCCTAAAAGGCAATTAATTTCAAAATATATAACATTTATCTTTAGAATTTTATTTTTCTCTTTTAATACCAATAGCCATTTTGGAAATCTACGAAGATTTTTTTCTTTCTATAGTTAATGTAATGAATAAGAACCCCAGTTCATTTTTTGTTTCTAATTCTGTAGTATTCCAAAATGAGTTATTTTATTATTCCTTTTTTTATCTTTTGTAATATATTTCATGAATTAGAGAAATAGAAGTTTAAGAGAAATGTAATTAACTCAATATATTCTCAATAAGTGTCTCTGTTATTGAAAAAATGAAGTTACTAAAATGTGGGACTGGTTTTTTCATCCATCTGAACGACCGAGGCATTGGACGAGGAGAGAATAAATCTTTATTTGTATTTATTATTTGTAGATTATTTGTTTATTCTTTTTATCTACAACAATCCTAATCCAAATTCGTAAAATTCAAAAGAAATTGAACAAAAACTTCATGAAAAGAAGAAAAAGCAATGAATTAAAAAGAATAATCTGTATTACAAGTACTCGAATGTGTCCCCGTGGCCTAATGAAAAAGACGCCTGAATTCGGATCAAAAGGTTGCAGGTTCGATTCCCGTCGCGAACGTTTCATTCTAGTAATTTTTCCACAGGAAATTGCGCCGGACAGACAGACAGAAAAACAAAAGATTTTAGTAATATAGATTGATTAAAAACAAACAATTTCGAAAAATAATTTTATAAAGAAACAATTTTCCTTATAACCCTCGCTTTTTAAAATTATAATTGATTTAAAAAATTATAATTTCCAAAAATTTCGATATTACATTGTTACCTTTTCATGTTTGACATCTACAGTGTAAGTTCTTACTATGCAACCACTTGCATTTCTATTTAAAGCAAACAGTAATCCTATATTCTATGATTATAAACTACAATATAATTAGTTGTCGTTTACTGTCTTTTGTTTACTTTGACGCAGTTGGGAAGTTGTTGATCAATGTTTTATAAGAGTCCTGCGGCTTTCTACTTTCATCCCATCAGTAAACTCCTCATTGTAATGTTTAATTGGCTTATTCACTAGTTTATGGCCTGCTTCTGTTCTTAAAAACATTCTTCCATCAAACCATTTTGCCTTCAAAATTGCTCTGCCCTTGTTTATTTATTCTGAAGATTCGCCATTTTCTATTTGCTCCTTAACGGCTTTGTGTTGCTAATTTAATTTCTGAATGCCACCAGGCGACTAATTTTCTTACTGCTGAATTTTTTGAGCCTCATAGCCTGTTGACTGCTTCGTTGATTATCTACGTTAATAATTTATTGAAAATTTGTGGTCGGGTGATGCGATTTTTTAATTTTTTGTCGTTGTTTATGAATTCTCTGCTAATTGTGTTTTGTTTCCAAATTTATTAGCATTGTTTCTATATGTTGCCATTGTTTGAAGGAATAAAAGTTCTGCCTACACACATAACGAAGAAATAAAAAATAAATAAATAAATAAATAAATAAATAAAAACATATTAAAAGTCACAATCGATTTCGTTTGGGCGTAGCCGAAAATCATCTGGTGAAGAAAATAACACAGGGTTCAGTCTTTATAGGCGAAGACACAGTTCCAAACCAATGAGTATTGAGATGTAAATGAGATGTATCCACATTTGAAGTAGGGATGCAGGAAGTAGAGGATCAATCCATTTGTAGATTGCAGAATGG
>JAFIDM010002131.1:50879537-50897905 GCA_023159025.1 Thereuonema tuberculata | reverse complement strand
CCATTCTGCAATCTACAAATGGATTGGTCCTCTACTTCCTACATCCCTACTGCAAATATGGATATACCTCATTTACATCTGAATGCTCATTGGTTTGGATCTGTGTCTTCGCCTATGAAGACTGAACCATGTGTTATTTTCTACACCAGATGATGTTTGGCTAAGTCCAAACGACATCGATTGTGACATTTAATATGTTTTTATTTATTTCTTTTTTTTATTTATTTATTTCTTCGTTATGTGTGTAGGCAGAACTTTTATTCCTTCGAATATATTTCACACACGTTAAACTTATATTCAAGATTGTTGCCATTATTCAAATTATTAATTTTTGTTTTTGAAATTTTCTGTTTTTTCAGCGTAATTATGTTCAGTCATTTTCGTTAATATCGCGTATATTCTGTGCTTAAAGATATTTGTTTCGAATTTTCACAACTTTTAAAAACCGAATATATACGTTTTTTCTTCCATGTAATGTTTGTATTACAATATTTTTCTTATTCATTTTCCTTAAAAGTTTGGGGATTCCTCTGACAAGTCAACATTAAAGTTCAGATTTTTCCGTCGTTAGTAAAACAGGGTTGTGTAGTTGGAGTCGGAGTCATGGAGTCGGTAGTTTCTTGGTAGAGTCGTAGACAGAGTAGTGAAAGTTTTTTTGTTGTTGTTGTTTTTGTTTTTTTGTCGTCGTCTGAGTCGCACTTCAGATTATTGCGGAATCGGAAAAAAAAATACTTTTTCCAACTCCACAGATGAGTAAAACATTTATCGATAATAACTATTTCGTTTCGATATTTTTTTACTGATTCTCCTCATAGTACAAATAAAATATTCCAATAACTTTTAAATTTCTTAAGCCAGAATGAAAAGCTTAGTGGAAACTATAAAAAATGGGACTAAAATAAAAATTTCTTTGAGTTTTCAAGATTCATCATTTTAAATTCACAAATTATTATTAAGTTTACACTTAAAAACTTCAGCTTCATCTTTCATCAAGGACTAAAACTAAAGTTAAAGAATGAATAATTGCCCTGAATCAGAATATAAACTCAGTGTCCCTCTATAACATCCCAAAAGTTTCTAACTGGTTGCGAAATATCCAAAGGAAAGTCGTACACCATTAAACTTTATTACGTTTCTGTATATGGAGAATATGAATTAAGAGTCTTGCCAAAAACAGAAGCTGATCAATAAAATGTCGTAAACCGATTCAAGATATTGATTACATTCAATCAAATGGTAATAAATTTATTTTAATCATGCTAAAAAATTTTTTTTAATAATCTTACCAGAAATTTAAAAAAATATAAAGGACTTAGTTATTATTAATTTAAATTTAAAAAACATAGTTCCATCTGTACATGATTGTATATATATTATTATGATTAAAAGTAATATTAAAAAATCACATAATTTAAGAGATGAGATGAATAAAACTATTAATGAAGAAAAATAAAAAGATAAAAGAAAAAATATCCAGAATCGTTTTCATCATATGTTGAAATAAGATTTCTAAAGTTCGAGTATTTCCTCTATTTTGCTAAAAATTTTAATGAAATGTCAGCTAACGCTTGCAATTATGCAAAAATAATGAGAATCTCTAACTAAAAAACAATAAAAAGAATTAATTTGACATTCCAAATGTTCGAAACTTATGGCAATGGTGACTTTCTTTTACGATTTTTTTATGTAAAACGAATTTACAAAACAGTGGTTTGGACAAAACAGTGGAAAACACTTTTTGGATTATGGAAATGATTAGCATTGCAGTGATAAGATATTAAGGGAACTCAAGAAGTACAAAACGATACAATGTTTAGTAGATGTGTAAATAAATAAAAAAAATAAAAATGAACGATATTGAAAGTAAGAGAACTCACTAAAATAATTTAAGCAAAATGGTTGCCAAAAATGTTTTTTGTCATTAAATGAATTGTCTCACTGCATGAAAATAATCAAAAGAATGTTTTGCAAATTGTCGAATATAAACAATTTCTTTAACTTTACCATTTACAAAATTGCCTGAAGCGATTTAATTGTAATCATATCAAATCATGAACAGTGGATAACAGATGCTTCATTAAATATCGATCTCAATTTCACTGTTCACTTCAAATGCTGTTCTATGATGATTTTTGTCATTTATTCGTAAATTTTCCGACAGGTACCCACATGAAAAAATTTCAGTACGGAAGTCACATCATCTTACGTCCGTAAATAAATTAGAAGTTTCAAGAAGATACATTCACCGATTCAGAAGTTCGAAAATACACATGCGCACTAAAGCATACAGACTTTCTTTAGTGCGCATGAGTTTTATAACCGTAGTTTCCTGAAGAGAGTAGGCAAAAAAACAGATTACTTTGATTTAACAGCTCGTTCTTTACTTCTTCGAAAACATTTCTGGAAACCTGTTTAGACTACTTGTAAAATGAGAGATTTTTCATTTTAATTCTCTTAAGAATCACATGATTTGTGTTTCGTTCTGGAAGTAATGTAAATTGTAAACATCATTAGACTGTTGGTCTCCTTTTTTTTTTCTTTCTGAATAGCGTAAATTGAATGCATTAATTTTGAATGGAACCCATTTTGAAGTCGGGGTTCAATCTTGTAGACCGAGACTAAATGTCAAAAATGCGTTTTAAAAACCCCCATTTTTTCCTAATCCAAATCCTTTCTAAATGCCAAGAGAGATTTGGTTGAGGGAATGAAATTAAGCGAACGAGAAAAAAAAAAAGTTGGTTTTAGAGCATTCATAATTGAAAGTTGTAAGAGAAGTGCACGTGGAATGAAAAAGTATCAACAGTCCGTGAATTGAATTGGAAATGTGCTTGCTTTCCCCTTTGCGAAAGAATATCAACTCGAATTAGGTTCTGAATATCGAGACATCGCAAGCGAATACGACAGTAACCAATCACGACGACGAAGAAATCCCCGAAGCGCCGTATCTCCTTTAACTCATGCTTTATTTAATATTTAATCCTACAAGGGGTGAGGTTCTTCATTTGGAAAGTGAGGGAGCGTGCTTTAGAATTTTTTTTTCCATTCAGCGTGTTCTCCACCTGCATTCACACGCGTGTAGATCTTGGCAAAGGGCCATGCCAATTCAGGAAGGGACTCTGCCATCTGCGAAGTCCACTTCTCGTTGCTGAGGCCGAAGCTTTGTCGAGCAAACGGAAGACCGACTGCAAATCGCTCGGGGAATTCTCCTAATTTACTTCGGAATGTTTGGTATCGAATACAACTTCTGATTTAAAACAGGTCATGCTCCTTTTCCGTTTTCTTAAAAAAAAAGAAGTTGGAAGCCAAAAAAATAAGAATACTAAACTAGAAGTAAAAGTTTTCTTAACTTTCACAGAAAATGTACTTTCTGATTGCAAGTAATTACTAACATAGAAGAATTTCACAAAAGACGCAGAAAAAAAAATTCAAAGTTTTGGATAACTCATAATGGAAATAAAAAAAATCAAGAATAAAGAAATTTTACTGTAATTTGTATATTATATTTATATGGTTAAATCTTAAGTGGTTCTAAATTCTAGAACCAGTCAAGGTTTAATCGTACAATGAATTTAATTTATAAATTATAGTAACATTTTTTTATTCCTGCTTGCTCTTTCTATTTTAAGTTACTATAAATTGGTTTCTTACCTTTATGAGTTTTAGGACTTATTTCATGACCAAACACAGCATATTTTCATTATATTTAGGAATATGATTCGCATGATTATCAGAAAAATGTGTTTATAGTACTATATATCTTCCACAAATGCAAGAAGTGAATTCAGTTTTAGGGCTTTGTTTGGAATATTGTCAGCGATTCTGATTTTTTTTTCGGTGGGTTGTTTATTTCAAAATCATATTTTTTTATATCGTATTTTTAAGGTCATATTTTTTTTTTTAAGTTATAAGTTTTTTAAGTTATAGATATAAGCTTTTTAAGTTGTAAGTATATATAAATTAAGCCAAATTCTTAGTTACAACAATCCGTGACATAATATTTACGGGCTATGCCCTTTTTTACCGCATACTCCAATACCTGACTAATATAATTTTCATAATATATACTTATTGGTAGATGCTATTTCGAAATGTTAAAAAATCATGTCGTTGATCATGAAGAAAGATATTCAACAGAAGTAAAGGTTCCTACAATCAGCTGCATAACTGATTGAATTAATGGCCTAGGGACGATGTGGATTTGAATTAAAGAAACATCGGTATTTTACAGTTTA
This sequence comes from Thereuonema tuberculata, assembly GCA_023159025.1. Taxonomy (NCBI): domain Eukaryota; kingdom Metazoa; phylum Arthropoda; class Chilopoda; order Scutigeromorpha; family Scutigeridae; genus Thereuonema; species Thereuonema tuberculata. The sequence continues at coordinate 50,893,673 of JAFIDM010002131.1, read as the reverse complement.
ATCCCTTAGTACCCCTACGATGTAAAAATACGCTTGTCTGATTCTCTACGTACTTATGTAAATTTTAGATTATCCGAAATCTGATTGAAGAAAGTTTTATAAACGGCATTGAAATTACAATCCTAATAAGATTAATCTTGCGTCAAACGTATCATAGCTCGGATTATGTAGATTCGATTGACGTTGCGACGTAATTATACTTTTGAATGAATTAAGGAGTCTTGATTATCGGTTATGCGATAATCTAAAAACGGAAAAAGAAGTTGAGGTAAAATCTAATTCCATAAATATCATGACATCAAAATTTTAGCACGAAAAAAAATACCATCATGATTTCATTACAGTAATCATTATAGATTTAATGCCATAAGTAACAGCTAGCATAAAATTTTTTTTTTGATATTAAAAGAAAAACATTATAAAAGTTAATTAATACATATTTATCAAAAAAGTAGATGAAATGGCACTGCTTAGAAATTACTAAAAAAATTAAGAAGTTTTCCTTAGATAAGGAAAAGGTTACCTTAGATAAGGAAACAAAACAAACCGACAATTTATTTGAAAACAAATCGTATGTTTCCAATTAGCCTTTAACAATTTTAGCTTCCAACATCGCATGGAAAAGCTTCGTGGTCACAATTTTCAAAGAAAAATAAGGCTTTGGAGTTTTTCAAAAGCAATAAAAAAGTGTTATTTATCTCAGATTCTGTGAATTATTGTTAGATGGTTGACAAAAACATTGATGCATATTTTTTTTTTGTTATTCACTTACAATGAAGATTTTTTGTTCTCAATGACCGGGCTCTTGGCACTTTATGCCTTTGGCCTCAACAAGGGGGCAAAAATTGAACTATTGAAGGACCGTTGCCTCGGTTATACGACAGGAGGCAGTTCTCGTTGTATCTTAGAAATTCACGCCCATGCCGACGCTGTATTACGAACCAGGTATCAACCTCATGGCAAGCCGTCGGAATGATCACAAGGCTACTGAGCGCCACTTGTAATTAACAAAAAATGTCCTATGAGATCTTGAAGCGCTATGAAATACGATTCTAAGTGCTGGGTTTCAACATTTGAAAAACAAAATTCTAAAAGAGAAAAAAATCAACATAAAAAGTAAATATCTTCAACAGAACATTCCATAAATGCATATTAAAAAAATTGTGAAATAAATCTTGTAAGCTACTATAAAACAAATAAGAAGTGAAACTTAAATTTAATCAACAATAAAAACAAAAATTTTATAAATTGCAAAAAAACGAACAAACAAAAAAAAAACGTATTCTTAAGGCGAAGTTATTGTTATGATTGTCATACCTTCATTTGATGTCTAAATTGACTTTAGAATAGCAAAAAGAACCCGTTCTCAATTATAGGCCAATGGTAATTCTTGATTTATGCCTTCATATTAGACATGATGTGTACTCTAGTTCTATTACTGTGGAATCGAGCTAATGTTAATGCAATTAATGCAACTTGACTTTTAAAGTTCCGTAAATGTACTGTCGGCAAGGAAAGTTGATAACAGATATTAATAGACCATATTATTACTTATTTCATTATTAGATCCCAAAAACTTCAAATGTATTACATGAAAAGATAAAGTGGATGAAGTTGAACAAATTTCCACAATTAACTGAACACCCAGAAAAAAGTATAAAGAAGAAATCGCTGAAACAACAAATAATTTTATCACTTCACTTCGTCCTTTAACTAACTAATCTGTCATTGCATTACCCCATTTACTTCAAATTTTTAACTGATACTGAGATTATAGTGAAGACCTTAACTATTTTAAAGTCGTGATAGTATTTTCTGCTTTCCGATACTTTAATTAATTTTATTTATTTCCTTGCTATAAAAAAGTTAATTACGAGAGAAAAGATAAATGAGAATAGGGTCAATTGAACATAGATAACATTTCAGAAGGGTTAAGACAAGAACTTCCGAAATTCAAATAAGCGAAAAAAAAAATTGTTTGCTTTCGATATAGAATTAACACCTCAAACAAACTAAACAGATGAAAAGGAATGGATTTCAATAAAACAACTTCTCTTCGTAAGCCTACTTTATGAATCATAGATACACAACACTCCTAAAATGTCTTCTTTAATCACAACAACGATATTTCATTTTCTTCAATAGAAAGCTTCTTCAGGTTGAATAACTGAGGACAAGAAAAATCTTTCATCTTCCTGAACTGAATTTATTATAAATATATTATTATGAATATACGTAGAACGACAGTGAAAGCATAAGGTCACAATGTTCAATGAAGACTGTGAACCCGGCAGCCAGCACGGACAAGTGACTGAGTGCATGGCTATTGTTGAAGGGCGTTGACAACGAATTCAGTTGAGGAAGAAGAGATTTCTTGTCCTCAGTTATTCAACCTGAAGAAGTTTTCTGTTAAAGAAATGAAATATCGTTGTTGTGAATAAAAAAGACATTTTAGGAGTATTGTGTATCCTACTTTATGAGTTCATTTATTATTTTAATTATAATCACATTTTTAGTTGGAATAAAAATTACCAAATTTAAAGAAATTAGTTCAGCCATTTTCGGGGATCTCGTAGGAATGGGAGGAGTAGAGATCAAAGTAAATGTGTCGAATGTTATAAATGGAGAAATAAAAAAGAAAAAGTTTCGAAAAGAATAGTAAGATTTCACTAGACCCTTCAATTAATAATTTTCGTTATTAATATTGTGATGCAGAAATATTGGTTTATGAATTCTTTCATTTGTCACTACTGTGTATTAGAGATCACTAAAAAACCCAAAATATTTCAGTATTATATAAAAAATAATGTTACAATATTTGAAACATATAGAAGGAATTTTTACAATTAATAATTTTATCGAAAAATGCAATCTACTACAATATGAATTGTTTTTTTTTTTTAAATCTTATGGTCAAGTCACCATATTTATACATTGAAGATTTAGAAGAAACACTAATTTATATATTTAATACATTAAACTTAAAGCCAACGCACATAATTACAAATATACAAGATAAAATTAAAGCATTAAAGCTTACAATGGATGATATTTCGTCAGCGTATCAGCTGACATCTTCAGATCCAAGAACAAGATACAAATTACAAAAAAAAAATTTTCAGTCTTTATATAGATGGGCGGTTATTAAGTATTCAGGCGAGGTCAACTGTTTGCTTGTATGGGGATGAGTGCAGTCTGGAACCAACCATTACTATTGTCCATGATTATTGGCTATTAATTGTTGTAGTGTGCGGAAAAGACTGAAAAATAAACAAACGGCTTTACATAATAATTTATATATCTTGTCTAGTTGTTGGGAACTATAATCACTCCGCGAAATGTTTCAAGTTACATAAAAGAATTAATTATCTCAACAACTAAGTTTATATTATCTGTACAAAGTCAATCACCGTGGATTGGAGATTGAGCATGCAGCACTGGGTGAAGCGACGGGATACAATTTTGAAGACTGGGGAAATGTAGACCAAAGTAATTGTGCTCAAATTAAAATATGATACAGAAATACATCATTATATGAAATTTTAAAGAACTCAGCACAGCAATTTATCGAATGGGCTATTTTGTTAGAATTTAAATTATTTTTTAATGTAACAATACAACCTTTTGATAAGACTAATGTATTTTTTAAAAATAACAAAATTGAAAATATCATTACAAAATTCCTAAATTTTAAATTAAGAATTTTAAATGCAAACAATTTTTTTACCGTTTTCTTGCAGAATCTATTTTACAATGTTGACGGTTGATATTTTTAAAGATTTTAGAAATTCAGCTAAAAAGACATTAAAGTTCGTTTTGTTTATTACTTTCCTTTTTGGATGTTATTAAAGAAAAATAAAAACTTTTACAACCATTTTAAAAGAAATAGAAATAAATCAGGATACCTTGTTTGTCTTGTTTTCTTAGGAAGGTTTATGACATTAAATTTTATGTCGCGTACATTTAAGGCAAAGTAATATACAAAGATTTATTTCCGTTTTTCCCTAAAAAAAAACAAGGAAAAAAAAACCAGACAGTGTAGGATGAAATATTACATTGTAATATTAAAAGGAAATTTATTTTTAGACTCTTAAAAAGATATTTGCATGAAAACATTTAAGAAAATGGTAATTGTAGCTTTTGTTCTTGACATTTTTATGACGTTATGCAATGTTTCCATTACTCGAATAAGTATTTTCCATTAAGGGCATTATTTTAACAGGAAACTTATTAAATGAATGCTAATTTCACAGTAAATTTTATCACATCAGATTAGTATATCTCTTTTTCCGAGAATAAAAGAATGTTTTTGTTAAATTTTTAGATTGTAAACTTGTCACCTATAATTGAACTAAGGTAAACATAAGACATGTGTATTTATGTCTATGTGTCGACCTGTAGCTGCAAAATCAAGCAACCACGGATGGGGAAATTTATTTTATTTATAGATATATTTGTATATAGGAAGGATATTTTTTATATTTAATTTTTCAATCAAATGCACTTTCAAATGAAATTATAACTCTGTAAGAGAGAATGCTACATAAGAACAAGACAAAAATGTGTTACATCAATAAAAGTATCAATACCTTTGTCAGATGTAATGACTGGTGTTGATAGTCCCCAAAATATAAAGGACCAGGGAATTTTTCCTTATATTCACAAAGTAATATCAACAAGGGTGTTTCAAATCTTTTGAGTAATCCCGGCTGAACAAAGGCGATATCTCGAAATATATGTAAATATATGTATATATATATACTTGAAGGTTTGAAACTTCTAATGATTGCCCAAATATGAATTGTACAGAAAAAGTTCTAACTTTCCATAACGAAACTTAAAAGAATTGAGGCGGTTGAGTCGGAGGTAAATTAAGTTGACAAAAATCAACATACGAAGTATCAGGAGTCTTTCGCTAGAACTAAAAAAATTTTTAACAGGAAAATAAATATAAAAACTTCAGCAATCCTGGGAATTAGAATATCTTAACTGTAAAATACATAATTTTTGGACAGGAACAGATTTTAAAACTAAATTTTATTCTTATCGCAAACATTCAAATTAATAATTATTTAATTTACATGATTAGGCAACCATTCTTTTTTTATTTTCTTTCGATTTTAAGAAGTACAAAGTTTAATTGCTTTTGATAAAAAACAATTTCTACGATAGCAACCACTATCCGCAATTTTAAGAAGGCGTTTAAATAAAGCATGTACACTACATCACGCATGCTAATCGAATATCTAGTTCGAATATGATTATGATATTAATTTCATAAATATGTCTTTTATTGAACAAAGAATTATACAATTCATTGCAACTAATATAATTATTTAAAATATATTGATTTTGAAATGAAAGTAATATTAGAAAGAAAGCGGTTTGTGAGTAGTTTTATTAGCCTATACTGTGGATTAAATTGATCTTTTGAAAGTATTCAAAGTATTTATTCTTCGATAATTTCTAATAAAGTTTGCTAGTTTCAACTGAACAGTAAACAATTTGGGGTTGTATCGTTTACGTGATGATTACCTCTGAATATTGGTCTTTGTAGTTCTAAAAGCAATCCTTTAATTTTGTGCAGTCAGCGGCTACATTCAACTTTGTTCCGCTATGATGCACCATTCTTTGAACAGTGTAGGACACGACTAAAGGTGGGACACGGGTGGTGTCCCATTTACAAGTCGCGTGTTACCTTCGAACCATGATTAATGCAGAAGTGCTCTATCGTAATTCAACAGAGAAGACGGGTTCGAATTTAATTCATCTGCCACCTCTAAATTTGAACAGCGTTCGTTCAGCTGCTGACTTGTCTATCTGCTTTCATTATTAATGTTTCTGAATGACTGCAAAAGACAAGTTAAACCTCGGTGAATGGGCAGGGTTCTGGACGGGGTCTGCCGCTCAAGAGCACCGCCGACTACAACAAATGTAATTATGAGGGTGTGCATCGTCAGATAAATGAGAATGATAAGAGGAAATGAGTGTGATCTTGTGCTCGTTTCTGATGACTTCATTTCCCTCTCGTAGCCCGCAAAATAATAGCAAGGAAGAAAGCGGACGCACCGGGTACCAATTACTGCTAACCAGAGGTTATATTCACTCATCTAAATCTCGGCTGCCTTCAGCTGCTTTTGACTGTAAATGCAAGAGTTCGTCCAAGAGGCAATTGGAACGTTTCGGTCGTCTTGCGCTCACAGCAATAAACGAACGAAAATAGTGCTATGCAATTTCTGCATAACTTGGAATATCTCGGATTGGTGCGGTCAATGGGAAGAGACTCTCATTAGATTAATATTTTAATTTAGGTCTATGATTTAATAAATATCAAACATTTCGACTGCAGACGAAAATTCCTCCAAAATTCTTCTTTTTTTTCTACCATTTTAAATAATTTTAGAAGCTCAGAAGTTCGGTAAAGAAGGAACTCTTGCTCAAATTTGTAATTATATTTTTAGGTTATTTTTATATGTTCAATACCAACATATTTAACATTAAAAATCTTAATAGACTTTAAAATTACAAATTTTATAATTAGCTTTCAGCCCTCTCATTTCTGCGCAACAAAGTAACATCTTCTGAATAAACCAGCCATCCTTTTAAAATAGTTTCCTTTACTTCATATTCTTAAACAGAAGACTTTAACTATAAAGCCCGAAAGTTTCAAAACAAGAATTTCTTATAATGAGTTTAGCAAATATTTTAGTAGCAACTTACTTTACAATGTGGGTTTAGAGAATAAACAATGTCAGATTAATTAGAAAACACCCTTAAATGTCAAGTGGGATTTGAAACAGAAAACTCCAGACTTTCATTCCTAATTGGAACTGCGGTACTCATCTCTGTGAATTACCCTTAAGGAATATAAACTTTATTCACCAGATTTTTAGAGTGTAAACCCCATCCAGAACTATTATTATTTATAAGTAATAAGTAGGTAAATTTATAAATAATACAAAATATCTCAACGACTTTCAATGATTACACTTATTAATTTATCAATCACAGTTAATGTCACTAAGTAATTTAATAGAAGGAAACTTTAACGTGTATATCTTAGAATACAAAACATAATTAGGCCACCACACATATAACATAAAATAAGATACGTCAATTGTAAATATATCTTATTTTATATTATCTGTGTGATGGCCTAATTATGTTTTGTATTGTTTTAATAATTTATAAATTTTGTAATTTTAATTTGCTACAATTGTATCATGCCTTTCCTCACTTTAACTTCCTTTCGAGGGATTCACGAAAAGAGATTAAATTGAATTTTCTCATTATTAAGCTATCTTTTTAAAATAGAAAAAAATCTAGGAAATATTGAACATCTAGCAGACATCTTTGCTGTTGAACATCTAGGAGACATCTTTGCTGTTGAACATCTAGGAGACATCTTTGCATTAATTGTTATTATTCGATAACAAATCATTTATTTATTTGAATTACTTAAAGTTACGTTAAAGTTACCTTACAGTTACTGTAAAAGGTCATCTCTCAAACCAAAGTTCCAACAAAAGAAAGCCACTTCCCTTAAAATATTTCGTTTTGTAAAGAATATTTTATCTAGAAATATATATATATATATATATAAAGATATACCAAGTTTCAAGAGCCTTTACTCAACGGTGCAAAAGTTATTACGCAGAACACACACATGCTATTGATTTTATTAACCTAATGTTTTTCATGGATGGAAGATCAAAATATACTATGAAAACAAAGCAACATTTTCTTTATTAACTTTATTTATCAGATGTATTAAAATTTTGTGTTGCTAATTTAGACAAAAGAATTACCATTATACATTGTAATTGCTGCTGAAGTTTTAGCTACCATTTTATCTTCATGAAGTAGCTTTTCCAATTTGAAATACAAGCTTTAAATGAATAATATTTTCAATATCAGTGATTATAGATTTAGAAAAATAATGCTATTAATAACAAGAGCGAAACATTTCTCTGAAATCAACACTTGAAACAGATAAGATATCTGAAGATATTTTGAAGGCAACAATCCACAAGAATTCTATCAGGAAGGTTCTATCACCACAGAAATAATTGCTCATCAAAATGCCCATGTCTGGAGGGTCCATGTTAAAAGAAATGAAGTTCATTTTCATTGTGTTGATTTTATCAAATGACAATTGTTTATCCGCACAGCAATTACAGAAATAATATACTAACAGCCAAGATAATGGGAGACCAAGATAAGACAACAATAATAGGAAATAGGAAAATTGGGCTCGAAGGCTCTACGTAGATGATTGCTCTGTTTGCCACAAGCATCAAGACGTTATCTGCAGTAATCATAACGTCATTATTGCAGAAGTTAGTAAATGGAATTGAAGCCACTTCCGAGAGAGAAACGGTACAGGATAAACAAAAAGATAAATGTTTCGCCTCACTTGTTTCGTAGGCGTTAATAAAAAGAAATTTAGAAATGAAAGAATTGAAAATTTCTTTAATTATTAATGTATACATAACAACAACATGATCTTATCTTTACCCCCAAAACAGGAGGATATCCTAGAAAAATGAAAGAAAAAAAAGCAGTCATTAACGTAAATGACAAGCTTGTTTTCTCTAAAATTTCAAATGCTTAGAACATGTTACCTATTTCACTTGCCGTCTGTTTGTTATTCATGGTTTTACAAACCCATGGTCCAGGTACTCATCTACCTATTCTTGTCATTCTGTCTGGTGATTTTTTTTCCACACGTATTAGCCACTCCACCAACATAAGCCTTAGTTAAACTTAGTTAAAAGTTCTTTGAAGTTTTTTAAAATATTTCCACAAACATAAATTCCAGTATATCTATAGAGACATGTCTGCGATATATTTAAAAGTTCTCAGTTGACAGTCAAAAATTTTTTTGATAAAATAAAAAATGTAACACATTTGATCGTACGCTTTAGATGGAATTATATTGCTGCAGCCAAGAAATCCATTTATATTTTGAAAAATAGATTAAATTTTTGAATATATTTTAACTGCAGACGGATAGGGCCCAAATCTAAAACATCAAAGTTAGATTCAGGATCCCAGAATCTGGAAGTTTCTTATAGATATCGGATCATAAGAAATGTATTAAACTCTATCAGATTTCACGAAATACCTTGGCGTTTATTTGCTAAATAAACGATCCTTACTTCCTCGCACTTAATTGCGGGATAAAGAAGTCAGGGACAATCGGTCCAAGATTTTTTATTTCTTTTTCAAATGCACCTATCTTTGCGTCAAATGGGAGGCAGGTTCCTTAACTTTCGATTAAAGGCGGGTGAAAAATCGGACTGCTCTTCTAACCTCGTACTATTCGCTTGTCCACTTACTGACTAGGATAAATGCCATAACTTTAAGTTTATTTAAATTTCCTCAGTTGAAATAGGTCCAACATTCAAAGCGGAAAAAATTCCGTTAGAGGTAATTTCAAATTTTTCGAATTAATACATTTATTATAAATTTTGACATTCTGTGGTCTTTCACAGGAAATAAGTAATCATGTTTATAAGAACTTGAGAACAAAATTTTAGACGTTGTAATGCACCTTCAATTATATCACTTGTTTGGCTATATGAACTCGATCTAAAATTTTGAAATTTTTTTTTTTACCTTAAAATTTAACCATTTCGAATTGTGAATGAACAGTATTTATCGTTAAGGAACATAATCTTTATAAACCCCTCGCCAATAGTTCTTTGCTTTTCAATAAAGCATCAAGTCTTCTTGTAATCAGAATACGTCTGTATTAAGCTTCCAAAGTTGTGAAATCATTTACCTGCAGTGTACAGGAATAGGCTAAACATTATTAAAAAAAAAAAAACTTTGGCCTATTACAATATTTCCAATACTGGCATTTCTTTACTTTAATTGCCGACGAGAATATGGTCTAGAACAGTGGTCGGCAACCTTTTGTTGTAAAAGGGCCAAATATGTTATGTGGGGATTACTGCTGGCCGCATTTGGGCCAAAAATTTTAACAACCAAAAAAAAAAAACCGGAAAATCTTACTTTAACAACCAAAAAAAAAAAAAAAACGGAAAATCTTACTTTATCAACCAAAAAAAAAAATTCCAACACGCCCCGCGGGCCGCACCAAAACGCTTCATGGGCCGCATGCGGCCCGCGGGCCGCGGGTTGCCGACCGCTGGTCTAGAAGATGATCAGAAAATGCAAATATTCGGGAATTTATAATTAAGACAATTTATTTTGCGCGTCTGATATCTAATAAAAACCAATAAAATTGACCATCTCATTTCTAGAGTGAATGAATTAGATATCACGCAATGGGATGTAATAATAGATCGCCTCCTTGCGGTGCACCCTGGGTAATGCCAAATGATCTATCAACTACGGGAGCCAGACCAGTGATATACTCTCCTGATCATACAATACAATACAACCGAGCGTATATTGGCAATTTTAAATGTAATCAAGATGAAATTCACTGGCTAAACAACTTAAAATTGAGTATATACTGCTTATTCCCCATCGGCTTTACTTCTCTTTTTATATGTTTCTTTTATATTATGCTCAATATGTTCTTTTATTCTATTGTGTTGTTGACCTATTCCCTATAAATATCAATGCATGTTGAAACCATGGCTACATCAAAAACTTCAATTAATTAAATCTTTTCTTTCTTTCTTCCTTCATTATTTTTATAAAAAACTAAATTACAAGTATTAAAAATTAGAGAAGATTTTAATGTCTCAAAAATTAATCTTTCTTTCAACGTAATTACATAATTATACACAGGACTGAATTAAGTTAATAATTAACCAGAGTAAAATTTAGTCAAACTTCCCTTTGTATCAAAAGTGAAATAATGTTATTAGAAAATCCCTAAGGGTTTTTCTTTTCAACATTTGAAGTATTATTTCAGGACAATTTTCATTTAGTTTCGGTGCAGTAATTATAAGTTTTTAACAAGGAAGGATTTGGCTTATCAGTGTATGATTCTTTCTGCCCTTAAAATTACCTTTATTAAACTGTAAATACGAGTAGTCACCACCCCTCCTAGCGTTCCCTAAATGACTATTGTTAATAAGTAACAGGAACGTCTCCATTATCTCGTTGACAAGGCCATCATTCATAATTCACTTTTCGTCATCACGCAAGGGTACTGTGCGCCAATGGAACCGCCTCTTGCAATTCAATAAAACATACATGACTACAGTCACTGAATTCGTTTCCAGTAAGAAAGGCAATTTAAAAAAAATCACAAGTATCAACTAATAGCAATGATATTTAAAACATGAAGGTAAAGGGGACTTCGCGGAAGCTTGATTTGGTAAAACAAAAGTAGATGCTACATAAATAAAGAATGTAGTTGCAAGAGAGTAGGACAAAAGGATAGTATAAATTATGTAAGAGTAAAGATGCCAATACTATCTTACAGTATTTCACAAAAAGAAACTTATTCGATAATTTCTTGATATATTTAGGTTGCACATGTATTTTAAGTAGTACACCTATGTTTATATTACTTTAAAAGGAAGAACCCGACGTTGCCCGTGCGTACGAAACAATGAAATAACATGTTAAAAGGCAAAACCCACTGACCCATCACCCCTGCCTCCCCTTTCTTCTGAAGGCAGCAACTCTCCCTCGGCTAACTCTCCCTCTACTTTGAACGCTTGATTACGCCGCTTTTTTCGATTTCGAAAAATCCTTTCTTTTGGGCGCCTACGTCATAAGGTACCCATCTCTAAAATTTCAAGTTCCTAGCAGCAGTTTCAGCGGTTTCAGCTCTGGAATTTTTCCAATTATCAAAATATAGTGGTCCGACTGTATATTCTATTATTTTTATTGTTATCAAGTAATAGTCTAGTTCTAGTAAGTGTAACTACAGTAGAGCCCCGATTATCCGCGGAATTGGGTGGCAAGGGCACCGCGGATAGCGGAAATCGCGGATAGCCTGAAAAAAAGACTAAAAATGAGGTGTAAAAACGAAAAAAAAATTTTTCAGCGTAAAAACTATGTTTTATTGTACAAAAAACATGATATGTAAAACTTTTAAAATATGTACAGTACAGCAGAAACCTTTGCTCTACGTCCAAAAAAGCAAGACCCTGCCACTCATCCACAAATTCCGAGAAAGCCCATAGGATTACAATGCACAATAAACCTGTCAGTAATTTTCGACATTCGCACTGTAGGACCTGTTGTATTTTCCCTGTTGGCTTGGATTAAAATTGGTTTGTTTGAGGTTCAGAATTAAAAACAAGTTTTCGCGACACTCGCGGATAATCGGGGCTTTATTGTATATCCGTCTCTTAGTGACGGGATTTTAGATTTCACTTATAATTAACTGCCAATTATAATTTATAAATGAATTCCTTATTTTATAGAAAATAGATAAAATAATCATATTCTACAAACGTTTTTCATTTTGTATGAGAAAAGGTTGTTTCTTTTCTTTTCTTTCTGTTATTTATCATTTATGTAAGAAGAAAAACCTTGAGAAAGTCTTTAGGTTTTAAAGACGAAATATTGGTATGTCAAGTTTGTATCTGTATTTTTGGATTAGAAGATTTATTTCTACAAACCTTCTTATATAATTCATAGTATATAAAAGTACAATCATAAATCTCTAGATACATTTTTGGCAAATTGTTTTTCATCAAAAATAAGAATGTTTAATAATTTTTGAGGATTATTTTTTGTGACAATTCAGACTTTTGCAAACTACATCAAATGATATTCATTGATAAGCGTATATCGAATTCATGTTTACTTTATCGAGCTTTTAGATCCGAATAATATATACAGTTTTCTGTTGCAAGTTCAAGTCAACTTCAAGTCTGTGGAATAAAAATGCTTCGCTGATTATTTAATTGGTTTGTACATACTAATTGTTGAAAAAAAAATTACTAAAACTTTTCGATAAATTGACACAGCATTTCAGAGTCTATTTCGCTTGATAACTTCAATGCAAAGATGCTGCTTACTCCAGTATTGAGTGTAAAGAATGTTTTAAATTGAAAATCAATTTAAAACAGAATAAAATTTGAGATGTCAAAAATATTACCAAGCTAAAAAGCTACAGTTTTATTTTCAAAGGAAATAGAAATGTAATTTCATTTTAAACACCCATACAGGAGACTTTCTATTATCTGGGGTAGTAAGGAAAAAAAACTGATCCAGATTAAAAAAAATAAAAAACGAATAATTATCTCAGATTATTATGTTGATATTTCGTGGATAAATTTACATCCACATGTTCAATTTTAGTGACCAGATCAGGCCGCTGTACAATAATATTGTAGTGCTTAGCGAGAACCTTTAATTGAAATTTTATTAAATATATATTTTGAAATATTATTAAAATTTTTCCTTATTTTTTTATCTTTCCGGTTAATCTACAACCCGGATAATGCGATTCCTGATAATCGGGAGACTACTGTTTTTTTTTTTTTTAGTTTTTGTTACATTTGAGGATACATTTTCTCGTATCATTTCTATTTAAATTTCCGGTGTTGGTTTAGCAGTTGGAGTATTTGAAATGAATAATAAAATTGCTGATTAGCAATATTCCTGTCATTCGTGATCATGATTCATCCTGTTTTGATAAACCACTGTTTATCTCGAGATTAGTGTGTGCATTCAAACAGTCGATACTCGGTTCACGACACCGTGAGTCGTATCCGGAAGCAGAGCTCTCACAATCGAAGGGGATGGAATTAAAACACGCAGATAGAGGCTGATTTATAAGGATTACATTCGTACGCTAGGTACCTCCGCTTCCCTGCAACTGATACACCTTTGCATTCTCGATTCGATCCGCTTGCCTCCTCGACCAGTACCAGTCGTGGGCGCCACCAAACAGATGGGAAGTCCCTCGTGACAAATTGAGGCCCCCTACTAAAGGAAAATGGCGTGAAATTGCCCATTGCAATAGAGCAGCTCGAGTGGAAACCCAGGGTCATTCCCATGTACAAACCACCCATGAGACAAGAGCATCTGAACTATTAATAAGGTAACTAGACAGCGACATTTACAGCATGAACTTAACAGTTTTAAATTTAAGAATAGTGCTAGCTTCCGTAATTGCTTCACTTGCTTCAATGCAAATTGCAATAAATAAATAAATAAATAAATAAATAAATAAATAAATAAATAAAT
>JAFIDM010002131.1:50799973-50879527 GCA_023159025.1 Thereuonema tuberculata | reverse complement strand
AATAAATAAATAAATAAATAAATAAATAAATAAATAAATAAATAAATAAAAATTGAAAAGAGATATACATTCTGATTTTCAATGTGTACATGCATTGAAAGAATAAGATTCAAAGATATTATATATTTCCCCTAAAGTTTAATTTCTTTTTATGCGTCACAGAATTTACATTAATGTGACTCTTTTTTATACATAATGTCCTGTAAATTTAATTAAGTTAATGTTAAAATGTTAGTTAATTAAAATGTTCATTAACACTGATAACATGTACATAACATTACATAATTTTTTGATTAAGATTTTTACTTTAATGGGAAGACAAATGGAACCTCCACAAATCTATTATTCTGCTTGTTTATTCTGACTACTCTCAACTGATGATCGCCAAGTTAGCGTGAAATAGGCTGTCTTGAGATCCCAGTAATGAACATTGGTCTCAAATTTTAATTTTTACTTTATTTGTAAATTATAGGAACCAAGGAAATTAAGCAGTTATTCTGATACCCATAAAAAAATACAATACTCATTCATTTATAGAACCAGAAAACTTTATAGTAATTTTTTTAATTCGATTTAAAAATTAAAACAAGAAGTTTCTGAAAGATGCTGAGGTTTATTGTAGAAAATATTTTTTTTTAATAGGGAGTAAATTTAACATGCACAAATTGAACATGAAAAAAAAAAAAAGAAACAACAGACTGCACATTTCGTTCACATTTCATTGATCTATCATCAACAGGAATCTGAGACATCTGTTTCGTCCTTATTAGAATCATCAGCCACATTTAGCCATACTGATGATCAGTTTCACGACTTTATCAATGTGGGTAAATTTGGCTTATGAGTGCTAATAAGAACGAAACAGCTGTCACAGATTCCATTGACGATAGTTCAAGGCATGAATGAAATGTGCAATCTCTGTTTCTTTTTCCATGCATTTTTATTTTTGCTTATTTTTCAAAATTGTAGGAGCAATATAAATTAAAACCTTACATATTATATCTTGTATTACAGCTATCAAAATACACACGGTATCCGCAAAGTTTTCTAAGGTTTAATTTTAATCCTATCAATGTTCATATCACAGTGGCGAATATAGAATATATTTTTTTTTGGGGGGGCCAAGATTAATTTAAGGTTAGGTTAAGTAATTTTAAGTAGACAACCCATGATACATTGTATTTGCTGCTCATATTCAGAGGGTAATTTATAAAATGAAAAGCAGGACGCAAATAAATTGAAGAAAAAAAAATCTATTCAACCAAAAAAAAAAAAAAAAAACGTTGTCAACCCATTTGTTCAACCAAAAAAAAATCGACAAGTATGGTTTACACGAGGCTCTTTACATAGCCCTATAGAAGAAGTCAATAGCATTAAGATCCGGCGATCGTGGAGGCCTTGGGACAATCACCCCTTCGCGCGTGGCCAAAAGAGACAACACTAAAACGGCTGTAGTATCGGTGCCAGACCGGACACAAATTACTTAATGAAAACTGTTTGTATTCATACCATCCATCTACCAAATTTTTCTGTAACATAAGTTCGGAAATACCCTTTGTAGTATAGGACAGTACAGATAAAGTAAGCATCATTTTAATATTTCATGTGGATCTTCGCATGGTCTCATTCAGAACGGACTCAGGAAATATAAACAAAGTGTACATATAATATACTAGGTGCTCTTTTTAATCTTAAGTTACCACTTTTGATTCAAGAGACAAAACATTCAGAATGCAGAGAAATGATTTTATTTTTTGGAAAGAAAATTTAAGTGCAACAAATTACAATGAAATTAAATTTTCTTATTATTTCTGAGATTTAACACATTTTTTTCTGTTCTGTCATTGGATAAACTTCATGTAAATTAACTGCAAAATTGACCTTTAAGGATATTCGCCTAAGTGTGTCTCACTTCAAATTTTGCTTGTATATTTAATAAAAAATGTATACTAACAATTTTAAAAACAATTGAATGAAATATATCTCATTTTAATCCATAGTTTGATATATTATTTACTTCTTCTTTTTTCCTTTCATTCAGTTTCGTTCTTGCATTAGTAACTGTCTTTGTATATTTTTTTGTATCATGAATCAATTCCTAATGTGAAATATAATGATTAAGGCAGAATAAGTGGACGATGTCTCGACGCTTTTATTTTTGTTTAAGAATAAAAGAAAGTTGTAGGAAGTGAAAGGAAACACTTTTAGAAAAAGAAATCACTAGTAACTTGATGTCATGACACGTAACACAAAGAGCAGTATAAAGTTCTCTTGACATTTTTCCAAACGTCGTGTCATAACATAGAGCTGGATCAATAGTGGAAGAATTGTGTTTTTAACTGATATTAAAAAGAAAACTGATACGGTATAAAAGCAAAATATATTATATTTTTATTTCGTAAACTGGTTTGGTTAATATCAAATTTTAATTTAAAATGAAGGAAACAGGGTTGGGTTTTCTTTTTACTAAGATTGAGCTGAAAAATCTATAAGAATGTTGTTTGAAAACAGATATCTTTATAGAAATTCAGCTGCGAACAGGATTTCCTCTCTTTTTGATGAGGTCTATTTATTCTGCTATTTCTTTTCCTTACAGGATAAATAGAATTTAGGGATTAGGTCAAGAAGCAGAGAATGTAGAAAGAGATTATGTGGGAAGCAGAAAGTACTATTTCATTGAAGTGTGGCAAGTGCTAATAGGAAACAACGTCTAATCTCCTCTCGAAAAAAGGCGGCCAAATACTCACGGAAGTAGCAATGAAGGACCTCTTTCGGCGTCGTAGGGAGGTGCGATCGGTTGCTCAGCGGGTCGAAAACCTATTCCAGGCCGCCAGCAAATGAAAGAAAAATCCCGGCAGCTCCGGCGGATAAGAGGATACGCCTGCCCCTACACCCACTCCCTCGATTTCGAACACCATAAATTCGTAAATGTTCTGTTGCAGACGAAAAGAGGTAATTGAAAAGTGGATTGGCAAATACCGATCTTCTAGAGCTTTCTTTTCAAAGGAACGAGAGGGTTGGTGGGATGGTTTTCATATTCAGAACTAATTATCCTCTTGCTTAAAAAAATGGATATTTGATAGGACAATTTTATCAAAGTAATGTACTTGATTCGAATTAGTTATAATTCATGACACTTCGTAAAATCAGAATTCTCGAATAAAATGTATTCCTTGTTTAAAAAAAAGGCTGATGGCTTGAAACACGAATTTCTTCCAGTTCTTTGCAAATGCATAAAATATCACACAATGCATCAACAAATGATAATGAATGTATGTGCGTGTATTATTCAATAGGAACAACGTTTCTAATTTGAAAGAAAACGTAAATAAAAAAAATCCCAAAGTTCAGCTAATTAAAGATGCTGGAACATTTTTGAGCGTTTAAATGGGGTTTTAATCGTGTTAAATATTATTGAATATGCAGCATATTCAAGCATAACTGCTTATTTTCTCTACTAATAATAACATTTAATATATTTTCTAAAGAAGATTAAATCAAAGAAAATATTAAGTAAAATTAATAGCAGAGATGAAGAGAATGGAAAAGAAATGCAATTTAACATTTATTTTTTTTTTCGAAATTTGTGGTTATACTTTCTTTTATTTTCCCGTCTTAAATGGTTAATAAATGCAAACTCCTACTGAAATTTATCTAAATCAATTTATCTTCTTAAAAATTGAAGTAGGCACATTCATTGAAACATTCCACAAATATACTGTGATTACTATATAATAGTTTAAAAGATACAACTCATATCAACGTCTTATAATTGCTTCTTCTTAGAATTTCCACACCTTAAGAAAATGTAATAAACGAAAGATAACAGCAAACTGCAAAGCGCTTAATAATAATAATGTTTACAACGAAATTATTTATCTGTATAAAACTTATTTGCATTTCAAGTACCGTAACTTCAATATAGAAAAAAATTCTAAAACATGAATTCTATACATTTTGGCATCAAATTCCCTTATGTGTATTCTAAAATCAGCTATTACTTGGTGTTTTCGAAAGTTATTTGAACTATGCAATCTATTCTTCTGTTCTATAAGGTTGAAGAAAAGGACTGAATAATATACTAGCAATAGAAGAGACCGCTTCTTAAGTTTTCATATGCTGAAACGTTTGTCATTTTTGGTTGACAAAGCGATTTCCAGCCCAGCTGCCGTTTTCTTTAAGATTTTAGGCAACGAAACTTCCTGATTTCGATATATTTTATCATCTTTGGGCTTTCTCCTTGAGCTTGTTCAATTCGTAGACTGCAAAAATCAGAAACCGCAATGAAAATAACATCGCAAACAACCTACTTGAGACAGGAACATACCCATTTCTCCCAGACGACGGGAGGCACAACAAGCAACTCCTGTTTCATAATTCTTGAGCGCTGAATAGAAGACGTGAAATAGAGTAAAGCACAAGAAGAAAAACACATCTCAAACTGGTAGGATTTCAGACAAGTGACCTTAAAAAGAGGGAAAAAAAATAACGTTATATATATACCGAACAGCTGCCTTGACTTCTGCGTGACTTGATGCGTGGTTGTATAATATCAAGTTTCATTAGTGGCGTTGTCGTGACCCCTAAGGACGTGTACAAGGGAAATGTTATCGGAATTGAGAGAACGAGGTGTAGCTGTCATGAAGAAGAATAGAAATGAGTTATTATGCGTGCGCAGCTCTACTTGGGATATGGGAAAAGAGAACAGAGAGAATTTCCCCGCAGCTTTCTAAGAGGACGACATCAATCAATTTCCCTTTTTCTCCAGAGGGGTGGGAGAACGGGACAGCGATGGGTGTCGGCAAGGAGTGGCAGGGTTTCCCGTTTAGTCACAACGATCTCTCTGTGTAAACACTGGATTCATCAAAGGCACACAGAAGCAAATGGAGGATGGTAACAGGTACCACAGAAACGTAATCTGCCGGAAGTCCACAATAAAAGCAGTCATTCTTATTTTACAAAAGGGAAAATGAATCTCAAACCCCGTGAGCGTTAACGTTGGCGCCTGAAAGAAAATGACAAAAAAAAGGCGAAGAATGGGTTTGTTGATAGGACATCTACAACCGTCAATAAAAAATTTTATTAGCTTACACACTAGATAGATAATTGCTTTTCCCATTCAACTGATCAAGAAACCTTAAGATTTTTATAGTCAAAACGACCTAATCATACGAAGAATTCTGTTGCTTCTTCCAGATCTTATCACAAGATCTGGAAGCTACTGATCATACGGAACTGCAATGAAGAGAATAAAAAAATCATAGATGCTGACATTATAATCAGTATATTATAACTATGATAATAGTTTTGCTTGCTTTTCTTTTTGCTTTATGAGATTTCTTATTCTATGCTCCAAAACGTTTGAAACAAATATTTCAAATAAATATGATATAGCGTCCATTTATCTGTTTCAATATAATTAGACTGGAAATAAATATATTCATTACAAAACTAGATTTCTGATTTTCAGCTTTCTGACACACTTAAGTTTATCATCTTAGACAATTTGTCCCATAAATTATTTAATGTCCCATCAATTATTTATTGCTACACATTCACTATTCTGCTTCAATTTCTCCGAATTGGATATTTTAAAATTCCAAATTTATCCTCCTTTTTTATCTTTACCTTTAATTCATGCATTCTCTGTTTCGCTAAACAATCGATTCAAAATTATCAGTTTTTCACATTGGTTCCTGCAGTTTTTATTACAATTTTCTTGCAGCATCGGACTAAACGATATTCGTCAATTTTATTTTAAGCTTTCTGGCATTGAGTTATTTTTTATCTATCTATTTATATCTACACATTTACCCTCAGGGTAATTCTGCAATATGAGGATCTTTTTACAGGATCTTTTAGGACATTTATAGAAGCTATTCTGAAAACAGTGTCTTTAAACTGAAGAAGACAGAACATCGTAATCGTGTAATCATGCCTTCTTCCATGAAAACCCTAAAATTTGAATCACTGACTACAAATTCGGAAAATGTTCGAAAGTCTCAGAATGTATGCTTACAAACTGAATATTATGTTTTTAATAACGCATTTTCATCGCATAATATCTTATTATGATAACATAATTTTTTAAATAAAACAATTTTCGAAAATCAATCTTATTTATTAACAACTTTCGAAATTATCTCAATTCATTTTTTTTACAAATTAATATATTAAAACAGCAAGTTTTTAACTTTTAAACACAGACACTATTTTATTTCTATGAGCATTGTATTTCTATAGAAGAACATCCACTGCTTTAAACGCGAATCACCATCGAGTTGCGTAGCTTTCATCCTTGCTTTAACAAACCCCAAATCCATTGTCTTTCATGAAAAGAAGGCAGCATTTATTTGATAACAGAATTCATACATCTTATCTTGAAAAGCGCTTTAGATTTTAGAGAGTTTCGACTGAACTAGGGAAAGACAATAAAAGCTTTATAGTAAATCTCATAATAATTTCAGCACTCCCTTTTCAGATTACTGACCAAAATAAGACGGGTTTACTTAAGATTGTCATAAAAGGAATTCTAAATGAGGATTTGCATGCTAGGAACTTAATGAGAACAGCTTTGGGAATCTATACTATTATTTATCATAATTCCATTGCAATTTACAATGCAATTTCAGATTACATTCGCTTACTTAATTTATAGCGGCTCTGCTAATTTCATTTCAACCTTATACGAGATTTTGCTTTAAAACCTCTGTAAATATTAGCGAAAAATGCATTTAAATGAAATGTAATTACGGACACAACATAAAGCTGTAATATTAAGAAAGGAGGACAATTTTAGAAAGGGCTGTAAGGATTCTACAAAATTATAATCTTAACTCCAAAAACTACCATTCCTTTTGGGAAAAATAATTCATGAAGATAAGAGAGATACGTAAGATCACATTTAACTAACACATAACAGAATTAAATTAATTCCATTTTGGTTGATTTTGAGTCTACTTAAGAAGTTGCTATCTGAATTTGTTAAAATGTCATCCACAACAACTATAATTCAGTAGAATTTAAATTCCCTGTGCTTATTATGAAACATTTTTATATTATAATTACAGCATTGTTTCTTAATCAATTCTCCTACTAATAATAATACTTTATGATTATAATTAAACTGGCAGTACTCAGAGCGATGTAGAGAATGGCCTATTCGACTGATCACAATGCAAATTGATGGATATCTTAATAGGAAATTGGGGAAAATAATTTGCGAATGAAAAAAAAAGAAATTCGAAGAAACAGACCAGTTTCCTGTAGCTCCGGGTAAATGCCAGCGGCCAGTTGCAGAAAGCAATATGGAGCTACCCGTAATTAGTTGCCGTATCCCGGCAACTGTTCCATGGTCAACTGTCCGTAAAATTCTACGGTTAATCCTGAAATACTAAACTTATAGAATTGAAGTGTAGGTACTGCAACCATGGGACCCTGGACAGCACAGAGAATTCGCTGCGACATTTCTAGCGAGGTTGCAGCTATAGGACATGTGACTTTCGAAGCCTTATAATAGATGAGGCACATTTTTCCATGCAATGAGCAGTGAATATGCAAAACTACTGAATATGGGATCCGACATGTCCGAATGCTGTGCTTGTTAGCACTTCACTCCGACTATTAATTGTACGTGCGAATTTACCCGAAACTTTGTAATCGGATTATTTTTTTTTTTTTGAGGAGATGATGTCTCAAGGCCCCGTGTGTTGTCAGCGAATGGACAAAGTTTTATAGATCTTCGTCGTCGCAAGATTATTCCGGCTTTGCAAGACTCCATAACCTTTGCATGTGATGCACCAATTATTTCACGTTCGGCTACGCAATTATTGCATGTCCCATTTTTATGAGAACATAGTAATTTCTCGAACTTTTTCCAATGCTTGGCCAACACGATCCCTCCACCTCATCGCATGCGATTTTTGGTTATTGGGTTATATGAAAAACCAAGTTAAATTTTGAATCGGCTAATGAATTGAAAGCAAGAATAGCACATCTTGCAGCCATTTTCAGAGACATGCTTCAAGCAACTTTGGACCACATGTTACATTTCAGCACATTTGGCCTACGAACGGTTCACACATTGATTTTAATTAAAGTTTACGTTTGTTCAATTGGTATTTTCTTTTTTTTTTGGGCTACCTGTTATTGTAATTAAGGTAATGTTTTTGTAATGTTTTTATAATTCAGGGGTCATTGATTTGAATGTTTGTCCGTTTTGTAAATCGTCCCATTTCACTGAGCTAGGTATGCTGGACGGATCGGGCTGAAGAGAGGCCAATAAGCCTTGAAACAGTACTGTCTCCGATTTCCAGCACAAATATCAAAAAATAGCTCAGTGAATTTTGTTTAGTTATGTGCGTTCTTTGTTTTATTTTACTGTAAAAATATACTAACGCACGTTAAATCTCTTGTTAGCATTCAAAAAAATTAATTTATTTTATTTACAATTCTCTTCCCCATGTTCTTATGAAAGTATCCACTAATTTTCGTTGTGATCGAGTAGATCCCACTACATCGCTCCGTGTACAGTCAGTTTAATTATAACCATCTGTACTTCGTATCTGACAATAAATCAGAAGTAACAACAAAGCATTCACAAGCAGTCAACTTTAAGGCAAGATTCCATTATGCATTCTAGTTTATTAATTGTAAATATATTTCATGTTTAAAGATGTATCTTATAAATATATTTAATTTTACAAACGAAGGCGTTAATTTCCATAAGAAGAATACTGATATATATTTTACAAACGAAGTAAAAATTAAGGTGAATGTATTTACAATATCATTTAAACTATAAATGTCATTTATGATATATTCATATTTTCTTATCCATATTAGTAATTGTTACATAATGAAAAGAGCTCAATGTATATCACGTAACATAAACCTAATGCTATATATATTTATACAAGAATTACCATTACATAGAATTTCAACAGAACTTGTAATTTTACAATAATATTGCAATTTTTTATTTTAAGTTTTCGTATTATTTTTGGTATTACAAGTTAAAATTACAAAAGATAAAATAACTTCTACATTTTCAGAAATTAAATTTCTTAAAGCTTTGGTTTCATAATAAAGACGAAAAAAGCAAAGAAAGCAAGGTTTCAGAATCTTAATTCAGTTCCAATTGTAAGAGCATTGTACGTTTTTGTTTCTTATTCTTTAAATCAGCGTTGTAACTAAAGAGATTTTATTAAGAAACCCAGAATTTCCTTCTTTTTTGAATGGATCTTGAAACTTGGCGTGCATATTTAAGAACAACAGACAATTTGACTTTTATAATAAAGTTTTAACTGTGTGAGTTTCTTGTCGAGAAATCTGCTCTTAAAGATAACAGAAATAAGAAAAAATAAATAAATGATGTCTAACAACAGACATTAATCCTTTAATGAATCCACTAATTTCCACATACTTTGATATGATTAAAATTAATCAGATAAACAGTAAATAATGGAGATTTAATTGTTTTTGTTTTTTATTATTTAGAAATACAAGATTTCTATGGTTTTTTTTCGGTTGATATAATTTAAAAGTGAACTACCTAGTATTTTTTTTAGATTTTTTTTTAAAAAAAAAAAAGAAAAGAAATTTTTAAATACTGAAGTTTAAAGGAAATAGGCTTTAAGATGTTATAAAATTTTTTGATAATCTCATATCCATTTAAAAACAATGGAATTAGGTATATTCAAAACAGTACTTCGTTTTCCCTATTTACATTATTATTACTTAACATGATTTTGTTCGTAGATGTTATATAGAAGATTTTGGCAAGATAAGAATACTGCATCCTTAACCATACGAACTTAAAAGAATCTGATGTATTCAATTGGAAAGTTCTTCATTGCAGAATGGCAACAAATGCATCATCTCCCCTTCGCTTTCATTTAAATGAGAGTCGTATATTCCACTCTGATTCCCGCTTTAACAGTAAAACTTAAATCGGAAAGACTGCATTATAGAAAAGACACTGGAGCAGAAGGGAGACTGTTTATGGTTGTGGCAATATCCGATTGCAGAGGAAAGAAATAAAGATGGTAGCACGAATATATGTATTTACAATTTTACCAAACGAGCCTTACATAAAATGTCTAAACCGCAAATATGTAACGACATACAATTCCATTCTTAATCTGCAAGGGTAAACGTCTGGAAGCTTTCTATTTTTTTTTCCTGTCAGATTACTATGATAAATACACAACAAATTCTAAATCCATTTTCACTTCGTTCCAGAAAATATCCATTTACGTAGGGCAAGTGATATCAGAAACAAAAGATTTTCTTGACTTTATCTCAGCGTATCTTCTTATATTTCTTTTGATAACATTTTTCAACATTGCTTTAAAGATAAATATGATAACATCTTAAAGCCTCTTTCCTTTAAATTTCAGTATTTAAAAATTTCTTTTTTTTTTTTTTTTTAAAAATCTCAAAAAAATACTAGGTAGTTTACTTTTAAATTATATCAACCGAAAAAAAAACCCATAGAAATCTTGTATTTCTAAATAATAAAAAACAAAAACAAAAAACGTAAAAAAAATGATTTCACAAAATTTAAAAGAAAATAAATGCACTATCAGAATGTGGAAACAAATCCAAGAAATTGTTTACCACAAACTAATAAAAAAAAAGGAATTAAAGGAAAAACCTATTATAAGTCAAAAGAAAGAGACTAAATTTTTAATAAAGACAGCCTTTCAGATTTCCTGAATCTTAGAGACAGATGTTCCGAGCTTTTTCGGCTCTCACAGTCATGGCTACCCAGGGCACAAATACATAACGACTTCTGAAGTAAAGACATTACAGTCGCAAAAAACAAAATAACCTCTCACAAAGTTAAATAAAAATAAATAACCCAAATCTTCAGGCAACTATGGAAAACAACGTAATTAAATAAAGTAAAATTACAGCAAAAACCTATTATAATCTCGACAACCTGCCCCGGGATTTCCACCAGACACAAAGACTCTTTTTTATGAAGATAAGCATAAGTAAATTATAAAAATAATAACTCAAAGTTAATAAATAGGTAATGATGATTATTTAATTCAAATTATTCCTTTAAATATTGTAAATGTATGTTCGCTTCATTCTTTTTTTTAAAATAAATGTGTGCTAAGATCGCATATTCACTAGCGTTCATCTCGATTTCCCTGTTTAGCAAGAATTTATAGGCTAATGTTATAAATAAGTAAGATCTTCAAAGATACTTCATAATTATAATAAAGAACACAAAAACGGCAACACAACTTCTAAATATCTTCAATATTTTTGTTCTCTAATCGAGAACTTTCTTCAGGAACATAAATATAAGAGGAAGAAACAAAAAATGTTTCTCTCCTTAAAACCTAATAAAATTTGAATAAACAATCACAAATTCCATAATAATAACAATGTTATAATTTATTAATTATATTGAAGAACTATATTTATAATTGCTTGGTAAAATATAGTTTATTAAGCAGGAGTCTTACGTCATCAGCTATAAGATTCTTGTCCAACTACAAAGGCTCCGATTTCGATCCCTGATCGAGGTTGGATATACTTTCAAGTTGGATGTTTCTTCAGAAGAATCTTTAGGGTAGAAGTCAACCTTCTCTTAAATGAATATCGAGCTTTTTTTCTAGTAGACTTAGGCGGGGTTAGCATCGCCTGACCTTCCGATTCCTACTTCCTCCCGATAGAAAGTTGATCGCAGAAAAGCTATCTTCTCTGACGACTACGCTTTCGTATGACAGAGTGTGATGCTCTATCCTTTTTTCTTTCAAAATCAACGAAATTACTACAATTCATTACTTCATAATAATAATTTCGATTATGTCAATGAAGTTTGATGTAATGCTTAAATCTAAAATAGCTTGTATATCTAAATCATCACTAAAAGTTCAAGTGGTGTTTTATACGGATATACAGACAAATGAACTTCAGAAGATTCGGCGCGTAAATCAAGAGAGTACTGACAACATGTAGTGAATATGCACTGCCAGCTGTAATCAAGCTGAGGAATAGCAAAATGTTCCTAGTTCCTGTAAACGTGGCTACTAGAAGTTTCCATTTGTATCTTCCACTAGCAAAATTATTCCAATTTTCAAATATGAAGCGAAATATTTACGCTGTTTATAAACATCCTTTAAAATAATAATAAACCAATTTTTATAAGTGAAAAAGAGCTGTCTTCCTACTACTTCCTGCTGATAAGAACTCTCATCTGTTTATATCTATCAAAAAGAATTTGACTGCAGTAAACCTTCCGAGTGGAAATCCATGAATGAATTCAAAAGATGATTTGCATGTCATCTAGAAACGGAAAGGAATGCCTGCCGATGTTACGAGCGGAATCTTTCCTTAAGCAATCGTTTATCACGGTCGCATTATCGGCAATCATTAGAATTCTTCTATTGAGGGACAGTAATGTAGCGAGGACCGTGAGTCCATTAGTGTCTTTGAGCGAGCATTCCTTTCCTGTCATGGTCCTCTTGAGTCTTTCAGGTTTTATGGAACGCGCGCTCCGTTTAGAGGAAGGCTTGGCATTTCTGAAGCTCGCTTATGGTGCTTTTACTATTACGGTTGCCTCTGGATACTTCCGGAAGCTTGTTATCGAGACGTCGGGTCGGTTACGGCTCATTTGGCAAGAGTGAGGCCGGAAATGCTCCAAAATGAGGCAGGCACTGACCTCTCAGCAGTCCGATGTCATCGAAAAGGATGTTAGAACCTGCAAGAGGCTGTTGTTTTAGGTCGCCTGGGAAAATTGGTAGGGGTGTGTTTATCCATGGGGTTTTCGGTTATGGGCGGAAACATAAGCCGATAATGTAACGACGTGATGGTGACATTGCTGAGTACCATGAGATGAAATAGTGAGACGATGCAGGGGCAGGAATAGAAGAAAGTTAGAAACCATTACTCCTTAACACAAATAAATGATGGACGGAAGTCATTAAAAGTTTGTTTGTTTCGAAGCAGTTATACGGTATCTAAAAAATTATTGTATTAAAATCTTCAAAAACATACATTAAAAATAACACACTTGAAAATATTCAACTCAAATTGACAAGATTTGCGAACTCTTAAAACAAGATGAGATTTTAAAGAAAATAAAAAGCATTTTTAAAGCAAAAATTTCAATGCTAAGTTAACAATTCCATATTAATGAAATTTAGGGCGAACGAAACGAAAATTTAATCTTTTCAAAATAGCATTTTTTTTTTTATGGTTTTTACTATCCTTTTTTTTCTGTTCGACTTCGGAGGCGGTTTGAAAATAAGTTGGGAACCGAAGTCGTACAGTGCTGAAACGTAAGACGAATTCATAATGACTCAACTTAATTAACTAATTAATTAATTATTTCTACAGAGATTAAAAGACCTGAAGCGGATCCTATTTTCTTCTTTTTAAAAATGGAAATGATGAATTTAAAGTAGATATAAAACATTATAAATAAGAATCAGTCTACAATAATCAATTCGCTGTAAAACTAAAGACTAAATGACAGAAGGAAAATAAACAAATGGAATTATAAAAAACAAAAGGATTTTGTCTGATGTATAATTATAGCTTAGTTTTCTATAATTTATACAGATTTTCTAAAAGGTGTGCTAAGATATATGCAAATTAAAGACTAGATGTATACTTAGATGTTTATCACATACTGGTTAAGCATCCAGTCCAACTAAAATTAGAAATCATTAATGGCAGAAGCACTTTACTGAGAGAAGTGTTTAACAGATCTCTGTTACTCTTCCATATTCTGGTCACTTAGGAGAATCTGGTCGTAATCACCTTCATTGACAGATGACTAGGGTGATGATTGGTGGAGAGAAAAGGGACAGAGAAGAAACAGACAAATACAGAAAAGAAAGTAAATAATCAAGCAGACGCCGGGATTCGAACCCAAGTGCCGATTATCAGCGTCATGGAAGACCAGAAAGTTTGTAGTGAGAGTTTGCATGCTTTCATTCTTAACCAGTTATTCTTTAACACAATAATTTAAAATTTCATGTACTTTCGCATTTCATGATAAAACTCAAGGCATCTAAGAAGTTAAATAAAAATTTAAAAAATAAAATTAAAGGAAGTTTTGAGTGAATACGAAAACGTGGGGCACAATTTTCCTTCGCGAAGCCCTGGAATTCATCAAATAAAAGAAAACGAATCTGAGAAGGAAAGAAGAAAACTTCGGAATGCATTAAAGGAAAAGGGGAAAAACGAGAAAACAGAGTAATTTATTATTTAGAAGCCATTGGTTGATGGGATTTTTTTCTTTTACTGGCGCAAGGAAACAGATTACATTGGAAAAACTTCTAAAATGGTTTTGCTTTTATTTTTTATCGTCACAGAATTGCTTTTCAATTACGAACGTTTACTAACATTTGAAGAAAAAAAATATTTGAATATAATCATTCTAAAAATAGAATCAAATATTAAAGACGACATTTGGAATTCAAATAATTGTAAAGAGTTTGGGCGACAATATTTGAACACCAATCATTTCAAGCTACCATCAAGTGAATTTCCAGAACTAATTTTCCAGAAATGGGAGAACCCAAGCTGTTTCATAAAATATATTTTATAAATTGCATTTCATAAAATGAAATATAGATTTATATTCTTTGCATTCTTTTCTATTATACAAAATTGTAATCGTGAGTTTTCACACCGGTCATATACAAATATAAAAATTGTAATGTATGCTGTACTGCTACGAAGAATTTCTTCATAATCTGATTCATATTGGAAGGAAAAAAGTGGGGCTTGGTAAACTGATTAAATTTATGTAAACATATTAATTTTTTGATAAAAAAATAGTGAAAATAAATAACAATCTTTACTAATCTTACTTATCCAAAACTACTTCGATTAAATAATGAAGGTTGCATCTTAGATGGCAAATCAGAACCTTTGGAAGCATTCCTCCTCCAGCAATAAAGCAATAGAAAAAAAGATAAAATACTTGTTGAGGTATTTGAAACCTATGGTATATTACTAAGACAAAAACTATTTCCTTTAAATGTTTACAGATACTTTTCGACACATTAACTTACAAAAAATCAGGAGAATTTGATAAGTTCTCTTCTAAACTATCATTATTGTGGACAAAATTTCAACAAAATATACATAGTTTACTTTTTTACATTACTGTTTTCCCGCAAATACAGATTCTTAAAAAAACAACTGATATTTACTATTATGAAGTACCTTCATTCAGTTAGGAATCAAAGAATCTTTCATTCCTAACTGAATGTGCCTTTTAAACTTCCAGCATCTTACTTCTGTCAGGCCAATGCACATCAACAAAATTTGAAGCTTGTATTCGGTCGGTATGGAAGATTTAATACAGGAAGAACTGAAGTCCAAGTAATGTACTGAAAATATTTTCATTATCAATTTTTATCTAGTCAAGTTGGTAATAATCTAACAGGTTTAAAATTATAGTTTCCGAATATCTTTTATTATTCGTTTTAATCCAGAAGTGGAGTCTTAGTAAGATGATAAATTCCATTTGAATGCTTTTAAATGCAATTTCGAAAAAAAAGATAATTTCTTAAAGCAAACATTAATGTAAGTATCTAGGAAATAAGAAAAGGAAAAAATAATTTTTCCAAAAATTAGAATATTAAGGACTTATCGTAACCGTTCAAAATATCGTCTGTCAACTTGAATAGATGTCTCTTAGCGCCAAAGGTTATGAATAACTTCTATTTGAAGATTCTTCCTTCTCAATGTTTCGCAAGCAGCGAGTGGAAATTGCTGCATTTCTTCGCGGTTTGGATCATCTGTGGTGTACATTAGCTGTTTCAGTGAACCGACAAAGACAATTGAATGCTTGTTGGGATACACTTTAACAATTTTTCCTCTGTTGTTGTCAGAATTCCAACGGATATACAAAGACAGCACTAAAGATATATTTATCATATGTTAGAAATTGGAAAGTACCAAGTATTAGAATTGATAATAGATGTTATTTTCCTCCTATTAAATATGTTTTCAAATTTCAATCTATTTCTTTCCGAACTCTGATACATAATCTAATGCAATCTAGAAGTTAATTTTCCATATGTGATTCTTTATCATGGTTAATAAAGTAGAATAAATTCAGAATGCAAGCAGCATTAACTGACAGAGCCACTAATTTAGCTTAACAACATTAAGCAAATTAATATTCCACTAACTTCATACAGAAGAATTTTAGATATTTAATTATTCATTGAATTACATACTAACCCTGGAATTCATTATAATGAGTATTGATGTTTTCAAAGTATATAATATTAAATTCCAGGCAATGAATTTAATAACCTTATCAATTAATTTTATTAGAAATTTAATAATGGTATTAATTATTTAATATTAATGAGCTTAATTTTTATCAGTATGATTGGTTTATTGATATAATTGTAGATGACTTCCAACTTTTATGCAATTTGAAATGAATTCCATTTTTTACTTTCACGAAGATTAAAAATTCAAAAATTTTAATTCTACGTGCAGAGAAAGAAGAATTCCTTTATAAGGAATAAAACGGTTCACTTAATCGATCTTGAAACTCATTGCTGCAGAAAGAAAAATGGCGGCGTCATAAGAACAGGTTACTGTATGGCCTGCACAGCCAAGCTAGGGGAGTATGTCTTTATGAATTATAAATTCAAATTTTTTCCATTTGACGGCTACACAAAGAGATTTGTGAACGAGCGAAAATCGACGGGATCCGCTCAGTTTCCCTCGCCCGCACATTTCATTTTACACGTCCGCAGCCTTTTGGATATGGATAATATTTATTCAAAACATGTGAATAACAGTACGTAGTTACGTTAAAGATGCAAATAATATATAAAAAAATATCTTGTACTCTTCTACTTTGATTTGCAGAAATATAGGAATTAGTTACGATGCTTTGCTATAGATGTCACTGTGAATGATCGAAGTAGTAATCCATAACCCACGATTTTCATCTATTTCCAACGCCGTATAACTCGTAT
This sequence comes from Thereuonema tuberculata, assembly GCA_023159025.1. Lineage (NCBI taxonomy): Eukaryota > Metazoa > Arthropoda > Chilopoda > Scutigeromorpha > Scutigeridae > Thereuonema > Thereuonema tuberculata. The sequence continues at coordinate 50,862,545 of JAFIDM010002131.1, read as the reverse complement.
TTGTGAACTATAGTTTTAAACAATTTCTTAATTAAAAATAAAAGTAATTAGTTTATTATGAATTTCCCCAAAACAAAAACAAAAATCTACTTGATGAATGCAGTAATTCATTCTAAACATTTTCATCTGATCTAAAATTGTGTTTATAAAAAAATAACTAACCTAGTGACGATAAGGTCAGTAGAAATATAAATACGGCTAGAAATATATCTTTGCCACTGGTTAAGGCGGGTGAGTCTTCTATTTCACATCTCCTCTTTTACCTAATTTCTAAAATCTTAAATTAAGGCGATGACTACGATTCACTCTTCGCATTGTCACCGTTCTAGAACAAATTTACATAAAGATTATTGATAATTGAATTATCAATAAGCTTTATCGAATTTGAATACCACATCTTAAAAGCATCTTTTTTCTATTACCTCTTTGCAAATTTATTAATAGAAAATTCTTAAAGCAAGAAAAATACAATATTGAATTGCAGTAATCATTTACAATGAGATGAATTTTAGTGTTTTCTTCATTTGCATGTGTCGAAACAAAATGTGTCAGGTAATTTCAATTTTCTTTTCAAGAATTCAGTTCTAAACTAATTTATTTATTTTTAGCTCGTAATAGATTTCCTTATTGAATTAAATAGTTTTAATATATGTAATGTACTGCTTATTTTGTCTATTCATTAAAAAGTAAAACATTTCTTGAACATCCTATCAATGTAAGAATAGACAAATAGTTTGTATTTGAAAGAGTATATATTTCAACCAACCTCCTTCTTAATGGTGTAATGATTTATTTGTAACAGTATTCCAATAATCCTCAGGATAGCACAAAAGGAAAATATCATTAATCACTGAAGATTAATTTCTTTATAGAAGATTACCTCAAAATTTGAGCCAATATTTTTTTTCTATCTTTATTAATACACACTTGATCCTAATATTGATCTTTCTCAAAATTCGTAATACTGTATATATATATATATTTTTTCCGGCGTTAGTAGTCTACCTTTAATAATTTTAAAACAGTGTACAGTATTCTTTAAAGCAATCAATATATTAATATATCACCTGCCTGCAAAAATCAATGTATTTTATAATTTATTCCCCTCATCAGATACCTGAACAATATTCTGCTTGTCAAAACAAACATAATGTACTATTCTGTTTATTATTTCCGAAATGGGAGAATGGTACATATCCAGAGCCTACCATGTCTGTTCTTTCCTACATGAAATGATGAAGCTAACTAAAAATTTGATGGAAAAGTGAAAACATAGTTTAATATGTTATTGAATTTGAATGTTAATGTTTTTCTTCTTCATTATAATTTCAGTGTAATAAATATAATAAAACCAGTAAAAAATATCTCGTGAAATTTCAATTATTTATCTAAATAATTTTGAAAATTATTTGGAATCTCTTAACGAAATTAAATGGATTTTTTTTTAATTATTCATTATACTAAACTTATTTATTAAAGTTATTCATTGTGTGTAGACTGTATAAATATAAATAAATATGTTATGGTCTCTTTTATATTTAAACTTATTTATAATTTTTAATAAAATATAATTAAAACGTTTGTTGTATCAGAATCACAAGTAAAACGGCGTTAGATAGGTAGTAACTTTTTTTTAAGCATTTTAAGAAAGAATAATTTTTTATACGACTAAATTCCTAGAAAATCCTTTTTAGAATAAAGCTAAATTTACTAGTAACATACAATTATTCCAATATTAACAATAAAATACTTATAACAATTTAAAATTCCAAACAAATACAAACTTCATCAACATGTCTTCAATATTTCGTCCTATTTTTCAAGGACTTTCTCAAGATCCATATGTTTAAAACTTAAATAACGAAAAATACAAAATATGAAACATAAAAGGAAAGAGAAAAATCTTTTTTCTCATTCCTAACATTACAAATTATAACAAACTCTCATATGCGAGATCTTACATTATAAATTAAACAATTGAAATCAAATATAATCATAAACAATTGAAATCAAATATAATCATAAACAACTGAAAACAATACAATCATAAACAACTGAAAACAAATAAACAATTAATTTTAAAATAAATATTTGTGAATAAACATGTGAACTTTTAACTAATCTTTAAAATTCTTTTTAATCTTTTGTTTTTTATTAATGATTTTCTAAATATATTTAAGGATACCTTATTAACTCTAAGTGATTTGTTTTTATTTATACATATACAACAATTTATTAAGCAAGATTCCAAAGCGAATCTCTTAAATTCATCTGTGACGTAATAAATTAGATGAACTACAGGGTCTGGATTGTGATCATTATCCAGACAATGATCCGCCCAATCTGAAATTTTCCTAGTTCCGCTCCGGTAGGCACGGACGTGCTCATCCACTCGTTCCCTAACCGTCCTCCCTGTACTTCCTATGTAAATACCCCCACAATCCCTACACACCAAGGCGTATACTACACCCATGTTTTCTAAAGAATTTTCATCTTTTTTCTTAGTATTCTTGAATAATTCATTATCCTTATAATAAAGTAAATTTATACTGTTTTCTTTACAGGCTTCTTTTACATGTTTGTGGATATTCAAACCAATTGGTAAAGTAATACATTTCTTATACTCGTCTTTATTAGAGACTTTATTACTTTTGTGAGATCTTCTTTCTTTGAAAAATTCTTTGATAACTGAATCAATGAATTCTGTTGGATACTCATTCATGATCAGCTTAACTTTTAGATCTTTAATCTTGTTTTTCCATAACTTTTTTTCGTCAGTGTAATCCGTTATTCTTCTTAGATATCCTTTTATAATGGCTTTCTTTGTTGAATTTTGATGATAATGAAAATAAAGATATGGTACTTATAACAATATTGTGTAAAATTATTTTTTCGGTTATTTTGCCAATTTCATTAGGCAAAAAATAAAAGAAACATTTAGAGATATAGGATTCCTTCTCACAGAAAGTAAATAACTCTAAAAGAACTTATCGATCGTTTTTTGAAATAGAAATTCGAGCTTGGATACGTTGTTGAGAATTTCCTCTGTCCCTATGGTATTCAAAAACCAGTAGACTGTATAAAAGAAAAAGAAATGTACATGTTCTAAAAAAATATATATATATAACTTATCTACTTGCCTTAGAAACAGAAAACTGACCTGTCAAATCTCTAAATAATATTTAATTATACTGGATAAGATACGTTTAATCATCTAATTGACACGAGCTACATGTTATGTTTTGTTTTTGTTTTTTGAAATTACAATGTACTCCATTTATTCCATTGTTTTCCTGTAAATAAAAAAATTATTAGCCTTTAAATTGATAGCACTTAATTATAATTGCAAATACGAGCATAAATACACGATGGTAAGATAATTAAAACTGGCCAAAGTAAGTTTGACTGATTTCACTGTTTATTCTGTTTTTCATTCGAATGATTCGTAATGGAGATTTGCAAAAATCGTTTCTAATCTAAACATATCTGTTCATGTTAGTTACTAAAACATTAAAAGAGGACCTAGTGTTTATTTGTGCAAAGCTCTATTCCCGAGCAGCTGTTTCACGGTAATATGCCGATCATCAGCGGGAAGCAGAGCATAAACCCCTAGATCCCATTACGGAGGTGGATATTATTTAAAGAGAGAACAAGAGTGGAACCTCCAAGCTTAAAAACAAGAAATAAGAAAACACATTAAAAAGAAAGGAATAGAAAACCATGTTCGGGAATGGAGCTTTGCACAAATAAACAGTAGGTCCTCTTTTAATGTGTTTATAATTTTTTAGGATATTAATTTGATGCCTACAGAAAATCCATTTGCTGCCAGCGGAGCCTGGCACATGGTTTTCTATTCCTTACTTTTTAATGTGTTTTCTTATTTCTTGGTTTTAAGCTTGGAGGTTCCACTCTTGTTCTCTCTTTAAGTTAATAAAAAATGTCGAATTAGTTCTGTAAAATAAGTCAGAAAATACGTTTTTTTCAAAACAATATTTGCGTACGTTGTTTATCATATATTCATCTAAAAGAGGGTTTAGCAGACGATAATATCAAGATAGAAAAACAAGCATTCATGCAGGTCCGCATTCGAATAAGATTCATATATATTAGATAACTTATCAGATCATCACGGCTATCTTTCATTGGAAACGGTTGAAGTATTTAAAAATATTTTGGAATTTTTGAAAAAATATTTTTGGAATATTTTATTAAAAAAATTCACAGAGCAATCGAGCTAGAATAAAAAGCTATTTTTATTATGAAAATACAGTAAAACTGGTTTGTACGTAACTCAGTTGTACGTAGTTTTGGTTTGTGCATAATTGTTTGTAATCCTGACGGAAATTGTATTTATTTACATGAAAATTATTTCTGAGTTATGACTGATTTACACTTAATTCGCCTTTATGTGTGGTTATTTCTGAAAACGAGATTGAATTATAAGTATTTTCAATTATAAGTATTCCCCAGGTGCACCGATATATTGCTCGGCATTCCGTATCGGAATACAGCAAATTCCCGATTATCCGCGGGCGGTTTATCCGCTTTGCGGATTATCTGCGGACCTCTCCTGTTTCAATTTTTTTTTTACTGTATTAATTTATTAATTATGGAATTAAAAAAAATTAAATGATAGAATAAGGAAAACAATCAAAGAGGTAAACAAAGTAAATGAAGACAATTATAGACAAACAATTTAAAGAACGACCTTGTGGGCGGAGCTTAGGCCGGCATGTTATACTAAATTACGGGAGAGCCTTCCCGTAATAATAAAATTTAAAAATAAATGAATAATTTAAAATTGTTTATAATGTCTATACTGTAACTGTAGGTATTGTCATTTTAATGTAAATAAAACATGTTAAAACATTTTTGTATTGATTTTCGTACTTTTTCGTCCTATTTCGGATTATCCGCGGAATTCTCTTATCCGTGGTTGCCGCGCCACCCAATTCCGCGGATAAGTCGGAAGTATACTGTATATGTATTCCGAATGTATATATCGTTCCGTATCGGAACACGTATTGTCGCGTTCATGAAGTTTCTGGGCGGCTTTTAATGAAAGATCGGTCAGAGACAAAAACTGAATGAATTTTCGCATTGATGGAAACATGTGTTCCCTTCATTTACTTGAGTCTCTCTCTTGCAGCTATGGATGACAGAAAGAGAAAAAAAAAAGTTAATTCTTTAGAGGAAAAAGTGAGATTTATTCGGGAATTGGAAGACAACCCTCAAATATCAAAGCAGAAAAAAAGCGAGTAGCTTAAATACAGTATAAGTTACACTACATTAAGTGCAGTCATTAGTAAGAAGGAGTCAATTTTAGAAGAATGTTGAAACTTATTTCAAATTCCGTAGAGCGCAGCCGTCAACAAAAGAGAACATTTGCAGATATGGAAAAGTGAGTAACAATGTGATGGAAAATTTGCGATTATGTGGTGAGTCTTTGCTTTTCATTAATTTTAGAACTGTAATTGTGTAATGGTATACAGTATTTTATTCAATCCCTTAAAGTTTCTTAAAACACGAAATCAGAAAACCTCTATGAGAATGAATACACTGAAATATCATAAGCTGAAAAATATGTACCTAATAAAAAAATTTTTGTTACGAGTGTCCTTATTTAGGCTTAATTACAAATAAAGTTAAATCTGAGTAGCAAGTAATATTCAGTTATGCGTAATTCAAAATTTTCCCCTTGAAATAAACCAGTTTTTACTGTATTTATGAAGCTCATATCAATCAATAACTTTTTTAATGAGGTTCTTGAATATCAAATTTCATCAAAATTTATTCATCTGTGGTTGAATTTCAACATGTAGTAGTTTCAGAAAGGCATTCGACAGTGCGGGTTTATTTACTAACGAGTAATAACTAACTCGTAATGAGTCTTGATTGCGGTTAGTGTAATAAAAGGCTAAAACAGACTAAAGGAAATAACTATACAATGACTTATCTGAGACACGAATGGGCATTTAAAAGTAAAATATTGCAAAGCAATCCAAAATCCTATCCTTTTATTATGTCTAGTGTTATTTTTAACTTAAGCCATGTTTGGAAGTCCGCTTAACAGTATACATTATAAGCTAATTAAAATGGGAGGATGATTACAGTATAAGCCGCATGACAATAGTTACAAAACCATTTTGTGAACGTATTAATTAGGCCTCAACGAAACAAGATCAACGATAAATACTGTCAAGCTCTAATTATCCATTTGTTATTAATGGCTTTCACTTGCACATGCTGTTCTGCTGGTCTATAGCTATTGTCATCAAACGCTCCCACAACAAAGCAGTTAAAGTAAGATAAATAAACTGCAGAACACAAAATGAAAACAACATGGCATTGGGGAATACATTGTGTAGATAATATGCAGGAGTCATTTATATTCGACGAGTCATTTTCCTTAAATCTGTAATGGTATCTAGTGAACATGTTTGCTAATGAACTGTACTGCACATGAGATAGTAGAAAATACTTTACTGTAAGATATCAAGCAATAAAGATTTTGAAATAAATTGTTTAGTAATGAATATGTACCGATTCTTCAATCTTGCTTTTAGAAAGTTGGAAGATTGTATATTCGTTTTTCTGTGATCAACAACTCAAAACTGTTCATGACCTGGGAACATGAAATTTTGATTTAAACTTTAAATATTGCTTTATAATAACTATCTTAATGTGGTGTAAATTTAATTGATAGATAAGAAATCAAGGGCCAAAAACCTCTTTTCTTACAGTAAAAGGTAATTGCAACTAAGCCTTTTAGTGTTTTAAGTTACTCTTGTATAATGAAATAAATTCCTCTCTCGAAATAACAGAACTATGCAAGAACTCTGTTTATTAATGTAGAGAACTGCATAAGATTCAATTTTTACCAATAATTTGATTTGTTTCATATATCCAGCAAAGACGATATGTTCATTTCTGAAATACTTCGGAAAGGTAGAATCAAAACCTTTAATTTATCTCAGAAGTTTCCTAAATGAAGTGAGGCACATTCAGTCTTATTTCATTAACTATTTTTTTATTTTATTGTTCCAGATGAGAATGAATAGGAGTGGATTTTAAATCATTTAAACTTTTTGCTGTAGAATTGGCTTATCATGAATACATTTGAAAACTGAAACATACTGGATAAGGTTAATGATTCTAGTTAAACACGACAAAGTAATTCATTATAATATAATTAATTCGTTATTATTTAAACTGCTTAAACTAAAGTGTAAATTGAACTAGCTGCAAAGGTTTTAGACATAATTTTTTATGTCTAAAGACATAAATGTTATATCTGAAGACTTTTTCAAAGATCGTAAATTGCTAAATTTTAATTAAAGAAGTAGATAAAGAAATATTTTTAAGCCTACCCTGAATTATAACTAACTTCCGCCTTGTCGGAGTTGTCCAGGAAACTGTAACAGTTTTTCTACTATATTTCACCCTTTATCATTCCAACCAGTAATGTGGATCGCATTGATCCATGTTGTAAGAGGACTAACAACAATTATATACATTAAAATTAATAAGGGAGTGAATTCTGCTTACTGGTGAATTTAAAGAAACTAGGCAACAGACGGCGACACCGGTGGTTTTATGTCCTTTCATTGTTTTATAATTTTTTAAATTTAAATTTTGGGTGTTAGCAAAGAGTATTTAGCTAAATTGTATTAACTTGAAATACACATTTTCCAATAGATAAATCTAACTGAAATACAGTTCAATAAATATGTTGACTTATAAATATTTTACAATATCCTTTCGTCATAATCAACCCCACATTATCGATTATAAAAAACCAAAAAGAAAAAGTCAGATTTTATTACAATCAAGAAGATCTTACTGCAATTAAAAATCCATTTTTAGTTATAAGTCTTTGTTTTTCAATTATGTTTTATGTAAAGATCTCTTCATTGAAGAGCATGATCTTACCTATTCTGATTTCCTATCTTTACTGCAGATCCGTAATATATAGAAAAAGTTATTTTTTTAAAGATTTCCTTTCGTAATGTTGCATGTTTTTATTTTTTTATTGAATGGAAGAAGAGAGAGAATACATAAGAAACTAATATTATATTCAATATGTCTTTTCTAAGCTTAGTAGCCTGTAAGCTTTGTGAAAAGATTAATTTTCAAAGACTTTCATTGTCTTTTTTCAACATTTATTAACTTTCTAGTCTTGCATATAAACTATTGAAACCATGTTATTAAAATTCCTTTGAAAGTTTTTTTTATTATTAAATAACCTAAGAGCTTCTTAATAAGGACTATATTAAAACTTGCGCAATATTAAGCGACTTATTAAAATAGCTTTAAGGCAAGGACTGCTTCGATTCCAAACTTTTTAAGTTGTGACGAAAGGCTGTTGTCGCAGCAACCGAACAGAAAAATATTCCCCGTCTGTGGAAGAAACGTGTTTTCGAACTTTGTAAGATCGGCAGATGGCAGCAAAGTAAGCCCAAGGGGGGGAGGAAAGTATACGGCGAACTGAAAGAAATGGGCGGATGCCAAAAAACGTCCGTTCTCTGCGGAAAAACCCTCTTCCTGGGTATTTTGTGGCTATCCGTTACATGCTGCGACATGCACGCGCCATTTCAGGTGGGAAGACGTCTTGTCTATCATCACGGTAAGGAATGGAGAAGACGGTCGCAGCAAAACTCCTTCGGGGATATTCAGCGAACCATCAACCCTTCCGGCACGGGAAGTAAGTGTGCACTTGAATCGGATTGGCGATGATTTTAAGGCTTCTGTGCGGCAGCTGCGGGATTAGGGCATCCTGGAACGGCCGGCACCAGCGGCGAGATTCCACATGTCAATTTATTTCGCTACTACGCTGGGCTGGGTTTTCTTTTTTCTTTTTTTTTCTTGCCTACGTTGCACAACCGAATTCAACAAAGGTTCAGGAGAAAAGGAAAACCAATTTAAGAGAACATGGAGGAAACTGAGCGTAAAATCGCACATCTAACTACACAATTAATTTCAACAAATTTATTTTTTACCGGAAACGTTTTGTGTAAGTTTTCTCAAAGCCTTAAAATTTTTTTATCTAAATTTAAAAGTTTCTATCTAGAGTTTCAACGAAGGGAATGTGGGGCAAAATGATTCATGTTGTAAGACAAATTAATGGACAGCGCGATTAGCATTGTCGCTATGACATTGGCCTCTCACCTCTGAGAACTGGGGTTCTGTTCTCATGTGGGTTCTCATGTGATGGTTGACGATCTGCGCTGGGCAAGTTTTCTCGAGGTTCTCCCATTCCCCCTGCACTTCTACCACCAGACTTTCTCAGTCTTTCTCTCCATCCGTCGTTACTTCTGTAGGTTAGTACAATAGACCTCTGGTCGCAGTGCTTGGCTTTCCTGCCACTCACATTCACCACATAACACAACAAGACAGATTAATTCAATGTTTAATACCTTGCATAGAAATCACACAACTTTTATTTGTTCGTTTTCTTCCTTAGTCCGTGTAGTTGATTTATGAAACAATTCAACTTCCACGAACCGATTTTGATGAAACGTTGTATACAGCAAAATGAAATTATTACTACCAAAAACCTCCAAAGCTGTACAGCATAGAATGTACAGGATTCCGCAATCGATCACCAACTGGTACAAAATTGATGCCATGTTACATATTAATATATATTTTATGGCAGCAATAATATGCAGCTTTTTAGATGCTAGAAAACTTCATACAACACATTATCATTACATTATAACTAGAATTACAATTTTCTAGCAGCTAAGTAGCATGATTCAGTTCTATAAGACTAACTTGAACAAATTTTACAATAGATTAGATATCGCCTATCACATTCTATTCAATGGACAAAAGAACAGTTATGGAATTGTAGGTTTCGTTCGCTATTTTAAAGAAGACATTATATTATTTTCACATTTAGAAAGTGCAATAAAAAAGCTTTTGTGAATGTTTGTCTATTCGTCTATTTGTCTATTCAGTGCTATCTAGGCGCCCATTGAACATGTGTGGGCCCAGCAGGCACAGTAGAATATTAGCGATCTGGAGCGGCAGTTGTAACAGTTATGGGGGAATAGCATTAGGCATCTCTATGAAACCAAACCGTGTCATTTCGTCGCGTATATCCATACTAGGGGCGATATTATGTTATACGAATATAAGAGAGAACAGACACAAGAAGAATTGAATTTAATCACACTTTCTAAATTCTTCCTAAATTATGTGTCCATTTTTTACTTTTAATACTTTACTTTCTTCTATCGCCAATTAGTCTAATAACTTCGATAATTTACCCAACTTTCACTTAAGTAACTGCATCTTGTTTATTTGGACGAAAAACCTGTTACGGCTTAGCCAGACGAAAGAGACTGGTCACGTGATTTAGTTGTCGCTGCGACCTCTTTCTCGGCGTGAAAATAGGGGAGATGAGTATGTGCCGACAAGAACAGAAACAAACGACGTATAAAGGAGAGATGCATAAAGTGAAAAATTACTGCACAAAATTCAGTTTAAAATTAAAATTGTGCGAGAATAAAATACACACACACAGAATAAGAAATACATGTAAAATAAACTTTTAGAATGTAATTCTCCCCTTCGGCTTGTTCCATTATTTTGGCAGTTTGCCAAAACCAGTCTTTATCGCTTGGGCAAGATGTATTTGAGATTTACTCAAAAAACTCCTTCAATATCATTCAAAAGTGTGAAAGAAATTAATAAAAAGACAAATTAGTCTAATTCCTTGTTTTTGTTAACTGGATCACAAGATCTAGATCATCTTTTCATTTTCAAAATACAACTCTTCATCTAAGTATATAGGAATAAAGAGAACCTTTCTTTTTATTTTTAATTTCAAAAACGCATTAAAAAATCATCAGCTGTAAAATTTCATCTTTATTATTGTTAATAAGATTTTTATTTGATGCAAATTAAAGCGCTGAGCACTCGCTGTGCACTAAAATCATTACATTTTTTCGGCACTTTTTAAAATGTTTATCATTTTTAAAAAGAAAAAAAAAATCTCCATTTAATTTGAGGACTAAAAGGGAAATAAGGTTCGAAAGCTTTACCAACATCTACAGAAAATCTGCATTAACGAAAATCGAACTTTATTGCAGCAAACAGATTTAAAGCAGAAAGCTGTTATTCAGGTAAGGATTTTTATCTGGGGGGTGGGGGGTTGGAAATAGAGTAAGTCTTTGGTGGGTTGTGACTTCAACAATTCAATCATAATTTTCGTAAAATTAAAACTCCTATCGAAAATAGATTATGGAGCATTTAAGCTAGAGACGTAATCATAAAATGAATCGTCGTAAAACGAATTCAGTTTAATATCATTATTCCTTATTTAAATTTATAATTTTTATCTTTATTTATTTAATCTCTATTTGTTTTCTGTGCCAAAAAGGTTCTATTAATTTCGTGTTTATGTTCACTTGTCAGCGTTGAAACAGTTATTTAAACAGATTGGTGGTAAATTGACGACTTACAAAAACTAAATTACTTATCTCCATCTTTCTAACAACTATCATTTTCTATTTTAATTTCCATGAATAAAGTAAAATATTACACACTAGATAATTAATTATTCCAATCTTCTTGGCCCGATCATAAAAAAATATCTATTTAATGTTATTTAGGCATACTAATGTAGGAATTTTACGGTGATATTTTTATCATTATCTTTTTTAAATCATTAATTGTAGATAAAGCCTATTATTGTCGATAATCGAAAACAATTGCCTACAATTAATTTTTTTTTTTAATTTAAGTATTTATAATAATTTACAACTACAAATTGTTTATAACGATTTAGAATTCTGTTTAAGTTTGATATTGAAGCTATTAATTTTAAATTTTCAGAATAAATTTATTAGTTTTTTTAGTTGCATACACAATTTTTAATGTGAATGTTATATTCGCAAGTTGATGAAAGATAAACATTGAAAGGAGGAATTAACAGAATTCCTGAAAATTTTAATTTTTTTTATTTATTGTGAATTATAATTATAATTACTATAATTATAACTATAATAACTATAATTATAATTATCAATAACAAAAGATGAAAAATTAAATAAAATTACATGTAAGCAATATATTTACTTTACATTTAATCAAAGTAAGTAATAGTTTTTTGAGTAATTTTACGTAATAATACTAGGATCGTCTCTTGAGGGATGTCATTGGAAGTGTTATGAAAGCCTGAAATGCAATTTTTTTTGAGGATGGATGATTGGTTGTATCCAAAACATTCATGTAAACCTTTTTTTTAATATATACAATCCACCAATTAAATATATCCAACTTAATATTATTTTTTTAATAATAAAAAGTTTTATTTTAAAAATGATAAACTTACTATGCTAAATAAGGAGAAATAAATAAACTTTCACTTTACTAAATAAGTACTTTAAAATACCCTAAAAATAAAGTATTATTCGAATTCGAAATTTTATTTAATAAACTTCTGCGTAAAACCAATTACTGACATTTTTGATGGCCTTGTTTTTAAATCAGGTTATAATTAAAAATAAACTAAATATGTAATTCCTATTTTTAATAAACTGTACCAGTGTTACATATTGTACCTTAATAAATTTTTTCCCCTCACTTTTACGACTAATAAAGACCAGGCAGAATTAAAATATTCTCAATTCTACGTGTTCAACAGAGAAAATTGATATTTGAGGAACAGTAGATGTGTTTTTTTGTCAGTCATAAATTACTTATTCAAAACGAAACTTTCATTTGATGTCGGTAATAAAATGTGGTCTTTAATTAACTTTGGCGTTCTCAGCATGATTTTATTTACTTCTTAATTATTAACTAGAAAAATGAATCAACATACAGGCAATTGTTCTTAAGTGAAGCTCAAAAATGAAATAAAAAAGTACATGTTTTGATAGATGTATTCTATATTTTTTCCCCGTTAGTTTTCCGTTAGAAAAAGATAGCTGTGTTTACCAAATCTAGTCGAATCTCCAAAACAAAAATGAGAATCGATTCCACAAACTCAAGTATTTTTTTCTTTTTTTTTTAGAGAAAAAGATGAAGGGAAGTTTTATTTCAATCTTTGCTAAGCCATTAAAGAAAAGAAGTTTGTGAAGCCATTTTTAAAATCCTTAAAATGTCATTATTCTTCAAATGTCAATTATTTTTTTTTCCTTTAACATAAGTGGAAAAAACTCAGAAGCCTAAATTTATTTTCAAATTGTTTAAGGCAGTTAGTAATGGTTTTCCATTTCCTGATGGAAATTGGTTAATTATTTATTTAAGCCCGTCTAGATCAGATTAATTTCTAATCACACACAAATTAGCTAAACGGATTAATGTCCATTGTTTAAGATATCGACAGAATTTCACTGTGTAGATTCTAATGCTTCTCTTTGGGAATTTTTGTCACCTTTTGCTAATTTCTAGACAAGAACCCACTTGGAAAAGTTTGTAAATATACAACAGTTTGATCTCTAGTTCTAAATTGTGCAGCTAACTCTAAAGCAGTTACATCTAGTGCATCAGAAGTTTCTAGGAGAGCGCGCATAGACGAACAGGCTAAGTCTCACTTTCCAAAGAAAATAGGCTAAAATGATAACGTCGACATTTTTTTTTTATTTAATAATAATAAATTTACACATTCAGTCCTACGAGATATCACTAAAGGTAAAAAAATAAAATATTTGATGGATAAATATCAATAAATATCTTTATGATTAGAAAAATCAGAACAAACTTCTGTTTTTCAATATACAATAACATTTTATATATATTAACTCTAAGTTCTTGTTGAAATTAAGTAGGTAAAATTTTGCATCCTTATATATATAGTGATTCTGCATCACAGGCTTATTTAATAGAATTTGTATCTCTTCTGCTTATGGGCAGGAAAACTATATGTTCAATATAAGACTCATTAACTTCATTTTAAAACATCTTCTTTATTATGTTGACAATATTTCTCAGAATTTGATCATTTTGCTTTCTCAAGTCATTCTCTTATTGAATATTTACACCGAAGAATAAGTAGTTCTCCTTCTTATTCAATGTTGAGTCATGTTCAATGACAATATTTTGGTATAATATTGTATCATTGAATAAGAAAGAGACCTACTTATTATTCGATGTAAATATTCAAAAAGAGAATCAAATTTTGATAATCTTTGTTTAACCGTTACAAGAATTAAAATTATAACATTTATTGTAATATTCTTAAAAACGAACAGGGCCGTCTACGATGATTGGAACATACAGATATTGGAAATCAAAAGAACTCAAACCAGCATTCCATCTTCAAATGTGAAAATCTTAAAAACAATTTCGGATGAAGAAATCAGCAAACAATGCTAAACAAACATTTTAATCAAATTACTGTATATATTATTAATATGAAAAATACAGCAAGGCTGATAAACAGATTTTCCTAGATTATTACCAAGAGAAAAAATATCTGAAACAGCTAATTAAGAAAAAAAGACCTGCTTTATTTTAAAATTTTATACAACATACTCAGGAACAAAATACCACACTATTGAAGAAGATGAAATATATTTCAATACATAAGGACATAATAAATACCAGAGTTAATAATATGATATCTTAAATAAATCTATCTTGTATTTTAATGTACGTGTATCATGTATCACATCTTTCTCTAGCATTAACCCACCCAATCTTTAGTATCAAAAAACCAGCATTAAACAGGTATAAACCTGTAGGATCGTACTTTTAAGATGGTAACGAAACCAATAAAAAGAAAATACATGAAAGAAAACTTTCGGCCTATGTGCTGCAATTTTCTACTTAATTTTTATAGTAGAAATCTGTTTTTCAAATATTAAACGAAAATTAAGGATTTGCTGAGGAGGGAACTAGGGGCCTCTCGCATGCAAAGCTGTGGTCTACCACAGAACTACATCCCAAAGCTTATATGTTCTCGAAATTAAATATTAATTATATGTGCTTGATGGCACTTCAACTTGCAAACTTAAAGAAGAATTAGTTTTTCACAGATCCAGAATCAAATGTGACTCAAAAATAATGGATAATACAATGGATCACGAGAGAAGTTGCATACAGACTTTCAGTAATCAATGGAACATAGAAAATTTTAATGTCAGACAATTGGAACAACGCAAATAAATCCAAACATCGTACATCTAAATTCACATGAAGCTGAATAAAAGTGATTGAAGAGGCAAAGTGGTTTTATTATATTTTTCTTTTGTTTCTTTATATCAGAAGTCTCGAAATTGCTACTAAAACATTCATAAATATATTACTCTGTTTAGGAAACTAACGAGAATTAAACAAAATAAACAATCAATTTTGATTTTTTGTCAAAATTATTTTTGGATGACAGTAATCCTCAGTTTCATTTCCTAAGGAAATATTCGTGAAAAGGATCTGCTTTTGTAAAGAAAAGTTTGTTGAAAAAAATAAACTGTGGATTCTAAACCACAGCTCACTGAGTTTTATTGCCAAAACAAACACTTGGAAGACAAACACTTCAATATTTGTGCTTTCTGTTCAACGCAAAACCCATCAACAAAACACAGGTTTGAATTCCCCAAAGGCACCATTCAGTGACATTCATCCAGATGTTTGTTTTTCCATTATGAACTGCGGATCATCGATTCTAAGATCCAATCTATTTGCTCTTCATTGGAGTTTTTTTTCCTTGACTTCTTTTTACTTGGAACTCAACGAACCTCTTCGTGAGCTTCTTTCTTAACGTTTTCTTTTTCGCTTTTCTTTTTGCTGGATTTCTTTCGCTCGTTCTCTTTAACTGGTGCTTTAAATTCAGAGGTTTTTTTTTCTCTCTTTCTATTATAACGTCTCAATGGAAGTTCACGAAGTTATAGACGAAATCTACTACAAACTTACAAAAAACAAGATTCGTTGAAGATGATTTTCATGTTTAACTTTTTGAAAAAGAAATAATATTCAAAGAGATTCATGCTTTTCCTAAATGATGTTTAATTAAAAAGTCGGAGTTATATAACCTACAACAGCATGCAGTAAATTTGGAATATTTGCAAAATAATAAATAATACATCCCTCATCCTGTACTTTTGATTTCATTACAGGTAAGTAAAATGTATTTGTCCAATTTTTTAAGACTTATTTTAGAATATTTTGTACCCCTATGTTAGTTAGCGTTAAAAGGATATTGTGAAATATTTTCTTAACATTAATAAAGGATTATTCATGCAAATTTAAGAGGAAAAACAAAAAAGAAACTGGTTTCATAGCGATCCCGTAGATATTTCTTTTTCAGCCACATCCTCTTAGACAGAAAGCGATAGCAGACCGTTTTACTCGTCATTTTCCCGAAAAACAAAACTAGAAAAAAAACAGTATATAGTTCTTAGCAAAGTTTGAATGGAAGCAGAGCTGTATAAAAAAGGTAAGATGTACTAAAATGCAAGCTCCTAACTCATAAGTCCAAGTTGTTCTATCGAAACTTTAAATAATAATGAAGAAATGAGTAAATTAGACAGACAGTATGAAAGAATGAAAGATATTTTGGAAATCCTAATCATAAATATTACGTACTAAGGAAAAATAATTAGGAAACAATAACAATAAATAAAAAGTAATACAATTTTAGTGAACAACGTTAACAAAAAACTAAGTTTAATTTATATTTGATTCTACGTCTTTGATTTGTAATCAATAGTAGTTTTTTTTTTTAATTGCATCTTTTTTTTTTATTTTGATTGCACGATTGTTCAATGTGCAGTTTTTAATAACTCCAAAAGAATTGAGACCTCATAGCAGATATACAGCTGAGAATAAAACATAGATTTACTTAAAAATAGTGTCATTTACAAAAAAAATTCAAATTTACTTTAAAATTTTGCTTTGTTTTTTTAGTGAATCTGATTTAAGTTTAAGAAAATAACATTATGGAGGCTAAGACATTACTGTAAGCAGGTGGCCAGTAAATAGAATATCTCAAAACTACATACAACCAATGCCAATACGGGTTTATTTCATTGAAATCTTTCAAACGTCTTTCTTCACTGAAAATTAAATTTAAGTTTTGAATTAAAAAAAAAAAAAATCTTCTTCCTAAACTTTCATTTTATTCAAATGTAGGAGCCATTGTAATGACAGGTCCCTAATTACGAAATTCCAAGCGAACCGTTATAAATCTGATCAACCAATATTAGTTCATCGGAAATCAATTATGTAATCATTACAAATTAATGGTTTTGAATTCCCCAGCAGATAACCCAATTTAATACTAATTACTTTGATTTCTATCTCTTAAGCGAACATCTTTGGTTCAGCTAATGGAGGAAACTAATGAGGAAGGAATTGAAAGAATTAAATGAATTTGGGCTTTTGTAATTGATTAATGAGAAGAAAGAATCAGTTGTTTTTACAAAGAGTAAATCACATAATGTTATTTCTGAGTGATACCAGATACTCATGACTGATTTCTCTTGTGCAAATTAACAATATCGTCAGTTCCTGCAATTAATGGAAGTCCGTTAAGTTCAAATCGAGAATCGGGTTTTATAGATTACAGAAGAAATGAATTGATTGGATAAGCAATTCAGATGGCGGCACAGGATTGGTTGGACTAAACAATGAAATGTAATAGCAACTTGATTTATAGGATGCAATATATAGTGAAATATCTGTTAACGCTAAAAAAGTAACTGAAGATCGTAATATATGTGGAAATAAAAGTTATTTTATAATATCTGATATAATTACTTACATTGTGATTTATGATATTTAAATTAACATATTATTCGAGTCACCAAAAAGAGCAAAACATAGGGGATAAGCAAATGTACTTGGCAATCTTCTAAGCGGTCTACGTAACACAATGATGTAAGAAGATAATCTTAATCAATCATAATATACATTGAAAAATCTTCTTAGCATCCCTTCTTTATTCCACAATATTTCGTTTTCAAATAGAATAATTGAAAACTTCTTCAGGTTATTAGAGGATAAGAAAAACTTTCTTCATCCTCTGGAAATCGTTATTGTATATTTGAGAATACTTCTTATACAATAATATACGTTAAAATGTGCTTGATTATAAACACAGAAAGAAAGTCAACATATTATTGTGTAAGCATATTGTTGGAACGTGTTGAATTGCACGGATAGAAAGTACATATATTATTGTATGTGAAGTATTCTCAAATGTATAATAACGATTTCCAGAGGATGAAGAAAGTTTTCTCCTCTAATAACCTGAAGAAGTTTTCAATTATATGAAAACAAAATATTGTGGTGTAAAAAAGGGATGCTAAGAAGATTTTCAATGTATAACATGAATGATGTAAGAAGTTTTATTTTATTACATATACTATATGTGTTTACATTCAGATTCAAATAAAGCAAACATTTATTTCTGGCCTCCATGTGTGTTTATATGTGCATGATCACTTTAGATGGATATTAACGAAGAAGCCATACTGCAAAATTTCTGAAGCCTCATACTTCCGTCATCCGTGTATCTACGCCTACCAACAAATGGAACTCTGGAAGAAAAAGAGAAGTTACTTGTTTCACATAGTTGTAACATAGTTTCGAAGATAAATACTTTGGTTATATTTCGTAGATAAATGAGTAAAGTTTTAATTGGGAAAAATCTATCAAACGTCTAAGTCATTTTTAACAAAAATTGGCATTTGGAAAGGAACATCATTGATGCTATGACGTCGATTAATTGATTGATGGACTGATTGGTTTATTGTCGCAATTGCAGCTATCTCTCTGCTGCGCCAGAAAAGGTCAAACAATAAAAAGAAAAAAAATCTTAAAAAATTCAACTATAACTATAAACGTCACAATATGTAGTATTAAAAAAGAAAAGAAGAAAACGGATAAAGACAAAGACAAAAAGTTAAAATATGGCAAAAGCGTAGTAGTCGGAATACGTGGTAAAAGCTACCAACTATAATATAAAAATGTAAAAAAAAAAAGGACAAGTAAGGTACGCTGCCCAAATAACGCCACCTTAACATTTAAATTATTGTAAGTCTGGAAATAAGGAGCATCGAAACACGAAAATTATGACCAAGAAAGTTTAATCTTCTGTTTGAAGCATACCGTAATGAAACATATGATAACTTTTACTGGAGAAGTATGAGAACTCAAATAAGAAAACTTTGCAAACTGGCGTTATAGGAACACTTGGTTCAATTAATGCCACCTACTTTCTAGTAACTTAACTTATTTAAAATTAAGAATTATTCCATCATTGTAAACATTATTTGTACAAAATTACAGTAAAAAGTAACTAAATTTGGCTTTCTGTAAAAAATAATAAAAAAATCACTTGAAATTAACACAGCATTTCTAATCTGTAGCTAAAACAAAGGAGGAAATGTAAAAATTAATTTGAATTTTCCCTCCTTTTAAATGAAATGAGACAGTAAGACAAAATACCACAAATACCTAATGTCAGAAACCTAATGTCAAAAATCTTACGTCGCATCGTACGTAACCTAAAATCGTATATGGAGACCATTAACGCCACCATGGCGTTGAAGCGCTACTGAGCACATGGATCGCATGATACACTTGTTTGTCTATAATTTCCGAATTTTAAAAATAACAGTTAACTTATCTACATAGAAGAATCTTCAAGAATCAAGAAAATATATAGTTTTATATAGTTAATCTTAGCTGAACATTAAAAAATCTATATTTTATCTTATCTTGATATAGTAGCAGCCTTTCAGAACCAGTCCTCGACACGAAATGGTGGAAATGTAATTTCACTAGAAAATGTTGGCGGTCTGCTAGTAACTCACTTCAACACTAGATTGCATGTCAATGCAAACTATTTTAGTGCAGTACCGCCATCTCTTATATTTATGAAGAATTAGACAGGTGGCGTTAAAGGTATACATGGCGTTCTATGACTCAGGTACCTTACAATTTATTCGAAATATACAAAGTTGTACAGTTATAAACTCTTTTTACGTATACAATAACTTCTCGTTTTTTGCGGAAATAAAATCCTTGAGCAGTGTTCTGAGCCGGCAATTATAACATTATTTGAAATTATAACACATTGTGTATAAATAGGAAAATATCAATGTATCGACCTTTTGGAAATGTACAGTATTTGGTTCCTTATAAAATTAATGAAATATTATTCTAAAATAATACTATTGATTGATGTAATATTTTCGATTTCCGTAATTGTGAGATGCGGGGACACAACAGAAGCAGATAGATAACGTAGCAACGACGAAGAGACCCAAACACCTGAGACAGAATAGGACTCGTCTCCTGTTGCTAGGATGAAGCATATGGAAGTTCAAAAATCTGTCGCTGGTGATCAAATTTAGAATCACGAACCTGAAAAGGATTCACAATGTTCAGTCGTCATTATATTAATATAAGGGAAATCTCGAATTACAAGAATTTCTTGAATCTTCTTTAAATTTGCATTAAATATTTTAATTCGTCAATTTCCTATATTTTATTTCAGCAAATTTGATTTCTCTAAAATATTCATAATCTTTATATTTACGTGATACTTTCTGAACAATGGATAGTGGACACTTTCATAAATGTTAGCTAAAATATTTCATTATGGGTCCTGAAGTGACCAATGGGACTTAGTGTAAGCCTGACACCCGCCCGCCTTTACCCTTAGAGAAAGAAACCAGGAATTCCTTTTTCATAGGGTTGGGTAAACCCTAGGACCGACTGGAAAAGAAAGGGAAACCAATGGAACCATAGGAAAAACAAATCTACTACCACTGTTGTATTAAACACGGCTTCATCAGTCGCAGTCAAATGCTTTACCTTCTCAGCTGCTGGGCCCATCCACGCATGTATTCACAGCAAACTCAAATTCACAGTGGTTCACTTAAAAACTTCGAATTTACTTTAATCCCGCCTTCATTCTATTAAAAAAAATGGCATTTCCGTTGTTTCTCTTTAAGTTCTGCTGTCATGTAAGTTAACTTTTGCTGTAATTCTTCTGCTAAATTCCCTTATAAACGGCGATCTTTAGCGGGAAATGTTCAACGAGAATCTCTCCTTTCGTGCCCACACATCACTCAAGCAAATACTAACGACAAACTTAAAGTTGCTGTTTCTATGGAAACTATCCCCAATTAAGAATAGGCTACATTGTATCATCTTATAATATTTTAAAATCAACAATGAAATAAAAACAATTATATATTTAATGTGATTCGAAATCCTAAGATGCATAAAAAATTTTTTTTAAAGATTGTAATAAGAAACACATAATTGTAATGAAATGAATGCCGCTTTGATGTTGATCCAATTTATTTCTAATTCTTAACAATTCTAGAATTCGCAAAAATTTCCTAACATTTTTTAAGGAATTTCTAAATATCACTTTTTCGATTTCTATTTATTACCGTAAATAGAATATTATTTTGTTTGCCGGTAGAATAATATGCTTGCTACTAAATTTAATTTAATCTGCCGACCAATGGGCTATCTCAGATTAGGAGATAATAATTTCAAAAATAAAAATTACATATATAGGCAGCCCTCGTTTTACGACGGTTCAATATATGACGATTCAGATTTACGCCTGTTTAGAATTTAGGCCAAAATAAAAACAAATATATTTTAAAATAATTAAAAATGAGAAAAAAGAAAAATTAAATTGTAATTTCGCTAAAATCTTTAGCGAAAATACAGCCAGAAACGGTGAATGCAGTCAACTTTAACAGCTGTACTTAGGCTTCTCCGACTCGGTCCATGTGGCTCCTCTCGTCCTCTCTATTGTTTCGCTCAGTCGTGATTGTCTGTGAATGCTCTGATAAATACGTATTACAATTAATAGTGATAAAAGTTTTTTTTTTTAAATAAAAGTTTTTATATACGATGAAAGGAAAACTACTAGTGCAACTCCCCATGTTATTCATTTATCTTAATTTAGTACATCTATGAAAGTATGTAATATTTTACATTAATTTTAGTCGTAAAAACTTATATTAACACGGCTTAATTAATTAACAACAATATATTTTTGGATCTGTGGGACGCATCCCCCCTGTTTACATTATATAATGGGTTCGTTTTACGTCGATTCGATTTACGACGCCACTTTAGGAACGCAATACCGGCGTAAAATGAGGGCTGCCTGTATTCAAATTTCTCAATGGTGGCCTATTATGAAAAAAAAAATAATATCAATCTTGTCTTTGTCGTTCAAATTAAACTATTTAAACTAATTTAACAAGAACATTAAAAATCGAAAATCCTAAAAATATTTTTAAGACCCCTTTTTTGGAAAATCTAGAATCTCATTGCGTTCAGGAAAGACCTACGATAAATCTTTGAGATGTTTCTCTGTTAACACAGTTATTAGGATAGGGTTGTCACAGTAAATCTAAAATGCTTGAAATTAGTTACTAAGATTGTTTTTGAATGTAAATATTATCTTCTGAATAGACTTCAAATGCTTATATTCTATATTCCTTAACAAGTAAATATCTATTATTCACACCACTTTCGACTTTTGCAGTGACATCTAGCATTTTTTTCCCGATTCCTACGCAAGACATGGCTCATTCCCTGCCGGGCAATAGAGATTGCGAAACTCCAACTAGCTTTAGATTCTCACCTTGTCTGTGTCGTCTTTTTTTTTTTTTTGTGGCCGTTTGCTTTAGCCCTGATGAGTTTCGCAGTTTCACACAGTTCGCTCCCACCAGGAACGTTTCATCCATATATCGATAGGATGGAACAGATGGAAGAGTTTTGGAACACAGCCAGCAAAAGAAGGAAATACATTGCCACGAGTTAATATGATGCCAGCGACTGTTGATTCAGTCGGTGCCGCATCCTCCGCACGATGGCGTTGATGTACATCATTCCTGGTCTTATGAACGACAGAAAATTTAGATTCTGAATGCATTTGGTTCAGCTTATATACAAACTGATAGTTTATTTGCATTAGCTTTTTATGCAGCTTTTTCTGTTATAAAATACATTTCAGTTTACGTATGATATCAATAATAAATCATAGTAATTTAACGAATTCTGAAACCATGAAAATTGAAATTAAGTTAATCCACAAAAAAATAAAGAGTGGTTACGCATTACTGATGGAATTAAAGACAAACTGTCTTTATAACTGGTAAAAATCATTCAAATATTTACTTTACTGGGTTTAATTCAAAAAATGAAGAGTAGGCCCTATAATGAAATCAAGAATATATAGTTATCAGATAAAGAAGCAGATATATATTCGAAATGTCAAGCGATTATTTGACTAATTCAATTGAAATGCATCAAAGCATGGTTTAGAAAATAGTTTAATTAAATAGCCTATCAGTTCATATGGTAGTCATCCTACTAATGAATGCATCTGTTTACATATCTTATTTTAAATTATAATGATCCGAATTAAACGAATGATATATTGTATAAATCTGATGATTTGAATAAAATCATATAATAATAAAATAAATAAAATAAAATAAAATAATAAAAGAATTTTAATAGTTTAAAATTGTTGCTAAAACAAATTTAATCTTCCTTATTTCAATAAATGCTAATTAATCTTCAAGAAAGAAAACCTTTATAAACCTTCATAATATCGAATTCTTGCAAAACGGTTTTTATTTCTATTATTTGCACATTCATTTCTTTAATTTTAAATTAAATTAATTCATTTTAAATAGATCCACTTAACTATACATGCACAGAAGCTGTTCTGGCACAGCCTTGTTGTCAAAACGGCTGCTTGCCTAAGACTGCTACGTCTGAATCTTCGTTCGAATCCCAGCGTCGACATGGATGTGACATTCGTCTCCTGAATTATGACTATTTCTACGGTATAATGTGAACTACTTCTTACGGCAGCTAAATAGTTTAGTTCCTGCCGTTTGTTGAAGGGCGTAAGTTCCATGAGCCCGGTAAATGGAAAAAAATTAGTGTACAGAAAAGTGCATTTGTATGCCTTACAATAAGATTTAAGTTCCTATTTCGTTAAGTCGTGTTCGAAATTATAAGCTTAAGAATTACTAAATAATTCAAATCTGCAATTTATATTCAAATAGCTGTAAACTAAGAGATATATTTTTAATGTTTCTAGTTTTCCATAAATATATAAACTTAAAAACTTTTCCGAATATATATAGTTTTTACTTCAAAGTATTCACTGACAAACATTATAAAGGCTTTTTTTTTTCTATCATTATTATAAATTATTCATTTATTCACTGTCTCTTTATATGATAAAAAAATGCTATCCCGAAAACACATTAATTCTCAACCATAATTTTAAATAAAAATAACACTAACGATGCTGAAAAATTAGTCACTCCAGATTCCGATAAAAATATATGGCAGAGAAAAAAATACCTGCTAAAAGTCAATTTAGCATTTCACTTTCAGAAGCAGATGCGATAAGGATTAATTTATTGTATTCATTAATCCTGATAAAATGAACGATTATCTCTTTTTAGATCCAGAAATCGATGACATATTGAATGGGCTGGGCACCCATAAAACACAACTGCCGACCCAACCTCCCTCTGTGTGTGTGGGTTTTTTTTTTTTTTTTTTTTTTTTTTTTTTTTGTCTCTGCGTTGAATCATTCTAATCTATATAGCTGGTCTCTCTATCGTGTTGTTCTCTATCGTTTTCACATAAAACAGACTCGTAAAAAATTCAGATTTATATACGAATTTCTGTTTCCTGTTAAGAATAGGTTGTACACGGATGTAATTTAATTTTGCAATTTTTTTTCTCTTGACAAAATGGCTTGTTTACCTTTATTTCGTGATCATAATCCACTTTGGCAATTGAAAATGACTTTTATACTCTGTAATGCAAATGATTTCTTTATTTTCAGTCGAATTTCTTGAGTCCAGCCTGTATAGTGTAATTTTGTTCTTAACTTTTGAACCATTAAACCATTTTTCTTGAATCTTGACATTCTAGTAAATTCTTGGAAAATTACTTATCGTCTGTCTTAAACTTTTTTTTTTGAAGAATAAAGGAAAACACGTATTCGTACTTTGATATATGGCATTTAAAAAATTCAGTATTTATAAAAGGTCAATTTTCTTAATTTTATTATTTTTATTTTTATTGCTATCTTTATTTAATATAGCTAAGATAAAAAGACACATTTGTACTGTTAAGGATGTGTACCATATTATGACATATTATTTAAATGAAATATTCTGAATCCACTTATCTATTTTGTGATTGATTACTGATAAAATTCCATGTTTATGTTGTAAATATAATATTGTAAATTTATATTATACCAAATAATCGTATAAAATTCATTGTATATTAATATTATTCTATTTACATTTAACCTGTAAAAAAAGTAACTATTTACAGCATAAATAAATATAAGTAAATTTATGCTTATTTTAAATTTCATATGTATGTTTTTTTTGTAAGTAATAAGTTTGAAAATAATTATTAATATGTTTCTTTTTGTTATTTGTAAATAATTAAAAATAAACATAAAAATCATAATTTAATAACTAAATAAAAGGACTTTTTAACACTTAATTTCCAAACATTATAAATTATTAATTATATAATTGACAAAAGAAATTTGTTTACTATTTAAAAAAATATATAATAATCTTGCATTCTAATAGTACTGAGAAAAAAAAAATTTGCACACGACTAACAACATTAGAGCAAATAAATAGTCTACTAGCAAACAATCTAAAACCCCAGTCAATGCCACCGTAAATTTATTAAAAATAGAAACTTATTCATCTTTAAAAAGAAAGTTTCTTATGAAAATTAAAAATAAAGTGTTTTAAAATTAAAGTCATCCATTTACATTTTCCACTTTATTGAAATTTTTTAAATGCTGTAGGAAACTATTTGTTTGTTTTCTTTTTTCTGTCAAGCAATTTTCACAATTAAGGTGAGCTATGTATGAAGTTTAGTCAAGGCTAATCGGGATGAATTCAAAATGGTTTCCGAGGTGGCAAAAACATACAATATTTCGTAAAATATGATCAAAAGGAAGTTTAATTTATTAGTATACAAATATGGAACAACAGCAATGAAAATTGTTAACGCAGTGTCTATGCAGAAATAAATACAAAAAAAAAAATAAGAGATAGTTGACTCGCAACCTTTCGAATGCCTGCACAATAAGGGCAGTTAAAAAAAGTTATTTTTTTTTTTAATGTTGACAGTTTTTGACCCGTATCTCCTCACTTACTTGTCACAGTTTTCTGAAAATTAAAAGGATCTAGTTACTAATAAGTTACTAAGATTACCGCATTTTAATGATTAAATGTACATGATGTAACAGTTGGACCCGATATATTTTGCATACAATAGCAACAATCAAATGACCTGGTCAATTTTGATTTTTCACTAGAGCTTTGGCGATCAGTGTTGGTTCTCTTCGATAGTGATTGTGATTTGAGTTCCTTTCGCAGCACGTTCTGCTGCAACAGAACCAGTGTCTTCAAATTTCTACTTGATTGCAGTCATTGTTTCCCGTTTCAGAGAAAAACCAAATTCGTCATCTAATTAACGTCTTGCTTCATAGATATTGCACTTCTACTTAATGACATTGCTGTAACGTCAACCGAAACGCACCACTTTCTCTGCCTGCCATAGTGAGTTATCTTACTGTCGCTAACGCGTGTTCAATGTCATGAGGTGCTCATACTGACATCAGGTGCATGCCCATTGTTGTTCACAGGTGCCCGCCTTGTGTTTCGATAACGTATAAACTGTGAAAACGTATAATCTACTCTCGTAAATGGCTCCCAGGCAGAAGTTACTAGGTTATCCCGGTCCGACTGAGACACAATGTATTTTGGCAGTATTTTTGCCTTCAGTTCCTGATCTAATGCTCCAGTTTGTACGAATATCTGTAGTGATCTTTCCTTTTTTTCAAATCTAAAATTTCAGCTTTCTAGGATGTAGATTTCTTGAGATATAGTGATTTAGGACGAAGCAAAGACGGGATGGCGCGCAAAACTCATTTATTGAAGCTGTTGGAATTCAAGGATAAAATATAATTTCAAGCGATGGCCTCTTTGAGTTCATTTAGAATATCTAGACCCCGATTTTGCACCATTGGGGTGATTCTGAATAGGTGGCCAGTGGTCCCCTTGAACTAGAAGTGACTACATTGAGTATGAACATTTTGGCAGGCAAAGAATTTTAAAAAAATATGAACAATTAAAGAGAGTTCACATAGATAAAAGTTTAACTTACTTCACTGCTTTTCAAAATATTAAATGAGAATAAGGAAACATACAGTTTAGCGCTTATTATAGATTCAATTAGTTTTTAATACCTGAAAATCAGAGTATAACTTTTCAACACCTATGTATTTGAATGGAAAGCAAACCAACATTGACGTACTGGATTTATAAGGCATACTTTTGAGCAGATTCTTAACCAAAGACCGGGTCAATGCTAAAATTACAGAAGCCATTAACAATACGACAAATTGAAAAGGTACCAAAAACATTAAAAATAACTGAAATATTTAAGTAACTTCAAGTAAATTTAAAAATAAATGAAAAAAAACCAAAATTCCATTGCGATGTTCTAAAGATTCATTTTTTTAACTAGAAATCGGATGTTATCGAAATAAAAGCTAAATATTAATAAAAATAGATTAAAATCCTTTTCCAAGAGGGTTTTTTACGTAAAGTAAAAGAGTAAAATTTAAGAATTTCGATACGTTTGAATAGTTTTATTGTAATAAAATGAACAAACAACAATTTTAACGTAAGGAAATCAAAATAACATCTCAATAAAAATACATAAACGCACATAAATAAGGATTCATTGAGCTATTGTTCGTATTTGTGATACCGAGAATCAAGAACAGCTGTTTCTGATTTTCTAACCATTATGAGGTTGATTCGGACAGTATCTATGTTACTTATGTCCGTTTATGTATTTTTATTAAGATGAAATTAAAATCAGTGAAATCATATCAATGATATTTAAAATGGATTTTTTCTAGGTTGAAAACTATTGCGCTCTCGATGGTGGAGAGATTCAATTAGATAATTCTAGATTGTGAAACTTGAACCACTGAGATCTTCTATTATTCTCTAATGGAATTCCAAATATCTCTGAAAGAATCCCGCACCTTTCATCTTTTCTCCGCTTTTTTATCCTCCTCTCTCTTTTTTTTTCTTTCTTCTTTAGCGTTTCTTCACCAGAGATATAAAATTCCTAAGCTAAAGTCGTTTGTTCTCATCATCACCTGTGCGTTGAGGCATGCTTGATAAATGAAACCCGGTGGTAAATTAATCATAACAAATTCAGGGAACTTAGGTTGGGGTCTGAGCTGCTCAAGGATCGATACGGGCTAAGGGTCGGCCGAATACTGAACAACTCAATCCTCACAGGTAAACACATATGGACAGCGGCTTAGCAGAGTGCTTTGAGGATCTTGCCTTCTTAAGTATTATCCTTTTATAATAAAAACGGTGGGAAAATGGAAACTTCACAGCCGTCTTTCCGCAGTAATTTTAACAAAGCGTACTCATCCTGCTAAGCTCCTCTAGGAAAACGTAAGGAAGATTTTCACTCTACATTTTGTATTATCTGATTAAATTTACAGATGTTATTTTAGCAAGTCACTAAGCTTCTAATGTGTTCTAGCAGCTGTGGCCTTATCAATTAAAACCAAAAGAAAAAAAAGAGTAAGAAAATTATTGATTACGGTTGTAATTAAATTCATCCTGTCCTACCTCTGAAGATTTATGGTTTACCTGCCTTTTTTTTTGTTTCGAAAAATTCCATTTCTATTGTTTTGAATTTCTGACGAATTACCACTCAGAATTTGCTTCCCTTTTTTTGTAATCCCATTCCCAGGTACCATAATCGTGAAAGCGGTAGCCTTCCACTTGGTTATACCTAGTTTGGGAATCTCAGAAAATAACTTGTAGGTTTGTCTGTCTTATGTGTTCGTTTCTTTCTAAAGGTATAGTCTACACTACCTACTACCATATGCAATGATTTATTGGGCAAAGTAGCCTACAATTTCCATATCTTGTGAAGGCGGATAGTGTTAAAGCCCTGGAATTGAAACCAAACCAAAAGTTTTTTCTTTTTCTAAATTGTTGAAAAAAAAAAACGACTAACTCACTGCTAAGCTTAAGCTTATGTGGTAAAAGTGGGTGGCAGGGAAGCCAAGCACTTCCACCGAAGGTATATTGTACCAACCCACAGAAGTAACGATAGATGGAGAAAAAGACTGAGAAAGTATGGTGGGTGAAGTGCAGGAGAAATGGGAGAACCCCGAGGAAACCAGTCCAGCGCGGATCGTCCACCATCACGAAACTACATGAGAACCGAAACCCGCTACTCAAGAGATAAGGGGCAATGTCATAGCGACAACGTCAACTTCCTGCTAACTTGTACGGAACGGCTTTTTTAGAATTCCTTAGGCAAACAAGTCACCAAAAACCGACATGAATACTTTGCTAATAATATTCTAATTGATATTGCGTGTTTGATTAGTATTTCATTGCGTTATTTTTACCAAGAAAATAGAAACAGTGAAACTTTCTTTCACGAAAGAAGTGTCTCTGCAGTTTTGAGAATCATAAATTGATATTTCGCTAAAAGTAATTTTTGAAGAGGAACAAATTTCTTGCAACAAAATACTAAGAAACATTCTCATATTTTTATTCATATCTTAACAAACAGTAATATACAGTAGTTTGATCTAACTCCGCTTAATATTCATTAGAGAGAACACGAATATTGGAATAAAGTACGCAAGAACGCCTGACTGATCACAGTAACTCGAAACCTATATATATATAACTATATAAGTTTAAATTATAAGTTAAATTTAAGATTTCCAAGGAATATCCCTTTGGCTTTTGTTACTTCAAGGGTTAATAGCTAAGTAGCTAATGGCAAAAACAAATGCGAAAATGAATGCCTTAAAAATAAAAACCTTTACAATTCTAAGCCTACATCAAATTTTGTAATACAATTTAAAAAGGAAGATTCTTTTTGATTTTGGGAAAAATCGAACCACTAGATAAGAAGTTACAGGCCAAAATCCGACAATGTAAGTAAATGAAGAGCATTCCGCCATTGTCCCTATGTTTATTGCGCTCCTACCATGAAGATAAAAAGTATTAGCTATTTTAAAAATTAATTTAATAATTAATTAATTTAAAATTAATTGTGATCTACTAGAAAGTAGGGGAGGCAAAGAACACTATTAATATGAAATCATCAAGGAAAACCGAGAAATGACAGAAAAATAATTCTTAACTGAAAAGCATCAGTATATAATTATAATAAAAAAAATTAAAAAAAGCACAAATGCTGTCAGCTTAATTACTATCTTACGTAATAGTGATGAGTTTCGTTACATTAGTTTCGCTTTCAATTAGGATCCATGAAGTTTGATTGACATCAATTAAGATAACACAAGATCTTATCATTTACCGTTAAATTATAAATGTCTTCGCATCATTTAATGACATGATAAATTATTTGAAATTAATAGAACGAAACAACCGAACTGTGTTATGTAGGGATACTAAGGCCCACTTACAAGCCTTCTTATTCATTGATTTATAGAGAGAACTTTAATAGTTTAGTTGAATCTGCACTATTGCTCCAAGAATTAAACAGTCATAAAGTGAAAATCGGACCTTATCATCTTGACAAACTATGCTGAAAGCTGCTGAAATTATATCGACATGTAACAGATTAAAGGTTTGTACATCTTTATTTCTTAAAATTCAGATTGAAATAAGTTTCTATATCTCGAAATCGTATTTTTTTATTTCAGGTATTCATACATATAATTAAAACTAGCAAAACAAACAAACAAAACTATGTTAAAAGAAAAGAATTGTTGTAATGTGGAGAATGAAGAAATTGTAATTGTTAATCACTTCGAACCTTTCCCAGTTGGTACGAATCAAATCGTGATAGTTACAAGTGAAAGTTATATTCGTATTTTGTAAACCGAAAAATGAAAAAAAAAATTCAGGAAAAAATGTTCAATCCAAATATAACACGAACCTTAAAATTTAAAGTTTTGACGTTTAGCAGTTTTGGCTTGCGTTGATGTGTCAGTGGGGACACCAACTTTATTATAGAAAAACCACCCCCTATTTTCATCCTTCGGGTATTTTTTTTTTTTCGAAAAACAGTTGAACATGTATTTCTTCATTTTGTAAGAAGAGTGTTTCCTGAATTTCACGTTCTAGGGTAAGCAGTTTCTAGCTTAAGCAGATACGCGTACCCAAGAAAGTTGCCCCCCCCCCCTCGTACCGTTTCCCTTTCTATTCATCCTAATTTATTATTATTCATCCAGGCATTTTTTTTTTTGTTTGGAAAAACTTTTGAGCATGTATTTCTTTGTTTTAAAAACAGTAATTTTCCCAAGCTTAACGTTTCTAACTTAAGCGGTTTTTTGAAATATTCGTTTCCCACTCCTGTTTCCTCTTTCATTCAACCATTTTTTTTTTTCTTTGAAAAACCGTTCAACATATATTTCTTCATTCTTTTAAAAAGGGTTTTCCCGAATTTCGTGTTTCTAGCTTAAGCAGTACCCGAGATAAGGGACCTTTCAAGAAAGTTGCCCCGCACCCCGTTTACACCCATTAGGATGCTAATATCAAAATCCGTCGAATACTTATTTTTTCGATTTTGACAAAGAACACTTATATCAAATTTCGTGTTTCCAACTGAAGCGGTTTCCGAGATACGAATTGCTCTCAAGAAAGTTGCCCCCGTCTCTCGTTAAACCCTTTTGGGGTGGTATTTCCAAAAATCTTTTCTTAGTGAGCGAAACATCATAAAGGGAACCCATCGCTAAAAGTTCCTGGGTTCAGCGGTTCGGCTGTGCGTTGATGTCTGTCAGTCGATTTTGCTTCTATGTATTAACATAAATCAGCGGTCTGTCTGATGTCGGATAGTGAAGTAACCACATAATTCAACAGCATTTTCTTTTTATTTCAGTATGATTTCCTGTTGCAAGCAAATAGACAATTTAAAATACGAAAACTCTTCAGTCCAACGGTAATTTTACAGAAGAGTAGAACGCTATCTCAATCAATGCTAAAATACTTCCCAGATTCTTTTCCAAACTGTTTTGACTTCAATTAAAAGCGATAATTCGATAGCAAATTTGGCGATCAAATACTTATTGAAATAGTCACACAAATGCTGTCAGGAAACCGAAATGAGTTGAAAACAATACCAATATCTAGCAATAATCAAAAACAGTAGAGATTCTCATAAATTTGATGAGTCAGGTTCTCGGTGCAATTGTTTGTCTCCAAACCGAATATTAGTTCCTTAAATCATATCTTAACTGATTTTCAAGTCATCAGTATAAATAACATAAGTCATACGTAAAAAATAACATTTTTTTTGTTATAGTAATTATTTTCATACTGGAATTTTTGACTGTAATCAAGTTCTTCGCATTTTTTTCCTGATCTTGGAAGTGAGAGATGAGAGGCTAATGTCTTAGTGACAACGCCAACCTCGCGGCCTTCTTTAGTACCATATATAAATCAAAATATACACAGAAGCTTGACGTTTCAAGCCTCTATCATCAAAAAAAATGTTCCGGAGATCACACAGGCTAAATGCCTCAGTGATCAAAACCGTAAGCTCCGGGAATGAAAATCAATATCATTTTGATAGAAAGTTGGGTAAGCCCTAGGATTCGTCTAGAAACAAATAAAAAACAATTATCTCTAATCACCGGTAGCCTTCGATGCCGGTTCCTCTAACCTGTAGAATTATTGTGTGTAAATGCTATTGCGTTTATAAACAATAATTTAAATTAAATTTTAGCTTGATTTTGAAGGAAAAAAAAGACTACGTTGAAACCTTATATTTATAATACCATTTAACTATTAACTATAATAATTATAATTATTACAGTTGATCTAACTAAAGGTTTTACTGGAAGATTTAAAGATTTAACTACGTTTTCTTTTAATACAGTTTTCAGTTGCGTAAGAGCACTATAAAAATAATTATCTCCTAACATTTATTGAAAATGATTGCTTTTTTTTAGTTATTTTAAGATGTTACCATAGTTAGTAGCATTGGAATTAGTAATGAAACAATATTGACTTTTGATTTACAAGGAACAATTCTTTTCACTTTTAAGTACATTCTTTATTCTTGTAAACTTAAAATTACAGTCATAAATTTTCTATAATAGACCATTATGTACAACAGTAACAACAGCTACTGTTATGTAACAAAGAAATTAATACTTTTCAATGACAACTTTATTTTGACACGAGTATATTTCATAATTATTTTTTATTTTTTCTGTAATGCACAAAATCCTGCACTGAACTCATATTTCTACAACCTAAATTTAGAACAATTTCCCACAGCTTTAGATACATAAAACGAAAGCACAATAATAATAAAAAAACAAAATAACTCTTAATGAAACCCTTAGTCGTCTTTAATTTTATTTCAGAAAACACAACGACGATTTTTCCTATTTCGGTTTGTTCATTACCAACCAACAAATCATTTCATAAAATTGCTGAAAACCAAAGAATGAAAATAATGAGCAAATTGCTTTCAATTATCTAAGCTGAAAATCCGGGAATTGATTAATAATTATATTCTCATAAATTATTAAATTCATCTACATTAAGCACTTACAAAATGCCTTCGAGGTTATCGAATAGTTGACAGACAGTCGTCTTCAAATTGTTGGTGAGGTAGAAGATTTTAATTTCCGCGAACGACCGGAAAAGAAAAAAAAAAGAGGAAAAAAAAACTTGCCGAATAATTTAGTTGGAAAATGTTGTAATGATTGCGTTTCCGCCCTGAAATTTTCAGAACCTTACGTTTAATATCGGGGGACGTTATTCATTGGATTTCAGCGCTTCCATTAGAGAAAAGCTGCCTCGTAATACTGCGAGACATTTTCTAATGTAATTCAGTTCTCTTTACACCTACAATCTAATGGAAGGATAATGACTTGCTTGAATTTCTGTGATTCTGTAGTTGCAACCCTTCACCGCAGTATTTCAATAATTAACTTAAAGTTGCTGACGAATTCTCAAATGCTACAAATTAAAGAAAATAGTTTTTGGAAATAGTGTTCTAATTTGCACTTACTCGTTGAATTCCAATAATTCATGAGACTTACTTCTAAGTTTCTATGTGTACTTAAATTCTCCTTTAAAAAAGAACTGCAAAGGATTTTTATAATTACTACATAGTGTTAATTTAATTTTAGACAATTTATTTAATTATGATCACATGAGCTATATTTCACTTATTATATAAATACAATTGCTAATGTCAGTGGGATAGAGCAAAGAAATCACTATTAAAAAATCAACTAAATGCAATGCCTATGTTGTGTGCACTGATATTTTTTAATCCACATTTAATGCAGACAAAAATAATTCACAAAATGGATTACAAACATATCCAATATAATCCATAGATAACTAACATCTTTCGGATGTTATTTACATCCATTTTCAAAGATATGACGAACACAAATTTAAAAACTCAATACAATAAACAATGAAACATGAAACATCTTCTAACAAAGTTACAAACATGTACATTCTATAACAATTCCACATTCAATAAATCTGTTACGTCCAGAATTTCATGTTTTCTATTAATGAGCTGTTGCTTAATTTCCGAATCAATAATGCTTCCTTTATTCTCAATCTATAATTGTTAACAACCTTTGACCAAATTTCCACTTTTTTTAAATTATACACGAGTCATCAATTTATGCTGCTTAATCCTTTTTATCAACAACTTTAGGACATCCAATATATTTCTTTTTACACGCCTCACTCTCCAACTGTTACGCAACACCAATTGAATAAAGTTTGGGAATCTCATGTTCGGTGTGTGACAAAAAATATCCAATACTTATCCATCGGGCGACAAATGACTTTGAAACCAAATTTCTTTAAAATTTTTCATATTATCAGATACAAAACCAAAGTAAGGTTGAGTTACAATACTCTTTTCCTGTCCAACTTCAAATTTATTTTTTGTTCCAATTTTCTTTGAGATTTTTGTAATCTGTTTAAATCACTTAAAATTAGTTTCAATGAGTAATTATTATTTAATAATAAGTTGATATCCTCTTGAATGTATCAACTTCTAAATCTGATTATTATGTGCAATTTTGGAAGCTCGAAATAAAGAATTATAAATTGTAGACCTTTTTATACATTCGTAGATGAATGAAACGAAGCTCCAGCAAACGTTGGTTTTTTTATATAATTTATATTCGAAAGGATCATTTTTTATGTAATCACCATATTTTCCAAACATTGAAGGAAAATAGTTGCAACTAACGGACTAATTGGTGAACCCATTGGACAACCAAATATCTGCTTGAATAATCTGTTTTCAAATGTTGTTGTTACTAGTTATCTATGGATTATATTAAATTGGATATGTTTGCAACCCATTTTGTGAATTGTTTTTGGATGAATTAATGACAATGGGTTTCTTCAATTATTTGAAATGTCCAGATTTAATGGAGAAATGACAGTGATCACTATGACGTCCTGCCCCTCTTTGAAAATGGCCTCCTATGGGAAATCGAAACCGTCGATGGTTTCACTGCAATTATTTATTGTCCACTTTGTGCATCCTCTTGTTATATTAAAACTGTTAACTTCCATGTGCTTTAGTAATTATCTTGTGCAATTTCGGCAATTGTATTGTCCGAAAATAAATTAATCAATTAGATAATATTTGTTTGGCTTAAATTCAGACCTGTAAACAATGTAAGGATTTCGGAGACTTGCTTGAATGATGCAAGACTATCAGTTGGTAATACGGAGAATCAGTTCTATGTTTCAAAATCCATTCTGAAATATGTTGAGGAACAAATTAAATGTCTACAATAAGTAGATAACATTAAAGATAATAGCCGTACCAGTATCAGTAATAGTTCATAAAAGTATTCATGATTATTAACACTAATTTTTTTTAATACACCTCTTCGATAAGTTAATGGAAGACTAACAGCTAACCTTCACAAAGCGGAATGTACTGATTTTATTTATATTTAGTCTATACATGAAGATAGATTTGAAAAGGAAGATTAAGACAGCGGATTAGAATAGATATAGTTTGCTAGAAAACTTGATTTTTTTTTTTACACAAATTCAAGTTTTTATGTATATAGACATTATTAGTATAGTTATTGTGATTCTTATTCTACATATTTCATTTAATAAATCCCAAATTTTCTGTACGAAAATGTTAATTCAATCAACACCGAGATATCCAACATTGAAACTGTTGCATGATTCAGTTCTAATCCATATTGTTATTCGTTTTCAGAAGCACTTTATTCTGTTATTTTATACAGTTTATGACTAATTTCAGAATCATCTGTAGTGATGATATTACAGCTTACGCATAAGTACGTAAATTTTAATTTACTTTGAAGCCATCTACTGAAAAAGTCACTATTCAGGATTTATTTATCTAATATTATTCTGAACTATGTACAAACATGCACTAAATGACATATATCGTATCCTACAAACTCAATGTAACACATTCATTTACATAAACTATATAAAGCGAAAAATTCAGCTTTGTTTTGAGCTTACAAATGATTCGAAAACTCTTCAAAAGATAATGTAGATAGCATATCCGACCACTTACGCAGTTAATTAACTGCAACGCTGTGGAATCAGAAACATCCTGAGCATTAACAGTGCGAAATAAAATGCAAAATATTGATATAAATAGGGAAGGAGGCAAATACTAACGACATGCCAATGCTTTATTAATGAAATATTTTATTTAATTTGCTTCATACATTTAGTTAATGTCGTTTCTGCATCAGAGTTAATTGTGTCATGCCTTATAATAGCTTTTTCGGTTGTAATTGATGTTACGAAATTTAATTAATTCAGTTTAATATTTCACGAAATCGATGAGCTGCTCTGTTCAACGATAATAAAGTTAACTGAAGTCTTTGAACAAATTTAAAATGCCTGAGATGGGTATAAGATAGCATTCCGCAAAACTGCTTAAGGGTAGGCCTTTATGAAATACAGTGAAATAAAGTTTTCCAGATACATGAGAATGAATAGCAATCACTTAATTATAATATCATATAGAATACCCACTAATTCAAGACATTTTGAATAGATATTGTTTATTTCACGGTTGCTAGTAAATCCCTAGCAGTCTTAATATTTCGTTTTAAAAATGTTAAAATTGTTAAGGTTTAGATAACAATATAATAATAAATAAATAAATAAAATAATAATAATAATTATAAACAATATAATAAATAATAGATAACAATAAGTTTACAGAAGGTTTTCTATAATATAGCATTTGCTACAGAGAGATGAACTCAATCTATAATTTAAATTTCTTTATTATTCATTTATTATTTTTTATTATTCTTGTTCACATCAATGTACCTTCAGAAAGTTAAAAATTGCAAGAGAGAACAATAGTTTTTCGAAAAAGTTTGTATAGGTGTTTTAATGGATAATGTTTTGAGAAATAGCACGAACTTTCGGGACGAAGCACTATTTACTTATATATTTGTGTATTATAATAGTGTATATACATATATGTGGGCGTATTTGTTTAAATAATAGTGCAATAATTATCCTCACATGTGTACTTATACATGTGTTAACATTCATTACAAATAACTTAAATATTCTTTACTAATATTAAAGAAAATTATTGAAAAAAACTATGAAAATATAAGAAATAATAAAAAAAAAGTTCTGGAAAAAATAAATACAAGCAAAATTTCATAAAGTATTGAGAAATCACACATCTAGTTGTGAACCACTGACCTACATTATGTATGCTTTTCATAATATAAACTTTTCGAAAAGAAGGTACATTTATTTCGAAACTTCAGTATTCAAGTTCTCTCTTCATTTCGGGAGACTTTAAAATTTAAGCTTCGTCTGCTTTACAAATGAATAAGATAAAAAAAAAAGAAGATGTTTTACAAAGCAATATGTCTTCATCTTCAAATCAAGGAACTTGGGAAATTGAAGAAAAGATAGGAGATACGCAGAAACCTTGTTCCAGAAATCTGCAATTCAACAACCAATATCAAAACTTTATCTTTTCTTTGCTGGGTAGCTAATGGAACTCCGCTAGATACCAACAGCAAGCAGAGCAACACAAAAGTTTAATCAGAAAGAGAGAGAAGGGGGAATCTCAATAAGTTTGCAAGAAAGAATTACTTTTGCACAAAAGC
This sequence comes from Thereuonema tuberculata, assembly GCA_023159025.1. Taxonomy (NCBI): domain Eukaryota; kingdom Metazoa; phylum Arthropoda; class Chilopoda; order Scutigeromorpha; family Scutigeridae; genus Thereuonema; species Thereuonema tuberculata. The sequence goes on along the minus strand of JAFIDM010002131.1, from coordinate 50,824,354 downwards.
TTCTGCAATGGTCGAGGTGGCAACAGAGAGAGAGACGCAGATCGATAACAGGCATTGCTCTGCAGTATTCCCAAACCTAGCGCTGCTATGCATCCTGACCGTGCAACCCTCACCTTTTCTTCATTAAAAACTCTCCACGTTGAGAAAACATGCGTAGAAGCGATGGTTGCTTTTGTTGGCGCAGCAACACGTCAGGGCCAGATGGCTGCCAAGCTCATGCAAAAAACAAACCCTACGAATCGGTGTGATATCTGCCAGGTCGACAGAGAAATTGTTTTACTTCGAGAAGAATATGTGAACTCGATTTTACCACGAAGTGCAAAGGTCTTCGGGAAAGTTAAGTTCACGTGAGACATCTGCAACAGTTATTAAAAATTTAACTGCTGAATACAATGAATTCAAGTAATCGCACAAAAAAATAAAAAAATTATTAAAAGATTAATATTACTTTAAAATTAATTAGTTTAATTAGTTATTTTAGAAAAAATATTTACTAAAAAAAGACTTAAATAAATAAGATTTTAACATTAAAAATTAAAAAAAAAAATTAAGAATATAAAATTAAAATACTAATAATTCTAATGTATAAATTTAGGATTACTATTGAAAACTAAAGCAGTACTAATTAAAGAACTAAAATTACATTAACAATCAATAAATAGTTAAATTATCGCATGAAATTAAAGAGCAAAAAACCTTATAATACTGCGTTTTAGTTTCTCTAAATTAGTTATTTAAATTTCCATTAATGCCGCTGATGACACAAGAGTAAATTTGGCTTATTCCTTGTAGAAACAGAAATCTGGTCTTTGTTTTTTTTTAATAAATACCACATTTCAATCCGGCTTTAGTTCAAATGGAAAAAGTCATAATCTTAATTCTGAGTTTCGTGTTGCAGAGAGTTCTTTTAATCAAAACTAAGCAGGAATAGGATTTTTTTGTATTTAATTACATTGAAGATATCTACGACGATTCATAATTAAATCTTTGTTATTTAGGAAGTCATAATTTTTTGTATGTCTACTAGGCCATCCCCCTGTCTCTCCCAGGTAAGTATGAGATAATCCAAGAAGAATCAATTCCAAGTGGTTATGGCAAAAAGTGAAATTTTAATTTTAATCAAGTAGGCTAAAATGAATGATTATTTTCTTTTTTCTCTGGCTCTTCTCTCAATGCGCCACACACACACAAAGGGAGTGATAAGAAACAATGATTTGAATATAGTCCCGTGGCCCAACGAAGACGTCTGACTTCGGATCAAGAGGTTGCAGGTTCGATTCCCGTCGCGAACGTTTCATTGTAGTAATTATTTCTATTTTTCACAGGAAATTAACAATTGCGCCGGACAAACAGAGAAATAAAAGATTTTAATAATACTGATTTTACCTTTTTTTTACTTGAAATATCTAATTTTAATATTACTTCTGATATTATTCCCTGATTAAGTGCTTTTTTGTTGTAAATAGTTATTTCGCATTGTAGTCTTCCTTATTCAAAATTTTCCTATTTTGAGGTAGAATTTTTTAAGCTTTACCATTCAAACATGTATTTTGATAAAGACTGACTAAATATTTAATTGTAAATTTTTTGGTTAAATACAGTACGTAATAATTGAAATGTGCGCTATTTTTAATTCAGAATTGAAGTTGCTGTATTTTTTTTTTAATATTACTTTATATTCCATTTATATTTTCAGATACCTCTTTTGCTAAATCTCCTTTAATGGAAAATTAGAAAAAAAAACTTTAAAATAAACTAGAAAGAGCAAAATAGTTTTGCTGTTAGGAAATTCTTTGAAAACTTTTTTATCTCAAGAGTTTATTACCATGTCAGAGTATTGGGAACAACAACTAAATATAATCTTACATAAGAGAACTAATTTTTCAATGAAAGGTTTAGCATATCCAAAAACACTATCCTCTTGATAGATAAGTGCTTCCTTAATGGATCTCGATAGATATATTTAAGTAAGGCACCACTAATGTGGAAACTTCATAAAGAAATACAACCAACTAAATATTTTAAAAGCACTTAATCAGGCAATAATATTAGAAGTAATATTAAAATTAGATATTTCAAGTAAAAAAAAAGTAAAATCTGTATTATTAAAATCTTTTATTTCTCTGTCTGTCCGGCGCAATTGTTAATTTCCTGTGAAAAATAGAAAAAAATACAAACGTTTTTTCTTTGTTATTACAATCTAAATTTGTTAAATTCAGTCAATTATCTACATATTAATCACAGAAAACTTCACTAATAATTTATGAAAATGCTGCAATCCAATTCCATTAATCATGTAGAGCCAAACTGCAAATTAAGATCTGAATTTCTATTGATGAGCCATATTTAAAGCAACCTTCTCTAATTATGATTATTATTTGTCTGATAGGTTATTATTGAAGCACATTCACGAGATACTGTCCTGACTTTATTATAAATCAATAAAGTGAGCAAGAAGCAGAGGCGTGAATTCATGGTTGTTGTTTTTTTTTTTTCTTGAGTAAATGCAAAATTTATTGCCTCTTGCTAAGACATGTCAGAGCTCAATTGAGTTGTGCGTACGGAACTATCTAGACATGCTGTGAAAAGGTCTAAATTATCATAGAGGCAGTGAAACGTATCACTTTTTTTGTGCTTTTTTTTTGCTCTCCCGCGTCGTCCATTAATGGCCTTTTACTACTAGTATCACAAAACTGCATATACGATGTTCTTTATATTTTTAATCTCACTGCCATCTTTAGCTAAAGCGTAAATTACCGTTTCTCTGAAACCACTATGGAGAGGAAATCCTTAATAGTGAAGTACTTCCGGTTTCATGGCGCCTACTAAGCGGACCTCTTTAAACGGCATAATGCCAAACTAGCAACTGACGAGATGAATAACGCATTCAAAATTACGAAATCAATAAGAAGAAAAACAGCGATAAAAGATTTGTAATGTTTAATTTAAAACTCTCACGAAGCAGAAAAAAAAGCATTTTAACACCATGATTTCGAATGGTTTAGTAGAGGTGTCTTTTTAGAGTAACTATACGACACGGATAAACACTAGAACACAAGGAAATTCAGAAGTTATTGGTTCAAAACATTTAAAAGTTTAATTCCGACGAACATTATTTATTTTATATTGATATCAGAAGCATCCGGTTTGCAATAAAAGAAAACAAGCGCTTAGTAAATTCGAGGTTCTCAATCTTTCGTAGACAGTTATGTAAATTTGGATAATATTTTGCTTTAAATTATAAGTTGCAGCACCAGACTGATTGGGAAGTTTCTTTTTTTAAGAATTAGTTATTCTAATATAGAAACTGCAATAAAACAGATCCTTTTTTCATATTATCCCCAAAGTTGAAATTATTACAAAAGCTAAAATTTGGATACAGCAAATTTATTTCATAACTGACAAATAACGGTTTTCCATGAATATCTTTATATAAAAGGTTAGGCAAGGATATTTTTGAAACATTATAATGTTTTGAAAACTACAAATATTCAATTAGAAGCATAAAGTTATAAATTATTTGATATTAATAGATATAAACTTTTTTAACTGCTATTAATTTATCTTTAATGGAGTTGTAAATATATAAATATCTAATGGAATCGATATGAAAAGTTATTGATTTGTTTGCTCATTTTGATATTTTATTAGCTACTTTATTATGAATGATACCTTCTCTATAAACCCCAGGCAAAATTGGCACTGTATTATAGTGGATCAATTCTGTTACGAAAATGAAACTATTTTTTAAGGCTACTTTCCAAGGAGGGTGAGACTCATTAAAACCAATCAATCAGTTAGTGTGCGAACAGGAGCTCTTGTGTGTGTGTGTGTCCAGCGTGTGTGTGAGGGGGAAAGGGGGTATTCCCCAATAATTTTTGAACCAATAGGTCAATCTTCTCGCAATTTGGCAAGCACACGAAGGACAAGAGTCGAATAACAAAATAGTGAAACAAAATACAGTCGATATAAGGTCACCCCTTGGGACCCCGCGAAAGTGACCTTATAAGCGGGTTGACCTTACCACCGATTCATACGCATTTGTCAATAAATAAGCATTATATAAATACAGTATAATTCTTTGTAAAATTTAATACATACAAAAAAAATCAGTTTATTAGGTTTATTTATTTAGTTGAACCAATTAAAATTAATGGAATCAGAAAGATATTATTTTTTAAAAATTTTAATTTGGAATAAAGTTGTATACAAATAGTAATAATTCTATAAGGCTGTAGAAAGAATATTCTATAGAAATTTCTATTGAGATTCTATAGACATTTCTATAGAAAATTCTACAGAACATGCTTATAGAAAATGGGCCATAATTCTATAAGGCTCTATAAACGATATTCTATAGGTTTTTCTTTAGAATTCTATATAAAATTTTCGTAAGTGAGTATTAAAAAAGTGCTTTTACTTTTTTTTTTTTTTTTTTTTTAGCTAGAAAATGTAAGATGTACTTGGGGGAATGAAGGATACAAAGAAGGTTTTCATGATAATTTTTTTAATTAAAAAATATTTTCGAGAAACTATGAAAAGTTCTTATTTAGCTCTATTATACTCACTGTATATTTTTCACCTGATTCCTAAAAGTAACAGTAGGCATTAAAGATTACATCTGTATTCATGTCGTGTCTGTGCATATAGTCCCCTTATGAATCAGTTAATAAAGGATTTTGAAGCTAGGCAGGCATATTTATAATTCCAAAAAAAATTCTCTTAACAGATTATATGTATGGTCGAGATGAAATCGTGATGATACTTTATTTTATTTCGGTGTATATCTAACAAAATGCAAGTTAAATCACAAACTTCATACACGGATTGATCTCTAAAAACCATCCATTTTGTCTGAAATAATTCAATTAAATAATTGAAATAATTTCGTCTGACACAAATGAAGGAGATGCAGCTTTTGAAAGTTACTCAGTTTAAATTTGCAAGCTTTCAAACAAAAAAAAATCGATTGAACACAACAAAACAATTCAGTGAGACAAATTACACGGAGCTAAAAACGATGGATTCGAAAAAGTCAATAAAATGGTGAAATGTATCCTGAAACTGATGAAGGCAATATTTTATCAAAACTACTAAGTTATTTTAGTAAACTCTTTTTAGCCTTAGTTTAGCTTTACTTTATTAAAATACTATATAGATAATCATTTTTTTTAAGTTTGTAAACTTTAAGGTGTTATTATTCGTTTTTGTTTTGCTGACAATAACTTTTATTAGTTTCAAAATCAGTTTTTAAAAACAACTTGTTTTTAAAAGATCTTCAAGGATTTTTTCCTAGCTACCAATGAAAAGAATATGTGCTCTATTTCTTTCTTCTAAGAGATTCAAAGTTAATTTTGTGCGATTAAGCAACAGTATATAAAATGAAATGAAGAAGTCTATTAGTAAATAAACTTTATGTAATGTAATATTTTATTTAAACAAAGTAGCATTCGTTCTTCGATAATTATTGTATTTAACTATTAGATGTTGGATTTCGACTTTATAAACAACTTACAATTATTTGTATTACTGAAATCGTATGTAAATTAACTACATTTATTAGAAAATCGTACTGTATCAAAGTAAAATATTTAATAAAGGAATATAATAGATTTAATGGGAAATATTACAATTAGTGAATATTGTTGTCAAAAACTAAAAAAAAAAGCATAATTTAAAATAACTCATGTTTATTATCTCTTCTTAAAAATGGATCGGGTAGGCAAGTGGTAAGGCACTTGACTGCGGGTTGGAGGTGGATTTAATGCCCGGCAGATGTCGGGAATTTTTCCACTCTAAATTCTCCTCCAAGCGGATCCTAAGGTTCACCCAGCCCGGTGAAATGGGTACCGGGTTCTTTCCCAGGAGTACAGACGGGAGAGCTTTGGTCTCGACTTAACTTCAATCCCGAACTCAATGAACGTCCTTAAGTCCAGCGCCCTTATGGGCCACGGTGGGTCCCAGTGGGATACACCTTCCTATTTTCCTAGAAAATATTTCCAATGAATTCGAAATAATATTCAAGCAGTTTAACAATGTATAGTAAGGAATAAATTAATGATGAATTTCTATTGAAAATAAATGTACCTTTCCAACTTCTCAATTATGCCAGTATATGTTAACAGAACGCTGTAAATGATAGAGATAAGATGCATAATTCCAAAGTTGTTCTTCAAATGAAGACCACGAGATTACAACTTAAGCATTAAATTTTGATAAAATCTTTATGTTTCGACAGAAATATATGATTGCGACTCAGTAAAAACCCGCCTGATGAGAATAAATTGTTGTCTATCATAATGTTTTTAATAGAAATGCATGGCTGAATGACTTTTATCGATTTTCCAATCATCTTTACATGATCATTTAAATTTGGACGGGGCGAGGTTACTCTTAACGTTTTGTGACGTCCAATCCGATAAATTATGGCCTAGGAACTGTAAAACTTTAATGCCCCGGGGCGTCCGCCTTTATAATGCCGTAGCTTTTCCCTTCTCAACCCGTGAGTATTGATTTGCACCTGTGACACGAGGAGGCACTACGTCACAGCGATACCTTTCGGGATGTATCTGTTCAGCCCTTGTTTTGCCTATGGGTCGCAGACTTATTTTACCTCGGCGCTGAAAATGGCCCATGAATAATTGAATGACTGCATGGGTAAAAGAGAAGAAGAATCTGAGATACCTGATTTGCAAAACGAAATGCAGAGGAAACCAAGGCGAGGTTTTCCTTTATGTATTGAATTCAATTCGATTCTCTCACATCCAAGATTGGCAGTCAGTCAATATGGTACCAGGAGAAAAAGAAATCAATAATTCAACAACATTCCATCAATAAGAATTTGCTTTTTTTATTTCGCTTGTACTGGAAGGTTACAATCAAAGCAGAAGGTGAATAAAATTTTGTTTAAAGAAATTCGAATAATAATTTAGCTTTTTATTGGGTGGATAACCAAAAGGTGATCTCGTAGACTTGTTTACCTCCAAAAGGTAACAAATAATAACGCCAATGCTGCTAAAAAAAAAAACTAAAGGAAAAAAAACTTATTTATTATCATTCTTACGTCAAACACAAGAAACGGGAAGTTTTATTTGAAAGTGTTTTTGGATTAGATATAAAATGACGTTGCTAACGGCAACACTAGAAAAAAGAGTTTTGGAAAACAAGAAGTCAATATTTATTGTCTTTAGAAATAAAAGTAATCCATATTTATTTTCTTACATAAGACTGTATTATATATAATATTTGTGTTAGAATATTACATAATCTCACTAATCTGCTATCTTTGGTTTACATGTTTCGTTATTTAGAGTAGCATTGCAATTAATTCATTAACTGTTTATCAGTTATTAAAACTGCATCTTTTTTTGGAAATCGATTCATAGTATATAATTAACATTTAGAAATTATATGATACATCGTATATTATTATTAGGACCCAAAATTTATCATCCAAAACACTTGCCATGCATGCACTAATGACTTAAAAATCATAATTTTAATATAAAAATTACAAAAAAATATTAAATAAGTAAGTAATAATCAATTACTAAAAATACGTCTTCCCCGTATCTTAGGGGATTCTTAAGTGAACAGATTTGCATAAAGTTTTCTAAGAAAAATCTCTTAATATGACGAGAATATTATCTTATCCGTCAAAATAACTCTAAATTTCACAAAAGTATGCATTTTTAAACTATAAAGAAAAACAGTTAATCTTAACGAAGATGTGAAAAATATGACATATCAAATAACTAGAATCTAAATTATTATTATTAATTATGATATTAATAACCTAACCAGATAGAAAAACTTTAAAACAAGTAACGACGTGGATAGTCTAAAGCAGTCTTCATATAACTTTCAACATCTTTTTTTCTTTCTTTCTTGAACTCTTATACGATGCTTTCGTTCCTTCCGATAGCTTTACGACATATCTAAAACACAACTACATCTGCAAGTGGACATCTAAACGTATTGTTGAGATAAGAACAAAAAGTATATATCATCTCGAGTATCCATTCGGAATGTAATGGCAAACTTCCAGCACAGTCCAGCTGTAGAAAATATTCCTGCTATCCCCTTCCTCCCTCCCCCCGATTCAAAGAAATCGGAGCACTTTCTCCCAGTGGTTCTGAACACCTCCTAAAATATCGATCAGTCAATATGTTTCCCGCTGTGAATATTTGCAGTCGAGTCCTAGTATCATCTGATTAAAAATGGAAAGCGAACTGGATCAATGGAATTAGCGAGAAAGCTGCTGCAAGAACTAGTTACAGAAACTCGGGAAAGAGTGGAATCACAGTTTGATTTTAAGCTGTACCGGTAATTTTCCAAAGAGTTTCGTTAACGATTGCAGTTGACTTCATTAAATTCTCAGTGAAATTTATATTCCATTCATTATAGAAAACATTAAAACTTTTGTCGTGAAATCTAAATAACACTGGTATTATCAAAGACATGCAAATTTAAATGAGGATTAGTCAAATAAGCAAAATCCATAATTAAAACGGTGAAACGTGTTTCATGATTAATTTAACTATTTTGAAAATTCTTGCTTCAAATCATTTCGGTGCATTAAAATGCAATGGAGATGGAATTGCACACGTACTTCCTGGAGTTTTGAATTCTATTATATATTTTAGAATTTCTTTCTCATTATGCAAACAAATGTTAAAAAGATTACTTAAACTATTGTTTTATTTTATTTACATTTTAAATAATGTTTATAGTGATATAAACAATTATATTTTTTTTCAATGCCAAAACATTTCACACATTCCCACTGTAAAGGTACTGTGGGTGGCATTCCCAACGTCACATTAGCTGCTCGATGCCTCCCCACATGCCCCATGCTTGAATGGAAGTTTACCCCATCGCCGAGCAATGCAGGAAAGCCCTATTTCGCAATTTGACATTGGAATTGCACCCGACAGTACCTTCATGGCATTAAGTTGGTTTAATATTACTTACTATTGGCGATTAATCGATTAGAAATGAGCAAACTGCTTTCATTAAAAATAACTCAATAACTAAAATAAATTTCTACAATTTGAAAAAAAAAATATAATTTTAGCAATTTTAGTTAGAGTTTAAGAGTACTTAAGAAATTTTCACATCGAAAATATCACATAGCTTTTAACCTATTTTCCAATGAAATCAGTCTTTGAATTTGTGTATCTATGCGTGTGTTGTATTGTCTGTAATGAAGCGCTGTATGATCTTCCTGAATCTCGACAAGCACATTTAAGGAAATGAAACGATCTCATTTTTATATGTGAAATGTGAGAGTCATTATCGAGAAACTAACGCGAAAATCTCATAAAATTCCCATAAAAAAACATTAGAATGAAAAAAAAATGGATTCCACCATATTTTATACAAAAACACATTAATCCGCCTATTAAACTTCTAAACGTTTCAATAATATTAAAATTAAATTTGGATTCATATAATTTCATTTGATGATTTAATTTGATGTTAATTATTTGATGATTTATGAATTTGAATTTTTTTTTAGATACTGGAAACATTAGCAGCTATTGTAATTTAAAAATATCAATAAATGGAAACTTTTCGTTTGCAATACTTCACGACTTCAAAAAAGAAAAAGAAAAGCAAAAAAAAAGATTTTAAGAAAAATAATTTTCAAGTTTTTTTTCGAATTTTTTGTTCATTTGTAATTTGTTGCTTTTTTTTTCTTTTGCATTGGAGCAGGGTTCTCAACCTTTCTTTACCCATGGACCCCTTTTCCCTTCTTTTTTTTTTTGGTGGATCCCCTCATAGCTAAAAAGTAAAGGGATTATATTAATAATCAACGAAATAGTAAATGATTATGCTTTATTTTGATTGAAAACTAATTTAATGCAAATAAATTATTATACAGTGGTAAATAATACATATTCTACACCCTGGTAAATAATACATATTCTACACCCTGGTAAATAATTCATAATAAACCATTTTAAAATAAGTATGATTCAATGAGATCCCCGTGGACCCCGAAGAATATTACATGGACCCCTAGGGTCCATGTGGACCCCGGTTGAGAACTCCTGCATTGGAGTATACATTATGTGTTAATCAGTAATAGTAAGTTTTGTTTATATTCCACAATACTTTATATTCCGGAAGATATATATTTAGGTATTTATTGTATTGATTAAGGGCAACAGGAATTAATTGTTATAAAACATACTACATTAGAATCCCCATTACTCTCCGCAAAAGTGTGTCTCAAAAAACAAAATTATTTAAAGTCCTGTATCTGGTTAAAAATTTATCTTTCATTATTTACAAGATATCTGAAACACATATTTTGCTTAAATATAAACTTAATAATAACGCTTTGCTGTTTAATTTATAATTTAGTAAATTAAATAGAAGATTAATCCATGATGAGAAGAGCCCATTTAAAGCAATTAGTTCACTGAATATTATTTTCAAAGAAAGTTAAATTTGCTCTTGAAATGATGTAAATAATTCATTTTTTTTTACGTTGCAGTGGGCTGAAAAGAATTAACTGGGTTTATTCAAAAAAAAAAAAAAAATGGTTTCATAGCGTAGCTGAAACCATAGCAACCCGTGTTTAAGCTTCATTTTCTACTCATAATGATTTAATAAAAAATGAGGATAATTAAGGCAAAAAAAATGAAAGAACAAAAAAACAAAAATCAAAATAAGATATATATATAATGAATGGCCAAACTCGAATGATGCATAATTTCGAGTTTAGCGATGCAAAGATTTCAATTAATCATTTGCAATTTAGAAATTTAGGGCGTAAAGAATATAAGAATAAAATTAACTTATATTACTAAACATATAGTCAAGCCGGACAGATATCTGAAACTTAAAATCCCAATACAAATTTCAGAAAACTGTTTCTGTGAATGTACGGCTTCGAATTACATTCACTTCATCAGTGGCATCTGGTGTTAAATTTTGAAACTAAACTAAAATTTGGAAATCATTAAAACGCATTATTAAGAGAAATTTGCTCTTTCTTATTGTAAATATTCTTTTTTAGGTTTTTTTAATTTTATATCTTTTTTTAATTTCTTTTATATAATATACTTTTTTGCTTTTTTTAAGTTTTTTTATACTTTTTTGTATACATATAAACAATAAAAACTAAAATAAAAATAAAAATAAATAAAAAATTAAAAATTAAATAGATGACAGTTATCGAATCAAACTCAAAACTTCCTCAAATAAAGGATTTAATTTTGAATTGTCATAAGATAACTTAAATGATTATAATTTAACAAATCCTATCTTGAAGAATAAAATGATTAAATAAAATTATGAATAATTTTAACTTTATATTTTTTATAAATTTGAAATTTAAATTTTTTCTGAAATTGTAAAATATAAGTATTTAAAATTTTATTTGAAAAATTATTATTTGTAAATTCATTGATAAGATAATTTAAATTATCTAAAAAATCTTGTAATTTTGAATTAATAATAAGATATCTTTTGAGTTCTTGTATGAATATATTTTTAAATAAATTTAAACTCACATTACTTGTAAATTTATGAAATCTATTTATTTTGAATGGAAATAAAAATGTTTTATTAAATAATTTAAATATATGGAATTTGTTGATGATAATATATTCGTAAATCTAAAAAATCAACAAATTCAGAATTAATATTAGTTTGTTGTAAGTTAATAATATTTTTATAAATTTTGTCTTTTATATAATCATTTTGAAAGTTAGTATTAAAAATAATCAAATCATCTATATATCTATAAAATTTAAATTGAAAAGGGGAATTAATACAAAATTGATATTCGTAAGCCAATAAAAATAAATTAGCAAGAATGCTACTATAATTTACTCCCATTCCAATACCTTTGATTTGGGAATATATTTCATCATCAAATTCAATATAATCATTATACAAATTAAATTGAAGAAAATTAAGAAATTTTTTACTAGAAATATTAAATAAATTAGTTATATTAAATTCTGAAATTAAAAATTTTATTTGTTGTAATAAAGAATCTAAAAGTATATTTGTAAATAAATTTTCAAAATCTGCAGTAATTATATTAAAAATTTTATTATTATTTACATATTCAATAACTTCATCATGATTATGAATAAGCCAATAAAAATCAGGATTAATTTTATTTTTAATAATTTCATGTAATTTATTAAGAAAAATTTGTAAAATAATATTTGATTGTTTTAATACAGAATTAGTTGTACTACAAATCATTCTAAATTTGCCTATTTTGTGCATTTTTGGATTTAAAAATAAATAATTTAAATTTCTATTAAAACAGAAACAGTTTTCTGAAATTTGTATTGGGATTTTAAGTTTCAGATATCTGTCCGGCTTGACTATATATATAAAAACAAGCATTGCTGTGATCATGATTCGAAACTGGGTTATGTTTCCACCACAATGCAACTGAATACGGATTCTACGACGAAGTCTACGAACACGAGCTAAATAAAACCAGTAACAATGCCTATAAGATGTTGAGAACATTCTTTCTTATCATGAGATCAGAACTCGTATTCCCTGCCTTTACAAGTCGTAAGGGTTTCAAAGAGGTATGGACTCATGTCTATCTGACTTGTAGTTTGAGCTGTAGAGGTGATGACAAACGAATGGAGGGACAGAATAAACTAAAAGAGCTTCTCTCCCTTATACTTTTAGTGTACGGGATCACTAATAAACGGCATTAGTTACCTCAATAGTGTTATAGAGAGTGCAAGCAAGATACATTGAATTTCTACCATTTATTCTAACTGACTCATCAGTACTAATTGCAATGCTGTTTTATTTTAAGTAGGAAGATTCTAGGGAAAAAAAATGTTATTAATGAACTCTGCCACCATTAAAATTAAATTACAGTGTCCTCGTTCCAAGCGAATAACATAACAAAAGAGTTCTTCGAAACGACCACTCAAGATTCTGAATTGTATATGTGAATCTCTTGTATTATTTAAATGTTTTGGAAACTTTTACAAAACAAATTCGTAACTTGCTTACACTTTTGTCGTAGGTTCAACATCTTTCCACTCTCTTTATTGCGCCCGAAAATCGATTTCCCGATAAATTGACGTACTTCTTAGTTCTAAATTTCGTTATCTATTTCTGTCAGAGCATATCAAATTTCTGAATTACGAACAAAACTTGTCGCACAACAAAAATCCTATGGCTTCGGCGGAAGAAGGAGAGTACAAATTTAATTTTGTTGAACAAAATATCAAACAACCATGAAGATATAATACAGTACTAGGACTTCCGCAAAGTGGTGCGATTCAAGGAAAATGAATGCACTGTTTTGAAAAACAAATATGTCTAGAATTATTTGGAAACTTTAAATTCAACTTAGAAAGGAAACTGTTTATCTTCTTGAAAAGACCCTTGAAACTTGTTACCATGATTGCATGCATAGTATTCCGCAAGTTACATAGTTAATAAATAGCTCAGATAGTAAGAGGTTATGAAATCCACAGGGAACCCTTGGCCATTTAAGTCACATACTAATGTTGTAATGGTTGTATTGAATTTTCTTCATGCTGTTTTGTGGTTTGGATCCTACTCTCGTAACTGAGGAAATTCCATAAACTCCCCGAGCAGCTTATTAACGTGATAGCTGCAGCTGATGAGTGCTAATAACACGATACGTCTCTGAGTCCTTTGCCACGTCTGTGAATGTAAGCTTTTTTAATATTTTTTGCTTATAAGTGTTACCATCATATCATGGCCTAGAGTTTTAGAGATGTTTCACTGGAATAATACCCTTATAAACACACTATCGAATATTAAATACTTTCTATTCTAATTTATTTAGGAAAAAACTCCCGAGACTAAACATTCTTTATTTGAACTGATAGTTGCTTTCCTAAGGAAAATTCGGTTCATAACAACACGTTCCTATAATACCTTGAAGCCTACTTTCCTTAAATCTTTATTGTTTTTATCATAAAACTAATGAAAACTACAAGTTTCCTTTATTTTTGAAATTATAGCCTGAAAACAAACAATTGATATTTTCAACTTTTTTTAAATTAAGTAAATCCTCATTATTTGTTTATTGTTGAAGTCCGAACAATTTTAATTATATCAAACAATTAGATTTTCTTCCATCTTCACGATGTTATTTTTTGAGAAAAGACCTACATTGGAAATACTTTAAAACAAAAAAAATTATTATATTAAATTTTCTCCCGACGTTGATGGGATATGTGCAATAATTATTCAGAATATATATAGGAAGGCTCCTTTGCTATGGTTAAATATATATGGTTCATAAATGATTGGAACTGGGATGTTTTTCCAAGATTTCGATAAAAGCTTGTATTTGTGGAATCCATAAATTAAACTATTCATAACTTGATTGTAACTGGTTGAAGTTTCTATTTTTTAGTCTTTTTTGTGGATTTTTTTTTTTTTATGATTTATTATGTAATCTCTCTCTCTCTGGTGTAAACTGTCTTTACGACAGGTTTCAATTGGACGTTCTCCATTTATTAAGTAATATCACTGTGTAAATATCCACGTATCTGCTGGTGCAGATGATATAATATTTACTGTTAAAGGGAAAAGCATTCCAGAAATGATACCATTTAGTAATTATGCTCTTAAAATAGTTAGTAACAAGCAAATTAACTACAAATGTTGACTAAAAACTTATTGTTTCTATTTTTATGAGACTCTAACCTGAAATTTCTGATTCCAAATTTGAAAAATTTAAATAATTTTTACATTATGAAGAATCATAAGATGATTCAAAGATGAAGAATTATAATTGTTTAAAAAATTGCTTAAAAGCTATTTCTGCTACTATTTATAATAATCGTATTTTAAGTTAAATATTCTCACAAATAACTATATATAAATTATCAATATTTACACTGATATAGTACTCGTTGTTGTGTATGAGCTGAGTGTGTTGTTTAAAAAAAACTTTACCATCAAGTAATGACTTATTACTACTATCTTAATAGTACTTATAGCCAATGGGTTTTGTTACTACTCACTAAAATTTTCTTAATTTTTGAATATACATAGTTTTACAGCGGAGAAGTCATACTTAAAAGCAAAACTATTTTGGTACCCATGACATGGATAATAACTAGTAACTGCGAATCTTCATGCGATATTCAGAAGAAACGTTTTTATCAAAACCGATAACAATGGAGAAAGCAGTTCTACTATGCTTCACCAGTCTTTCTGCCTCTCTTTCTTCCTGGTATCTATCGCTTATCTTCTCCCACTGTCTTCCGCCCTTCAAATATTCTCTTCATTCCCAGTGTTCTCCACGACTACTTGTAACTTCCCACATTTTCGCATCTTCCCCTTCTGTTTTGCTCTATGTTCTTATTTCTCCACTATCAGATGAATCACAGAACAGTTTACATGAATGTCAGCAGGCCTCAACTCCTTTGCGTTTAAAAAAAACAAAGCAATTACTTAAATTTCTAAGTACTTTATAACACTGGAATTTCTCCAAAACATAAAACTGATCTCAATCTGCACGGTTTTACCAGTTTATTAGCTTCACCTAACCACTGACTTATTAGATGACTGGCAATAAAATATGCTGATATTCCATTCGAGTATAATCCTCTTCGAGAACATTCTGTCAACGGTAGTAGGTGTTTGTCTAGTATTTGTTTCCACTTTAGGGATTTAAATTGCTAAAAACTAAAGAAATGTTTATTTTTTTTTAAGAAATGAAATTCAGTATTCTTTTGAATAAAATTAAATCCGGATTAGAAATGTAATCCGTGGCTAGATTTCCGGTGAAAGCTTTTAAATCATAGTGATACTTGGCTCACAATAATCCGTACCAAATGAAATGACTTTGTAAAAAAAACTGTTTAGTACATTTAGTAAGTTTTAAATTAAAGTTTACTTGCAGTTAAGAACTAAGTTAGAAAATGCGAAAACACAGAGGTAAAGCAAGAATAGGTAATTTCCGGAAAGGAAAAGACGTGAAAGCAACCCACACTAACACACGAAACAAGAGGCAGCGAAGGATCAAAGGCCATTTTTATTAGGTCTTTCACTATCGGCGTGGAACCAATAGTCCGAACTGAAAAGCACAATAACCCACCCGGCGCCTGAGCTACCAGGGGCCGGTCGCACTGGTTGGTTGACTGGACTCGGGTACGTCGTAACTCAGTCGAATTAAATGGGGAAGTAAGGTAGAGATGGGGTTCTTGGGCGGGGCAAATTTACTGACTCCCTAACCGCTGCAGTGGTGGGCCGTCTTGGAGTAAACGACAGGGGTGGGGCAGGTGCTGGTACGACGAACGATGCGAAGCAGGGGAATCATCGCTGCACTGCGGGAGAGTCAAGAACCAGAGCCGACCACTTCGCCTCAATTGCAGCTACAGTGTTAATAGGAGTTTGGCGCGCGTAATGGGAGACCACAACGGAAGAAAAGGCGGTGGCAGAATGGAAACACTCTAGTAAAGACATGTTCACAGATGTTCTCTTGACAAAAATGTTATCACTGTATTGTTACTGCGCCAATCATCTAATTTTCAAAAATCAATAAGTGGAATTGAAAGATCTGAAGCCTTTAAAGAAACACTATGTCAAAAATATATATTTAAAAGTTTTTATAACTTACAATATTGCGTTCTTTGTTTACCAGTATTGTTCTAAAATCCTACTTTATTACGAAATCGTTGAACTTTTATTCTTCCGTTTCAGAATGTAAATTTAAATGAAATTAAGAATATACCCTCATTGTCTTCATATATTCTAACCTTTTTGTTTAATAGGTAGTGTAATATAGTTGAAATTTTAAATTTTTAATTTACCAATGGGTTTTTCCTGTTTATTGGTTACAAAATAAACGACTGAAAAATTTAAAAGACTATCACTTCTACTACTACTACAGGTAAACTACTACATTGCCAAAATAAAATGAAGAAAGTAATCCAATATATAATACAGATAAAAATCTAACAGCTTGCTGAGTATGAATAATGCTAAACGTTAGAAGGGGACCAGTAATATTCCAGTTTGAGAATCTCCAATCCGAAATTCCAAAATCTGTAACTTCATTCAACACAGCAATGAGCCATCTACAACTAGGACTCGCTGTTTGTGCCGTGAAATACGATCTAATAGTGATAAATAAAGATGCTGTATTATCATTCTTTGTTTGTTGTATTTCTAATCATGTTTCCACTGTCAAATATAAACGAATTTTTCGGAAATCCTGAATTTTTTTTCTTCAAACTTCACCGTACTATGTATTCTAAATTCAGAAAAAATCCAAAATCCAAAACATCAATGTCGGATCTCAATGTCGGATTCAACGTCGGAACATTCGGTCTCAATGTCGGATTACCGATATTCAACTTACAGCTATCTAAAGTAATTGCTTTGTAAGGTTTCATTGAAGATTATACAAATAATGTTCAATGTATTTAAAACACTGTGTTTAAAGGCAATATACACAGCTTAAGTATTAATTCGTCATCTATATTCGCGTCCTGATAATTAGAGACAGAAACTTCAAACGAACAAAATCTCCTTCTTCGATTAATAACAGAAATTGGGTTGTATTGTTCTGTTTGTGTAACTTCTTCTAAGTTATGAAACTTTACGCTTACAAATATCTACGCTGTTTCAAATAGGAAGGAAAATGATATTGCCAATGTAATAGAAATAACTATAGTACAAAATATTAATAGAGATAACCCTTCCAAGAACTTGATGATTACAAAAATGGGGGAAGTAAAAAGAATCATCTCTTTTTTTTTTTCTCCACCAACTTCCTGTTACTCGAATGTTCGACCTCAATCGGCTTTAACAAAACTCCCTGACGCGGTTCCCTAAATAACATCACAAGCCTCTCCACGAAATTTCCGGAATTAGGAGCAGGCCACGTATCAAGCAGATCAGCAGAGCGAAGCCCGCCTTTTCACGTGTAGAAACGCTATTTGGGAAATGACAAACGACTGATAGAAGAGGAAGAAATGAAGAGAAGGCCAGAAAAGAAGAAAGCAAAAACGTCAGAACTTCAAAGTGAGCGAATCAATACGTAAATGCAAACGAATGTAAAGAATACGTATGAACAAAAATCTAACAATATAACGTATTGATAAAGTCCTTTGACGCCTGTACTAAAAACGGTTAGAACATTTAAAAATTTAACACTTATTAAAAAATTAAGACATTTGAAAAATTTCCCTCTCGAGAAGGAAACCAGGTCATGTAATTGTAACTGCAATTTTTAAATTTTTAAATGTTTTAATTTTTTAATAAATTTTTAAATGTTTTAACCGTTTTTAGTCAAGTGTATAGGCGTCAAAGCACAGTACACGTAAAAAACCTTATATATAAATATAACGTATTTACTTCTGAGAAAGGATATTTTGTTTTCATGTATGTATCTTTTTTTTTATACATAAAAGAAATTGTTTCATAGAATGTCTGCAGAAAAGCGACTTCGTATTGAATGAACTAATCAGGAAACTATAATTTTTAATAATTACTAAAAATACTTGTACACACAGATCTTAAACACAAGCGAGATCTGGCATTGTGTTTAAGACAGGATGGCATTTGTGACATCTTGACAAATCTTTTTCATTTTAGAAACTTATTAATCAGGACTCCAGTTGATAACTATCCACCGCTGTAATACACAGTAGATTTCCCATAGAAAAGACAATGGCATCTAGAAATTAAGGAAAATATATAAAAAAATATTGAAAAAAAACCAGCTAACGAAAAAATTTCTGCCCACACTGACCACAAGCTGTAAGTGAATACATTTAATAGTTTTCTCACTTTATACACAAAAAAAAATAAAAACGTGAATGAGAGGTCTTGGATCAGAAGAGTATATGCATCTACTTATATATTTACACTGATTACGTAGATATAATAGATTGTGAACTGTAATGCAACTGTACATTCATATTTCTAACATACGATGAGATATCACTTCTACTATGATTTCAATACAATAGTTACAAAAACAGATTCGCAGAGAATAAGTTAATAACATTTCCGTAATAATTCTGCATCCATTTGTCCTTTTCAATTTACGATAACATATATCCCTCTCCTACGATTCTGTAAGGTTTAGTGTTTTGAAAACAGAAATACTAAATCAAGCTACAGGTACATGGATCCCCGGTACCATGGCACTGGCTAGCTCAAGTTAGCGAGAAACCGGAATAGATGTGCAAATAAAGAGCTAAAATTACTCAACTTTATTAATTGAGGAATTTCCACCAATAATGTATAAATTAAGATAAATTTACAAACTTTAATTACACTTAAATTTTCTTATGGTTCATAAGCAATAATCAAGTTAAAATGCAAAGACTAATCAACAAAAAGAATTCCGGAAAAGGTTGAAAATAAGCATACATTTTTCAAAAACATTATGACCTTGAGGAAAACATATTTCGAATTTGTTAGATCTCATTAGTCAAGGCACACATGTGTCCAAAATGATTTGAGAAGAATGAAGTTTAATTCTTCAAAACAAACTGACCCTCACAAAAATAAAGATTAATAAAAAGTAAAGATTAGGAAAAGTAAATACGAGATTCAGCTGCGGCAACCATATAATGTTGATACTATTTTTAATCAACAGCAAATATTTGTAAAGCGAGTATTTGCAATGCAGTGGATTTTTTATTTGTATTTAAATGTTTCAAAAGCCTCCGAAGTGGAAATTAGTTTATTCTAACAGGGCACATAGTCGTTCAGCGAATTTGATCCGTTGCACCGTGATCGAAAAACAGATGTTGGAAACATTTGAATTATTAAAATCCTCTTAACACTTCCATTCGCAACGAAATTCCGAGGGATTTAATAGCGTAATCCTCACCTCAAGCAAGTAATACAACTTCACATTTACATCAAGAAATTATAGGAATAACATAATAATATACAAAATTTCAATGTATTTCAACAATTTTAATAAACATAAAGTTTATGTATCAAATAAAGCGTTCTTTCTCTTTTATTATCAAGGAAATATAATATTCCACCTTTTGTGTTTTATTTAATTCGAGAGAAATTCTTTGAGTTTTACACTAGTAAATTGAACCATTTACCATTTTATTATTTTGAATTCAGATAGATTTCTTGTTAATTCATTGTTTTCTTCAATGAAGGTTGAATTTCCTCTCAGTAGCTTTGGGCTTTTAATATACGGTTCTATCAATTCCTTCAGCTACGTAGAGGAATCTACAATGCCAATAGTTCAATTTTATAGTGGCTAATATCGAATTTTGCCTACATTAAATGTTTTTCAAAAGACAAATCCTTGATTTTAGAACTTTTTCTTATTAATAGAAAATTATGCTGCTTCATAATTTGTCAATGAAAATTTGGCAATGGACACAAGTTTCTGTATAATATTTAAATATTATTTTCACTCAGTTTTCTTAACAAAATTTTATTTCGTCAAAGCTTGGAGACAACATTTTGAAAAAAATCTAAATTAAAAAGAATAGCATTGACGATAACAAGAGACAAAACCTCTTTTTCGCATTTTTTTGGAGGTGCACCACTCTTTACTATTTTGTTATCTCCTCGGGAACCTGTATTTATGAAACTAAAACATAGCATAGCAGTATTTCATATCTAGGATAGGTAAAAAAATAAAAAATAAAAGCTTCCAAAAAAATGTAACAGTTACGCTGCAACCAATATCCAAAATCGTTTTATTTAAATTAGAATGATCTGTTTATATTTATTATTCCATTTAAATCAATCACGTACAATCATAAAGAAGTGGGAGGAATTGTTATAAACTTATAAAATATAAGAAGCATTTTAATCTACATTAACAAAAGGACTTTCTCTCCAAAATTATAAAAAAAAAATTCTTTAAATCTGGGTTCTTTAAAACGGTTACTTTTATATTTAAAATGAGGCGTCTAAATTTTTACGACAAAAATGATATTACAACTGATTAAAGAGTGATTTAATAAATTCAGTAAATGAATGGTCATTTATTAGTTAAAGCATGATAGATAACCTGTAAACGTGTGTTTAATGCCAGAAAGGAGGTACTGAAATAGTCTTTGCGTGAGTATGTGAAATTATTTATTCAGAAAATGTTTCCCAAATATCTAAGCCAAGATTTTTAGCTCATTCATCTTCATTCAAGAAGTCCCTTTACATTTCAATATTACCTTTTTTTCCCTTTTGAAAAAAAAAATATAGTTTCCTCCGATCGATACATATTTGGCAAGAGAAAGAAAAAAAAATAATCGATTGGGTGGAAAAAATTCAAAATACTGGCATCTCCACATTCAAGAATATACTGCTAGTATTACTTTACATTATTTAACAAACTTTAGGGTTGTGTTAAGACCAATTACTGTTATGCTTATATCTTATTGAATGCGTTTCGTCTTTAAGAAAAGAGTTCAGATTGGGTAGTTGGAGACTTGGAATTGTTCCAAGGTTGTAAATATGATTTACAAAGAAAGTGACTGAGTTGGTCATAATATTAAGCTAAATGGACTCTTGGACAATATTGGACGTATAATTTGAGTGAAAAAAAGATTAACAAGGACAGTAGGCGATTCATAACTTTAGGAATTTACTGGGAAAAGTATTTATCAGTGTCTTTGTAGCTGAAGCATGAACACAGAAAAAAAAATATAAATTAAATTGTTGAGTTGTATGCTAAACATCTAAAAATAAAAATTGAATTCAAAAAACTTTAAACTCACAAAAATGCATTAAATTTCAGGTTGTTTCATTCTGTTAAATTAGTTCAGGATTAACTCAACGCATTTGGTTGTTTTCTAGTTCCTTCAGACTAGATATTCAGTTTTAAAGAGACAATGCTAACTATTATTCTAAGTAATTACACAAGACTGTCGAAGTCACTGCAACTAAAAAACAGGCACTGAGAATGCCTCCATGAAGAAAATTTGCGCGAGAACAGGAATGCAACACACATTTACTGGGAAATGGCAACAATATTATTAATGGAATAAGATTATTTTCAACAAACATCCTCAAAAAGAATGGCTCAGCAACTGATTAATATGAAATGAGTATTTTCTTTTAAGTTAAGTTAAGACTTCACTCTTACTTTATCTCGTGCATTCTAAAGGTAAAATGTCAGACATGTTTAACAAATCTAGAAGAAAGTAATGGTACTATTCTCAATTTATTAATAGCACACTACTTCTCAATTTATATTTTGCTATATAAAACAAAGCATTTTAATTTGTAGCATGCACAAAAAGATAATATTGAAATCTCCGAAAAGTTTAAAGAAAGAACATCAAGTTTTCTGCAATAGGTTAAAAAAATTACATGTATAAAACCTGCAAGTCGCACATTTTCCAAGTGAGCAAAATACAATTTACAATGATCAACAATATTTAACTTCAAGACAAAGTGTTTTTTGGACAAACATTCAATGTAAACGAGGAAAATGAAGAATTTCTGTTTATTAACTCATACGATCGAAATGAATGGGACGAGGCATTTTGTATATCGCAAAAGAGAATAGTCATTGATTTGATGACGACTGACAAAGCTGTTCATGATTCTGATGTGGCATCATGATTCTCATGATCCTCATTGTGTGAATTAATTCTGGAAATTCTTCATTTTTCTCAAATGCATTCACTGTAACATCAACACTAACATCAAAACTACCAATACAGAATATCCAACTTGTCAATGATCTAAGACAATTCGCTTTAAACTATGATTGATATGATGATTTTGGAAAAGATAAAGATGGTTAAGCATTACAAATCATCAGTCTTTTTCTTACTGTATATTGATAAATTTAGTGAAGTAATAGTTTTTAGATACAGCAACCTTTCAAAACTGTCTGATTGTGTTTCAGACAGAAAAATAGCTTTGAGAAATATAAATTCAGCTTCCTTTCTGACTTAAGCTATTGGATATGTCAAGATATTGAAATAAATGTCCAATGAAAAGAATATAAACTCTCCCATACTCAGGACTTTATTATAATTCCTCTTGTTATTTCATCAGACTTGATTTAGTGACCAACTTAATATAGAATTGTAACTTAAGTAAAATCCTATTTCACCATTTCTTCCTCTCTCTCTACCGAGTTAAGAGTTACAGTCTATTTTTAGAACAACGAGAGACTCGAGTGTGTTACTCTCATTTAATCTTATCTTTTTTCAATTCAAGATGCTTTCTATTTGCTTATGCAAAATTCCTTCAATTCCCAATAAACCAAGAGCAATTTCAGCAGATTAAGAGTGAGATTGTCTGAGAATGGAAGATCCAAATTCAATTCCAATCTACAAAGAAACTTATCTGCTTGAAACTCTAGAGATAAACGTCTTTCAGCTATTTTCTATAAGAGTAACGAAAACTGACAACTATTTTGACAAGAAGAATATGATCTTAAACAACTTACAGCCAATTTCAGAAAGAAATTACGTTGAATTTCATTTAAAATGAAAATATTTTTAATAAAAAAAAATTTGAGAAACTCACCAACAATGGAATAAGTAACTCTTGCTTACCTAAAAGAAAAAAAAAGTGAAAATTATTAAAAAAAAATTGAAAATAAAGAACAGATTTTTTTTTTGCGTAAAGAAATATTTTTCATAAAGAATAAATAATACTTCAAAGAAAACAATACAAAACCGCACAATAACTAAACAACAACAAAAAACAAAAATCACTGAGCTTATTTTGGATATTTGGTTGGGAATCGGATACGGAAACCGTCTCGGGATTCTACACCCTCTTCAGTCCGATCCAGCCCAATATAACCCAGCTCAGTGAAAGAAACAATATACCAAACGGACAAACAATTAAAACAATGACCCCTTAGTTCAAATACATCAAAAAATTTAAATCAACAATAATAGAGGGTAAAAACAAATCCACGCTAGCAACTCGCTTAGCTTAGTAAGAATCTATGTTACTAAAATCTTTTATTTCTCTGTCTGTCTGTGGGTCTGTATGTCCGGCGCAATTTTCTGTGAGAATGGAAAATAGAAATAATTTTTACAATGAAACATCCGCGACAGGAATCGAACCTGCAACCTTCTGATCCGAAGTCAGACGTCTTATCCATTAGGCCATAGTGACTACAACTCTCTTCATATGGTTTTTTGACTTAATTCTCCTTTCCCTTCCCCCATCAATAAAGAATGTATTCAACCTTTTTTTTTTGAATCTCAAGATTGTTTATTTATTTCCCATCCGTCAGTTTATTTGTAATTCGAAACTGACAAATAGAACTATAATTGCCGAAACGTTGCAATATTTTAAATATTCTTACAAACAAATTCTATGTGATATTGAAAAATAAGTGCGTGTACATGGCAGATGTTGGAGTAAAGAAAACAGAGTCAAGAAAGAAAGAAGCACTCTTTTTTGAGGTGGAATACCGAA
>JAFIDM010002131.1:50769065-50799963 GCA_023159025.1 Thereuonema tuberculata | reverse complement strand
TATGAAAAGTATCAATTGGAATAAAAAAAAGAGTCAAGAAAGAAAGATGCACTATTTCTATTAGGTAGAATAATGCTCAAAAGTTAGACGTCATAGCCATTAGACCACGAGGCCTACATTCTAATCTGTATAAAAAATAAAAATATATCATAGATATATGATTTACACGCTGGTTCTAAAAG
Source organism: Thereuonema tuberculata (assembly GCA_023159025.1). Taxonomy (NCBI): domain Eukaryota; kingdom Metazoa; phylum Arthropoda; class Chilopoda; order Scutigeromorpha; family Scutigeridae; genus Thereuonema; species Thereuonema tuberculata. The sequence goes on along the minus strand of JAFIDM010002131.1, from coordinate 50,799,781 downwards.
CAGTCGTAGATTGAGGGAATATAGACATCAAAAATTAAAATTAAAAAAAAAACAACTTTTAAAAACTTTTAGTTTTAGTTTCCTTGATGTAATTTGTGTGTGTGTGTTTTTTTTTTTAATAAATAAAAAGTTGTTTTCCGTTACATAAGCGAGGCTTCCGGAGCGAAGCGACGGGTAGCCGACTAGTTTGTTATAATAAAATGTTAGTAATTAAATCAAAATTAACGTGCGGACCAAGTTAAAACTTCAAAGAAAATAATACAAAACCGCACAATAACTAAACAACAACAAAAAACAAAAATCATTGAGCTTATTTTGGATATTTGGTTGGGAATCGGATACGGTAACCGTTTTGGGTTTCTACACCCTCTTCAGTCCGATCCTGACCAACATAACCCAGCTCAAAGAAAGAAACAATATACCAAACGGACTAGTGGGGAATTAATATATTGCTTTTTTTATTTGTAATTTGTTTTTTAATGGATTTTATATGAAGGGCCGTTGTTTTGTCTACTTGTCTCTTGTTTATATTTCTTTGTTTTCACTGAGCTGCAGATACTGGGTGTAACCAATTGATGATGGCTAAAAAAAATTGAAAATTCTGATTACCGGTGTAAAAAATTATAAAAGCAGCTCTGATTTTTTATTTGTTTGCGTTTCTATATCTTGTTACAAACAATTTTCTTACACTGTGCATTGCAACTTACCAAAGAGAGTATAACTGCATTCTTCTATGCAACGAATAGTAGCTTACTTTTTAATAACAAATCATAACAAATCAATAATCACTTTAAGCGATATAAGATAAGTCAGTTTTACAGTTATAATTTAACAATGAAGTTAATGAATATATAATTTTTCTAGTTCTGGGTACCTAGATCGGTTTTTCGAATATAAATTTAGTAAATTCAACACAGATTTACTGTTTCTAAAACTAGTGTTAAAATTTCAAAAATGCTATGTTCTGTATAGAGTAAACTGCGCCAAGAACAAGCTACGAAATTCAGAACAAGTTGTTGAAATGAAGAGTAACAAATACAGAAGAAAGAAATAAACATCCAAGCCCTTACCGGTTCGAGCGGACGAATTCCACAAAAGGCCATCGCCTTGACAATTCGGCTGTGACGGAACAGCGAAATTTAGTTAGGAAGGTAAAATATTCTGGTGGGACATAGTTTCTTAATTAACAGGCGAACGATCGTTACACTGAGATAAAGTCCCACGCTCGCCCGCGGGTAGCCCTGGAAAGAAACTCGGTCCCATTTTATCAAAGATTAGGTAAACCCTAACATTCCATCTGTAGGGGAAGTAATCTGGGAAATAACCTCAATCTTCAGTGTAATATCTCACTATTTGAACTATCTGACCCTCATATTGAAATGTAATTGCGTAAATTCTTCATCTGGTAAACTGTTAATCCAATAACAATGTCGAAAACAAGTCACTTTTTAGGTGACTACAGAAACTTGTTCATCATTAGGAGCTGTTTCAATGTATTTTACTTTTGTAGCATTTCGAATATATCTAGGATTAATTATTTAAATTTTTAATTACATTTTTAAAGTCTAACATTCAGAGAAATGCCTACTTCTCATTTCTCCGTTCTCATAAAAGTATTGAACACACATTTAAGAACTTGGATAAGTGAAGATCAAGTATTCAACTTAAATTCTATTAAATTTTTGATTATTGAATTCTATTCAATATTTAAATGGAGGATACAATTCGATCATCTGCTACAGTATCCATATTTATTAAAACAGAATTATAATAGCAGATCTATATACATTAACCATATGACGAAGATACTGTATGTTAAACTTTAAATCAAATTTAAGATTGCCAAATTTCGATCGTTTTGATTAAATAAATAAAATTTGAAAATATTTGCTATATATTCTGATAAGCTAAAGAATAGCTTTATATGGTGCATTTTGTAAAGAAAGCAAAAAAAAAACAGTATGAAAAACAGCAGTTCAGATCCAAGCAATGCTAGCAGAACATCACTTGCTAAGTAAATATTAGAATAAAGTCAAATAATAGAGAAAATAAAAGCGAAACCGACCTTGCTAAATCAACGAATGAAATTAAATGAATAGTAAAAGGAAAAAGATCAGAATAAGCAATCCATATTGACAAATGAGGAAGTCCACAGTGAATAGTGTAGAAGGGATTTCTGCTAATGAATCTGCCTTTGTTTTTTCAAGGCGAAACATTTGATTATTCAAGCATTTCTTCTTTAGTTTCAATGTCACGTGATCGATTTGTATGCGAATCTTGTGTTTTCTTTCTAGAGCCTTCTTCAATTCAATGAAAGGATTAAAACTCGCCGACAAGATATCCTTAACGTCTTACCTCTTTTTATTGATTCACCAAATTCTTTTTAAGCCCATGTTTTTAAGTCATGTCGGATGTTATCAAGCTGAACTGCTTACATTACAGCCAAGCTTTTTCGATTATCTCTGTCCTTCTTTATGTTCCAATAATGTAATATCACTGAAATTAACTATACCGTAAACAACCTGTTTAGAACGTCTTAGTAGTAAGATCTCAGTTAACTAAAGATTCATGTTAAGGGGGCGTCCATTAATTACGTGAGCTGAAAGTAGGGGTAGGGGAGGGGTTCGGCAAGATCTCACCATATCTCATTTAAAGGTGGGGGGGGGGGGGCAATGAAAATTTCACGTTAACTTTTTAATTCACAGAATATACATATTACAACAGATTATAACATTTTGTAATATTGTCAATGCCTGTGATCTAAGTTGCAGAAACATAGGTCGGCACTGCATGCAACCCCGTCAGCACCTGTGATCAGGGTTCGACCAACGCCTGTGATCATCCATCGGGCTGAGGATCCGATTTGCGCCGTGGACGACAGACTGGAGTGGCTGCACGAGGTGGATGTAGATACATCTAATGACTGTATTCCTATACTACCAAAAGACATGGATGTCATGTGTCCAATCATTACAATAGAGGAAGCACATGAATGCCCATGGAGTGAGTTAAGAATTAGGGAATTAGAGAATTAGGTGGTATCGCAGCCTATTTTTTTACTTTTACTAAATTTAATTAAATTCTTTATAGTGCACCTTATACGTAGTATCATTTTTCTCCTCTTCTTTCACAGAAAAAATATATTTCTTAGACGACATCAGTAGCGCTTTAGCTATTTAGTGGTTTAAAGAAAAATAAATCCCACCCAAAACACTTCGTGTAATATAAGTTGCCAAGACTCACATGCTCAAAATGCTTTCACTGTTAAAAAGATATGAGATCTCATGTAGAGCCAAGCCCCTAACTCAACGAGGCCTAACTCTACAGGCCCCAACTCTAAAAACCCTATATCTTGGTCAAAAAGTATGCCTTGGCCGTTTCGTGGCTGTCACAGAGACAATCCCATGGAGTTATGTAAAGGATATGGAGTATGCCAAGCACACTTTTTGACCAAGACAGTAGGGTTTTTAGAGTTAGGCATGTATAGTGAGGGGCTTGGCACTATATGAAATCTGATAACTTTTTAACAGTGAAAGCGTTATGAGCATCTTGGCAACGTATTTTACATGAAATGTTTTGGGTGGGATGAAATAGTTCCATAAAACGGCCAAGCCATACTTTTTGACCAAGATATAGGGTTTTTAGAGTTAGGGCTTGTAGAGTTAGGCCTCATAGAGTTAGGGGCTTGGCTCTACATGAGATCTCATATCTTTTTAACAGTGAAAGCATTATGAGCATGTGAGTCTTGGAAACTTATTTTACACGAAGTGTTTTAGGTGGGATTTCATTTCTTTTTGTAGGATGAGATCTGATAACTTTAACAGTGAAAGCCTTATGAGCATGCGAGTCTTGGCAACCCCTTATTTTACATGAAATGTTTTGGGTCGGATTTCATTTCTTTTTGTAAGATGAGATCTGATAACTTTTTAACAGTGAAAGCGTTATGAGCATGTGAGTCTTGGCAACCTATTTTACATGAAATGTTTTGGGTGGATTATCTATTACAACTAAATTTAGTTTTAAGATTATTTAGAAAATGGATTTTTTTTTCAATACCCTACTTTTCTGTTTTTCTATTGGTCAACTTGTATATACAAGCTGTTTGCACTTTTGTAAGAAATCACATTATTACACAGTATTATTTAGGCCGAAGCATTGAGGGTACGACGTATTTCAGATCTTAATAAAATCCAAAGTATAAAAGCTAGATAAATGAAACTTAGCGTATTTCATTAGTATGGTAACTGCATCTTATCTTGAAAATTTGAGCTCTCTAGTATTATCCAGGCCGAAGCTATGAGGGTTCGATAATACATAACCAGACCCCCCCTTTATGAGGGGTTGGAATGTGAAAGTTACGGATTTCTTAATTTTGTTGTTATTTGTGTGCTAATCCTAACCTGCATACCAAATTTCAGCTTTCTAGGACTTCAGGAAGTACCCTAGAGGTTTTGATGATCATGAGTGAGTGAGTGACGGAATCGACGTATTTTAGGTATTAATAAAATCCAAAGTATAAAAGCTAAATAAATGAAACTTAGCGTATTTCATTAGTCTGGTAACTGCATCTTATCCTGAAAATTTGAGCTCTCTAGTATTATCCAGGCCGAAGCTATAAAGGTTCGAAAATACGACGAAACACTTCCAGAAAAGGTACGTAGTGCCCTTCCTGCCTTCGGCTCGTCTTGGCAGGGGCACTGCCGTGCCCCAGATGAACATAGCAAATAAATTTAATTATTCAAAAATTATAAGAGAAATCTCACGTGAGGGGGAGAGAGGTCGCACCACATCTTACCAAATCTCAACAAGGGGGAGGGGGGGGGTCCAAATTTAAAAAAAAAAACTCACGCTAATAATGGACACCCCGTAAGATTCTTTTCTTAATCGTAGATTGAAACATCGTATTTTTAACTTTGTTATAGTATTTTTGCATTGTTACTTGTTCGCAACAGCTGTAAAAAAGATTACAGTAACAATGGTGAAAATGTGTTGCTCCTTTAATTAAATTTTGTACATGTTTAATTAAAAGCACAGAAAAATGTCACAGAAATAAAGAATATCTGAGCTTTCATCAGTGAGAGTTTGGGACGGACCGTTTCGTCCTTTTTAGAAACTCAGCCAAAGCCACTCACCAGATGAAATGCTGAGATAGTGCAAAAGTGAAAACACTCAAGCACCCGGCTGTGGTCTCCTCCAAAATAAACACTTTTTAAGAAAAAATACTGAAACAGGTAAAAATTCACTTTTCAACTATCTGAGAATTTCATCTGGTGAGTTGGTTTGGCTGATGAGTTCCAAAAAGGACGAAACTCCGATCCAAACTCTCACCGATGAAAACTCAGATATTTTTTATTTCTGTGTCATTTTTCTGAGCTTTAAATAAATTTCTACCACGTTAAATTTTTGTTTATATTTAATTAAATTTTACTTAGTTGATTTTTTTAAACCAGATTTGATTTTTGAAACTAAATAAATAAAAGAGCTTTGGCGTTCATAAGCATTTCAGGCACGGGCACAGAGAAATATAATTGATACTTCAATACATAAATAAAGGAAAAAGAAACGTAATGTGATTAGACATTGGACATTTCGAAATTTTGAAGTTAAAAAAAAATCAGATAAAAGTCAGCTTCCAAAATCAGAATTCAAACGTGCAATCTCTATATTTAATAATAATGTTTTCTTAAACGCAAAGAGTATAGTTTGCGGAAATCCAAATTTGCTTATTATTTTGAAAGATAATGTAGCATACAACTACTTTGCTATTACACTGTTATTGCAACAACATTACCTAGGTTGTTAACTCTACACTTTCTTCTTTAACTCGAAAATAACTAAAGGATATTACACTTGTTTTACTTTCGTGAATCCTTAAATTATCATCAATTACAGTTTTTTTTCTTGTATTTGTATTTATTGAAGAATAAATATTTGTATTTATTGAAATCTTTAAGGAGGTCTACCTCATTACATCATTCTCTATCAAAATTTAGTACAGAAATTGGCATCATGATTCTTCTAGTTTTTATAAGATTATTTCGAAGTAAGTTTTCTTCAAGCAGAAAATACATTTAAAAAAAATAAAAGCAAAATTCATTCCAAGGGACTTTCATAATAATAAGTAATAAAAATTTATTTAGATTTGCTGTAGAATCTAATCTTGTCTGCTCAAACAAGGCTTCAGATAAAAGCTTGGCCTGCTGTGTCTGACTGGTTCACTGCTTATCTGAAAGAGAACAACTCGAACAGAGATGGATGAACACTTTTATTCTTAACCCAAGATTTTTATCCCAGAGATAAATCGATCTAAAATCGTTTCAACAGGCTGTTAAAGTCCCACAATGTCAGATCACTCTCCCGTGAATACATTGACAGTCATATGGTTTCAGTCATTTGTTTTCAGCAACATACAAGTTTTTCTAGAACCTTTAGTTTGGTCTTGTGTAAGTTTTTTTCATTGAACTATATATTTCATTAATCGCAGAATTTTATTTTTGTAAGGCAGATGCTCATTAGTAAATTCATTCCGAAACAACACTAAGAACTATTAAGCTACCTAAAAAGCCATTAATTCTATAACATTAGAAAATAGATTCCTAGCAACGGGGTTCCAAATGTAACATAACAAACCGTTTCCTGAATTTTATTTTGTACTAATTTTGAGATAACAAAGGAAATAACAATAAAAAATGTAAATGTCGACATATTTACGATTTCAAAACCTAGCAATTTAATGAATACTTTAAAAAGCATGGAATTAAATGTATTAATAATTCCATACAGATAAATTATTTACGGTTAATCAACGTTTTCAACTATTTTGAAGCAAACTGAAAAATTTAGTAAGAACTTTCAGTAAGTTGATAAAAAAAGAGATGAAAGAAGAATTTCAAGTATGGAAAAGACAATCACAGCAAGATTAACTACAAAAAGAATAGAAATGCAAAACTAAAAAAATAAAGCGAACCATGTTTCCAAAATTAGTTTTAAATAGTTTAGAATTAAGTCATGTGACTTAAATTTGCGGGACATCAGTTTAAGCTGATACTTACTTTTTTTTCGCAAAGTTTAATATTAATTTTTTTAAATTAATAATTAACGAAAGAACCTGGCATAATTCCACTTTAATATTTTTAGTTAATTACTCAAGGTAAAGGATTATTTCAGGAAATTCTGCAATTTACAATATATGCTCAAAATTTACTGAATTAATTAAAACTTACAAATCACTTTTTTTTATAAAGCCTTAATTTTTTCTGGGTCAATATAAGCTAACTATATTGAAAGAATGCTGAATTTTCAATCACAGCAAAGTGGAAATTTTTTATTTTGAGTTTCAAATAGTAAAGCCCTGTAAGGGTTGGACTGTAAAAGCGCCCCACTTCCTGTAAAATTGTGGAAATCAGGAAAAGTCAAAGAATAATAGTCTGGGTTACAAACAATTGTAATCAACTTAAATCTCAAAAACATATTGAAAAGCCGATAATACGATACGGAAATATGTAATGTATTCAAACTCTTCTGATGAAGCTCATGGTGACCAAGTCGAAATATCAAAAACTATCGCCTGGAGTATTGGAATATTTTATAAGTTGATTAATACAACTTTCCTTCATATGTATTTTACATCTGATACTATGGTGTTACGGAATAAACACCTTAAGTATTTGTTCATGTGTTAATGAATATCCGGAGTAGAATTTCAATGTTTCCAATGTTATAAAGCAAACAAATCCACATGAAAAACTTAATCAAACGCTTGAAGAGACAATAAATACATTAAACACCCTCTTCATCCATTACAATGGATGCATTATTACTGGAGGCGATTGTTCATTGGTTGGACATCCAAACTGGACTGAAGTTCGTATTTTTCTCTTTCTTGTTGCTTGTAGATGCGGCCTAGTACACAACAGAAACTATATAGTGGGAACCTTTTTTCTCTCCTAGGAATTAAGGTAAGGAATATTAAAGTTCTTTGACAACAATTTTACTACCTCGGTTGCTGATCGCGAAATCTTTATTTTCGGCTTTGCCCAAGGTAATATGCCTAAAGCTTTTCCGTTGAAAGAATGCGTGGTAGAAGAGTACACGCAGGCAGTATATAAATAAATAGATTAGAATAAAATAGTAAGGTATTTGGGAAATGCACGTTTTTCAGAAATTTGATTCTCGAACAAACTACTTTTCCCCAGTTAGTCTGAATAACATTAACATACGATTAACGCTTTAAACTTTTATTAATCTTGGAGAAGAAATTTCAGCTCAGTTGCAGCTTCTGAATATTTTGAAAAAAAATTACAAAAACTTACATCTTCTTGAACTTTAAGGTTGAAAGAGGATAAAAATGTTTATTAAATTTCCGCTTTTCTTTTCGGCCGGAGAAAACAGAAAATTCGAGAGAATTCCTAGCCTAAATCTATTGAAATAACTGTCAGTTCTTTGTGATACAGGCACGATTGCTTGAAGCGGAGCGAGGAAAATAGGTTTAGGCAAAAGCATTCCTGTGGTCGAATCCCCATCGGCATTCCTGCAAACAAGGGGGACTTTTAAATGCCGTCAAAATTACTCTCCATCCAATTTTTTCGCCCTCTTCCAGCCAAAGGTGGGGGCTTGGTAGGTCGACGTTTTGGTTCAATGTCTTTATTAGAGCAATATGGTACCTGCCGCGATGTAACATCGATTCTAGCCGTGTTAACGTTGCTGTTCTCCGGTGCTGTTTTCAATTCCAGCTCGGTTTACAGCTGTCGTTATTTACTCGGGACCGACAGGGGTGGGGAAGGAGTTCAGGCCCGAGCCTTTAAACGAGGACCGAAAGGGGCAGTGGAATTCCGAACACGAATAATCATTTTCAGTGATGAGGCTATTGATCCTAAGATATAACCTTAATGGAAACTTCTGCATTATTAGTAGGGCTTATGTGTAATGCATTGGAATACCATTCAAATGAGCTCACATAATCTTTTTAAAGAGAATATCTTTCGTATTAAAAATCCTATTCACATTCCTTTCGGTAAAACATTAACATTTTATGCAAATACTGTAACATCATTTTTCAAAGCTGTAAAATAACTAGCATCTAAATATTAGTAAAATTTTAATTGAAACTTCTATTGCATTCAATGTTCAAAGATCATTGCTGTTAAAATTGATTTACAGACACTTTTAGGCTCAAATTATCTTGAAATTATCATTGAAAGGAAAACAGAAAATAAAAATTCATCTAGGTGTTTATAGTATCTAACTTCCTTAACTATAAAAAATGAACTTTGTTTCCTATGGCGAATGAATTCCATTCCTGAATGCGTGATTTTCTTAGTTGGGCCACTTCTTTCAAATCATTTAAGATTGATTGATTTTCAATAGCTTTTTCTTATATATTTCTTTCAGAAGAAGCGAAACAGTAATTTTAGGTTTTTGAAAAACAAAACTACACTAAATAAGATGTTGAAATAGTCTGAAAAATACAAACATTAATTTTAAAGAGGCATTAAATCAACTCATGAGAAGAATTTAGAATGTATACGTATTGCAAATTCTGATAATGCGGTTCTATTCTTAGTATTTGTATTTCGGCTGTTTTATCTGAAAATGAATTTCTAAAATTATTTCCACACTTGAATTACTATCTAGTGATTGAGAATTGGGTTCTATGGTTTTACTGTCAAACAACTGAACTCAAGCCAAATAGTCGTGAGTTAATTAAAATAAAATACAGGGGGTTGATTACATTACAAGTGTACGATATCAATAATCAAAATCTCAGGTCACGTGAGGTACACAACCGCGATTCGTCCAAGTATTATAAAGGCAGCGTTGTAGCTAACATTTCATTAATTGGTAATAGTGTGTCATTTACAATGCCACCGAAAATAGACCGATTTTGAAAGGGCTATACTGTATTACTGGCTTTTCCAATGCCAAATTTTCTTATTCTGCGATTGTAAGCATGTGCAAAAACCGGGAATTGCACATTTCGAAAAGAGGGGTGAGTAAGGTATTACATAAAGAAAGAAAAAGTCAACCACCGGTTGGGCAAGCCAGGACCCTCGAGGCAGAAACCTGCCCCTTTCTGAGTTGGTGAGGCGCTGGTCATGGGAGAGAAAAAAATTGAAAACGCACAGTTTGTTGCAAGACAAGTAGGGGTCTCACAGTCAACGGTACACAACATATTTCATCAGATACTGCAACTGGTTAACGTTATAAATCTGTGTACTTAAGCTGTTGCCGAGGCATGTTGCATAGCGACATACCAATTGCCGAAAATTACACGAATACTATCTTTCCGGCTATAAAATTGCGACTTCGGATGAGGCATATGTATACCTAAGTAACTGTTACAAGCCCAGAAAAATATATTTTAGGTTGAAAAAAATTATCAAAAATGGAATCAAGAATGGAAGGAAAATTCCAGATTCGTAAGGTGGCCAGCAACGTCAAAGTTAATTCCCTCTACTATCAGAGAAACGTGCTGGATCCATCCATTCAACAACAACAAAAACAATAAATATTCGCTACGTTTTAAGGTAAATAGGAGTAAAAAAAATATTTTTCTTTATAACGTTTCTAAAGTTTTAAAAACCGTTGTTGTAATCTTGCTAATTCTTGAATAAAGATAATCCTTACAATAATAATTTTATTATTATCATAAAGATTTTGTAATCCTTATAAAACCTTTATATAAACAAACTATAATTACAAGATTTAAACGTGCCATGTCTCCAAATGATACATCTCTACTCCTCCGTGACTGTATAATGTACGTATATTGGAATTTGAATTCTCAAACCTTTCATTAAATTAATGGGTCCATGTTTTCTCTACATTATCATTTAGAGGTTAATAAAATTCAGATGTTATGTCAACGATTAAAAGATGAGCTTCATTATTGAATACCGCGAATTCTAAATTTCCATTTAACATCCATTTCCAAGAATTTGGACCTTTATTTAAAGTAGCTGAAAGATATAAAATTCAAAACTTAAAATTCTTCTTAACAGAAAGATTTCAGTATTTAGATTACTGCTTTCACATCGAAACATAACAAAGGGGTTTCAACAAAAATAGGGTTAGCATTTATAATTTATTACACCGAATAATTAAATGTGTTAAATATAGTAATAGAATGTTATCTTTGTTGTACAAATAAGTTCTAATCAAGTAATTATCAAAATTTAAAGAGGAAATACAAATTTAGAAGTATTTATAATACTGACACCGAGTTGGTTATAAGTTTCGGCATGAAGTAAAACTAATAAACAGAAGACACTTAAAAATTTTCAAGTAGTGATAACAATTTTAAATACGTGCTTGTGCTTTAGATACTTTTGCAATGCGCCAACTGTAGTTTCCCCGCTGTCTACATACCTATACACTTTCCAGGCACTTTATTATGTATACCTACCTAGTAGAGTGTTGGGCCTCCTTTAGCCCTCAAAACAGCCTGAATCCGTCGAGGCATGGATTCCACAAGATGCTGAAAACGTTGTTGAGGTATTGCATACCATGCAGACATGAGTATGTCATGCATTTCCTGAAGATTTGATGGAGATGTAGGCCTTGAGCGAACAGCCCGTTCCAGCTCACCCACAAAATTTCAATCGGGTTGAGATCCAGGGACTGAGCGGATCACTGCAGCAAGAAAAAATTATCGTCATGTTCCTCAAACTATCCCATAGCGATGTGGTCTTTGTGCACCGGCGCTTTATCCTGCAGGAAGTAGCCATCTGCATGAGGATAAACAGTTAACATGTATGGTTGCACTTGATCAGCTACGATGTTTGTACGCTCTAGCATCCTGACGTGCCTCCAGAGGTATCAATGTACCTAACGTGTGCCAGGAGAACATCTCGCACTCCATGACACCGCCCCCACCGGCTTGCAGTTGTTGTGAGACATGACGGGTCCAGACATTCATCCGCACAGCAGGGGTGTATCTAATAAAGTGGCCGGATAGTATATGTCCTTTTGTCAATATTTGCTTATCAGACATTTGTGACTGATATAACAAATCGTACTTCCTTGTCATCACTTAATTTGTTTGTTCTGTTTGTACAGGATAAAGCTTTAAAAAAATTCGTTAGGAAACTAATAAGAATGATCATCCTTGCATCAATGTTTTGGTCAACTTTTTTAGGATGATCTCGAGCTTTCTGACTAATACAGTAGATAATATGAAAATGAGATACGAAATCCGCAACTCATTTTGCTTAAGGTTTACTTAATTGAATTTTAAAATACATCGACATTTCAGCGGAAGATAAATAATCGAAGCATAAAATTACAAGGAATTATTAAAAGAACATAATACATCCCTTGATTGCAGAATCATGTCATATCTCCAAGAAATACGAAAAGTTTTTGCAACTCCATTAAGTTAGGACGTTATAAAAAATGCTTATTACACAACAGTTGTATAAGCAGAAGATGTCATCCTTTACCAACTATTACCTTATATCTTGAAATTGCAATATATTGATGTTAATAAACCATTGGTAGAAACATTAATGATATGACACGGCTGAGTTTGCAATTATATTTTTGCAGGATTTGCAGTACATTTGCAGATATTCTATATTGTATGGAAAACCATACTAAGGAACATTTTACTTAAATTCCTAATTTTATTAATTAGTTAAAAGATTATTAATATCAATTTATACAGTTCGGGTTACGTTCTTAAAACTATTAAAAACTTTAATAAAGAAATTTATAAATATGTATTATTAAATATACTTAATAATTTGGTAATATGTGTTGAACAAAAGTATTTTAACTAGTCTTAAAATAAATAATGCTTACTCTTGTAAGCTATCTTGATAAGGAAAAACCTTTATCGTTTTGAAATATGATTTTTATATATATAAAAAAAAAGAATAGTAAGTTCTCAATGAATATAGAAGCAGCTTTTTCCTTTTGTAAGGAAAATGCTGAAAAGGCTGTGGTAAAACCCGTTACCGTGATTTAAATATTTATGAATGCGCTGCTTGCTTTTCCACTTACTCTTTTTAATATTTCGATACTGGGGAGGCTCTGTAATTACGAGTTCGAAGACATCACTGATTTTCGTAATTCCAAGTCAACCCAGACGAGCCTTAGGGAGTCAGGTGCGATCCCGACGCAAACATGTGATTTTATGGCGGTCTGGAGAATAATAATGCGGTTTGGATAAAGATTTTTCCTTAACTAAATGCTTTCTCTGATAGTTGAGAGATATTTCAGCCTAGAGCGAGACGCCGTGCGTTTCAAACCGATGGAAATTCTCAATGGCTTTAGTTCTCTGAAGTACCGCTAGTAAGCGTTGTAGTCATGTTATGCTAAAGAGTTTGCAGACTACGTTTTCAGCTTAAAGCCAGTGTCAATTCAGATTTAGATAATGTAAAGTTATATTTATTGAGCAGTGTAAGCCAAATAAGTGAATATACAGTTAATATACAATCTTTTCAAAGCAAACTAAAATATTATGAAAACTATTACCAAGCTAACGAAACTTGATTCGTAAAAAAATGGTGGAAAAAAATTATCTTTTTAGTCATATAGTTACTAATGTTATACTTTTCAAAAAATACTGTAAATAAATGCTAAATACTAAAAAAAAAATAAAAAAATACTTTGAAATATCGTTTGTGTATATTATTTTAGTCAATATTTATTTACAGTTTCATTTTTGTTACTTACAAATATTTTTTTTAATGATTTAGAACAGTTGTTCGTAACTATTCGCCCAGATATTTAAGAATGGTTCTCCAGATCCCCCTCAGTAATCTGTCCTGTAATATTACTAGAAGCAGAGAAGGGCGTCAAAAATAAAATAACAACGTAAGAGCATTTAAATTTGCAATTTTTCAATTAAATATCCACTGTACCCCTTACGACAACTAGAGAAAACCCTTGGAGTTGATATAATTAGAACTAAGTGTTAAAGTAATGTGAGCGACATAACTAAGTTTTATTTTTTACTTAAAATAAGAAAAGTGAGATGAGAAAAGTTCTTATGTGCGCTGAACATAATTGATTAAATCAGAAATGAAGCCGGAAGTTTTTCTTATTTCTTACTAACTGACTACCGTCGCTTCGCTCCGGAAGCTTTGCATATGTAACGTAAAAATCGTTTTATTCATCTAGTAAATTAAGATCCAGATTGGAGAATATACGACTTCCCAGCCTTTTCCACACTTGGAAGACCAGCAACCAGATGGCTTGACACTATTACAACTACGACAGAAATGACCCTGGCCGATCTTTGTGAACTTGCACGTAATCGTTCTTCCTATAGAACGTTCATCCATCAGGTCGCCAAGGCTCGGAATCGAGTGAAAGGCCGTGATTGATTGATCACTTGAAACCTTCCCCAGTTGGTAAAACATCAGATGCTCTTTACAAATTAATGTTAAATTCTTATAAACTATTGAAACTCCCAGAAAACAATACCACCTAACACCTTCCGCCATGCAGAGGAAATTATCGCAGACCGTTTAATTCAGATATTTTGCGGGTTTGCCGACACTGGTTTCCGGGGCCGCAACACCCTGGCCATTTACTTCTTCCCTCCCCCACCCAAATACAATCGTTTATTTCTATATTTTTTACATTGTCTACACTATGGAACCTATCGACATGCTAAATTCAAGTTTGTATCATGTTAGAAAGTACGCTAAACATTTCCAACAGACACATATATCCAACAATTGCTTCCCTTTGATATTATCTCTCTCTCGGTGTTTTAGACTTACGACTAGTTCGCCCCCATGATAATCGCTCTCCAATTCAGCATTTCGATATTATCTCGATCTTCGGCTCTTCTCTTCACTTAATTCCAAAGCAGGGATTTCGTAGCAACCTTCCACTGCTGGATCCGACATCCAAATGGGGGATATCCAGCCTGAACCACGGAATAGCCAATACCGTTATTTCAATTGAGAGCCATCATCATCATGGATTTAAGAGGGAAAAGTAATGCCTTCCGCATCACATACCGTTGACCTTGGGTTCTTTCGCCTTGAGAGGCCGTTTCCAGTCATCTGGGGCAAGTGGGTGCCTCACTCGTCGATGCTCATCTGTCCTCCAAGGGAGCCCATTGGCATCTCGGGGGTGTCTACTTATCCCGGAAGATGCTCGGTCCCCAGAGCCGTATTAGATGCATACATTATAGACTAGCTTAAGTATCCGGCGTTGCCTGGGTAGGGAGTGGGGAGAGTCCAGGCAGAAATGCAGTGACGTCCCCCTGCCCCATTCCATGTTATGGTCAAAATTATAGATTCTTAAACAAGATCGCGAAAACACCACTCGATTCCATATTTCTCCCTTTAAAACATGCCTCACACACATACGTTAGCATTAATTTCATAGTCAATTAATTTACACCAACATTATTTTTTGCAGCTCAACCTAAAAGTTTAGAAATGAAGTTTAGAAAAAAGTCGCTCCATACAAATATTGTAATGCAGAATAGCTCTATGCAGATGATTAAAGCAGGAAGTAGTTTATATAAAATGTAAACTTAATTATAAAAAAAAGCTTAGAAGTGATAGAAGTTAATTCATATATATAGATATATAAATTCATAGAATTTGTTTTCGGTCCAGACCTCAGCCTGGGTCGCTTTGAAGGCAGACCCTGGTGCAGAGAGACTAATTGACTCCCTGATTATGGGGTTCTGTGTGGGGATGGGGAGTCTTTGTGCTCTCTTCTCCACAGCCCTATCACATTAAACCTTCTCCAATTGTTCCAGTTGTTGCAGAACAATATTTGTGTAGTTCCCATTGTCGCCACCAGGCCCATATGTGGCTCTATTTTAGAGATTTCAACCTTTTCACCTCTTGGGCGTGGTTAATCGGGTTCCAACTTAGCTTATATTTTCCGCAGGGTAGTAGAGAGTAGCTAGCAAAATTTGGTTCCGATCATTCAAACGGTGTAAAATTGTATACAAAACATACAAACTGTGACTTTTATATACATTTGTATAGATGTGACGTTTGGTTTGTTTATTAGGAATGTACAACAACGCACTTCTTTTTGAAATGAACTTGAATTAAGAAGCTTTATTTTTAAAATAGGGAAATGAATTAAAACTTATTTTAAGTTCTTCGTAAAGCATTATTGACAGAGCATGCAAGTGTTACTATTCTACTTGAAACATTTTTCTGCTCTACTGACTATCTGTCTTATTGTCTATTTGTATATCTATATCATGTTAAAACGGCTGAAGGATTTCCGTAAAATTTGGTTCGTTGCTATTCATCTTAATCGTGTGAACACGATTATTTCATTTCTACCGTTCCCCCACTTGCAAAATATGAAGGCCTCAGCGATGCATCCTCAATCCATTACTCGATATCATAGTAACTGTCATGTAAATAAAACAATAATTCGATACAAGAATTCCAGTAGTTTCCATATTATAAAAGAACTCAAGAATTTCCAAATTTGAAAGTTTCCTAAGTTTTCAGTTAAGAATCTTCTTACAAGAATTGCTGTAATTTTGAAATATTCAGTAAAGATAATTTTTGTAATTCCTTACTGCCAGCAATGTAAATAAAGAATTAAAAATGGGAATTAACAGCAAACATTACAGTGGATTAGTATAATTGAGTAAAATATTGTATATAAGAAGACTAACTATTTAGTTTTTCTTAATCGAGTAATGAAAAATTAGGTAATATTTTATCAAAAAAATTTTTATATGGTATGCAACTTCCAGAAATGAATGTTGTCTTTTTTTAGAAACCAACAACAATTAAATTAAGTATATTACAAGAATGAAGAAAAGATAAAGGGCTAAAGTGGTAAAGAAGAAAAAAATAACTTTATATTTGAAAAGCTGTTAAAGAAATTATGCTGTTATTGAGCAAAGTTTCTCCCGACTCTAGCGAAACAATTTCATGTCTAAAGAAGCCCACAGAAAAGAAAAGGATGCGAAATAAAGTTTCATCGCTACATATTCCATTTTCGCGCGTATGAAAAATCGCGTAGAACCTTCACACATACCACGCGAGATGGATTTTCCCGATGCGAACATTAGAATGCCTGAAATGTTGGTTTCCGCGTTAAATGACGACTGGTCGTGAATGTGTATATATATATATGGTTGTTCTTCTTTCCACATACAAAGAAAAAAGAAAAGAAAAAAAAAACAACACTGCAGGCGTCAGACGACCCTTATGCAGAAACTAGAGGGTCGCTGCACCAGTTGCTAGTTTAATTCTCTCCCGCAGTTCTGCCATCTATTGTTCTTGGACTCTTCTTTTCTTAGGGTGGCAGTGGATCTTAAAGACCTGACAGCTTTATCAGTCACACAAGGACAATTCTGACTTAAACTCTCACATAGTTTTTATTCTCTTTCTTTTTCCTCCATTCTTTTTTTCCCATCCCAGTTTAAATAATGAGTTTTTCTCGCGACAAAAATGTCACATGCTACGGGAGATATGATTTAGGATTTAGGGAAAAAACAAACAAACACCAATGTCGCATTTGCTTTGTTTATGTCAAGATTAGGAGATTTCTAAACACATTCTTCATTTTGAAAGACAAGAAGAGAAAGAGATTAGATTTAATAAATGGAATAATAATTATATTTACAACAATAATTGTAGTTGGTTAAGTGACAAAAACGAATAAATTAAAACCGGAATTCGAAAAATTTTAAACCATTTTTGTTTTGAAGGAATAACAAAAAATATTATTTTAGGGAATCAAATTATTTTGATATGTTGTGGAATGTCTTGATAATTTTTTAAATATCCGTTCGATCTGGAAAATGCTTTACAAAAGATTGAAACAGCTATCTTCATTGGATGAATTATTCTTTAATACGAATTTTCATTGGTCTATTTCGCACTTAACCAGGTATCAGAGTTGTTTAATACACTCCTAGAAAATGATCAAAATATTTCCTTTTCATTTAACGGAATTACTTACATTTTTAAAAATAAATCAGAATCTGAAATTCGTTTGTTAACTCGGTTTGCCTTAGACAATTAAAAGAGGTAGATTTTTCTCTTTTAGTAGTAGTGTATGAATAATTAATAAATTATTTTTGGCTAATTTACTTAATGTTTGACTTTTCTTGTTGAATTACGTTAAGTTAATTTACTAAAACGCTCTGGCTAGGGAAATTGCGACGCGATTTCTGACGTCATTAACATTTAATAATCTCAGAAAATATTTTGTTGTAAATATCTATGAGGGCTTTTTAATTACCTGGATAGGATTAGTATATATAGATTTGTGGGTGCATTTAGGGAACCTCTAATTTTATTTTCTATTTTTGTTGTTCAGTGTTTGTCGATCAATTTATAAAAATTCATTTAATGGTAGACATCGTTTTGGGAAATGATTAGCGTCTCTAACTGACATTATTGTAATATTTAAAAATAAATTTGTTCGTATTTTATACCCAGAAGGTAACTAATGTCTGAAGGAATATAGGCTTGTTGTAACATTTGTTATATGAATCGGAGAGATAGAAAGAATTGTTGAATTAATAACTTTTTTTTATCTGTTTTTTTTTTATGTTCTCATCTTTCTAGATTGCAGAAATTGGCACGACAACTGTATTTAAAAAAATAATTCGTTAAGTTCATTTACTTCAAAAATTTCTCGTAAACTTTAATCAAACATAAAAAAAGGATGGTGTGAAAGAAAATTTTCATATATTTTAATTTTATATATTTTATTAAATTTCTTTAAAAGGAATATATCTTATCGTCATGCATCGAAGAGTAATTTAATCTCTTTAATCTAAGAAGTTTGAGTACTTCACTTTAGTTAGTTATTGACAGATCTTTCGGCAATCAGAGACTAGACCTTCATCGACGCTTTCACTCACTTGACAGGAATGTTTTTCGTATCTCAATCATAATTTATCAGTTCATTTCAAATGTCAAACGGCAAATTTCGAAGATATTCTTATCAGTGCATTAAAACTGAAGCCCAATTTTTGACGTTGCTCGAAGGAGATGAAAATTATACAGTTTCATATCACAGGAAACTCTGATGTTGGGGAATCTCTTTCCTCTAAATTTCTGGAATATCTCTGATGTTAATAAAAATAATTATGCTTTTTGTCTTTTATACAAGGCTTATAACTACACCCACTGCAGCTCCTGTCAACTACAGTAATTTTGTATTGTACAAAAAGACAAAATAACGTTTGCTATATAAAAGGAAATTGACGTTAATCTTAAATATATCTGGAAGCCCATATAGATAGAAGTTATTGAAAGTATGCATAATACAAATCCTTTATTGATGAAAGTTGGTAATTAAATAGTAAAGTTCATAACTGATTTTACAATAATAATATGAACCTGCCCAAAATTAACCGAAATGACAATAATATAAAAGATAGAATTAGTTTTACATTCATTCACGAACACTTTAGAACGGTTCAGCTTATCAACAACAGATGTTCGTATATACTTGGAATGATTAATTCATTAACAACTTTTTTGGCTAATTTGTGACACAAACTATAATGTGTAGCCTTTATTTATTGATGTGTAGCCTTGGCTTTCGTTTTAACAAATGTTTTCTGAATGTTAAATTTATTTATTTATTTATTTATTTATTTATTTATTTATTTATTTATTATTTCTTTTCAGGTGTTGGTTTCTTTATAATTTAATACCTTTTAGACCTGTCAATTATCAGGAAAAAAGGATTTTGAGTGCACTAAAGCATTTATTTATTACTGTTGTTTGTTTGGATAGGGGTCACTGCCGAGAGCGAGGGTGACTTCCACTTATGTTCACGTCTTCTTGGGTTTATATTCGGGGAGGATGGATCGGGCTGATGAGTCCCAACAAGGACGAAACGGCCGTTCCCGATTCCCTCAGATGATAAATTTGAGAGGCGTTTTTATTTATTAATGTGCAGTCTTGGTTTTCGTTTTAAACTAAAATTACTTAGGAAGTTGTGCTAGTATCGCACACATGAGTCATTTTGCCCTGATTAAGACGAAGTTAATAAGACGCTGCTTTTTTAGTAACACTAATAGACTGTCCAATTTTCATATCTTAATATCTTTTATATATTCTTTGACAAGATACTATGAATTTGTAACAAACAACTGGAAGGTATTAAAATTGAATTAAAATATTTGACAAGAATTGTCTTTGGATAAGTAAATAGCTGATTATAATTTGTGGCGCTAGAGGGTCCTAAGTTTCCCACAATGTGGCGTCATGATTGCTGCTACTTGTGAACTATATAATTGTGGTAAGTCTGTAGGCCTGGTGAATGCCTCGACTTGGAAATGGAAGACCTTACTAACAAATAAACGAATCTGAGAAGAAAACCGTGAATGCCGTTTAACGTTGGCATCAAGGATTGAAAGACCCATACGCCCGTCGAGAAGGTTCTGGTCGGACAACAATTGCAACAGAGAATCGTTCGACTAACCCACAGAGCTTTTACAGCATCTCTTTCTACCACCCGCAGAATAGTGTCGTCTGTGAATCATCCTGGATCCAGAAGCACCAGTGCTCGGCGGCTTGCAGAAGTAGACTCTTCCAGTTTACCCTAAAGACATCTTCTTTTATTCGCCCCAGGTTCTACGCTTAAGATGGTCTGCAGATCCCAAGATACCTTGGGCACCGGTAGAGTTAGGCAATTTTTTTTTATTTGTATTTGATTCCATCTTTACTCATTACAAATCATAGTCTACCATTTAGATATGTATAAGATGTAATTTTAGGACTATGTTTCGGATGATTATATAAAATATATAATTACATACAAAAAGCAAAGCTGAAGAACTCTTACAGAACAGCCACTCATCTAACCTGGAACTGAAACGATGATATGAAGAGCTCAAACTTAATATTTACATGGAGGTCTGTTAATTAACCTGATACTGTAAGCAAAGTGATCTAAAACTGATACAACTGCTAATCTTGATATGAAGATCCATCATGTAAACATAATATTGAGATTCATCAGATGATTTGGTACTAATACTCGTAATGTACTTTTGGAGACGCCAGAGCATCTCGCCATTCTTATCTTGATTTGAAATGAAGACTGCTTCCCAAAAATGTGTTGTTGTGTTGAGTGAGGAGTCCTGCTTTTGATTTGAAGCGGATTAGCAAAGGCAGAATAGGCAGCGATACAGAAGTATTACTGAATTATACACTATTAAAACAAATGTATCTCGGCTACATCTCCTATGATCTCCGCTAACATAAAAGGTTGGAGCTTTTTCTACAGTAGAATAATGCTATTTCACATTCACCTTAACACATTCAAGTACACATGGATCTTCTTGGACAGGATTGACTGTCACACATTATGCAAAGATAATTCCAAAATGTCTGAAGTTACACAAGACATGGGAAATCTTTCTACATATCGGTTCTTCCCAATCACTTAAATTACAGCTAAAGGTGGATACAGTTCAAACTCATTTGTAAAGTTTGTTTAAAAATAAAATTTTTTATTTACAAAGTGAATCATTTGGCTACATCTGCATCATTACCGCTGTTACCTCAAAATAAAGTTCGAATTGTTTGGCAAATACTGTATTAAAGAAAATAAAATCACTACTTTGATGTTGCAAGTATTGTTGAAAAATGAAAATCTATATTAATAATTTTTATCATTGTTTCTTAAATAAGAAATATCATACAACCTATTAAATTATTTTTCCCATTTAGAATCATAAGATCATTCTCATGAAATCATAGTTCTCTATAATTTTTTAAAATTGAAATGGCTTCCAATTTTTTTTTTCAAAACTCATCGTATATCGAATGAAAAATTTAAATCATTACAGTGATTTTTTTTTTCTAAATTTTATTCCAGTGAAAACGTAAAAATCAAGAAAAGCAGAACTGCTTTCAAATCGTTCCCTATTCAATATTTAATGGTATTTTATCTGTCTTTTCTGTGCCATTAAAATTTAAGTATTCCCAGAGGCAATGCTGTAGTTGAAGCACGATTTAAGTTTTCTGAAAACGTCATTTATAAACTGCATTCAATCGATTGAGAGTCTGAAAGGTCAATTAGGAAAAAAAAGAAAAGAATTTGAGGAGAATGTAGCCCAATCAAGAGCAGAGTGACAGCAGCAAAACATTATTATTTCACTTTTTTTTTCAAACGGAAACGAATGTAAACTGAAAGAACTTTTTCTAAGTACTTAACGCAATTTATGCGAGTTCAAGAGAAACAGTGTAGTGAAAAGATCAATAAGAAACACACTTGATTCCTAAGAAGGTTTGTAAGTAAAAACTGAGAACCGAAGATTTTATATTTCACCGCCGACTTTGTAATGCATAAACCATTTAACAGCGTTTCCCAAATCATCATATGGTAACCCTCATCGCCCTGGGATTTAAATATCAATACAAAATGTGGAAACTTCAAATTTTAACATCACAGAACCACAGGAATTAATCGAGAATTGTGTTAAAATATAATGTACATAGAAATATAAGTTCTCAATTTGCAACTACAAAGGCTTTGGGAATGCGCAACTACAAAGCCTCATAACTTTTTTGCTATGCAACTAAAGAAGTAAAAGAAGGAAACCATCTAATTTTATAAGGCGTATGTTATACTGAAATCCCGAAACCAGCCTATAGTCTGTGCGAACTTTCCTCATTAATAGTAGATAAGGAAGTACAGCGGCGAAAAACACAACAAAAGACAATGCTTTAAGCTACTAGTAAAAACTATTTATCTTTGAAAACTGAAAATGTAACAATAGATAAGTTTAATAACTATTATAATCATCGGGTTCATTTTCATAGAAACTGGATCCAGTAACGTGCAAAACTACGACGAGCGATTCTATGATTTGTTATGATAAGTATCAGTACTTAAATAGAAAATTTAAAAATTTGCAGGTCAGTTGGTGGTTTGAGACTGTCTTTTGTGAACTGTTTTTGTTTTTAATCGTACGGATATTAAAAAATTGGCATGTAAATTATATCTTGCCTAAATTACATGATCATTAGTTAAAGCAGCACAAATCATTTGAGAGAGAATGAATATTGAATTAAACCAAGAAAGAAGTTCCGCAAACCACGAATATTGATAGGCAAAAGTTACCACAAGGTGGCTGGGATCAATATAGTGGTACTTAGAAATGCAGCAATCTTTACTTCATCTTTAGAGATAACCACTCACGTTGCATTTAAAGGTTTTTGTTTCCAGGACAACAAACCCGAGAATAATGCTCCGTTTCGACAAATTACTTGCAAACGAACAATTTTAAAGTCTCAAGAGATTCCACGTTTACAAATAACATTAAAAAGAAAGCTTTGGGTTTCAAAAAGCTAAATATACATATGCACGACTATGCTATTTCTTAAAGTTCAGATTTCCTTTGGGAAAAATATAATTACAAAAGTGACTCTACATATTTTTTTAAAATTTAAAAATTGAAAAATTTGTTTCAAAAGTAGTTATTGTGTATTCATCTTATGTTATTCACGTTATTATGTTATTTAATCTCCCTGAACCTCTTATTCTTTTAACCCCAATTGAGGAATTTTACTCAATCTTTATCCAAATTTACTCAATGAACAGGAATTGTCAATGTCAAATCACACAACGTTGATACTGCAACTGATTATTAAATGTACAACTGCTTAATAACTTAAGGCAGAGCTTATTAATCATCACATGCAATTTGACATTATATTTCGACGTCCCAGAGTCACATAATTCATATATCATTGTTTTTACCAATATTTAACTTGGTTCTTATCTTAATAAAATGATTTAAATAGATTAATACATTTTTGTTTCGCTTCGCAAAAAAAATTCTTGTCCTGCTTTTATTTTTCGACTTCAATATTTTGCATAATACATGAATTCAAATTCATATTTCAGTTTGAAAAATTCGTAATATTACTATTATAACAATAACGGTGGAGTAACTACGAGAATTGCCTATAATGATAGCTTCCTTGGATGATGGTGCTATTAGATTCTTTAAGTTTGAGACCATAATTTCCATTAATAATAAATATTAAAATTTAAAATAGATAAAAAAGAAATCCATCTTTTTTAAATTTTCAAATGTAAAATTTTCATTCAGTTTCATTCCTACGTAAAATTAATTCGGTCATGACTGACAAACATAATACACTCCTTACTGCCGGTCATTAGGTAACAATATATTGCTATAACAATATAGCAACATCGGGAATAATCTTTCAATCTGAAATACAAAAATTAAAAGAAATTTTATATTTCTGAATAAACATAAGAAGATTTGCATCTGTTTTTAGGAAAGTTCTTTTGTGATTATTAGTAATCAAATTTGATATTATGCAAAAAAAATAAAAATAAAATTCATTTGAAGAATAAGAACTTCATATTTTCATCAGTCTTCTAGCATTTCTTTTATAAGATACTTGATAAAAGATGGATATCGGTTTTTTTACTATTCAATAGCATATTGAGAAACTCTGAGAAGGATTAAGTTTCAAATAGAGAAGGATTTGGAATAGGTTTTCGGTTTGCAGCAAAGAAGGATTTACAAAGTTAGATTTTTTTGTATGAATACAAGAGAGTTTTTGCTAGTTTTTAAAGTTAACTTATTCACAAAGCTGAACCTTATCTTTAAAATGATAAGGCTTGAGACAAGTAGCAGATTAACAGTCATAGGCGTACTAGAATATTATTAAAATTAAAAATAAATAAAAAAAAATACATTTAGTGAATGAAAAAAAAGAAATCGAAAAAAGAAAAAAAATCAATAGGAAGAGTTTTCAAAGACCGACAGGGTATATAAACTAAGGTTTAATGGACGGATTAGAAGAAAACAAATTATGTAGTTTATTTAAATCTATGTATTGTTAATATGAGAAGATTCTACGAGACTATGTTTTTGTCTTCTTCTGGTGAGGTCACAGTAAGTCGTAGACCTGAATAAAAAGGTAAAAAAGCAGTAACATATTAAGATTAGAGAACTGTAAAAGAAAAATAATTTTATGAAATTTACAAAAATAAATTATACCAATTTGCACTTCATATCCTATCTTATACTCCCATTAAATTAGATTAAAAAACTCCATCTTCGGATAAATTTCATTTTGAAATTTATCCGAAGATGGAGTTTTTTAATTTATACCAATTTGTGTTTGAAAGGAAATTAAAATTAAACATAAATTTAGTAATTACAATTGAAAGTCTTGAATTTTATCATTATGTTAAATTAATACCAAATCATTAAGTCTAATTAATAATATCATTTGACTTAAATTAATAATATCAATAAGTCAAATTAATATTGAATTCTCAGTATGATTCAAAGTTGAAAGCTTAAATATTCATTACACAGTTTCTTTTTAAAGCCTTTGAATTGGCAGAGGTCATTTATTTACCTCTTCTGTGTTTTCTTTTTCAATTTTTCTTTTCCTGCAAATGAGATGTTATTCAAGTAAAGGGATTTATTTTTACTTTAAAAATAATTTACAAGTCTTTCTTATGAAAAAAAGACAAAAGCCAGAGGAATTGAGAGCAGTCAGAAAGAAACCTTATTTATTCAGCTTTTAGAATTGGTAGATTTTTAGTTTTGAATTGTTTAGTTTATCGTAATAATAAATTTAAATGTGTAGACATATCTAACTATTCTTATTGTCAACAGAAAAAAGCAAATCAGCTCTGTAATATTATACAGAATGTTATCACTACAAAACACTTTCATTATCATAAAACCGTTAAGATAAAAAACAAATCATTTATAATTGGTGGCGAATGGCCGTGCTGGCGTGGCCGTGCGGTTTAGCCGGCGGGCTGCCGTTGTGGCCGATCCGCCAGTACCCGGGTTCGAATCCCGGTGGTGGCGTGGCTGTTTCTTTCTTCTTCTGTGTTTCGTCCGTTTCCCACCTGGGACTTACTATCTCAGGGTTATCCTGGACGGGATATAATTCTCGTCCCCCCTTTCTTGAATTTCACTAGCCTCGCCCTGACGTTGTCAGGTTGAGCTAGTTACGTGGTCCCTAGTTGGCCAAATTCGATAAAAGGAAGGTGGCGAATGTTTCTTCCTTGCTTGATTATTTTGAATTGAAACTCGTAATAATTTTTTTCAGTGTCTTATTTTAATTTTAAGGTAATTTTATAGAAGTTTAAGAAATTCCACTCCTGTATGGCTCGGATAATTTGAAATGCTTCATTTGAAAGAGAAAGCTACTAGATGCTGCATTGTGGCATTTAATATACTGTATATTATCTCAGAAATACATTATATGTAAGTCGTTTCTACATTGGTATATTTTTCAAAATTTACAGGATCTAAAATAGTTTTCATTTTGTAAAATTTAGTTAAAATGCACAAATTCGTTAGAATTGTTTGCTTTTAACGCATTGAGCCATTATCAAAAGCAATCTGGGACAGCTGTTTCGTCCTTATTAGGACTCATCAGCCAGATTTAGCTTTGATAATGGAACTCTGAATGCGTTAAAAGCAAACAATTCTAACGAATTTGTGCATTTTATAGATTTTTCTTCCCTTTTCATATTACATTAATGCACGTTAAACCTTCTTTATTATAAAATTTAGTTACTCAAGCTTTATCTAGGATTGCTGGAGCAAATACTTCATTTATTCCCATTTGTAACAATAAATTCTAGAACTAATTATTTCTCAAAATAGGAATATTTGAATTACTGTTAGGGAGATAAAAGTATGATGTGATGTTATGAAAAAAAATTGGAGAGAGTTTTTCAAGGAATCTAAAAGTTTGAAATTTGTATTAAAATGTAATTTAAGCAAAGCAACAAAAACTGTAATTTTCTTACCACAAACAAAAAGAAAAAGAAAAGAAAAGTCAGTAACAAATGCAGAAACTGTTTACGAAGTTTAAAAAAAATATTTCTTGTAAACGAAATTATAGTTTCCGAGTAAGAGGTTTCTGTTGAGATTAAGATGTGATGAAGAAAGCAAAAGGAAGAAGCTGTAATCAGCCTCCATTCTCCTCTGAGTTGCAACTCGGGGAATTTGACCTGGAACTAATGGTTAAGGTCCCTAAAGCAGGAGCCGTAGGGAAATCAAATAGGAAGCGTTAAAAGGGGATATATGACCTCGTAAAGGAGAGGCCACCTTTCACTTAACACGCATTTACCTCATTCATTTTCCCGTGGATAGTTCTCCTCACCCGAGCTTGAAATGAAGTTGTCATCACTAAACTGCTGGGTGAGAGAGTATAAAAGGCTCCGAAAACAACAAAACAGATAAACATCAATCGTTCTGAATTGGAAATACACGTAATAAAAAGTTTTACTTTTATAACATCTCAGTAAATATATGCAACTTTATGCTTAAATTTCTTTTATGAATCTCTGTTGATTGCGCAGTATCGAACGGACCGAAATAGTGGTTGTAAGTAATTTTGGGTTTTGTATTTCAAAAAGATTCAAAATTCAGTTTGAATTATCAATTTTATCAAAAATTCTTTCTGCACGACAGGCTTAACAGCAAAGTGTCCTAATTGAAAAGAATGCACTGCCCCCTGAAGTTATGTAAAGTGAGATTTTCATACATAAATTTCAACTTACTCTATTTTTAAAATATAACATTCTTCGTTTTGTGTTTAAGCTCCATAATCACTACGTTAACAAAGAAATTTATTATTATTATTTAAGAAATTTTAGTTCGTAAATAAATATATATTTCATTAGTGCTTATATTTTTGAATCAACTTGATCAATGCTTCGGAAAATTGTGAAAAAGTTCTTTGAATGAATAGAAAAAATATACTTTTAATAACTATTTGAAACTTTATTTAAACAAGAAGTGGATTATCAGAGGGCTAAAGACTCTTTTTGTTCATTTTCAGAACAATATCATTAATTTATTTGGATAGCATTATTAAATACTGATAAAGTCTAATTTATTATTAAGTGGCAAATTATTATTAATATGTCATCGAGAAGTAATATTTCTGTTTAATAAATAGAATATTAATTAAATAAATTCCATTTGGTAATATGGCGGAATAAATCTCTGAGACTTCTTGAAATTTAATTTCATATAATTAACTCATATAAAAGGATCTGGGATCGGAAATCGAAAAAGATTTTCGTTCCCAGATCTATCTTCGTTGTTTCGTTGCCTTCTATTTTCGTCATTTTAAGGCTATAGAAAAAACATGAAATTTTATATATTTTTTTAAGTTTTTATAATCTTTGGAAAGCAACAACAAATCATTCATCTACGTCTTCCACCTCGGATTTCTACTAACCGTTCTTCGATGGTTAACAAACACGAAGATGATGTTTTCTTTCTGCTATTATTAAAGAACAAGGAATTTTAATTATTCATAGTTGTGATGACCCAATATAAATAAAGCATACTTCTATGTTATTGTCTGCAATTTAACAAAACAGAAATATCACAAGGACTTCAAGAATATAAATATATTTCATGAGATGCAAGCTTCAATCCTTTAAGACAGAAAATTCACGAAGACAATTAAGCAGATGAGCAATAAGGCTTTGCTCTACTCCTGAAAAGCCATATTCTCATTGAACATTGTAGATTAAGTTCTGAGAAAATCATGTCTAATATTGATGTTGATTTGTTTTGGTACCCGAAATATTAGAAGAGGAAATAATGTACCAGGCTACTGTAGCAAGCCACAGCTGACCCTGAAGATATGGTGGAATACTTTGCTAATCTCACAAAACAATTCAAGAAAGTAAAAACAGATATCAATAAATTTGTTTGAACTCTTTAAACTTGCATTACAGCAGTTTCTGGAGAGACCAAGAGTTAATTAATCCACTCACGAAGCCAAAGGTGGATACAGCACATGCTAGGAAGTTCAAGTGGGGAAATACGAACGGTACAATAGACGCATTCGACTGTGCAGAGAAAACCTCATTAGAGCTGCGACGCCCTTTATAAATTATTTCTCGCCAACATGAGTTTTTCTTTTAATTTTATGCTTTGCCTAGAGGCGCGAAAATCCACTACCAAAACTTACATTACATTTCCCTAAAAAAACAATGGTTTATTAAAGTTTAGACATAAATGAACATTTTAAGTGAACTTATTTAATGTAACTAAGTTACATTTCAATTTCAATCTTAATTAGAATTTTAATTGCCAAATTAAACATTAGGATGAAACATTTTAAAGAACATTTTAAATATCTCTTGTTACATTTCTAGGTTTTTTTTCTACATAGTGGCCTTTTTTTAGAGGAAAGATTAAAAAAGTATTATTAAATTTAATACCAAACCTGTAAATTTTTCAATAATTTTCTTTTTTATAAGAATAGATCAGATTACTATTTCAAGTACAGGCCAATATAGAGCAAAAAAATATAAGTGTTGATCATGAATTAAAATTATTTTTTATTTTTCTGATCATTGTAAAAGGTATAGAAAACAGATATCTAATATCCCTTTTCTATGGTGATTAGTAAAAGGTTACTTCACAATGCTTCTATAGTAAGATACGCTTCTCATTTACTAAATCGAAATCAAAATTCAATAAAGAATTTAAAGTCAAGAAGTTAGTGCTAAAATTATTATAATATCTGATGAAAAACAAAAATAATTATGAAAATATTAAAATTTTGCCTCCATATTTATCAAGATCTTTATTTTGAAACTGTGGATCAATAAGTTTCAAACTGTGACTTTGCCACAGAACAGGAGATCTGTATATTGTATTTTAGGAAACCTTATTAATAAAAGTACTCTTGAAAGGCTCATATAAAAGAACATATTCTGTTGGACTGTTTATTGATTTCAGCACAGTTTACTCATGCAGTACACAGTTGGTTTGGAAGATGCCATTGTTAGTAATACAACTCCTTCTTGTGGCCCAAAAAGTTCATTTCCGGAGAGATGTGGTTTGTTCTTAGGAAATGAATTACTGGCGGCCTCTCATCCGTCGTAACCATGGACAGAGCGCCATTTCCCAATAATTCTGCTTCGGCGAACAGAGGGGACTTCCCGGTGGTGTCTTCTGACAGCTATTGACAGACCACACACCGTCATATTTCCGTCTTAAAGCTTTTCATTTTTAAATATTAGATAAGAATATAAATATACTGAGTTGATATAATAATAACAAATATATTTATCTATTGGAATCATTTCAATTCTTTTGAATTTTATTTGCAAATTTAAAGAATCAAAAGTTTCTATTCACTTATTTCATTGTAATTGTTCATTTATTTTTAAGGTTTATATTGTTTCTCGGAACTTTTAAGACATGTTATTGAAAGTCTGTAAATTCCAATGTTTTGCTGTGAATGTAAAAACGTGATATTTCATTCAGAAAAATTAATATCTGTATATTGTATAAGAGAGTGAAGGGATTACAGTTTGAAATCACTTGAAACTGCAAAGTTTCGATGAAAACCCCACATCAACCGAATATAAATATAAAAAAGGATTCTTTACCAAAGATCTAATCACTAAAAAAACTGGAACTTTACTACTCTGTTAAAGATCCATTCAGCGCTCAAATGAACTAAGTGTATGATGACTAATAAGTGAATTAGTTCCATTAATCAAATTAGAGATTGATAAAAATTGTAAATATAATAAAAATAAAGATCATCAACATAATCATCAAACTACAGTTAACAAATACTTCATTCTTCATTATACCATAATTGAAAGTAATTCTTTTTCTTCTTCTATTCATACCTATATTAACTTTCTCCAAAGCATCCAGTCTCCTTTGTAGTAAAATTCTGTAACCGAATAGTTTGACTTTTGATAATTGATCTTTTTACTAAAACTGA
>JAFIDM010002131.1:50742690-50769055 GCA_023159025.1 Thereuonema tuberculata | reverse complement strand
TGTTGTTAGGCAAAAGGAAAGCACGATTGTATCGTGTTACTGAATACTCAGGCTTAATATAAATCTTTGTCGATCCCTGAAACCTACTTCTAATCTTTAAACGCAATTTCCAGTTTCAAGGAGCATATCAAAAATTGGAAAAGTATTTAATAATGATATAAGGAATTTCGTAAACTGATGTAATCACCTGCGACTTTGCTAATTGGCATTCCAATGGCAAAAGCCCAATTTCTACGCATTCCATTTCAGAGCTCCACGAAATAAAGCGGTATATTTTCCTTTCATGAAATTACATACGTTAGATAAAGATCAAATAATGCTGTTTAGAAGAATGTTCTGTCGAATTCATTATTTTCTTTTTGATAAACTATAAATTCTTATTACGCCACCAATACTAAATATCTTTAATAATGCATTCTAGAAAGTACAACTTTTCTCTTTACTTTTATTTGAACATTTCCATTTCCATTAGTTGCCACGAAATTCTAATTAGTCAAGGTCTAGCGCGCTCCCTGAATAACTTAAAATCAGGTAATGGCACTGCCCACTGATCTTAACTTTGCTTTACACATAAATAGAGTTTATTTTCCATGTATATATACTGTTCAATTTATCTTTAATTGTATTTTGGATTCAGTTGGTTACTGATTTGTTATTGTCAGACAAAGTTCTAATATTATAATATTGTACAAGAGTGATTCAAAAGTTCAACCAAGATCATGTAGCTTCATCACACTGAAGTTCACAAAACTGATTATTCCGATTGCTTACGATAGATACAGATCAACGAATCACATTAAAAAAAGTAAAAAAAAGAAGAAAAGTGAAAAATTCCTCAAAACAAATTTAAAATAGGAGAATTTGATACGTAACTTTGAAAACTATCAAAATACATCCATGAGGCAATTGAAATAACTAACTTAAATGTATCTTCGATACACTATCTATTATTTTTATTGTTTTTCGTTTCTATTTGTACCTAACCAGCTATTAATTATTCTTTTGACCCTACTTTTGACCTTTAATGATCGGCTTGGATAGTTCAGGAATCTCTATACCAGCACAATTTCTTATCACTTTTAACCAAAATAAACATTTCAAAAAGAATTTAAATGTCAAAGCGGAATTCGTTATTAACTAGAGCTGACTAATATCAATGCTAAGATAACAGCAAGGAAAGTATATCTAGCATCATTTACAATAATCAAGATAATTTGTTATCTTATTAGAAAATATATGTAAGAAATCATGTAGAGATCAATATACCATAAGGTGGGCTGATAGTAAAGTTTCACAATAGGCCACGAAGTGATAAATGGGTTTAATCTCAGATCTCGGATTGGGTGGACTTAATAAAAGAAAAAAATGCTGAAGGGGAGTACGGAATAGACATCCAGATCTATTTTTTCCAATTTTTTTCTTAAAACCGATGGATTCCGAGTTAGATAAGAAGATGCAGCTTTCAAAGTCATTACAGAAGAGTGATGGTTGTGTTGACGCTGAAGTCCTTCGCCGGAAATGGCTTCAGAGACCAAACAAACAGCTCGAGGGTTTCGGACATTATTGTGTCTCATCCGCGTTTTCCTTGTTCTTGGCTTGGACTGAAGAGAATTCGCCGAAGAAATAAAACAGGCCTCGCAAGTAAACATTGGGGTGTTTGCTCCACCGTAGCCTTTATCCGCGTCCAATCTTAAGACCATAAATCAAACGAAAGGTCAAATCAAAATTTAACACCAATGATATTCGAGACATGTTCTGTTCTACAAGCACTCCCCACTTCACTGACTATGTTTAATAAAAGCAGCCTAAAGAGATCCCACTTAAGTTTATTTGTGTTGTAATTTGTTTACTTTATGTGTACTGATCTGTAAACATTTCAGAGGCATCCATCAACATTCAACAGAATCTAATTAAGTCAAATTTGATCTTTCAAGGTGACTGAAATCATAAACATCAACAAATTATAAGAAAACAACCAGCATTATGTATTCTTTCTATAATCTTCTCGCAAATTTCTTTGTCGTTTAGAAAAGACTTTAATTTCGTATGCTACAAAGATGAAATCTCCTCAAGTTCCATTCGATAGCAACTAATAAGACTATCATAACTGAAAGAATTTCAAATTCCTTAAAATATTACTATTTTTTGTTTTGTTCTGTTTTGTTTTTTATTTTTTTTTATCTTTTAAAATAATGAAAATATACAAACAAAAAATCCCTTGTTGATTTTAAAAGTGTAATGTTTTGCTAGATACAAACAAATTGTCCATGTGTAATAAATCAGCATTATGTAATTGGCTAATTTAATACTTTTATTGATATCGACGCACGCATAAGCAATTGGGTGAATTATTGAAAGGGTTACTATGGTTTATTTTAAGACAGGTAGAAATCATTGCTTCGGCCTCGAGTGTTTTTCTCTGAACTTTTTTTTCGCTTATGTTATCGGATGAAATAGAACACCTGTTCCAATGAACTGACCACAGTTCTGCACAGTTCTACAACTGTTTCGCGTTAGCTAGTAGAGAGATAGGAAGAAGCTACATCAGTGTGAAAATGATGCGCCTCCATATAGCATACAAAATAAAAGGAATCGTGTACAAGTGCGAAATCTGCCTTTTAAAAAAGAATTAAAGAATGAATTAATCTCGAGCTGATGATGATAACGATGTTGCAACAATTCTTCCTGAAGTGCCGTTAAATAAAAAAACAAGAAATAAAGTGCAGGAATTTTTCCTTCTGTTCTTTCTCCAGATGGGTCCTAAGGTTCACCCAACTCTCTACGAAATCGTTACCGACATTCTTTGCCCAGGGTTAAAGAAAGGAAGGCGTGGGATTGACCGTCCAAATTCTTCCAATATTCAGAGACGCCATGAGCTCAATAACATAACATTTTCAGTGTATTTAAACAGACAAGAGACGCAAAAGATTACTGATTGACTTAAAAAAAATAATGTAAGCAGGTTTTTTTTACATCTTTTTTACATCAGGTGCTGAAGAAAGTCTTCCACCTTTATGACAAACAAACCTTCCAAAAAAAATCAAAATTAAAATTGGAGCCTATATTTGAAAATGGTTTATAAGACGTTCATTGAAAAAAATTTCAATTCTGTATTAATGAATCTTTATCATCTTTCTAGCAATTAGGATATGTTACATTTCGTCTAAACTCCATTCCATAACACAAGAGATAAAAAGTAAAACACTTGAAAGTACAGTTATGTTGTCTTAATCGTTACGATGCCGCTATCCTGCTTTGCGGCAAGTGTCAAGAAATAAAAGAAACGTATACAAGTATCTTTCTGCTCACGGTAATGATATGATGGAGCCTTGCCTACTGCAATATACGAACCAAATTCTGGTTTTAAAAACCGCTATGCGACAAGCTTATGTTTGCAAAGAGAGGGAAAAGCAGAGGACCATTCGTGCAACCTTTTTAAGCGCTGTATGTCACGTCGCTTATAATCAGCATAATTGCCAGAGCTACGTCTCGAACCGCCGGCCTCTATGGAAATGTCTCGGCGAGAGATGATGATTTGGCATGACAGCCGCATTAAACATTCAGCGCCAGTGTACTTCTCGGCCGGTTACGGGAGAGCTCGAATCCTCCCATATCCACCTCCCCGAACTAATTGTCTTATGAAAGATTTGCCGCGTTCGCGATAATGGGGCGACAATCAGGTCGACAAAAGTGAAGAGACACCTGAAGTCCTTTCCCCTAGTTCAACGTTGCTTGCCTTTGATTGAGTTGATTTTGGAAAACCATTTTCGGATTCAATGAATTGTCCTCGAATGGAATCAGAGTTTTCATCAAGGAAGATAGAGGGAAAGAATGCTTTTAACCTAACTATTTCCTTCATTCCTAGAAACTATTGATGGAAGTTTAGGTTTCACTAACGCTTATGACACTTTAATTGAATTCTGTGGACAACTGCAGGTAAAGTTTTTCAAATCATTATTTGGACTAATTGAATTCAAGTACGATTAATGTTAATGGATTCTTTCGTTAATTACTTACCAACCAGATATTCCAAAATGATTGACAAGTGATTTTTTTTGGAATTTGACAAATGCAATTAGCTGATTTTGTCATATTTACTGATTACAAAAATATAAAAATACGGAAATTAAAATTAAAATGATTAATTAGGACAGATTCGTAATATTTTTGATAGTCCTACATAAATTAAATTACTGCATGTCTGTAAATTAGACCTAATAGTTACGATATTACGATCATTTACGAAATTAAGCTTAATGGTTTTTCCATTTGAGTCATCATGGGAATGTAATTTCACCTTTCACTTAAAAAGAAATCTTCTATATTTCTACGAATCTAAGTATTAACTACTTATATGACAGATCTTACAAATTTCTATAAAACTGCAATAAAGTAAAGCAAATCGGAAATTAGCCATATCTAATATTAAACATCATCACCAACACAAAATAAATGTAAATAATAATATATACATTTATTATAAATGCAAATTTTCAAGGAGAATAAAATCCGTCTCCCCTTTTTCAAGCCTACATAAAGAATATTAGATGCGATAATTTAATAATCTAAGGAAGACGACATCGATTTTCACAATGTTAACGCAACGTGAACCTAAGTTATTTACCAAATCATTAGCTAATTCTACTTATATTTATTAACTTCTACTCCATCATTTCTATTTAAATTTTTATCTTTAGTATTTCTAATATAGATACTTTCGATTATTTTCCTCATTTTAGAATCTTTTTCAACACATAAAATTTTGATTTCATTATTAATGTGTTTTTTTAACATTAATTAGCCATATCTCTCTCTCTCTCTCACACACACACACACACACACACACACACACACACACACACACGCAAAGATTTATATATAGCTTTGTTATTGAAGAATTCACTGAAACGCAGACATGTTTAATCTTGTTGTCATTTCTATTAATTTACAATTTTAGACCTTTTTAGATTTTTTTAAATTAAAATTTAGATTTATTTCATTTAGAACAGCTAAAATGTAAATTTCTTATCCTTGTAGAATATCTGATTCTTTTTTATTTAAGTCATTTTCTAGTCATTTTTAATAAAGAATTTAACCCACCGAAAAACATTAAGAAGAAAGCTTTTAATTTGGTAACTTTTCAACATTCTATTCTTGATCGATTCTCAGAATTCATCGACGGACCCAAATGTTTATCAATATTAATTATTTTAAATTTTTGCTTAAGAATATTTTGCGGATTAATTAAAAGCCTTATCCACAGAAGCAAAATCTACGTCATTGTTGTCCAGTTTCAAGAATATACTATGATTATTATGACAGCATTTAAGTAGTCATATCAAACATCATTTAAAAATCATGGAAACATAGCACAGAGTTAATACTAAATTAACGTCAATTGACGGTCAAACGAACAAATAAATATTAGAATAAAGTACCCATATGCTTTCCCTTCAAATACAGCCTTTTACTGTAACGCCTGTCATTCTGTGAAAGTAAACTTCAATTGCACAATACAGCAGGTAATCCTCAAATATACTGAGATCGTCTTACGATATGTTACTTAGTAAAGTTCTTCTTTCAAAATGCAAATTTAAAGAATCTTATTCTTTCATATGATTCTTTAATCCAACTAAATATTGTTTACATATTAGACTTAACGTTATTACTTATTTACTACTATCCTAAAGCACTCATTGGTAAAGCAGTCCTGAGAAAATAAACATTACAGTACTTATCATCATCATCATCATTTCCTTTTAGCCTGATTTAAAATTAATAGATTATTTATTTTCTAATATAAAACCTATGGCACTTCTTTCTTCATTAGACAAATAGATACATTGCGCTAAACAATGAAAGAGTAATGGGAATATAATATAATACTAACTGTAATAATATTTACTACCCTAATAAAATAGATAATAGAAGTTCTGCCGGGATTTCTTCATTGTTTTAGTCTTAATTCTCCTGCTTGTCCCTCAATTTATTAGGATACCATTCACTAGAATAAGTGGACGATAGGGAGGGAGGGAGGCGATAAGAGATTGTCTGAGAGTCGTCAAAGAAAGATTATGTTGAATTACATTCGTTAAAAGTAATAATTTTTTTTGGTTGGATGGTTTGAGCAGCAAATTTACTATGGAATTCTTGTTGTAGGCGTCTGAACTTAACTACGCCGCAAGTTATAAGTAAGGAACTTGTTTCTTCGCATTCTTAATCCAGGATAGAACCTGAGTCTTTACAAACAAATAGAAACCCCTCTTTCAGTTAAAATGATGCTATGGAGTATGTTCCGACTTTTTTGAACTATTCCAGCTAACGGTAGATGAAACCTGAAAATAGATATCCTAGATTCTTAAAACAGTGAAAGTCCGCAGTACTTCTAGGAGGAAAACCAATGAGAAAAATTCTTTATCTACTGAATGGCATACCGTTAAAATAAGTTACGCAAGTACGTAACAATCGAATTAATTAGTATTGTAAAATAAGTTTCCCGTGGAAGAGTCTAATTAATTTTTATTATTATTCAGTGTTTTTTTTATTTATTTACTTATTTAATATATAAGATTCGCTGGACGATTTTAAAGTGAAGTCGCTTCGGCTTTAAATAGAAATTGTTGTTATTTAAAAAAAAAAAAAAGAAAAAAAAAAACATTTAAGTGCAAGTCAACGTCTAGACGAATTAAATTAATCGATTACAGAGTTTTGTGAAGTTTCTTGAGCAATTTAAAGACTGTTAAGGAAAAATATTTCCGAAAGTCCTTTTCTTTGAAGCCCGAGATGCAGTGAAGATTACAAAGTACTCCCCCCATTCAATTGTCATTATATTTCGGTTTCTAAAAAAAAAAAGACTCAATTCGTTTCAGGGAATTCATTCTGCAAGTAATTTGATCTTTGTCCGGGCCTCGATCTCTGCCAGGACAAAAACGGGAATTGGGATGAAGAGTCGACATTAGAAAACAAGCTCAAAAGAAGGGGATACACGGCGAAAAGAAGTAAAAAAGATCACCTTTTAGCTCCCACTGGACGAATCAGTGCTTGTAAATGCAGCTCGGAAGATAATGAAATTCTGCGTACGACTCTTCGAATTGGCTTTTTAAAATCCCAAAGCTCTGCCGGAATAATGAACTGATGCGACTCAATCCGTCACAGTCCCCTGCAAAAGCAAGGTGGGGGCGGCAGGCGCCTTTTGGGGTAAACACGAGAGAGAGACTTCTCGAAAACGTGATCCGTTCTATTTTTTTTTTTTTCTATCTCCACAGAGCAAAGCATTCACTTATGCATATAGCTCTACGATTAAGTATGCTAATAGCGAACTCCAATTGAAAATGCAGTTAAGGTTTCCGATGGCAAAGCAAAGCGAGCGAGAAAAACTCAAGGAAAAACCCGGTTCCTCTCCGAATCGGAAACGAACTTCCTCTGCGACTTGGTTGACGAGAACATTATAATTTGCAGACTATAAAGCAAAGGCGATTTAGTATCGAGATTAGAATTACTTAGCATTTAATATTGGAAGGCCCTAAAAGAACTTGAAGTCTACTTTTCTAAAAATACTGCATTTTTATTAACAAACAGCTCATAATTAACAATATATTTAGTTACAAGACGAAAATTAGAGGAAAACAATATTAACTGAAAGATGAACAGTAAACTATTACCTATTTGGGTTTGGAAATATAAAAGAAACAAACAGACATAATCTAAATGTTTCTTCATAGATCTAAAAGTTTGGCATTATAAAGAGTATTGAAAATTCTTGGAATTTTGTAATCTTTCAAACTTTAGAATAAAACATCGAGAATTGCTGAAACATACATACAAATAGTAAATATAATATTAAAGAAACTCGGAGAGGGAAAACTTTGAATTGTAGTGCAATTTTAAAATTAAATCATCAGAATTAATATATCAAGTTTGGAAATATGATCATAATTATAAAATGAACGTTAAAAGTTTTTATCAAACATTTTACAATAACATATTAAAATTATATTAAATTAAAATAAAAAAATTTCGAAACGTATGTTTTTTTTATAGGTAGAATTATATCATAAGAATTTATTTTTCTTAAATACTCTTATATTTGTAAAATAAAATAAATTAATTATAGAGATAATTAGATAATAAATAAAATAAATTAGATAATAAAGAAAAAACTTTATTGCAGCCAATCCAGTAATATGTGAATTAGGGAAATGTCACTTATCACCTGAATATAAAAAAAATGATAGATTTTTAATGGTTTTCGTTATTCTTTTTCGTTATTTTTTTCTTTTGTTACATTTGATTTTGTATATTTTTTAAAATTTTGTGTTAAACTTACAAAAGGATCAAATATAAGATTTTTTTTTTCTACTTGGTCCTGACTTTTTTCTTTTTAAAGTTTTTTTTTTTTTATAAGTATTACACACAGTTGTTTTATTTAGACTTCTTTAATATTACTATTAACTATCATCGATATTATAGGGAACGAATGGAATTCTCTCTCGTTTGCTCATTTTATGTTCTATACATGATTTGTTTTGTTTTGTTTTTTTACATTATTATGATGCAATTGCAAGCCTATTGATTACACATACGTTTGCAATAAAAATCTGATTGTAATGCAATAAAAATCACTGATCTATGCAGTGATAATCGTTAGAACAAATGAAATATTCAACGATTTTATCATTCAACATATAATTAACATTTAGCTTTCCAATTTGAAGCGTTCTCAAATTCCGGAAGTATTTTTAGTAATTTACATTTAAAAAATTACCTAATAATAGCCTTGTCAATAACCATCATTGCATTTGTTTATTCAAAGAAATTTACTAAACATTTTGTAAGGTAGCGTGATTAATCAAGATTTCAAAGACTTCACATCAACAACCCTTCATTATCGTCTACCTTCAATCAGGAAAGAAAGAATGAAAAAATAAAAAAGTCAAGCATTTCTTCCTTCTTCAACTTTTAATCTATGCTTGACTAGTTTTTCAAAGGGCACAACTTCATTAGAATGTCAATATGTCGATTACCATAAGCTTGCAGTCTAATCCTCTTGCAAACAGGAACATCAAAGCAGGCGTCCATTTGCGAAGATAGCGGTACAAATGAGCATCCAGGAAGCTGCTAATGCTATTCTGACAGGGTAATGATGCCCCATTAGCTACCCTGCAGGTCTTCCTTCTCTTACAATCAAATTCGGAAGTATACACATAAACTTATTGATTTGTGCACTCTTTGTTCAATTGGAGTTAATTTTCATAATGATATAAATTTTTATCTCATAAATAAGACGGAAAAACAGAAGAAGAAGCAGGAAATGCAATTTCATTCTTAATGAAAATGTAACTCAGCACGGAAGAAAATAACAAAATAAAAGATTCTGAAAGAACTTGAAGCCTACTTTCCTTCAAATAATTCGGTTTTGTTTTGTTGGTTTTTTTTTTGTTTTTTTTTTGGGGGGGGAGAATAATAGATAAAAAGGTCCGTTGTTTTAATTATAATTTCTGCTGAATAAAAACAGTGCATATTGGTTTTGGTTATTGGAAAAAAATAATGAAATCAGCAGACATACAAAATTACTAAGCGCATAATATCCTTTAAGACTTCGATACAAAATTCCACTATTTTGGGTTCTAATGTTTTTCTACGGAAATTTTCTGACCTTTTTTAATAATTTCTCGACGATGAATTCACATGGAAAAAAATGTAAAAGCTAGATTGTCTTTTGTATTAAATCTCCATACCAAATTTCAAGAAGATTCATCCATCGGTTTCACAATTAGTAGATATACAGATATACAGTTTCGTAGGCAGATACACGAACACAAATACAACAGACCCACAGATTTGATAAGCTTCACTTTTCAAGGAAAATAGACTAAAAGAAAGAAAAATTTGAAGAGATTATTGCTTCTTTGGGCTTATTATATCCGATTTCTGAGATGTCTATTAGGTTGGTAATTATTCAGAATGAGAGAATTCCTAAACTCTTATTAAGGCGTATTCTTAATTTACAAAGTAATAATTCTAAATTCTTTTTTGTTGTTTAATTCTAAAATCTTTTTTATTATTTTTCTTCAAAATCCTTTTCAGTTTCTGAATTCAAAATTTTTTAATTAGATTCCGAGAATTCCTTTTGACTGAGAAGTCACATAAAGAATCACTAGACAATTTCAGAAATTAAAAACATTAACAGCATTTCAAGACTCGTCAAGCAAACAGATCCAAAAATTGTAGTTCTTAGTACTTTCTGATTCTTTTTGAAGTGTGTTCTCCGATACGGAAGTACGTTCCCAAATACTTTGGGACAAGGTACGTAAGGGACAGAAGAATCTAGCTTAGTGTTGGGAGTTTTCCTTCTCATCTTGGAATAGATACTAAGGAGGCTTTTCTTGCGTTCCTCAGGGATCAAGAAACCTGAAAAGAAAATTAAGAAGCATCCAAACATGAAAGGTAGAAAACATCCTTCCTGGGATTCGAACCCAACTCCAGACTCATGAGCCTCGTGGCGGGGCGCCGTCTCGACCACAAAACTATAACTCAACGGCTTCATATCTTCAGAATTGTCAAAAACAAAGAATTACAGTTTTGATGATTTAAAATGTTTAAATTTTTAAAATTGATGCAAATCTGAAAAACGTGAATTAGTTGTGAAATTAAATTATTAATCTTCTCGACTATTAGAAAATAAGATTTTAACGTATATAATTTTAAACTATAAAAATCAATGCGATTTAGATAAAAAAATACCGTAAAAATTTGTATTTTTTTATAATATTTCCCTTATTATTTATATTTAGCAAGAATCTAGTTTTAATGTAAAACCAGAAACAGAAATTTAAAAATTACTCATTTGTTTGACTATCAATTTACTTTATTGATACAATAATAGTTTGTTATCCAAATAGTTAGTTATTATAGTTAAAAACTACGTATTTGATAGTTTGAAATGCGAAATATATTGACCTGATAATCTCTTTCAATACTTCAGTATATATTTATATCAGGAAAAACTCAAGAAGAAGCATTATTTTTCTATCAACATTTAGTTATTACTAAATATTTTTTTTTTTTGTAAATTAAAGTTCTTTGCTTCGGAGATATATCAATTAATGTAGTAGTATGTATTTCATGCATTTAGCTTCTTCTGGAAATACTTTTGATTCAGTTGGACAATTGAAAGGCATGACCCACATACGGGTGCATTGCAGAATAATTCTCCATGAACAATTCTGAGTTGGAAGTAAATAAAAATTAAAGAAAAAGAAAAATTACACAGCAGTCTGATATCTATTAGCCCGCTACCTGAAAATCTCACCTATCTAAAAATCGTATGGTTTGCTTTTCTTGACTGCTACAAGCAATATTCCGTTTTGAAAGTGCTACAATTCCATAAATCTGTCAGAGGGGCTTCATATCCTTTGCAAATCGCGCAGAAAAGATGATTCATGTCGAGTAAGGTTTCCATTTATAACGGGTGGAACGAGTGCTTCTCAGCGTTGTCCGTGCTTAATGCCATCTTTAAAGTCTCGCTACCAGGAAACCCTGACGCTTTCTTGGCAATTTATTCTTTTTTTACGAGTTCTACACTTGAATACATGAGATGTGGGAATTAAAACTAAAAAAGAAAAAAACCCTTGAAGCTTGTATCTGCAGAAGTTTTCATATACATGGATAACAACCATTAGACTCAAACATATTCTATCTAATCTAAATTCTATTGTTCTTTTTTAAGAGAGTTCTTGTATTCGAAAGGTATTCCGTGCATAAATAGGACAAGCTATCTCTTCAAACATCACTCCCACCTATCCAATTATACTGGAGATTTTACTGTTCTTGGATGTAATTTCCAACGCTGTTCCCAAAAGTGATTTCCATTGTTCTGTAAGTATCAGAACAACTTTGGCAACTGTGTAGGCGCTTTCATTCTTTTTAATTTAAAGTTAAAGAAGTGGATACGGGATACCGTTCTCTCGTCACTACGACCCAACTTTAGACATAAAGCTTAAAGGACGTGCGAAATAGAAGGCGTAAAAAAGCTAATGAAATTTTCACTTGAAATTGAAGATTTAAATTGTCTTGTTTGACTGTTATTAGAACAATGAATGCAAGGACACAATCGAGAACAATCCAGTTCTTCAGATTAAATATTATTCTACTACCAATAAAATGATCTTTACTTTATTCTTAATAATTTATTTCTAGTTTCCATAATAAGTTTTTTTAGGAATACCCAACAAATTCATTATAACCTACAAAGCTACAGAGTTACTTGAAAATATTTTCAATGTAAATTTAATTCGAGCAAATACTACATTGTTGTTTTTAAATCGAATTGGAGACTGTTAAGATCGACCTAAGAAAACTCGGATATCTGGGAATGCACTAATTGTTATGCACTAAGAGAAGTTTGAATGACATATGTCAGAACACATCATTCAAGCAATTTAACCAAATTCATCCATTTCTTTTTTTTAAGTGAATTGTTTAAAACGAATAATCCAAAAATTGATTATATCATTTATAATTATGATCAGAAAACCTGTTACATAAACATAACCAAACAACTACCCAAGAATGGTATTTTGAATGACCTTTTTTTCAAAACAATTTATCTTCGATGTAAGCTAATTGGGACGACATTTCGTCCCGATATGACCTTTCTTATGATCCAAATAAGCAGGATGTCTAGATTATGACGTCTATGTTTAAGTAATGGGGTTTGTTTGTTTTTTTGTTTCTTTAATTAAGTAGTCACAAATTGATCATATCTTAAAACTTTAAAGATATTTGTCCTCAGCGTAAAACAAGTCTTACAAAAGCTCTTATTTTAGTAATAGGGGATAAAATTACATCAACCTTTCATGTATAATGTCAATTAAATGAATTGCAATAAATACCTCGACCAATATGAACATAAAGGCAGATGAAAACGAATGAAGCTCCGTTAGCGTGAATAAAACGAATACGTGTTCATCTGAATAGTGACAGAAGTAGTCCAGTTACTAATTGAGGACGTAAACAATCGCCTAACAATAAACGAAAATTTGGAGACGGACATGGTAAGTCAATTAATGAACCATTGTTTCTTGCTCATAAGAAATTTTTTTAAGAGTATTAAAGAAGATATTTATACGTAATGATGTTACGGTATATTTAAAACATATGTAGATTTGAGAAAATTCAATAATAATTTTAAATAGTGAATGTGTTTTTGATATAATCATTAGGAAGATAGTTTAATTTAAAGTATAGGCTTTGGATGTTAATCATAAGTTTTTAATATAGTTTTATAGAAACACGAAAAAAACACCAGTAAATAAGGTTTGTTGGTTTGTTTCAAATTTCTACGGAAATTAAAAAGATAACATTGACACTAATGCATGCTTTCTTGCTGTTAGATCATCGTAACCATGAATTTTAAATATCACTGCCTATT
Organism: Thereuonema tuberculata; assembly: GCA_023159025.1. Classification (NCBI taxonomy): domain Eukaryota; kingdom Metazoa; phylum Arthropoda; class Chilopoda; order Scutigeromorpha; family Scutigeridae; genus Thereuonema; species Thereuonema tuberculata. The sequence goes on along the minus strand of JAFIDM010002131.1, from coordinate 50,755,623 downwards.
GTTACGTGCTAATAGATTAAAAGCAACGAGATTGTCTAGGTTCAATAATTAATATTTTTCAATTAGAACTAAAGAAATCTTCTGCAAAATAACAAAACAAAAAAAAATCCCTCAAAAATTATGGATGGAAATAGTGTAATCTCTGGTTTTAATTTTAATAATTCTTTTAGTTTATAGAGCATCGGAATGCAAATGAATTACAAAAAAAAAGGTAAAACAGGAAAGAAAAACAAAGAGCGGGAAAAAAATAAACAAAAAAGCCTACAGAAAACTGTAAATGTTTTTGAGCGGCTGAGAAAACACGTACACCAGCGCATGTACAACCCACCGGACGTTGGTTAATTAAAATCCACTTGATTTATAGGTTCTCATTTGCATGCGCGTATGCCTGCTTTCGTTTCTTTTATCTCAACAACGTTTGTTTTATAATATAAAAGGTTTCCCATTCTTTTACCGAACAATAGATTGCCATTCTTTAAAAGAGGCATTCCTGCGCAACAACAGAAACTGGAGGGAAAAAATATAAATAAACGGGAAAGCTAACAAAAGAAAAACTTTACGATACAGGATTTCTTTGATATTTGGAGAGCACGTTTCATTAAAAGGCGCCACAGGGATGTTACTTTCCCGCCAACGAAGTTGTGAACCACGGGAGAGTTGCTGGTATTTGAACTGCGAGTAGTTGGTGTTGTAGCACTAGGTTTCGGAAGAGAATATTTATTTTTGCTTGTGGTAACTGAATGATCTGTTTCACTGTTTTCTTCTCCTGCTTCTTAATTTGATTTGAGATGCGGAGGCAGCTGTACCATTCCTAGCCGCGGGGACCCACATTTGCAAGAGGTAGTGCAATTTTTTTCTCGAACCATTTAATTCCTCTACAATGTGTAATTTGGCATAATGGAAGATGTATACAAAGTATTAGAAAAAGAAAACTGGATTTTTCAGAGTGAGTTTCTATCACGTGATCTTTGATTTCTTTTCAGTGATTGATTTAGTCAAGATACGCATTTTTTATGGATTTTTGAGATCATTTGTCAGATTCAACTTTCCTCTTGCTCGAGGATTTCGTGCACGAATTCAACGAGCATTATTCAACCAAAACAAAAATAACTAATGCAATAACTTTCGTATATTTTGGTTGGATCGTAAATAAAATGCTCCAAAAGAAAACGGTATTTCCTTGACAAAAATTAAATGAGATAAAACAGTTATGAAATAAATGGAACTAACAAAAAAAAGAACCTGTTTCGAGGTTTCTGAAAGTTGATAAGTGTCAGAAAATTCACAAAGACTGTTTATATGAAAGCGTCTGTAGGGTTTAGTTTTGCTTGGTTTTTTGTCCATTAATATATCGTGATAATTATATTGTGGCAAGTTTTGGTCTGTATCCTTTACCTATACATCAAACTCAATGATAAAGCTAATAAACCTAAACTTCCTATTCGATTTTCAGAGCATCAGGGAAAGTACATTTTGGATTATCGTGATTACAGATGGATTGACATTAGTATTTCGACGTAAATGTCGAAAACTCTTATTCTAATTCGCTTCTCTCTCTTAGCATTTATTCTGAAAGAAGTTAAAGACGTACATAATTCATTATTAATTATTTCTGAGCTTGGATATATTGTTTCTTAGTTTATATTGAATCTTTGCTGATTGGTCGAATACCATCAAATATTATTCCTTACTTGATTTCTTTATTTTTATTTTTTTCGCTTTTTCTTCATTAATTTTTACCATGCTTCTTCTATTTGTTTTTTTGCACAATGACTTTGTTCTAGGTGATTTTTTTTTTGTTTTTGATGATTTTGATATTTTCAGAGACTTACGACTGCAATGATTGTGAAACGTTCTTATTTTTTGAGATCATGATTGCATGCCAAACTCTAATATCTTTTTCTGATACGATACTATTCCTTTCTAACGGTTTTTACGAATCCTATTATTGTTGTCCTTTTTTTTTTCTTTTTTGGGTTAATTCCTTGTATTAGAACCAGCAAGTAATTCATATTCTTTATAACATCGAAAACTCCTTTCTTAACCATCACCAAAATGATTATCCTCGAACTTCTGACATTAACATTATTCAATTAGAATAATAAAATGTTATTCCAATAAAATTACGGAATAATTTAATTTCATAAAATTTTGATTCATTTGTGTTACTTTTCATGTAAGATTACATTATAATTTGAATGCAATGTCACGTATTAAACAATTAACTATTACAGATTTCATCATTTGTTCCAAAGCTTCTTGTCCTTTGTATTTTCCTTTTGGGAGGAAATAGGCTGTCACTTGAGCTGCCTTTCTAATTGGATACGAGGGGGAAAGCCTTTCAATGCGCTGCTCATTATTGACAAGATATCTGAGAATAATCCTAAACACCATTTTAAAATTTTAGACTGAGATTACGAAGTTAAAAGTTAGAAGGAGTCACTATTTCATGAGTTCGATTAAAATTAACTGTTACATTTAAGTCTAAAATATTTCAATTATAACCTCTATCATTAGTTTTACAAAAGGCAGTGTTATTCAGTTTTAGAAAAATTGACTTTGAATTATGTGTAACTAAAGGGAAGATCCGGCGTTGACCGGAATACAGGAGTGAAAGAAGTAACAAATGAATAGGTCATCCGTTTTGTACTTACTGAAACCGAAAAAAAATTAATAATTTAAATGTTCTTCTTCCTAACTTGATGTAGGTGTCAATCACTCCATTTTTTTGCCAGAATTCTCGGAAAGTATGAATCATATCTAGATCAACTAATTCCGATTCTAATTTTTAATTAATGACCGCGCTAATTTGCGTTTTAATAACTCAAATGAACTCCGAATGGATAGCAAAAGGACAAACCTGATACATAATGTGCTATACAGATGCAGAGAATAAGCCTACATATTTTCCGATATTTTATTCACGAAGTTTAATCAAAAGATGTTGTACTTGAGGGAGTCAGTTATTTACAATTTATTTCTTCATTTTCAATACACAGAACTGTTACGTTATACTATTACGTCTGTACTCTAATGTGACCGCATCCAAATGATTTTGAAACAGTTCTTTTAAGGTTTTACCTGATTATCTAATAGATAAAGGTTAAACAAAAATCCATCATATTATGAATAAGTAAAATTCGTAAACAATGCAAGAAAGTGTATGAATTTGAAAAGAAATAAAATAATGAAAATGACTAACTATTAACATTTTACATGATTTTAATCAAAGCCTAAGTAAAAAAAAAAGCAAATAAGATAATGGATTTTGAGAAGGATTATTTACATCGAAGACGAAAAAAAAGTATTAATTATATATTGTTATTATTATCAAGATTACAATAGTAAAGAAAAGTCCAACAGCTTCCAAATATTCAAAGGCATTTAAAGACTTTCCAAGGATTCCTTCATCATTTAAGATTTACTTTAGAACCACAGAACAATACCTATAAAAGGGATATCAGATGAAATTTTAAATTGGAAATTTTGAACAATATTTTAAATTAATTAATAATTAATTAATTAATTAATACAATTTTGTGCCCTATTTTTTTTTTGAAAAGCAACCCACGTGTGTGTGTACTCTATAATTACTGAATGATTTTCTTGAAACTTGATACTCACATTTACGGACAAATGAAGAAATATCTTTTGTATATCAAAATGTCTTCTTATGAATTTTTGTACAGAACTTTGCAGTGACAAAAATTTCCGTACAAATGCACTCGAAGCGAAACAGTTGATTACTACTGGATTTTACAACTATCATCAGTAGCAATCCTTTTAAATTTATGCGCAATGGGATTTGATTACAATTAAGAAATTTTTAAGACTTAATCAGTTTTTATGAAATGAAGAATTTTATGTTGAATCCTACTCGGCAGATATAATAATTTACAAATACGTAAACTTTTGGTTTCACGCATTTAAGAAAGAGAATCAATATTTCCAGAAAAGCATACCGTATTTCAAAGTCTTGAAGGAATATCTCTTTTTAAATTTTACTACCTCTACAATTGTTTTATTCAGATTCCTTTCTGTACATTTTTCAATTATCACTAAAATATTTCCTTTTCTAAGTTTTGTAGTAATAGATTATGGAATTTTGTAAGTGATGTTATGGTTACATTCACTTGAAGCGTCAAAGTGTTCGGAATATTTGGCTTCGGCAGGTCCGGAACAGAGTGGAATAGTGGGTGGATCAGAGAGTCGTAGCAAGCATCGTAGAACAGATCCCAGGGAGTAAAATGAGGCTTTCCGGACCTTTCACTTCCCCAGTTGGGAGTAGCGCTGTCCCATTTGGTCTCATAGGTTAAACAGCGCTGGTAGTAATGGCGTCATTCTGGTTCTGACTTGTCATTTCCTTTCCCATAAAATGTTGAATTTTCGATCGCAATTGAAAAGCGTAGGTACTTCATGCCAAAGAGGTCTTTGATTGAATTATTAAAAATAGGAAAATATTAAAATTACTTCAAGTAGTAATGACTGATCAATTGTAATCAGTAAACTATTTTGCAATTCTATGAAATCTTAAGTTGAACTTAGTGGTATAGCTTTTAATTTAATGTTAAAAAATTAAGTCAAAATGAAAAATTAATTTTAAATTAAACTTAGAAAATTTAATATTAGATTAGTTTGTTTTTTTGTTTCCACTGGAAACATATTTAGATACAGATTTTCAATATACTTGAAAAGTTTTGTCAGTGAGTACATTGAATTGATTTATTAATGTTCGTATAAGCTTTTAAAAACTGAAAATAGTCCTTCAGCAAATTGCAACCCCAAATACTAGATTTTAGAATTGTTGAAACTAGATAGATCTGTCATTTCCAATGGTAGTTGCCTAGTTCAATTTTTCATATTAGATGATACAGATGTAATAAAACATTGATTGCCACATTTGCAATCCGAAAGTTTGAAAAACATAAAATTGAATAGATTGCAGTGAACTAAAACTCAACTTAACGTGATCAATCCATAAACTAAATTTTTAGATTGCAATATATAGTCTTCGACTAACGAGTTTCAAATCCGGAAAAGGAAAGATGTTCTCATCGGAAATATGTATTTTCATATTTTGTAGCGAAATCATTAAGTCATGAAATGCTATTAAGTCAGGCTGTATGCCAAATTGCCTGATTTAATGGTTAGAGACAGACAGAAAATTGGAAACACAGCTTCCCGTCAAAGTTCATGTGGCAAAAGAGATTAAGGTTATGTTAATAATTTTATGAAGCCAGGTAATATTAGGGAAGAGGACCAAGATCTTTCAAAATATACAACAAGTAAAGATGAACACTTGTTGAATAGCAGCCATTCCAAAATATCTCAGCTAGATAATTTTATGTAATAGATCTCTTTAGGCCATGACTTTCGAGATTAATCAAGTTATGGGCTGAAAAAGTGTAAGCGTTACAAAAGACAATCTGCAATGCTATGTACTTTCTCATTACAGCTCAGAGAAAAGGCCATTTAAATTGGAACAATGTACGTTTTATTTTTATAAATTAAATGTTATTTGATATTAAAATAATATGACTAAAATTCTCTTATAACATTTTTTTTATTATTTTATTTTGCAAATTTAAACATTACAGCCCTACTAGGTATACTCATGTAGCTACTCATGTAGCTGTGGTGTAGGTGCTGAGTAGTTAACTATGGTTGTTATTTAATAAATAGTACATAATTACTGTGTTTAAAATATTACATAAAAAATAACAAGAGTAACGTGAACAGGCTATAAAATAAAACAAGATATAAAGATATAGTTCCATTATCTTTTTGTTTTATATGTTCCAAATTATATTTTCGTTGACTATTTTTTCTATTAGAAGATTTTTTTAATTTTTTAATTTTTTTTAACATACATCTCAGGATCTAACTGGCTGAACAGTTTCCTTAAAATCCTGTTATTGTATCTTAGGCCGTAATTATTTTTTTCGATTTTTATACCATGTAGCTTGCTTCGAGTATTTGTTACATTAGCAACTGTAAAGTATACTATAAATAATTATATCATTATTTACAGTATAAAAGTGTTTTGTTATTAGCATATTCGGAAATGTTTTCGCATTTTACCGCTCCGTGCTTAACTTTTGGAAGTGAGTGCCTGTTAACTTATTAATGTAATTATGAGGAACAATTGATTACATTAATAAAATTGTTTTCTTTTATAACATAAATATGATGTATATTTTCATATCAAAACTGCAAACTTAGCTAGAAAAGAGATTTTGACTAATATTTAAAATTTTATGAAAATATTATGAAATTAATATTATGAAATATTATGAAAATAATATTATCGGAGAAAAAAAGAATTAAACAGAATTTTTAGAAAACTTTTTTTTTTTTTTTAGTTTTTGATTCTAAAACAAGCACACGTTTGACCGCCAATCGAAAAACTAATTGAAAACTATTTAACTTTGAATACTGACATTATCGAGCTGTCATAAATAAAATTCTATTGATTTAGATATAAGCTGAACAATAAAGCAAAACGGAGCTAGTTAAGAAAGGGATCTTGATAAACTGAAAAGTATTCTAAAATATCAATTCAACTGGTGGATATTGAATTTTGCTGGAGGGAAAGTGAATCGAGACATTTTTAGGCTTATATACAGAGCGTAGCTCATAGCAGAAAAAGCCTTACATTCCCGCTCTGTCTGTCCGTCAGTCGCGAGAAATTCATATCTCAGGAACAACAAATGCTACAGACATGATCTATACTTCGTTAAAAAGAGCTTGCCAAGACTTGCTCATAACCGTTGAGAACTCGTTTCTAGTTTGTGTGATTCTCAAAGTTATATGTCTCCTCTAGAATTTAATCTTAATTTATAAGTTTTATTAAAATATAGTAGATTCTAAAAAAATATCTCTTCATTTCAGTCTTCTGATTAGTAATCAGTAGACTAATATTCCCGTTTTGTCTGTCCGTCTGTGGACAGGTATCATTAGCAACAATCACAATCGCATCAATCTCTTCTTGAAATAAATCTCTAAAAAGATTGGTCTATTTTTATTATAATGGTATCTCTGAAATGTATGGAGAGCTAATTCTTCTGTGGGTTTTGGAAGTTGGAAAGTTTCAAGATTTAATATTCATTCCGTATAGAAGCCGTGGGGCACTGTGCGATTGCTGCTGGGATTGTTGCTCCTACCTTGTTTATATTACAGTACTAGGCAAAATAAACATTTTGAATCATTCCACGTCCCCACGCGATAAGAAGGCGTGTCCGAACATCACGGTCTATTTGAATATAGAACTGTATAGTAATTGGTATTAAGTTTTGAATAAGTGGAGGCAATAATGGTTCTGAGTAGAGAAGAAAAAGTATTTTTTAATAGAATATCATACGCGTTCATACGAAAAGTGCTTCCCTATCATATCAGCTGTGGCGTGACTGCAGTTTCTTCATGAAAACATTCATGACCGTGTCATCTCAAGTTCGCAGAATTTCCATATCCTTCCCATTGCGCGATGTTACTCCACCTGACGCGTATCTTTGTGGATGTTGAAGCAGTTGGCATTTCACAGTAAGCACCTAACACTATTCAGAAACTCAAGGAGTTGCTTTTCAAGAAGTAAAGCTTCCTTGAAGAAGCTGCATGCACAACACAGCGAAGGTCTATTGAATATCCCCGAAACGATGATTGTAGTAATCCGAATGATCAGGAAGTAATCTAGACTCAACCAAGTAGTTTTTGAAAGAACATAAAGCTTACTTTCTTTAAAGTGTTGTCCTTTAATTTGTTTTCTTATTTTTTTTGAAAGGAATTAATATTACAAAAAAACTACGTCTACTTTTTAAATTACAAAATTTATAATTTTTGCTGAAATTATCCATTTTCTGAAGAAAAAAAGTTTTAATCCTCATAACTTTACTTAAGTTGTTTAAATCCGATTAACTTTAATCATATCAAAGCACGCGGAGATAATGATTAGGAAAACGATTCAAACCCATTGGTAGCCATCATTCCTTCTGTTCAATACTTTTCTATGTGAATTTTTGTCACCATCACGCGATGATTTGTCAAATAACAAATGTCAAATGCAAATGTTAGATCGTCTTTTTGTCCTTAAATATCCATACCAAGTTGTAATAAGATCGATTCAGTGGTTCAAAATTTATTAACCGTGATTGCACGGAGACTTATTTGATGAGCCTCAAACATTCCTAGGAAAATTTAATGAAAATTACTCTAACCCAACCAATGTAGAAAAACATGTTTGAGAACTGGGGTAAGGTAAATTAAAGGTATTTTTATTATTTTGATTTGTTTTTCATCTTCACTGGTACGTAATTGTCTGACTTACTTCGATATTTACGGCTTGTTCGAAGTTTTAAATACTAAAGTCCCAACTAAATAGATTAATTTTATAAGTAGGTTTTGCCAGGAAAGAGACGCAGAATTTGTTAGAAATCAGAGCTGAGTTGCCTGGGTTTTATTTATTTATTTATACAGCGATATGATGGAATTGTCTGCGAAATATCGCCGTATGAAGTTTATATAAGAATCATTACAAGAATAATAAAAAGAGGATATATAATATAAAATAATAGAGGATAAATAATATAATTATACATTCATTTTATACAGTAAAGTTTCTAACAGTCGCGAAAGAAAATTGATTATTCTTTATTAGATGTTTTTAGTAAATTTTTAACAATATTTTTACAATATTCATAGTAGTTAGTTGATTAGTATTATACAAGTTTAAGATTTCATTATAATTTTTAATTATGTAGTGCATTAATCTTTGTCTGAATGGCAAGATTTTTATATTTTGCTTCAGTCCTCCCTTTTGTTGATTGTAATGTTAAAGATAATTGTAATTAAGACATACGTATTGTTTTTTTCTATTAATCTACTAAAAGTAATTCTCGTTGTAGTAGTTACTTGTATTCAACAATTTCATTTGGAGTACATTATGTAAAATAGATACCGTTGAATAGATTCACCAATATATAAAGAGTATATGTAAAATTTTTACTCAGATGTCAAAACGTAAAGGAAATTCTAAAAAACAAAAATATTTATATTGATATCTAAGGACGATGCCAATATCTTGGCGCTGAAAGTAATACTGTTCTAAGGTTTGAGTGAATCCAATTTATTGACACCAATTTTCGGTGCAATTGAAACAGGTGATTTTTCCGAGTTCTAAAGCAAACGAATCGGTGATCCTTTGAACGGAGCGAACAGAATTACGAGACAGGAAAGAGGGTCGGGGAATTAAGAAATGTGCTTCCGTTCTCCTGTGTTAATGGATATTGAGTGTTACAAATGAGGGGCCGGCGTTGTCGATTTTAATGAATTTCTCTCTAATGATCTTCTGTTACCGGAAGGATTCGGAGGTGGAACGACTGACTACGGCGCGCCTTAATGAAAGCCCGTGCACGAGGTATCCAAAGTTCGACTTCCCTTCTTGCTCTTAACTCCATTAATAATGCATGTGCAATCGTACGTCACGAGAGCCGCCAGCTTCACAATAAAGAGGTTGTGTACATTCAAAAACACATGCAGTATTAAAGCAGGGGCTACTAACCGCAGAGAACTGCATAAACTAACAGCAAGCCGAGCCATTGGCGAACAACTTTCAACTGAATTACTACCTAAACTTTCTCGATATTTCTTTTTTCCCTTCATTTGTATATTTTTACCTTGCACATGCAGATTGTTTTCAGAGTCAAGTCACATTTCCAGCCTGTTTTCTACTTCAAGATAATTAATATTTATAAAGTTCAGTAATTTTATTCAAAGGTAAAGAAAAAGAAACTTTCATAAAAAAAATTCAAATACATCCCTAAGAAAGTAACTTAAAAAAAAAAAAAAGAATTTATAAGTTTTAGGCTTCCAATGCTCTTTTAAGCTGAATTCACATTACAGTATTTTTCGGTTAAAAATATAATAAGATGAAAAAAAAAGCGAGCTTAAAGGACTGAACCTATTTGATTTCACTATTTGAAAAATGTTAAACTATTTCTAGTGTTCTTTTACCATGCTTTTATTAACTCACACTGTCTGGTTTCTGGGTCAAATCTTGTAATCAATTTTTAAGTCACTTCCCATCTTTTAATGATCTAGAAATTTTGCACACTTGCTTATGTCTGATGACAATACAATAATATATCAGAAAAATAAAATGATTGAATTTTGAAATGACTTGTCATTCTTGTATTGATAGAGTTTTCTGTAACAATGCATATTTACGTTCAAATTAATAATTGGAATTTTCTATATTAATCGATGTAATCTAATAATACCTATCAACATAACTATCAACATAATCAACATACTTTAATCATTATATGTAATATAATTATAAACTATCAAAACGTTATTCTGTCTGTCTTAAGACTTTCAGTTTTTCTAATTGTGTGACCAAACTATAAGAGATAGATTGGTAATGCAAATGGATGAAATATAGATCTTTTTAAGACAAACAAAATGCTACAAAAATCTTTCGAAAAAAGTTTTTGGTCTCCAAGATGTCGCCTTTCAAAAGGTCAAATTTTGATTTTTTTTCTCAATTAAAACGAAAAGTATAAAAGTTGGAAGAGAACATTATACTGAGAAAATGTTGGTATTTGAAAGTTCTGTTGAACGATATATCAGTCATTCACAAACGTTTCTGCGTTTCCAAGATACATGCAAAAATATGATTTTTCGCTTTAAATTTTTCGTGTGTGGCGCCAACCCGCAATGCATCCGAGTTATCCGGAGAAGCCACAACGGGCTGGGAAGTCGTATATTCTCCAACGATCTCAATATTAATTTGCTAAATAAATAAAGTTTGTTTTTTAAATGCTGTATATGCAAGGGTTCCGGAGCGAAGCGACGGTACCCGGCTAGTTCTTTTTGTATATTATAGAAAACTTGGTTTATAAAAGTTTTTTAACCTTAATTATTTGTCTTTTGTGTTATTATTCCTGTATTTTATTAGTTAATAAAAAGGACTTAATAAAGTTAAATACAAAAACTCTTCAAGAACTAAAAATTTGATAAATGTTTTCCAAAAAAGAAAGATCCTATTGGTCAGCAATTTTCAAATGCCACAGCCCATTTCATTTAGGCACTCTACTGTTCTGACGTAACTATTTTGAATTTATATAATAACTACCTGTATTAAGTCTCAGGTCGATCCTGTAGCTGGAATCCCCACTGCTATTCTCCATGAAGTATTCGACTATCAGAGGCTCGACGTATGAATTCTGTATGTGCCATTTGATTATAGATGTCATGATGATAGAATAAATAAAAATACCTAATTGTAGTCTAATAGTTATCAATGTTAACTAATCGGAATAAATCAGTTGCAAGGCAGAACTCGACAAAATAATAACCTATTAATCACGGAAAATTATTGTTATTGTGCACGTTAAATTATTTTTCTATTAACTTAATAATCACGTGCACGTTTTGCAATGAAAATTTTGGAAAATCTTCAATTTTCCAACTTTCTTCTGTTAAGTCTAGGCTTTCAAGCGGTCGCGTCGTCATAAATTAGCAATGGGTCAAAAATGCTGAAGAATATTTTACTGGCTTATTTGGAACTCTGATACCAAATAAGATCTCAGAGCTTTTCTCTATTTAAAAATAACTTTTGTATCGTTATTTAACGTTTCTTCTTTTTTCTTATCACAGATCATTTCGGGAAATTTCAGGAAAGTACACGAAATTTAGTGGTAGTTTATATTTCTTGTATTCCTTGGAATTTACTTAAGAATTGTTGGAAAAATAAATTATTTCTCGTAATAAAAATAGGCAACATTCGATTAATAGTGTTCTGTAATCATCTAATAATTATGAAGATAGGAATTGAACTTATGAAAGAGTACAAATCATATAGAATACAATAATCAATAAGATCAAAGAAGTAGCTACTAATGAAATGAAATACAGTAGAAGGTCCATTATATCCATTGACAATTAACCTTAAGTCCCTAGCCCTCCCTCGCACCAAGGTACAGTATCTACTTTCAGTGAATGTTTGTTATGTTGATTATGCTGATAGTTTTATTATGTTTATCGGCATTATTAGATTACATCGACTAATATAGAAAATTCCAGTTATTAATTTGAATGTAAATATGCAGTGTAACAGAATTATTCTTATTTTATCAGTACAAAAAAGACAAATAATTTTCAAAAGCCAATCATATTCTTTTATGCTTCATAGTTAAAAGTTTGCTTTCAGAATGATCGCCATTTATACTCTAGTTATAATAATTTTAATTGTAGATCTAACTATATTTTGTGTGGTGTAAACTTCACGTTTTAATGTAGTTGCATTATTATAACTTAACAGAACCATTCTTGGCCCCAATTAGTTCAGATAAATTAATTTGTGTAAAGTGATAGCCATTGATTAATGAAAAACTAGCTCCAATTATTTCTAGCATTTTGTAGACTTTCACACGTATAAGGGAAGTAAAAGAAGATTGAAAATGTTAGGTTAGTGAATTGAAAAAACATCAAGAGTCAGAGTAAAATAAATTGGGAAAAGAAATTCTTTTCCAACTTTATTTAATATACCTCCGTTATGAGCCTGCTTTGCTTTGTTAGTAGTCTACTCTCAACTGATGATCTATTCATAATAGATATTTTTATGAGAAAATGTTCAATTACATTCAAAAATTTAATAATAATAAATTATTAAATCAAAAACATGAAATTCCTTTGTTAACTAATATTTTTACTGTTAAGTAATTGTGTTTTATTTTTATCTGGTTGTTTTATTAATTATATTTATTATCTGGGGGCACGGCAGTGCCCCCGCCAAGACGAGCCGAAGGCAGGAAGGGCACTACGTACCTTTTCTGGAAGTGTTTCGTCGTATTTTCGAACCCTCATAGCTTCGGCCTAGATAATACTAGAGAGCTCAAATTTTCAGGATATGATGCAGTTACCAGACTAATGAAATAC
>JAFIDM010002131.1:50566312-50742290 GCA_023159025.1 Thereuonema tuberculata | reverse complement strand
GTATATGATATTGATATCACGTTTTTTGTTCATACTTAAAATGTTGTACTTTTTCTTTATTAATTTCTTTTGAAAATGTAACAAAAATGTTACGAAACATATATAAAAATTTTAATAAACAGTTTTCCCTTAAAATGTATCTTTTACATATAAATTATAGGATGCGATTTTTTTCAGTATTTACAACTGATGATCGCAATATTAGCTTGAAACAGCCAGTCTAGAGATGTCATTTATGAACATTGGTCTCACTTTTAAAAGTAAAATAAATTCTTTGGAAAAGCATATTTACTTATCTTATTTGATTCACCTTTTCTTTTATTTGATTCACCTTTTAAGAAGAGAATCACTTATCGTGTGATAATCACTTTTGCTTGATTTACGTGCTAAGATTACTGAGAAAAGGAATCTTTTCTGCATCTTTAAATGGAATAATTTTAATTGAGGTCTAAAGGCTACAAACAATACTGTTTACCATTCCAATCTTCTCTCCAGGGAGTTAATGTAAATTATGGAAAGTACAAATAATGATTTTTGGTTCCTGTTGCATGAGTGAGCTTTTACGCGTGTACTTCTGAAAAATTATTTCGATATATTTTGAATGGTTTATTTTAATGGCTTAAGTGAACGTAAGAATTATTAAACTGTCAGTCAAAATTAATTGCTGCTAGTGGTAACTGATGAAGTTTCCGTACATAAGACCTCTAAGATAAAAGAAACAGAAAAGTGGATATTAAACTGTACACTTTAAAAAAATTTACCTTCTAATCATGGAATTCTTCCATATTTAAGTAAATTCTATTCCTGTCTATGGATTTCACTGAAGTCAATTTGGCAACAACAAAAGAACAGGAAGAGTTGAAGAGAAGAATGTCAACATTGTTATAAGAAAGCAATGTCTAGTTTTTATTATTGATCCTGTAGATACCAGAATCAGTAGATATATCAGTTATACGAACCTTATACGTAGTAAAGTTTTTGCTTTGAAATTAGACAGATCATCTCTTTGATGACAGGAGGAGTTTTTCTATTTCCACTCAATAGCAAATTATAACTCTTCTTATACTTTCTTCTTCTAAACCTTTAAGGACATTACAAAAGTTTGAGGAAAACTCCGGATTCTGTGTTAGATATAAATAACAGATTTATAACAATTATAATTGTAGGTATAAAAATTAATTTAACTAAATCTTAAATCTCAATTCGATTAAAAATATGATATACATACAACAAGTATCGAGTAATAAAAGTAATAAGTTTAATAAGTAACATAGTAGTGAAATAAGACAATTGGAAAACATGTCTACAATTTAGCAATGGTATCATTCACAAATGTTTGATAATTACTTCCAAATCGAAAGTGTGCAGAAGTTCTTCCTATCCTTAATTTCATGGATGTAATGACTTTGGAATTTTTTTCAAATTAGTTCTGAAATATTTTTATTAAACGCATAATTTGATTATGCCCTTAATAACTTATAATGGAAACTACAAAAGGTTTGCATATTAATATGAAACATGAAAAAGAACAGTAAAATAATGTAGTATAACACAGCAGTAATTTAGTAACGTAAATAAATATCTACAGAAAATATAATGTGATAATAAAATATCCGTATTAGTTTACATAACTTTTTATATTTTTTTTTCCTTAACGATAAATTTTAAGGTATATACGATCAAATAAAAAAATCGTATATAAAAAGAAAATTTTATGCTACCTTACATGTCACTTTTAAATATAATTTATAAGACATTAAAATGAAAGTATCATATTTTTGTGGAATTCATTTTCTCACTTATTAAGCATTTACTGTCCTTCATACATTCCTTTCTTGAAAGAGTAGGAATGAAAATAAAGGGCTGTAGAATTAAGATACCACTAATCAAATTCCCTTAATACTTCGTTTTTAATTTATTTATTTTGATAGTAAATTGTTGAACCATTTAGGATATCGTAACATAGGTTGTAATTCACTTTGACAAACCACTCCATTTTGGCTGAAGCGTTTGGGAGTTATCACGTGGTTCCCCGCAGTCGGACACCATTAACTCTGAAGCCATTACTGCACTAAATACTACCTAATTGTGGTAAATCGGAAATTAACAGTAGTTTAGTGCTAAACGGCGTAGGTTCATTCCAACAATGGCCTAACCCTCAGAAGATTAAATATCAATAAAGAATACCTTAAATTATCAAAGCAAATTGCGCTGGACTTCAGGAAAAAATAAAGTGAACGCAAATACAAAATAATGTAAAAATAAATACATTCAATTTTAATTTTAAGAACAAAAAAAAAGTATATTCTACATTTAAATACAAAAAAAAAAAATCCCAATTTCATAATGATCGTTTTAGATAACAAAAAGGAAAAAAAATCTTAGAAAATTCTCGCTTTTCAGTCTTTAGAATATATTTGTAATTTTAAGAAGGATTTTTAATGTATATCATTTTTCAAGTAAAAAGTTGTCTGAAATGAAATACAATAAAATGCTTTGCACTACAATATAATTAGCTACAATATAATTATCTCCTATCATTCTACATTACTTTTGTAATTGAATAAATTAAGCATAAACTTCGTCATTTTTTTTTGTTAAGAAAAATCCTTTACTACACTTCATTTCAAAAGTCAACTATTCAATGTATTCGTACATTGCGACACTAAGTGGTACAGATAGGTAACAGAACAGACTGAAAAGTTGCGCTCCATTTACTATTTAAGGACTTTTCAAGTGTACCAAAAAATTATTATTTATACTGAAACAAACTGGCCTTCCCGGGCATTCAGACACTACCGTATTGGCCCGAATATAAGACGGCATTTTTTTCCAAAATCCCATCCACGAAAGTACTAATATTCTTATATTCGCAACCAAAGTTGGAGCACGCACGAAACCGAAACCAAAGCGTGCTTTGGCGCTGAAGCAACGCCACCTGGTCGCGTTGGCTGAAGTTGATCGTAGGCCTAACCAACATGCTCCAAAATAAAAAAAAAAAAAATATTCTACTTCGCTTAGTGGTGTTGTACTTTTTTGCAAAAATAGTTTAATTTAATTTCATAAATGACATTTCGTCAGCTTAGAAGTCACAGATTTAACGAAATATTACTGACATTAAGCCTATTACTGCAACCAAAAGTATTAACGATTTCATCATGAACTGGATGTGGGAAGATGATTTGTCAACAAACTTTTTTTTAAATAATTTACTAGAAATATTTGTCGAATTACGCCTCGTTAATAGGTATAACGTCTTATATTCGCGACCAATAGTTTTTTATCAAATCGGAGCTCAAAAAACGCCATTCGTCTTATATTCGAGCCGTCTTACATTCGGGCCATTACGGTAAGTATACCTGTTGCTTCTTAGCTTCTGTTTCAATGCTATTCTCGAGTTCCGTTCTTAAATAATGTTATCTTAAAGTGTAGAGGTAAGGTCGCGGATTCATATGCTTGAGGTCTTCGGTTCGAATCGGTTCAATGTATGTCTATCCACTTTTCTTTATTTTTATTTAAAATTTGAATTAACTGAGAAAGCTAAACTTTAAAAAAATCTCAAGGGTTTACAAGCGAAGTTCCGAAAGCCTACTTTTAAGCATATATCTATTTTTTTGTGTATGAGAAATGTGTGATTTTCAGGTTTCTTATCTGTTTCTTCATTTAGGTCCAAGTAAAAGCAAAGATAATCCAGTAATATAATATAAACATAATACAATAAACATAAATAAGGGAAAAAATTAGTATAGTTAATTACATATAAGTGATCTATTTGATAAATAATAAAAAAAGTAAATTACTTTAATGTATTTTCATTTTTTTTTCTGGCTTACGTTAGTAAAACGATTAGAAAGTGTAATTAACATCCTCTTTATTTATAAAATTTAAAAGTGGATGTTATTTACAACTTCAAATCGTTTTACTAATGTAAACCAGAAATTTAAAGAAAAATAATAATAAGAAAGTACATTAAAGTAAGAAAAAATAAAACAAAGTTAGGAAAAGAAGAAAAATAAGATGAAAGAAGAAATAAAAGGAAAAAAACAAACAACATGTAACAGATTCGAACCGAAGAACTCAAGCAATTGAGTCCGTTCCTTAGCGATCATGCTATCAGCTACAACTGAAATAAGATGGTCGCATTTCTAACATTTAAGCTATTGCCAAATATCATGAAAACGGGTTGGCCCCCGTAATATACAAGCAGTGACTTTTCCTTGTAAGATAATAGTAAGCATAGAAAAAGGAGCAAAGAATTAGCATAAACAGTGCCAGTTAAAAAATAAATCTTATGTAAATCTACATTGCAGATTAGGGAAATGAAATGTTTTTCCCAAAAGAAAAATAACATTGTCAATTACCTTAAATTAATTCATTTATGAATTTTTCAAGAATATCTACGGAAGCTAAAAAAAAAGCAAGCTCTACAGATATTTATATTATTATATAAATTATATAACTTAGTATTATATTTATCCACAGTGCTTTCAATATTTCATAACGAAAGAGTTCAACTTCTGTATTTGAACTTTAGTGTTTCGTAGCATTTCAAATCTTTATATTTAACATTTTCATAGAAATGTATTGACAAACATTAATCTACGCTTAATTTGGATAAATGTATTATAATTAGTAATTTCTAATCTGTGTCGTAGGTATGTCAAATAAAATGTTAGAAAATCATTTTCATTATTAGTAGCTTTAAAGAGAACAAATTATTTGAATTATGTGTAATTTTGGTGTTGAAGAAAACAAAGTGTAAAATAAAACATCTGTCATAAAGTGAGTTTATTATTCAGCAATGCATGACGTCATATTAGGAATTCTCGATTTCTCGAGATCCGTATTGTGTTTGTGATTGCAAAGCTATTAAAAATAAATGAAATGCTTTTAAAAGGAAATAACGTGGCTTTGGAGACATTTTTCATATAGCTCATATATACAGTCTTTAGTTACTCTTTGAAAGTATTTATCTAGCGAGATACAACTAAAATCGACTTCTAAAATAATCAAAATGTTTTTTATATTCAGTGTAATCAAATAATATGTAAAGCAATTCTATGTAAAAAAAAACCCAGAAAGAATTGAAATTTCAATATTAAAAAAAAAAAAAAAACTAAAAAAAACTAAAAATAAATTAATTATATTTTTGATAATTTTCAATCTCTTAGAAAGATTAAAAATAAGCCTGTACGATAATGCAATTAAAATTGGGCATTTATTCATTCCATTTCTGTTTTTATTTAATGATGAATGACAAATGACGACAATATTTTGTTTGAAATAACAAATCCTTATGAAACTTTTGTAAGCTACGACAAAAAAAAAATCGTTGAAGAATAAATAGAAGAATTCAAACATTTCATTTTAAGTAAATACTCAACTCAAATACGAAGAATTATCATCGGAATAGTAAGAACTTTTATAGGAGCCACATTGTACGCTTCACGATACTTAATAATATATGAAAGTTTTCCTTTTCTCCTATCCACCCCCTGTCTTCAGCAAAGCAAATTATGTGTTGTGATCTATTTATCCTAAGAAAATAAGGCTCATCCAATCAGCATGTGTGGATATGTCTTCTTAAAATTTTTCAACTGAATTTTTTTTTAAATTCTGCTTATATATTAAAAGAAAGAGACGATTTTACGTTTCTAGTTTATGTATTAAAAATTTCCATAGAAAAATATAAGGACCAAAACAAGGCTAATTCACTATTTTGGGTGCAATCATGTAAGTAAAATTTATTGGATTTAAACAACTAGAGTAGTATGAATTGACGTAAAAAATTAATTTAAAAAAATTAGAAAAATATTATTGTTTTTATTTATCAGGTATTAGTTTTTAAGAAAACGTAGAATTTTTTGTGGTTTTCCCGCGTTATAAAATAAATAAAAATTAAATACATTAATGTTAACTTGGTTAGGTAAAGTTAAGTAGATTTTCAATTCTCTCACGAACGTTTACTTTTTAAATCGATCAAGCATTTTTTATTGTAAAACTAACGATGCAATATATATTTATCAATAAATTACATAATATTTGGTCATAGAAAAATACTATCTTCTGATCAAAGATACTTTTTCAGTAACTGGTCCTTTATTGGAGAATATCGAAAAAATAAAAACAAAGAAAATATACTTTTTACATAATATATCAAATATTATGTAAAAA
This sequence comes from Thereuonema tuberculata, assembly GCA_023159025.1. Classification (NCBI taxonomy): domain Eukaryota; kingdom Metazoa; phylum Arthropoda; class Chilopoda; order Scutigeromorpha; family Scutigeridae; genus Thereuonema; species Thereuonema tuberculata. The sequence goes on along the minus strand of JAFIDM010002131.1, from coordinate 50,736,116 downwards.
GTAGCTTATTTTGCTTGATAGGAATGACAGTTTTCATATGCTGTGATACGCTGATCAAACAAATTTCTCGTATTGCTACGTTCTCACAAAAACAGCAATATAGTTAGAAGACATTGTGCGTACAACTCGGAAAAACATTGGCGTCCACATGCCAAATACGATGATCAAGAAGGTTGAATATGAGGCTAGAAATATTCTCCGTATTCCTATTTGCCTCCAACCTACTAACATCTTTTCAAGCATTTATAGCACTAACTCACGAACAATAGCTTCTATAAACATATCATTTTGGAGCAAGGCTTCGAAGATATTGATGAACAAGTACAAGCTGAAAGGCATAAAAATATTTATAAAGGAAGATTACTCCATAAGAAAAGAAGGAACCTGATAATAATAAAAAAGGTAAAAATAAGCAGCAGTTGTAGATGATAAATTAAATACAAATGATAGGATATGGGCATACGAAAGAATGTGTCTCAATCTCTCACTGAACTTTACATAATTTCATTATCATTCAATCAAATTCCATGATTCGTCTTCAACATCATCAATCCCTTGAAATTCTCTCTCTCTCTCTCTCTAATCTTGCCAGCTTCTTAATAAGATTTTCTGTGTTCTACTAGGATCACTATTTTTCTTCTCTTCATCAGCCTTCATCCCCGTTTGTTCTTCTACTTTCTGTTTTTTTATTGCTGTTTTCTTCCTTATTTTCTTTTATTAATTTTTTCCTTTCTTTACATTCGCATATTTTGCTTTAGTTCTTAATATTTTCATAATATTTACAGAACTTTTGCTTTCCTCTATTTTTATCTCCTCTTCTTTTCCTGTACTCTCTTTCTCATTGACTTCATCTTCTGTCAAATTTGATCATGTTCTTCCTTTTGAATGTTTCTGCATCGGAGATTTTGGTAGTAGTTTCGTTGGTTTGAATCCTTCTTCTTGTCTATTTAATTCTTTTGATTCCATAGGCCATCTGAATCTTTGAAAGGAATAAACTGCTAGTACTTCCTGTCCTCTGTCTGCTTTCCATTTTTTTTGGGAGGGAAGGGGAGTTCCTCTACTTTGAATAACCACCGAATATTAAACAAGCTTATCCAATTTGCAATAATATTTCACATTAAAATCTGTTTTCATTAAAATCTAATTACCTGTATCTTTATTATAAACATCTACATGTTTATTATAATTATAGAACTCTTCTTCAAATATAGGAGCCCCTTTTACAATGTAAACTACTTTTCAGTTTTAGATTGTATTATAATTTCTTTTTATATTTCCTATTCAATGTCCTTCAAAAATTCAGCCTTTGATGTATTAAAACTCAATATAAAATCTGAGCGTGTTATCTTATATACCTGTGTATTAACCATATTTTAGAATCATTTTAATTGACTTTTATATCCTCCTTCCACACACTAATAAATTAAATATATTTCAATCTCAAATTTTCTTGAATCGTTTGTTATCTCCTATCTTATCTTCTTTGATTTGAGAACCATTCTTTCGGTCCTCAAAATTAACTTAATTTCGGAAGTCTATTCTTGATTGACTTACATTTACTTTCGTAATGGATTCTTCAAGTCTTTCACCATTCAAACCTTTGTGAACCGTGACCATGTGAGCTGAGGGATGTCAACCAGAATACTTCGAAAACTTCTTCTCTTGTAAATTATCACGATTCAGCAATCGGTAAAATCATATTTTCTTTTTTCTTCGATAACTGGAAGCCATTACATTTATATTAAATTCTAAATTAGTTTTCACACGTCCTTCTTCCACCACTGACATCTAGTGTCTCATCTTGTAGATGATCCATTTGTTTAATATGAAAAAGAATATATTATAACTATCCGAAGATCAACAATGCCCTTCAAAGAAGACCTTATTTAATCTTAATTCTTATACTTTTTCCAATTGGAAGATTTATGACACCTGTCTTTTTCTACATAAAAAAAAATCTGTCCAAATGGCTAAACGCAACATCATTTATCGGAATAGAATGAATTTTTCATGCGCTGAAAATTACTTCTTTGTGTAATCAATCAAAGTAATCGTGACCGAAGAAGTAAAAGCTCGTATACAATTGGCTTTATTTTCACGATAAAGGCATAGAGATAAATTTTCTCCATTTAATGTCCTTATCTAATCCAAATCGACTTTGAAGTGCCAATAGAAATAATAAATGAACCGTTGCTATCGGAGATTATAAAACAAATCACAATTTTCTATCGAAAACTAATTAAATGGAGTCGATTACGGTTTGACACATAAAGCCCACGTAATTTGCCAGATTAATTGGACAATTTTAGAAACGTAGGGTCTAATCTCGAAATATGGAACAGTAACACACCAAACGGGTGTAAGGGTGCATTAAGGGTAATTATATATGAACGAAGTTAATTTGTTTTTTTTTTTTTTCAATTAGTTTATTTTGTGTTAGCAAAGATGGAAGAAGAATTAAGATAAGTTATATTTTTCACTGCAACGAAGGACAAGGAATGGGATTCGTTTTAGGTTTCACTTTCCAAGATACAGTAATAAATATTCCCCAAAATACCTTTTTTTATGGAGTTTTCCATCTCCTTCAGAAAGTTTTTTGGTTGGATATCGAGACCTGCTATTATTTTGATTGGTCATCGTATTCGATAGCTGTAGAATTCGTGATTTCTGGCTCCGGAGGCCAGAAAAATCTTTGATTTTCCTTTAAACCGCTAAAATATTTTAATGAAAGCAACAGCATATTATACACTTATTTTAAATTTATAGATAAACCTTTTATTCATGCTTTGTATGTCCGTTCGGAGCATTTTTAACTGTTAAGTTGATATACATATTGGCCATATATGAACCTTTAAGTTAAAATAGTTAAGAAGCAAGAAATAATGCAAATGCAACGGTCGTATGGTCATGTATTGTGAGTGTTGTAATTAGAGCGCAATTTAATCGGTTTGAGTTGTTTATCTAAGAATAGAGGGAGAGCATGATCTGTCGGTATTCGAAAACCGTCTAAACGTAGGTCTATCACAGGAGCCACGATTAAATAAGAGAGATAACCGGCTTTTGAAAAGCAACCGTCTGAAAAGTTTTAACGAATGGAAGACAAATGGATCTTCCATAACCAATGCGACAAATTTGACATGAAAGCCATACTTGCAGATCGTGATCGTCGCGTGCTTAGGAGTGTACGGAGAAACAGGTTTACTAGTGGACCATATATAACATCCGATTTCATTTCTGATTCATTTCTCTATATTAAAAATTAACGCAGAGATTTACAGAAATTGGCGTTTAACCATTCATTTAACAAAGAGCAGGATAACAAGAAAATCGTGCAAGACATTAGAGCAAAGGAAGAAAGAAATAGGATCCAATGAGTCTCGCTACATATTTTGGATGGAACAGAAGAGTATGAAGAGAATCTTATGAAACGCTGGACCCAATCTGTACAATCTGTAGGGTATCAAAGGTATCTTCCATCAATGAGCATAGAGTGGTGCAATATTTAAATGCAAGAATGGTCATTTTTGAAACTAAACTAACTCTTGCATCTCTTAAAATCGATGCCAATTTTGAATATGTGCAATCATTCGTGAATACACTACTATGATTCCATGTTCCTTATTTTTGTGCCGGTATCTGTAGGTAATGTGGGCCCGTTAGCCAAGCGGTCTGGGTTCTTGGCTGCGGGTTGGAGGTGGCGGATTCAATTCCCGACCTGGCGGAGGGCAGGGATTTTTCCACTCTCCTTTCACCTCCAAACGGGTCTTAGAGTCTACCCAGCGCTCTATAGAATGGGTACCGGTTTTCTTTCCCGGGAGTTAAAGGAAGGCGGGCGTCGGGCTGACCACCCGGCCCCAACTTCGTCCTGTTGGTCATGAAACGCTGGGAGCCTGACCTCCAGCGTCCCGTAGGCCTGTTCTCGCGTGTGGCGGGAAACTTTTTTTATCTATAGGTAATAGGGCGGGTGCGTAGTAAACAAGAATTCAAAATTATGTTTCTTTTTTGAGGGAATTCTGAGATATTGTGTGTGATAGAATGCTTTGAATAGAAGTTGTAGAGATTTTCCGCTTACATTCTCGTAGCAGCAATCATGATTTCTACCACTATTTTCCCGAAACTTATTTCCACGAAAAATAATCTTAACAGGGATTTTTATTTTCGAGCTTTGATGATGAATTTGTCAAAAACAAGTTAGTTAATTAATAAAAAAATAAGTAAAATAAAAAATATACGTATGTAATTATTTGTATACGATCTCCTTTCCTGGAATAAGCAACGATAGTGGGCGCTATCGATCTAGTATTTGATTCGGGCAGTCATTCAACATCTCAGAAATGCTTATGAAATGGTAAATATTATCAATTTCGCCTATAGGAAACTAAAATAATAGGAAATTCTAGTAAAATCCAAAATATTAGCTTTGACCAAATCTGAGTTGAAACAATTTGAAGTTAATTACATCTTGGAAGATTTTTAGGAAGGTTTCCATCAGATTCCACTTCGTTAAATTTCTATTAGATATTGCTTGAATTAAATTTCAAACGGAAAAAGAAATATCAACGGAATCGAATGCAATTTCAAGGCAGGAAATTGAGAAGGAAAATAGAGGATATTGTCAAATTTGTGGACATGTCTCTGAAATCGGATCGATTTGTTTCGTATCGATAGAGAAAAATTATGTCTGGCCAATGAACATCGTAGCGGATAATAGAATTCAGCTCTCCATGGTCGGTCTTCCCAGAAATGATATCTTTCTTGAAGGCAGATTTACTCTTTTTCAAAAAAATGAACTGTGCACTTATAGACTAATATATATACTTTATCCTATTATAACAATAAATATATAACAAGTTAGTACAGTCGTCCTCAGTAGAAATGTCTGAAATTGAAAGTTTATTGTAAAGGAAAAGAACATTTTACTAAAGATTTTATAAATGAATTAGATCATACTCATATGTCCTGGTTAATTCCTGGATCACAGTCGTTAAGCAGCCTTCTTGATTTAGTCCAGCTTCCCACAGGAGTCACTTCAGAAACAAATTAAAAAGTTCTGGGTACGGTTTTCTTGCAATAAAATTAATTGTCATAAAATTAAAAAATACGATAGCATTTCGAGCTTTGATGCCGAATTTAGGTGAGACGTCACAGAATAAAAAAACTACTTAAAAACAAAATGGCAGGAGGACTGTCAACTTATTCTTCATTCATAACATCTGCACTTAGGGTTTCTTTGCTAGAATATTTTTTTCTTATTTTTAGTACTTTCAACTTGATGCTAGAAAGCAGCTCAAGTTTCTTTATATTTACATACTTGTATTTTCAAGATGCAGTATTTGTAAGTATGTATCAAGAAAGAAGAATTTGTCAAAGTTTGAAGATTTCTATTTAAAAACTTAATTTAATTTATATAGTCATAGGTATTTCTGATTTTTCCATGTGTCTTTATTTAATATTTAGGACAGTTGATCTGCTAGTTGAGTTAGTTGAAATGACTAGCCCAGCAAGAAGATTTATGAACAAATCAAAAAAACTTACTTTCTTTAAACTGTTTCATTTTTTATTTATCGTTGTCTATTGAGTTCGTTAAAAGCCTGAGATTTTTAAGTTCTTCCAATTGCATCAAGTTTTTTTTTTTTTTTAAATCTTAAAATTTTCAATTTTTTGTTCAAAATTAGTTACATCCTTATTGATTCGTATTTACTTACTTACATCTTTACGTCAATTTTCGGAGGATTCATTTACTGGTTCGAAAGTTTTTAGGATTGGGACGTATATACATATATACAGACATACATCTGCTGACATGGAACTACTATGGTCGATGTCGTAGTTGTTGTATTAACTTAATGATGTATACAGGATATCAATCCAGAAAAAAATATGACCTTCATATAATTCATAACTTCCCCAGCCGTTGAAAATAATTGCCGAATTTCTGATTTTAGGAATAAGTATTATTAATTGCACAGCGAATTGGGTTATCTTTGATTTTTATTAATGACTTTGCCCAGCTAATCAATTCGGTAGCAAGTCCTAAAAATACATTTTTCCAATTTGGAATCCAAGGACAAATTAAACAACATCATCGTCAACCATATTTAGGCTGCACGAATTTTTAATTTTGCATCTAAAATTACCCGAATAATAATTTGTTTTTTTTTGCCACTTAAGCAACGTTTGCGATTAATGAGGATGATTTGGTGTCTTGTAAAACAAAGCGTTTATTGATTCCGCAACACGAGAAAGTCAAATTTGTTCACAAATTATCATCTAAATATCAATAAGTAACAGGACTGCCACTGTTTTTATTTCACATATTGTTTTTAAATTAAGTTTTATTGGATTGCCTGAACTTAATAAACCTCTACGTGTGAAATACAACATTTTTATTCAGTTATTCTTGACTATTAATTATTAATTTTCTTGGAAAATATTGCTCTCAACTTCTTCTACAATTAAAACTGACAAACATATTTTGAGAATTTGTAGTCTTAAGATCTTATTCGAAGTGTGAAGTATCATTCTTGTGCCTTAATATTTCAAAACCTTATCAATAAAAATTTTTAATCTTTTTTTTTCTAAGATGCTCAAAAAAATTATCATCATTCTATTTTTTCCAAAACCCTTTGAACCGGTGAATGGGTACAGAATATGAATGTTTACGGGTAAGAGACGAGTTAACTCTTACCTTTTTTATCCAAATAACTGGAAAAAACAAAAAAATTCCATAAAAAATATTGTAGGTTACATTTTGTTAAACAACGTATTTTGACCGATGTTTGACATATTTTAATCCTCTCACTAATCTGTGTGTGGGTTTTTTGATAAGATTAATTAATATTTTGGATTCATATAGTTTCACAAAATGAGAAATTGGAGATTGCGTTTGTATTTGTTCAATTCCCCGCGTTATTTTACCTCCAGACGGTTCTAGACTTCACCAGGCCCTCTGAACAATGGGGACCTGGCTTCTTTCCTGGAAGATAAAGGGGGCGGATGTGTGGCTACCACCCGATCTAATTAGTCCCATTCTCATAGTAAAGCCATAAGCTCACCGAAACGTTCCGTAGGTCTGTATTTTTTCTATTTAGTAGAAATGAAATTTAAAGACAGATGGACTTTCTTCTTCGTATTGATTTCAATAACAAAAAAAAAAAAAAAAAAAGAAATATAAAAAAATACCGTCACAGTTTATGAAAAGCAGAATGCAACTATTTGCAGGAACTTCTAGTTAAGTACCAATTCAATTATACTTACGCTACTGGATCTTTCTAATAAGCAGAAACATTTAAAGGAAAATGTGACGAGTTATTACACTTTCAAATTAATTCACAAAGGCTGAAATATTTTTAAATATTTCACTTTCCTAACAAAGTTATCGAGCTATTTGTTTAAATCCGTTCTTCCTATAAAAATCTCATGAATTCTATAGAATTCCTATCATTTGAAAGAAACACTCTGTAGATTTGAAAACTGCAGAGAATCTGAAGAATTTCATTATGAATTCAGACATTATTAATCACCACTCTCATATTTGAAAGAGAATGAATAACTCAGCAATACGACCACTTTTGTAGACAAAATAGAACAGCCTTTAGTAAAATTTACCTTTAGAAAATATTAAAGATCTGCGTAATTCTAAATATTTACTTTCATTTTCAATATAGAATCCTCAATGAAAGTTGAACAAGCCTAGAAAATCAATGTGTAAAATGTATCCAATAAAATTAATATGAAGTAAATATTTCTAAAAATTTATATAATTAATTCTGCAATTAGTAATTCTACAAATATTAATTTCTTTCTACACTTTATTGATAAAGTATCTTTCACATAATTTACTGAAAGAATCATCTGTCAAAACATAACAAACAACGGCAATATTTTATTATAAGTAAGAAAGTTATAATTGAAATTTTATATTAAAGAAAAGTGAAAAATTATAGAAACAACTTTCCTTATTTAAATGTTTCAAAAATTCGAATTGTTTTTATGGATGATGACACTAATAACTACTTTGTCGATAACTTCAGTTACAATAGTTCTAGTATATGAAACAAAACTCTAAATTTTTTGCGGCAATGAAAAATAAGTTGTTGTTGTTTTGTTTTTTTTAAATTGTAATGAGATAAGAATATTCCTACCTTTATCCTTATCCAAATAAAGACAATGTATTCGTAGTTGATAACTGATTACTCACCTAAAAAGAAATGAAAATGTTTTGTTATTAAGAATGATTTAATGATAACAAATATAAACAAAACAACTGCAATACATTATTATAAGTAAGATAGTTATAATTGAAATTTTATAATAAAGAAAAGTGAAAATTTATAGAAAAATATTATGTTAACTTTCAAGATATAAATAATTGTAAAAGAAATCTTTCAATTTTTTTTAGGAAATCTTTCCATTTATAAAATATACTTTGTTAGTTCGGTTATTTGGTTTTAATTGTTTGTTTAGTTGAAAAATTGTTAGCCCGGTATGTTTGGAGCAAGTTTCAGCTATCAAAACCAAAATAGGCAGGGTCGTTAAGAAGAACTTAATTGATTTATTTCAGCCAAGTTCGTTCCCGATTCAGTCACATTTATCGGGCCTACAATCAAAAATCAATTTTTTTAACACTTACGTTGCATTAGAAACTAGATGACCGAAAATCTAAATTATTTATTTTCGGTCTCGACAACCATTTAAACGAATGGCCTTTTCATTTATTATTCTCTTCCTCTTATGCATTATCCCGGATTCTTCTGCTAGCTGGCTTTATTGAAAAAGAAAGGAAGAAAATTATTTATGGAGGAAATTCGATGATAAACTCATTTTTTTTTAATCTTTTGCTTTTTTTGCCATTACTACTTAAAATACTATAAAAGCAGAAGCTTCATTTGACACAATTAAAGAATATCTATGTATTTATCCCAAGGAAACTACGCGGTGCTACATTTAATTAATAAATAGTGTCTCGTAATCTATATCGGTATTTACTCCCTACATTCGCATATTTACTGCCCTACATTTAAATATATTGGATACAATCTATCCTACAATTGAACATTATAACTAACTAAAAACGGAATTATTTACCAAAGCTCGTTTTTAGTCATTTAGCCAATTGTACGTAGATCTCTCACTGTATCTATTATAGCAACAATTCATAAGATCGATATTTCCGCATAAAAAGCCTTCATAACGTTGAATAATGTAATAGTACCGCGCATGCTTTTCGAATAAAGCTAATTAATTAATAAGTTATTAACTTTTACTTATTTTCTTCTTTTCAATATACCAATTAATTCGTTACTGAGTTAATTGATTCATGAAACAAACATGACATACAAGGAATCTTCCTGTTAAAATTTTAGTTCCATATTTACATCTCATAGAAATATAGCTGTATTTATCACTAAGTTAGGTGTTGACATTCCATATTCCTTTTAAGATTTCTATTCCTAGTTTTTTTCGATTGAGTGCGGACATCCCATGATATATTTAGACAAAAACCAACGATAAAAATTGTAAGGAAACGCAGAACAGAAGCTGAAAAATCGTACCTCTTAATAAACTTCTAATATACAATTTTTTTTTAAATTTTTCTTTGCTTTATACCAGGAGTAGGCAAACTACAGCCATCTTTGACATTTAATATGGCCACATGACGCTGTGAAATATGTTGTTGTAATTAAAAACACTTCCCTCACATCTACTCTTTTAGCATAGCCAATTGAGCCAATTAAGATCATAGCATTGGTTGATTTAAAAGTTTGGATCTTTTTTGCATCATAGAACCAATGATATCAACGGTGAGCTTCATTCGATCTCCTGGGATTATTCATCTTCAGTTTAGCGGATTTTTGAGAAGAAGAAAATGAAGAATGAAGAAAAGAAACTAAGTATACCCACATGCCTTATCATACTGCAATGAAGTGGCTTGACGGCGGGAAAGCTATCTTGCGATTTTTTTTTGAACTCAGGAATGAGATTGATTTCAGCATTTGGTACAACGTATCTGTGAAGTCATTTTCTAAAATAACATATGCTAAAACTGTGTTTAAGCCGCTCCTACAACATCCTGATCAACATTAACAGTTTCTTGCCTTCTTGTTTTGTTTTTTTTGTTTGTTTTTTGTAATCAAAATCCTTTGTGTCCCAAATGATCATTGGGTCAAAGGTTTTTTTTTTCCCTGCCCTTCAGCACTTATTTTTTGTTGTTGTTTATTTCGTTCGCGAGTCACTTTTGAGAGCGAAAGTAACTTCTGTTTATTTTTCACGCCTTTCTTAGTTTCTCATCCTGAAGGAGGGTGAATCGGGCTGATTAGTCCCTAAAAAAGACGAAACGGCCGTTCCCATTCCCTCTGATGATAAATATATATTCACGCTTTTGAGTTTATGTGCAGTATTTGATTTTTATTTCTTATTGATTTTCTGCTCGTTAAATTTCTTTTTCATTAACAGTTGATGTTGATTATAGGAAACACTTATTTTTAATCATATTTGATTTTTTTTTATCAAAAAAAAAAAAAGAAAAGAAAAAGAATTTCATAGAGCTTCATAACACTATCACCATTGAATTGCTTTTGAAGCTCATATAGGCTATGTTTTTAATGGAAGATAAAAAATGACTAAAAAAAATAATTTGTTCTTTATTTTTATATATCGATGGTTTTTCTTTATATTTGATTTGCCCAGAAGACCTAAAAATATTTTGAATCGTCTACGTAAAAGTTTGCTGACCCCGCTCTACATGACAGGGGACAATAGATCTCACCACTTTTAACCCGGAAAGAAGTATAATGTGATCAAATAAACGTTATTTGTTCTAATTGCAGTCAAACTTTTTTTTTTGGCAATCGGTGATAATTAGTATTGTTTTTATTACTCAGATATTAATGTAATAAACAAGGAAAAGTTTCCGATTTTACTAAATTTTTCATCTAATTCTTAATTAGAACTTTAAGAAAACTTTTGAGTTTTGAGTTTATTTTTGATCGCTGTTTTTGTTTTATCAGGATATAAAATATATAAATATGACCATAACATGTAAAGATATTATAAAGAAAATGTTAATTATTCATATAAGTATTATATTTTTTTTTAATCTATGTCAATGCTAAGAGTATTAAAGTATTTTAATATCTTTCAACAAACAAGATGCAACATTTAGGACACTTGACATAATTTTCAACATGATAATATACTATAATTTAATTTCCACTATAATAAAGTTTGTAGGTATTAATTACAACAATTTTGGTTGATTCCTAGAACAAAATCATTAAATCAATTCCGAGTCCCATCATCATATCAATTATTTAACAATTACTTAATACTAATTTGAATAATTGGCAAATTAGGAATGATGAACGATTATAACGTTACAAATATAATTTCCTTACAAATTAATTCAAACAATACTAACCATAGATTCAATTAGAGTAAATAATGAGAGACATTCATCAAGGTCAATTAGAAGATCGCACATAAAAACTTCAATATAAATAGAGCAATAAATCATAAGGACCACACCCAGATCCCTGATGACCTCGCCTTTTGCTAAATTAAATTAAAACGGTTATATGTACTAAAAGATTTAGAACCACTTAGCGTTTATTTGTCAAGAATGATTCTTGCTGCTTTTAAGGTGAAAAGGGATAAAGTATTTTGTGTTCTTACTGAATATTATATTTTTAATTGTTTTGTTTTTTTATAAAGAGTTTTCCAATATTCTACTAAGGATGATTAATATAATTTTAACTGTAACTATGAACTTCTCAAACAAATGAACAGAAGTTGCTTTGTTACAAGCCTTTAATATAAGCTATAAAACAATTGAATTATAAGTTGGATTTTATAATAAATTTTTAGAAAGTAATTAAAACAGAAACAACAAAAATGGAGCTGGGGTCTTCATGTTAGAAAATATGGAAGGCCGTAAGTATCGAAACTATCTTTAATATATAAATTCACACATCTCAACATAAATAAATAAATCACTTTTTATAATATCTTTTTGGTAACACGAGCAGGACATTCCATGAGAAGTCTCATACGAGATCGTATAAAAGCATATCAAGATGAAAACACGGAGATTTCAGATTGGGTAGACCATTGGCTTAAATTACAGCACAAACCTGACCCATTGACACAGATCTTATTTGTAATTAATGATGAAAAAGCAAGTTTGATAACAGAAACCTGTATGATTAATTCGTGTAAATGTATAAAACAAACATAAAAGGATAATTGTTAAGCAATATAGTTTAGAAATATTCAGGAAAATTTGTGAATAAAAATATAACAGATAAATATGTAATAGAATTTATGTTGTTTTTTTTTTGTTGTTGTTTTTATTATTATGTCTGTTTCAAATTGCTCAGTATTGATATCCTCACATGTTAAAACTTTTTGTTACTTTATTTGTTACGTTATACCATTATTACATTATGTTATCATTCTCTCCGAATATGAAATAAGAGTTGAAAGAAGAAGGCTGCTGCTTAAAAATAGCCGAAATATTGTATTTTATATGTTTTTATAGAAGAATATTATAGAAAAAGATATGAAAAATGAGTTATATATCCAAAGATGTATTTCTATTTGCTAAATGTGTACTTGATATTAGCTCTGCTATCTGTTGCCATATAGATACTGTTCTTCATGTTTGCTCGTCATTCTAAAGTATAGTGACTTGAGTTTGTGCCTTAGAATCTATTTTGAGCTCGGGGATCTATTTTGAGAGCTGGGCTGGTGCTCATACTTTATGTTGGATTATTAAAAAAAAAATCAACATACAATATTTGATGGAAATTTGATGGAAATTTGTCCTACTGTTTTATCGTGATGCACATACGCACAAACTGACAAACGATAAGCATTCAATTGGAATAGGAAAAAAATGTTAGGGAAATGACGACAAAAAAAAAAAAAAAACTACGGTGACATTGAGAGAAAAAACAAAACAGTAGATGTACGGATTCGAACAGACAATCTTCAGCATCCGAGACTCCTTACCCATTGAGCTATAGCTGACAATTGAAATGAAATAGCTGCATTTCTAATTTTTCATCTAATAGCGGAAATCCAATGAAAACAATACCAAATATCTCGAACAGGATAAGACGTTGGTCCCTGACAATACCTTATTCGTACGGTGTTTGGACCTCTGAACACGACTGTGAAGTCCATTTGCCGAAGTAACCTTCCGTTCGGGAGTTGTTAAGCGAGGTACAATGACAACAATGCCGAATAACTCGAAATGGGGGGCGTCGGCCCCTAAAATACCTACAGTGTTTGGGCCTCTGAACACGATAGTGAAGTCCGTTTGCCCATCTGACCTTACGTTAGGGAGTTGTTGGCGGAGGGGGGGAAGGAGAGACACGACGGGTGGACGGACAGGACAAATACAATGACTACCGATTTTGGTCGCTATCATAATAGCTTCCAATTAGGTAAAATAATGTTTTTAAGTTTTGAATCTTGTTTAATAATAAGTAAATGCTCTTTTTTGGCTTTTCATCTAATACACTGCACATAGTCGTTTAAAGAATTTATCATACAGGAACAAAAAAAAAAAAAATAATTCATATAATGTCGTAGTAAGGAAGAGTTTCATTGCCTAGTTCAGCAAGTCGCAAATGTTATTGAAAATTCCTTTACTATTTATTTAATTTAAACCAAAGAAAGGTTTACTTTAAAACACTTTGTTCTGGAAAATTGAGATGTAGATTTAGGAATCTCCCTAACTACGACTTCCATCTTTCTGTCAAGGCATTCATCAATATTATTCTGGGTTGCTGAACGTTTCAAAGACAGTAGAACAATTCAATGTTAAACTTTCAACTGGAATTTTATCACAACTGGACTGCACAAAAACAGCACAGGAAAAAAAAATAATCCTTAATTAAACGTGATGTTTCCTGTGGTTAAACTACTGAAAATAAAAACATCACCTGGAATTTCCTTCCAATGTTATATCCTAATGACGGAAACTATTAAGAATGGCCATTCTTGGCTTTCTGTTATTATGGTTTTAAACGTTTAAAGTTTGAAACTTCAAGCAGAAGTTAAAAAAAAAGCCTCTCTTTTTAATACAGTGATCTTCTTGCGATAAAAGTTTCCTCAAATTAGGAACAAGGTCTTGAGATTCACAATGCTTTTTTTTATGTGCTTTGTTCAAACTTTTGGTAGAAGTTCATGAAATTTCAGCGCGAAACTAAAAACAAAACTAAACCAAAGAACGATCGCGAAATGGCGCCATCAAATGGCTCATGAAGGTAAAAGAGTCGTTTGTGTCTTTATTTGGCAGCCGTTTGTACCTCCGGTCACGTCTTATCGTTGACATTGGCTACCCCCAGTTAAGATAATGATACGCCTAATAGCGGAAATCGAATGCAGCAAAGTTAATTAGGGACACGGCCTTGTTCTTAGTAAACTAAATAATGACATTACGCCCCTAAACTAAAGATCGTTTGATCGTTCTTCTTTGGATGGGTATCTGTTTACTTTTGTTACTTGCCAATATTCACATATCCACTGCAAGTGCTTTTGGGGTCGTTCAAAATTAAGTAAATCTTCAAAATCATTAACGATAACTGATCAAGATATGTCAGTGGTGTGTTAGAAAACATTGTCCAGCCCCCAAACAAGATTGTGCAGGATAATAGTTGTTAATACAGATCTGTTCTAAGAATTTCACTGAAAACTGAAAGAATTTCACTGATAGTTAATTAACGTACGATTATGTAACGTACCCATACATACCATTATTTTTTTTTCCTAACAAATGTCCGTGAACATTGTCTTTAAAGTTGTGGGGATTTCCCTTCCATTTGCCCACAAAAATAGACATATTAGCCCTCATGATGCCATCAATTAAATATTCAAAACAGTAGGACGTCTGAACATCTTCAACCAATTAGATCGTAATAATGCTAATAACAAAATTTCAGACACTTATTTAATGGTTAAATGTAGTTTTTCCAATTTTTTTTCTTTTCTAATTCTTACTTGAATCGTTTCTGTTTGTTTTTGTGCTTTGCCTTAATATGTTGCCTAATGATTCATTATTTTTAATAGTTTACTTTTCAATTCGACTAAAATCAACAGATTAATTGGGATTCCGTTTATGAACTTTTTCCAGAAAGAATTGCACACAAACAATTATTTATGTTTAAAAAGAACCAATATACACTTTTTCTTACATAATATAAATATATTAAATTCTTGAAATACTCGTAAATATTTATGGCGATGTTTCTAACTTATAAATATTAATAAGTCTTTCAAATTTCTTGTTTTCACGCTAAAATAACTAGATCGATTTTCTTAATATTTATACAATAGGAGATAGCTTAATATTTTAAGAGAAAACTTTTGGCCTTGACTCCCTTTACAAATCCGTCAAAAAAACAAAACAAAAAAAAAAAACAGAAAAAAATGATGGTTTTCTAACTCTAGAGTTAATAATGGACAGGCTTAGTGACTGATGGATACTTGAAAGTACACTTGACGTATTTTCGTCGTGACTGAAATAGACATACCACTGGTGTTGTTCTGCGGTAACCGATATTGAAATACAGGAAAGTTAGTGACTACTTTACAAGGATGGTCTGCATTAGTTTTTATTATTCATTTCCAAAGAGGATAGTTTTCCAGATTTCTTATTGGGTATTACATTAGTAATAAAATTTTCACATAATTTTTGTTAAATTTTAATTTAAATATAGCTATATTTAGTAGTAGGTATGTTATTGCTTTCCGATAGTTGATTTCTTTGTCGCTTTCTACTGCATCTCCATCAGATAAATTTTAATATATATTAAACATTTTTCTTCTGACGGAAATATATCAAGATACAAATCCATTTTTGTTTGCTTATATCTAATAATGACTCATTAACTTTAATTGATGCTTACCCCTGTTTGATGTGATTGTTCCGCAGTTAAGCAAATCGAATATTTCAATAAACAACAAAAGTAAACAATCAAGTTTGCTTAAAATAAAGTTTCATAAAAATAGCTATGAAGGAGGATTATTTAAAAAAAAATATGCAAATAAACTCTTTCTCTGCTTATAAATATATTATGTAATGTTATTTTTATTGTCTAAGACAAACACTAATAGGTATTTTATAATGCAGTTTCCCATGTTTCTATGATCAAATATTTCAAAACAACGTTAGCTGTAACAATAAAGCGTTTTCAGATTATTAAGATGATCAATAATAAATGTTTTTGAGCTCACTCCGTTGTTTGAGACCTGAGATATGGTGTAACTTAGATATAAATGAAGCTGATAATTCCGATGCTTGGAATACGAAAATACTTTTATCAACATAATTATTGTGTTTTGTCTATTACCTATCTCTTTTGGTAGGAATCACCATTTGTCTTAACAAGGAGAATAGATTATTGTAGATTATTTTGCCGAATAAATTATTGTCAAGGATATATCACAGCAGTCGTCCATCATAAACTCTATGGAAAGAAAAGAAATGCTTAAGACAGAAAAGCAAACATAAACCAGCTCTTGGATTACAACCCGGATTCAGACTTATCACTCCTGTGGTTAATAACTACTGATAACTTGTAATAACTAAGAGATGACGATATGTTATTTATTTTATAATGTTTTGTATATTAATAATCTTCATCGAAGTAAATTTCAATAGAGGTTTCTATAGGCTGTTATATTAACTTGTTCATTTTCAATCATATTGTTTGTTTCTGAATCCTACCTTTGTTTTCTTGCCATAAACGAAACAAGCAAACCACTAATAGGCTAGTGAGTGCTATTAGATGCTGTTTTGACATTGTCGACATCTTTGCAAGAGTATATCGAAAGTAAGTTTCTCCTCGCAATAAATATAAAGCAAAAGGGTCATAAAACTTTTATGGCTTCCAGAATTGTGAAACTATATATTACTTTTCGACATAACAACCAAAATAGTTTTGGCATTTGTTGTTTCCGTTCTTAGTAATATAAACTTGTGATGCCTGCGTTTAACCTTACTCGTCATATTCTAGCAATGCTCTCTTATTACTATTCTTCAAGATTGGGAAAAACAAGAGTCTTATGGGCTTAAAGACATGGGCGTGTCTTTGTGTGGAGATTTTCTACAGAATATGGCTATTTGTTCAGATTTTAAAGCTTTTCGTCATGGACGGGAGTTATCGATGTATGTGTCATCATTTGGTAGCCATTTTTAATTCTATGTTAATAAGTAATATTTCTCCTGTCCTTAGGAAAACGTATTGATTTAAGTAAGGACTCCTTATTGATTTTGTAGATTCTATCTCTTCAAACTAGTTCCAATAAGTTTTAATGAAAATATGCCTTGTTCATAGAACCTTATATTCATTGTGCTATCTAATTAAATACATTTATTAATTTTTGCTAGCTGTTTAAAACCAGGAGAATTCTGATTTTTTTTTGTGATATATAAATAAATTTAATTTGATTTAAATACATATATTACAATGGGATAACAATAATAATTACAATTATTTTTAGTTTGTATGATTCATATAGTTAGTTAACTTTAATGCAACCGTGGGGTAATAATTTTTATATGTTTATCAGAACCCACTCATTTTTTTCAAATATAGTTTTCGTTACAGGGAATAATCAATACTAATTATATAATATACACTCATGGACAAAAAAATTAGCGCACCAAGAAATAATTGCGGGATCGTAACGAAACTTGCAATGAAGGTACATGTCGGGGAGATATGCAAATGATTAGAAATGCAGCGTGATTGCGCATTACGTATAGCCGGTAGAGGGCGTTGAACATCGTACTCTGTGGAGTATAAAACAGGTAACCTAAGCTTGTTTGAGTGTGCTGAATCATTTACAAAGGAAGAGCTGAGGTAGACATGCCATTACGCCGTGTTCGAAGACAGTATACGCAGTTGTCGCAGTTTGAGAGAGGGAGAATCGTCGGGATGATGGAAGCTGTGTGGTCAGCTAGGCGAGTAGCTCGTCAATTAGGCCGCTCTGATTGTGTTGTTAGGAGGTGTTGGGACCAGTGGACCCGAGAGATGTCATGTACACGAAGACCAGGCTCAGGACGCCCTCGACAGACCAGTCGTCGAGAAGACCGCCACATAGTCAGAAATGCACGCGTAGAGCCAACTGCTTCATCGGCCGCCATCCAGGCACAGGTAGCACCTTCACTAGGGGCCACTGTGTCTTCTCGAACCATACGAAGGCGCCTGGCTGAAGGACAGTTGGTATCGCGGCGCCCATTACGTGTGCTGCCCTTGACGCCCACCCATCGACGCCTCCGTTTAGAGTTTTGCCGCGCACGAGGAAACTGGACTGCAGCGGAATGGAACCAAGTCGTCTTTATCGACGAATCCAGATTCAATCTCGGCAGTGATGACAATCGTGTTCGTGTGTGGAGAGCCCGTGGTGAACGCTTCAATCCTGCGTTTGCTGTACAGCGAAACACCGCTCCCACAGCTGGTGTGATGGTATGGGGTGCCATTGCCTACAATACACGGTCACCCCTAGTATTGTTCCGTGGCACCATGACAGCCCAGCGGTATGTTCATGAAATCCTGCAACTACATGTGTTGCCACTCGTGCAACGGCACCCAGGAGCCATTTTTCAACAAGACAATGCTCGGCCTCATACGGCAAGGGTGTCACAAGGCTGTCTCCGCACTGTTACTACCCTTCCTTGGCCTCCCCGATCTCCAGATTTGTCTCCAATCGAGCATATCTGGGATCATTTGGGACGACGAGTTGGGCATCCCACGAGTTTGAACGAACTAGAGGCAAGATTACAGCAAATATGGAAATATGAAATGTCTCAAGACATCATACAAAACTTGTATGACTCAATACCCGATCGTATCGCATCGTGCATTTTGCGCTAGAGGGGGTCCAACGGAGTATTAACTCCTCCGTTCTTTTGCCTTTTTCTCTGAAATAAATTATCCTTTTTCTTTGATTTTCTTATCATTTACTTATATGAAAGTAGTCATTACGTATGTAAATTTTCGTTTAATTTTGACGACTCCTTCTTGGTGCGCTAATTTTTTTGTCCATGAGTGTATATTAAATAAGAATTACAAGATAGTTAAGAAGAAACCCCTCCCAAAAACAAACTCACTATTTCTATTACATGAAGAGTAAGATTAATAAGGGATCTAGATTTACTAGTTCAACCAAATAACCAAACAAATATTCCAAATTAGTGTCTAACTTCACTTTAGGCATGCAGAAGGGTCTAGAAAACAAAGTTCTATCCTCTTTTTTGTTACAGAAATCTTGAATTAAACTAACAAATCTAAGAAAGAGATTGCATCAGAATTTTCACTGTAAATTTATTGTGAAATTTAAACAGCTTTTCTTACCCACCATCCAGTTCTTTCTAAGCGTGACTTAACTCTCTGAGAATCTCATTCACCGAAGGAAATTGGTTTCTCTTCAGAGGAAATTGAAACAAGATCAAACACAATATTAAAATCTAACACAACCCATTGCCTAGTTTCACCTCAGAAGTCGCTTGTGAAGCCGACAGAAAGAAAGCTACTCTTTAAAATTATACAAAGCAAAAAATTTCTAAAATAATATTATCCACTTTCTTTTCATTTCGAAGACCATACAATGGTCCTAAGAATTTCCTACCCATTTCAAAAAATTTTTCATTCCTTTTGGAAGTTTGAAATTTCACTTAAACTAACATTTTAAAGCAATATAGTGCTACCTAAGCCAATTTCTTGTAAGTTTCTCGAAATCGGTATGGCAATGTGTAGCGAAATTAAATACGTATATATATACATATGTATGCATTATTATATTTATCTGATATACATAACACTTTTTTCTAATAATAAAATTCATCTTCAATATCATCTGGAATTATATTTACAACACAAAAAACTTCATTTGTATTATTGACACATATTTTTGCTTAGTTTTAAAATGCTACTGTAGGATTTGCAAACAAGCTTTCCGAACTTTACAGCCTCAAATTAACTAAAAGTATAATAGGAACTCACAGTGAATTCATATTACCACTGACATTTTTCTTCTTATTCACTATTCTTATTCTTATTTTAACGAAGTATATGAAATACAAGTAACGAATCACTTTCGATAATTTCTTTTTCTAATTTTTTTTGTTTTGTTTTTGTTTTTTTGTTTTGTACGAGTATGTAGGTCTGAAGTCGAAATTAATTGAAAACCCATCTTGAAGTATACTTTTTTTCTGTTTTTCTTTATTTTTTTAATTCTTTAAGTCAATCTTGTTAAGCCAATCTTGACGTTTCAGGTGGTACCTGAGGACAAGATACAAATAAACATACGAAAATGTTTTATTTTTAGTTCTTATTTGTAACCCTTATGAAATGTAGAGGAAGGAGAACAGTTTCTTGTCCTTGGAAAAAAATTAATTAATAAAAAAAGTTTCTAGAAAGTTTTTTTTTTTTTTAATTCTCATCGATTTGTATTGTAAAACAAAAAAAATCAGAGAAGCATCTTTTTCTACAAGTTAACTTCCCGTGACGATACCATAAAAGTTAGTGACGTTCTCCAAGAAGTTTTGCCTTTTCTTCAGCAAATAAAAAGTGAGGTCATAAAGAAAATACGAAATAGATATATCAAAATTTACAGTGTTTATAAATTTATATTTACAATCACATTATGGATCAACTAATTGAAATCAAGGGACGAATCCAAATGATGAAGTTAAGAAATCTTAAACAGTCTGTCTTGAATTTCCGGTACCAAAATTCCAAAAATAGATCAGTGAATCTTTATTTGTGTGCGTTTTTTTATATTTCGTTGCTATATGTTACACACATTAAATTTGAGATTTTATGTGTATGTTTTCTTTACAAATTAATCATTTATAAGCTAAGCGTTGCGCTAGCTGGATTAATTGATTATCCTTTTTTAGTCTTAATTTGTATTTTGGTGTTTTTTAACTGCAGGGTTGTTGTTTATTTGTCTTTTGTTTATATTTCTTTTGATTTCACTCGTACCCGTACGAAAATTCCAAAAATAACTCTTTTTATAATTCCCTCTTACGTATTGTTATGCACTTTAAATTTGTAATTATTCTGAAATATTCTTCTTCCTACATTCTTAACACTTAAAAAAATGGTAATATTACGGAAACCGGTCATTCTATTTTTCGAAAACAAAGTAATCATTACAAAATACGAAATAATTTACTGTTGTTTCTGCATTAGTATCTTCTATCAACTGCAATTTTCTTAACCATCATAAACAGAAATGAAGATGTGCCGAATAAGATGTTTAAATTAAATTAAATATAAAAACTAAGTTAATAAACTTGTATGTTTGACTGTAATATTAAATCTTTATTCCAATCTATAAAGCAGCAAGGGAGCTTTTATTTTAATTAAATTATACATTTGGGTAGTGAATTCTTTAGTCATGTTTCTGGGTTTCTTTTAGTCGAAATAAATAGGCGTTTTCCTATAGGAAATCTTATCAAGTTTAATCCTTGGCGTTTTTGCTAAAACCTTTTCCATTTATGGATTCAATCCTTAGCTTAAATATCGGATTGCATTTTCTCGCTGTGTTGTGTATTTCCTTAATGCCGGTAAAGAGTAGCTTTCCTGCAATTTAGTAGAGTAATTCAGACAAGCAAACAGATAAAATTATTGGCACATTTTTAATGTCTTTCTTGACAAATTACACAGATAAATTGACGGACTAAGCAAATCGGACTAAAAACCACCAATCACAGAAATTTTCTAATTTTTTTTTATCAGGATGTAAGCCTAAACAATTTTCTTTAGATCATAATAACTTTCATATATCTTCGAAATAAGGATAAGTCACTTAAAGTGAATGATGTTTCCCTAAGTATTTTTAAGAAATCTTTAATAAAGAATAAGAAGATTAAAGATTTCTTAATTTTAAAATAATCACTTATCTATTCATTACAATTAATTTACTATTCATTACAATTCATTTGTTGTCAATTATGTTAACAAAGGTAAAATTGTTATTTTGTTTTAGAATATAATGTTTATTACTGATTATTGGATGTTATATATTATGTTAATTATTTAATGTAATAATTTATGATTATTGAAATTTTTCTTTGTAACATTTCGATTATGATTTGAAGAGAAAGAGAAGGATTTTCTCTTTTTTATTTGTATTTTCTTTTAATCCTGAAGAAGTCCCTTAATTGGGATGAAATATGCATAGTTTTGAAGAAATTAAGAATAGTAGGTTTGTTTCGTTATTTTATGTATATATAATTTTCTTTAGAATTGGAATAAGGAAGTTTGAATCATTGTTATAGTTAACTTACAAATGAATCATCATGCTTGACCAAAGCGATATTTAAAAGGTTTGTAATGAAAAACATAAAATTAGAGTAGGCATATTTTCGCTGCAGATTTCTTTCTTTGGTATTCTAATGAAATAACATATTCATTCTCTTTCCCTAGTGTTTTATTTTTTTCCATTTTATTGTAGTTTTAGGAATTTATTGTTATTTATTTAAATGGGAATACCCTATATGCTGCAATAGAGGCCCCCGGCGTTTATTTGCAAAACTAGCCTCGGCTTCCGGCGCTTAATAGAGACCAGCTACCCCGGAGGCAGAATATTTTTTATCTTTCTGCAACGATTGATGCTAAGACGAAAAATTTTCTGCGGGTGCGGGCGGTTTTCTCTTTTATGTCCCGCAAAAAATGTTCATTCTATACCAGGGGTGGGCAGACTTTTTTAAGGTAAGGGCTACCTCAAGTATACTCCAAGTGGCGCGATCACCTTAAGACTATCGACAACCAAAAAAAAAAAACCGAATATACGATATCTTTCTGCAGCTCTCATTCTTGTTCTGCGACAATGTCGCGCCGTCGCTTGATATTCTGCTTCTGGGCCAGCTACTATTAGAGGCCGGCCATTACTAACGAAAACCTTCAGAACGCAATATTTTTACATATAAATACCGGCTAATATTACAAACAGCTACTTTATTTGAATTTCACATGCTTCACAAGACTGTTAAAGATAAATGGCACTGTTTTGCTGTACCTTTCGCTGCTATTCGGCGTCAGAATCCGCAATGACGGGCGGCCGCCTCGCCGGAAGTTTCATTCGCGTATTTCACCACACGAATCTTAATGGCAATGTCAAATGACCGTTTCGGCGGCATTTTGTAAGGCAGAGTACCGTAAGGTATTATCACTACTATAAATATACGGACGCTTACACTAGTTCCGGTAGGCAAATACCAAAGACCCGGCTACCGTTAGAGACCGGCTACTATTTGACCATGTCCCCTCTGCAGTCCGGCGCGTATTAGAGACCGGCGACAATAAGAGCCTCGGCGTTTATTGGAGCTTATATGGTATATTTTATTTTAAATTTTCATTACTACGAGATTTGCTGATTTATTTACATCCTATTATGCTTCACTCCGGTTTAAATCCGTGATGTGTCTGTGTTGTCACGTTCGAAAATGAATTTTCTTCTTTTGAAATATTTGTTTCACCTTTTTTTTTAAAAAAAAAAAAAAAAAAAAAAAAAAAAAGACCGGAGCTTGGCAACATTTGGATCGAGTAGATCAGATGGGAAATAAGCTTGCAATATCTTGAAACTACTTGTGTAAGAAGTAGTTTCAACTCTGATTAGATATAAAAGGTTGGGGAAAAAAATTAAATGTGAAATATTTATTAATCTTAATTGCAATTCAATTATTCTAATATAGAGGTTTCTTTCCGAGATGTAGTAGCTCATTAGCGTTAGGCCTACCTGTCAATGACTGATCAACAGCGAATCCTGAAGTTTGACGACTGCCTAAGAGAGAGAGGTTTGAATAATAACGTTGTGTGAGACTCAAATCAAGGAGTACGAGGATACCGTGCAGTTTAGAACCTGTCCGAAACCGTCAGCTGTGACAACCGTGGTTGACTCTCATTGGCCCGGAATCTGTAGATAACACTTTACCATTATGGTAGGCCATTCAAAAACGGGCAATCAATAAGGAGAATTTCACCTATTGAAGCTTCTTTGGTCTTCCGGGTGTGTGTGTTTCTGGGTGATTGTACATTTCGCAAGTCTACTCAGAACATCGATATGCTACGTAATCATGCACATTAATGCAAATTAGTTCCATCGAGAAGAGGAAATTAAAATTGGACTCATTCTTAGATGATTACAATCTATAAATTAAAAACCTGTTCAATTCTTTTTACTAGTTTCAAATTCCATCAGTGAAAGAAATGAAAAACATTGAAAGGCTTTTAAAGAAAATATTTAATTTAATCTTTTCAAAATATAATACTCTAAACGAACGTCAATTAAGAATCAAAAACAACATTTTATTACCAAAAAATTACCTATATACTAATAATAAAAAAAAATTATTTTGTAAATAATAAAATAAAGACAGTTGCTAACATAACAAATACTCGTAGCAAACTACAGAATATATTAAAGTATAAAAATCCAAAAAATAATTACGGCCTTAGAAACAAATATCAGGATTTTAACGAAACTATTCAGCCAGTTAGATCCTGAGATGTAAAATATAAAAAATATCGGAAAATTAAAAAATCTTCTAATAGAAAAAATAATCAACGAAAAAATAATTTGGAACATATAAATGAAAAAGCTAAAGAAACTATATCTTTATATCTTGTTTTATTTTATATCTTGTTCATGTTGCTCTTGTTATTTTTATATAATATTTTAATTAACTCTAATTGTGTACTATTCTTATTTTTCATATATTTTTATTTCACTCTAATTATGTACTGTTCTAATTTTTTTTTGTAATATTTTTACTTAATGTATTCTTTATTATCTATCATACTTAACTACTCTCAGCACCTACACCACAGGTACTTGAGTTTACCTAGTAGGACTGTAATGTTTAAATTTGCAATAAATAAAAAAAAAAGTTCTATGTGATTATTAATCAAATCTAATTTTGGATTGTATTAATCATGAGTACTTTAAAATTTCATTGAAGTATAATATATTTCGGATGAGATCTTTTAATTTAAAATAATTTAATTATACTTACTAAATTTCTTTATTTTAAAGATGGTTAGAAGTTAGAAAGACCTAGACGTGTAGTGAATTTTTTATGTTATTTTGAATTGATTATCTTGTTTGTCTTTTTACGTAACCAGGCAGGTTACTAAGTTGAATTGTTATCATGTCTTAAATCTCCGACTCAATTAGTGTTTATTCCTCACGAACAATTCTTTACGGAAATGCTAATTTCTTATTTTAGTTCTGAAGTCAATTTAAATCTGGAGTATTTGCATTACTTTTTTTTGTCCAATAAACTTTTTTAAAAAATCAAACAAATTGTTGGTTTATGTCATAGTTTAGTAAATTATTTGTTTAGCATCCCATCTTTCATTGCACTACTAAATACCTTATTCTGCTTCTCTTTATATTTTAATTTGTATCTCACACGGACCTTTTGTCCCCCCTTAAATCCTAACTACAGTTTCTCCCGTATGATGATATAATCTAAACTTTATTTTTAAAAAGAATTGAAACTAGACTAAATATACTATAAGGGGCATTCAAAAAGAAACGGGCCAGAGGCCTAGGTACAAAAACCAGTACATGTATGTCAGGAGTATTGGCCCTGGCGGTTGAGGCACTTGTCCCACTGCGACACAAGGCGGTGAATGACTGCCTTGTAAAATTCCTGGGGTTGCATTGTGAACCAGTTCCGCACCAACTGCTTGACGCCGTCGTCCGAGGCGAATCGTTTGCCCCTCGGGGACCAAAAATGGCGTAATCGCAGGGAGAGAGGTCTGGACTGTATGGAGGGTCATCAAGAACCTCCCACTTGAATTTCTGCAAGAATACCGTGATTGTGTTGGCCGTATGGGGCTTTGGATTGTCGCATGCTTCTATTAGCTTTTAGTCACATGAATTGCCCCGTGATCCTCTAGCAGCGGGCTGTGAACTTCCGCACTCACTCGTGTCGGAACCAATCTTGGTTACACATGCAACGATACTACCCTTCTGTAACCGGTTTGTCCATTCCACACCCCGGCTCGTATCTTTTTCAATGCCCCTCATATATTATATTATATTAGTCGAATTTTACTTCAAATGGACACTCACCTATTAAAGCTACTCTTTAGGAACTTAATTATTCTTACAAAAGTAAATATTTAAAAAGGATTAAAAAAGTATGTCAAATTAAATTTCGGATTTGATGAGGTTTAAAAAGGTGGTACAATCTGCAGAAAGAGGAAATTATTTGTAAAGACAGAAGTGTAAAACTAGTAGCAAAAGTAAATGCACATAACAAAGACAAACAAGAAAAATAAAAAGACTGATAAATGCCCATTTTAAATGTTTGGGAGTTAATGCTTTAATATTATTTATCTCTATCAATAGTATATATATTTCATCCATATTTGCATCTTGCAAATATTAATTTAGTATAAATAAATTTAATATTTATTATTATTATTATTATTATTATATAATATAGTATAGTACTTGTGTATGTGATTATATGTATATGTATTACTTGTAAATACAGATTCGTTTTTATATATAAATCGTTATGTAACCTTATAAATTATTTATCACATTGGCTTAAAAGTTGTCTCATATATACTATAATTATTGTTTTTAAATATATTAAATTTTTAAATTTTTATTAATGTATAACTTCTCGAAACTCAGCAACCTTGTATACTTAGTTAAATGTTTACGTCAACATACCTTATTCAGAAACTTTAATCCTATAATTAGTATATAATCGGCAATTTTAGTCTTTTTACTATATCTCAAAATAATTATATCAAATATAACTAATATATATAAATATAAATCAATTATATAAATATGTATGTACTTTATTGTAGCACCTGTTGATAGAAAGCTATACAAATGCTCCTTAACAGGACTGATAGAATCTAACTGAAATAAAATGAATGAATGAATGAATTCTTATTATTAAATTATTGATATTTATAATTATTAAAAATTTAATATTAGAACTTTTTGCATCTTGTGTGTATGTCCCATCAGCAACATTGGATTTTCTGAAGTTATCTTTCACTAACATAAAAATTCAAATGAGGGTCTCTCTTAAAAGCGTTAATTCTTTCTTTTGTTCGAAAACAAAAGCACCAACAAATTTATTTGCAAAGGTCCATTTTCATAGAAAGAATGGTGTAGAAATTTAGAACCGAATACAAATATTGCTTTAATCGTAGGTTTTTGGAATCATTTTTTTTCCTATATTACCTCAACTACTTTGAAATGCAGAATTTTGTCGTTCTGTATGTCTAACAGAAGATATTACTGGAGCTTACTTAAATTTAAAAACTACGGCTTAAATTTTTAAATTCCTATTCTGCTGTGTTCGAAAAAATACAAATACAAATACTGTGTTCTCCGAATACAACAACAAATTCTTTTATATATATATATATATATCAAGAAAGGAAGATATGAAAATTTTCTTTTATTCAAGTTCTCAGAATTATTGATTATTTGTTCAAGGGTGAACTTCCTCTGAGTTTTCGTCTGCAATTCCTTATTCTGTGCATATTTCTCTTCTGTTAGCAACCTGAAAATGTAAACTTTAGCTAACATATGTAGGTCATATTCTATTTGCTGTATGATTCTGAGGAACTATTTTCATATTCAGTGTGTGAATTCTGGAAAGGGAAACGAAGCGTGAAGTGGTTGCAGGTGCATCACCAAATACATAACTTAAAAACAAAAAATTTTGTAAAAAGCTAAAATTGTAAGTTTATTGAGTTCCTTTATCATTTCACATTTTCTGCTTTAAAATATTCTTTAAAACGGATAAAAATTACGAGAACCTTTGTGTTACATGAAATAACATACAGTATTTTTAAGTTTGGCATAATCGCCTTAAGAAACTAATAGGACAGGATCGTTTAGAAATCCATTAGAAAAAATAGTAAAATGTGTTGAATAAGTAGACATTTAAGTCATCTATATTTCTACATTTTTCTTTCTTAAACACAGCGTATTATTTACCAATTCAGTAAATTCAGAAAAGATATTGGCAGTAAATAATCCATCTCAGATTTCCATGCGTCATTTCCATGAGTCAAGTAAACATTGGTAGCTAATAATGACACTTACGCTATCTTACAAAATGAATATTAATAATTAAGTCATTGTGATGCTGATTTACCAGGCCATTTAACAGGTTGTCACTAAGACATTGGCATCTCACCTCTTGAGTACCGGGGTTCGGTTATCATTTGGCTTTCGTGATGGTGGACGATCCGAGCTGGGCAGGTTTTATCGGGGTTCTCCCATTTCCCCTGCACTTCACCCATAATACTTTCTCAGTCTTTCTCCGTCTGTCCCCATTTTCGTGGGATAGCACAATAGATCTACAGATCGCGGTGCTTGGCTTTCCTTGCCACCCACATTCACCACAATCAATCAATCAATGCTGATTTAACAGAAAGAAAGCATATATGACTGACCATCTATCAGTTATAAATAAAATGACTATTCGTAAATAAAACCTGTCAATCAAACATCAAGTGAAATTCATATTTTACAAAATTACTTTAATATCTGAATTTTCAGTCTTCGTGCTTTGTAAAGAATTAGAAGTAATAAACAACACTGAATTATTTTTGCAATCAATCGCAGTTTAGAACAATTCAGTTTTTTTCATATATAGATGTCGAGGAGATATGTGGGTTTCCATTACTGATTGTCCTATTTTTATAAACTTTCGTGAATTCGACCTTAACTAGAAGGATTTTTTTAAGATTTTAAAAATAGTGTGTGCACCGTGTACTTTTTATTTTATGAAGTCGTTTGATTATTTCGAGAAGGCTATTCTTTTAAAAACTGGAATTTCAGTTTAAATATTACCAAAGATGGTGTCAATAGGGGAAATTGTGCATGTAGTGACATTTATTTGAAATATCGATAAAGACGGAAAAAAAAAACACTATGAAGGGCAATGGAATGTTGCATTTCTTCCTTAATTGAGATTCTTTTACGGAGATTAGGAAAAATAGCCCGAGGATGATGTGATCTTCTTCAAAGTATTTTCACCTCGCAATTCCTTGATGAAGAAATATCTGAAAACTTCTTTCTGACAAGAAGAAAATATTCCACGTATTTTTTTTTTCACTCGTTACCAAGGTGCTGTTACGTTCGATTATTTCAAATTTTTACCTGACGCGTTCCAGTGCCACAGGCCATTTAACTACTTAAAAAATTCCTCATAAAAAGCATTTCTTTTTAAGTAACAATTACTTAAAACTACTTAAGAAAAAATATTAGAGAGATTTTTACTTAGAAATATTTTTTTGTAATAAATCTTAGGAAATTCTAATTGCAATGATTGCTGAATTTTACTATGAAGATCCCAGCAGATTTTATTTAAATTGCAGCAATAACCCGGGATATGAAGACAAGAATAAAATAACAGATGACAGTCTAAAACTTTGCTGTAACAATAAATAAACAGTAATTAAATAGTAAACTGATTTTTTTTTTGTATTTTGAAAAATAGTATCTGGATCATCATATCCTTGAGCTATTTTTTCCCTTATTCATTGTCTTTTTCAAAAATAAAATCAATATTATTTATAACAACAGTATCACATCGATTAATAAATTATTCAATGTATTAGTGAGACTTATTAACAGTACTTTAATATCCTTAACAGCATTTCACAGTTAATCCTTTCAGCGCAATAATTATATTTCGAGTCATCCCGTTACTTTTGACAGGGCAGTGTATGTAAATGGTTTCAATTAGATAAATAAAAAAAAGCAACTAGTGTCTCTCATTGAGACGGAAAAACACAAATCGATTCCATTTTCTTCGTGGAAGTTCGTGACCAGTGCACCCCCAGAAATGTTTTGTGTGCGTGACAATTGATTTCTTTTAAAAGACCTTCTTCCTTTCCCTCCTTTTATTCATTTTTTTTTTATTTCAAGTCCACTTGTCTTGTTCGACTCGTGTTCTCCTGTACAGTTTCCGTTAATTCCTTGTCTAGATTTCGTGCAAACATAGACTAGGGCAGCATTACTAAACAATATCAATAATACACATGCATCAACCGCTTAATCACATGCCATTTTTTTGGCTTCGAATAAACGTAGAAATAAATTTTTAATATCTTCCTTTATCCACAGTAATAATTTTGCCGTATCATTCTTTTTTATTTTTTTTTTTTTTTTTTTGGTAGAAAAAGAAAAACAGAAAACAGTCATTTTTGTTTTTAATTTCAGAAACCTGAATGGCATTTCCAAATAAAGAAAAGAACATGTTATAATATTGGTAGACATATCACCATCGTTTCTCAAGTATTTGCCTTTTGAGAACTTTTAAATCATTATTTTAAGAACTGGCATTTGACGCTACGACAATTGTGCTACAACTTAAATTTTGTTCACCGTAATTTAGGTCTTAACTTCCCTACCTTCCACAATATTGATGCTCAATCCTTACTATGCAATGAATGCTGAATATGTACAAATTAAAGATTAATTTTCGATTTTCTTTCTTAACACTCACTCTTATCATCTACAATACAAAGAAAAAAGTCAACAAATTCGTCAGATGTTGATTGTTGCTGATTGTTCAGCTTTTGCTTAGCTCAAGCTAGATGAAAATAGAGGTTTCGAAATGTTTCTTAAAGGACACGATTAATTTTTGATCTAATTTTCTAAAAGATTCGTATTAAAGGCTGAAAATATGTGCAAAATAAAAAAAAATCCGATAAAAGTGTTCTCCCAGGAAAATTAAAGTTTCATAGGAAATCAAACATAAGATTCTTCAGTTTCAATTTTCAACAATTGATACATTTTTTAAAAATTTTAATTGATTTTTAGAATTGCTGTGATCATTAAACGCTTTAAAATAAAGTTAAGTTCATTTTAAATTAATGAAAATGAAAATAGTTTTCCAGCTCATGTTCTACAAAGGTCATTAAAATATCTATAAAAATATAAAATATAATAAATAATGATAAAGCTTAAAATGAAACAAAATATTTTTTGAATAAATGCAACCCTTGTTTCGAATTTTAACTCTGCTCCATATTGAAGCAGCATTCTTTTGAATCTAATAGTGTCTGAACTTTTTCACCTTTAATCTATCGAGTGAAAATCAACAATTCATTTGATAGATACGTCGGAAAATTTGCAGAAAAGCTTTCATCGTAGGGTTGTATTTCATTTGTTTTCAATTGAGTGGCTTAGTATAAAACGACATATCAAACCAAAGAGCAATTTTCTTTTTTTTTCTTTTTTTTTGTGGCTTTGAGTACTACTGTCATTATTCATCTAATGCTGAAGGATTAGTGTGGTGGCGATATGCTGAAGACCTCATTTAGTTACATAAAAAAGTCACCTAAACGAACTTTCCTCTAAGAAAAAAAAAAATAAAACAACATAAAATGCTATTTTTCTCAAAACGAACTTTGGTTGGGATATGTCGTTTTTACACTAAGCCCACATAAAATTTACTGTTTTTTGTTTTAATTCAAAGATGTTGATTTTTTTTTTAGGCTTCTTTTTAAAAGACATGTATTTAAAGACACAGTATTTATAGTTGTACTGAAAATAGTCCACTTTTCCTTGTATACTATTTGCTGAACTTTTGATTTTGGAAAAAAATCTACATTCAATAAATAACATCACAATGACATTTCTCTTCTTAATGCCTCCGGCTCGGAAGCCTAGAAACTTAATGCAAAATAGAAAGTATTTTATTTTGTAAATAGAAAAATATTTTCTTTTCAACACACTTTTATTGTTTTAAGGAATGACTAAATTTCATCAAAAAACGCTAAAACGTTTACCGAAAGCTGAAAGTAATCACAACCTTAAAACAATTGGTAACAAGATGTTTGTTTGTTTACGTTATTCTGTAGCCTACGCTAATATCCGGCCTTGGAGAGAAACGAGATAGATCAAAATCAACACAAGTGTATTTGTTTCCCTTAACTTACAAAGAGTAGATGTAGTGTTTTCACAGAACTGTTTATCGAAGTGCTGAAAGACTTACCTTATCAACCGCGTTCTGAATCTTTCCTATCTTTGCCACTTTTGATGTTTAGAAAAAATCTCACACCGTTGAAACAAAAAAAGTTACTTTAGAGGAAAATTCTGTATTTCTTAAATATGTTTTTAAAATGATTTTATTAGTACAGAGCAACTTCTCTTCAATGTTTCTTTATTTCGATTATTCTTAGTCTTAACAGGAAAATTAAACTGAGTTATTCATACGTTTCAGATAACTGGATAACTTCTACAATAAGCAGTATCAAGCATATCTTCTCTACTCTGCATTAATTAGCTACTCACTTTGTAAGCAAATCCTGAAACTATCATTTTGTGAATTTAATTTTCAAATAAATAATCAAAATTGCTTTTATAAAACCACAAATAGCTTCAATTAAAGAAAACAATCATTATATTGCAGTTTATGTCAAATTTTCATAAATTATTCAGATGAGCAGTCATTTGATTAAGATGTAGGTTTGATTTTGAATAACTAATTTCTATTAGCCTCTTATCTATCGACTCTTCAATGAATGCTTTATGTAAATTCAGTATTTTGGTGTAAATACTTAATGGAAATCTGTGGCCAAAAAAGTTGTTGTTTTTTTCTTTGCCCGACATGGAGCGCTACAAAATAAATGAAATGCGAAAATCATTTCCAAAAAGGTATCTTCTCGAGTTTTGTAATTTAAGTAATGATATTATTAAAATAATAATATTCTTACAGCTGTCATTGCAGCCCTCAATCGTCTAACTTCTTGGTGTGTTGACATTCATTTTCCGAATACATTTGGATTCGTCGCAATGTCCGTCTGCTCTTCGCCGGAGCATTTTCGGAGTGATGGTGAATCTCTCCTTTTAAATCTGCAACAGAGTTCATCCGAATCTTACCAAGCTTTTATTTCATGTATGACCAGATCTAGTTGTGAGATTTCGCTAAGGCCATTTGAGAGGTGCATCTCACCCGATCCACACTGGAAACTGAACGGGAGTTCAGGTATATCATGGAGCCCCATCCTGTTGAAAGACGACGGTATTAAGAAGTCCAACCCTGTCTAGTTCCGGGAGCACCCAGTGCGACAATATATCGAAATACGATGTACCATTCACAGACATCTTGAAAGAAAAGGACCCATGGTAATTTCTCTGGTAATTCCAAACTCATATCATAACATAAAGGGGATGTTGTCGAATTTCTTCAGAGTAATGAGTAATTGGTCTTGGCGCAGAAATAAACATTCCGAGAACGGGAGCCGAGATGCTTCGCACATTCATCTGTCATCATAATCTTACGACGAGCAGCAAAGGAGGGAAAAGCAGCCAGTAAAGATTTCCCCATGCCTCACACATTCAACGGAAAATGACGATCAGTACACGTTAGAAGTTAGGCACTGAAACAACGGCATCAGCATCGACGTTATTATTGTCATATTATCCTTATTTAATGTACCTTCTTCAGTTTCATAAAGCTTAGAATTAATTTACGCATTTAAATATTTTTTTTTTAAATTATGAAAAACAATGGGAAAGTAAAAAAAGAAAGGTAAAGGAATGTCAACAAAATAATGTTCCCAACTTTGAGATGTTCGGCATCAAAAATTACAGATCTATTTTGGGTAAAGCTTCAAAAGACTAGTCTAGAAGTCGATACTGTACCTCATTTCTCGAGATTGATGAAAACTGGCTAAATAGACATACTTCACATCATCAGGAGGCAGTAACTAGGAAAACGTTTGCAGCGATAAGGGAAACAATTTTGAGGGATTTCGAGGTTGGGAATGAAGATCAAATTAATTATATTTCAAGTTGGACCACAAATAAGACCATCAAATTTTAAATAAATGCGTTTTTTAGCCTGGTTTTTGTTCATAGACAGACAGACAAATAAATGTTGAAGTAGTCTGAACAACATTCTTATAAAGAAAATAACTTCTAAGTTGTTAGAATCTTGCAATTTAGAACTGAGGACGATATAACAATGTAGCCAGGGATATATAGAAAAGGAGGTAAACTAGAGAAAACTTCTAATTAATTTCTCGTAATTCAGAGAGAAAGGACGAGTGAAAATAACAATGACGCCTTATCAGGGATTTGGCCTAAAAAACTTGAAGATCGCTTAACCAAAACCGTTAAGAATTCCGCAAATATCCAGTATCTAATAACATTAAATTAATCCAATATGATAAATCTTGAGTCGTAATCATAGTAAAAACAGATTTTTTTTCACTTTCATAAACTCAATTTCTTCAAAACCAATTAATTTCTTCACTTAATAAAATTTCTTGACATAAAAATAAATTTCGTTTTTTTTATATAAATCTAGCAAAATAATTCGATTACTTCTTTGTTCAGTTCGTTTTCCAATTTTCTCTTCTTCGCCATTCTTTTTTTCCATTGATCCCAAATATTTCCCCTTATGTCTTTGAAATGGCGATCTAGAAGGGGGTAATATCCTAAATGAAGGTGTAAATTGCGTTTATTGGGAATAGTGGCTCTTGCTAAACAGGTAAAGAAAATTGGATTTCGGTCGCGAAAAACATAATAGGCAGAAAGTCGTTTAAAGCCTTGATAGCCCATTTCTTTGAAGACTGGATCGGGTTAATGGATTTTTGGAGTGTTTTAGAAAGTGGCTGACCGAGAAATAATAACGGAAAAATTGTGTTAGCTTTGCTTTACTATATATAAAATTAGTGTAGAGTATTTGATTAAAACTATTGAATCAGAAGACATTAGGAGTTAATGATTCAGTGATTTCTTCCATTTTCAATTTTCAACTTTATTTTCTTCAAAACCAAGTACAAAAGGAATTTGCAGAACTTGGAACTAATTTCCTTAATTTATTAATTTTTAAAATTTTAATGAATTAAACAGGTCAATATTTCTGATAAAAACTGATAAAAGCAGTAATTTTTTAGTTATAACTGAGAAATTTTG
Organism: Thereuonema tuberculata; assembly: GCA_023159025.1. Taxonomy (NCBI): domain Eukaryota; kingdom Metazoa; phylum Arthropoda; class Chilopoda; order Scutigeromorpha; family Scutigeridae; genus Thereuonema; species Thereuonema tuberculata. The sequence goes on along the minus strand of JAFIDM010002131.1, from coordinate 50,701,163 downwards.
ATAAAACTTTTGAAATTATACAAAATATCTTAATGTATACAACGTTTTGTTTATCAAAATTAGTGAAGAGAGATTTGGAAATAATAAAAAGAATAATAGTTATTGGATTTGTGTTCAATACAAATTAAGGTAGACAAAAACAGTTCAGATAATAGCCGAGCAACCCAGGCGGTAGCCTATTAACTTGACTGATCAAATCTGGGTTAAAATCTCAGGATTGGCATAAGCATTCTTTTCTGTATTTATTTGTTTCTTCGTTTTCTCTTCTTCCGGCAATGTAAAGTAGTTATTTCGTAGTATTTCTGCACAAAAGCCTCAGTACTGGCGCGATGATTCCACAGCCCTTTTGAATCATACAAATCAATCAAAATTGACGAAAAGTAAGTACGAGATAAAAAAAAAACGGTTATGAGACAGAAAAAATAAGAATGCTAAAAGTATCTAAAGCAATTGTAATGAAGAAGGTTTCAAGCAAATGTAATGTTGCTAAAATATTCTATTTTCCTAATTGTGAGTACTTTAATAGTAAAAGAATTGATTAATTTAAGTACTTTGAATAAAATGATCCACTAACAGTTATTTTTGCAGTTATTGATTATTAAGTTAACACCACTGCAAGCTAATTAAAAAATAAATATCGTTTCAAACTTCCTTCGACTCCTTTAATTAATGCTACAAATATCGTAAATTCGATCACTGGAATGTTTGCAGAAAGCCAATATGCGTTAGGGATCCTGATAATCTTAACTTTTGTTTAGGTATTTCGCTTACGTGAAAACTACATCAACTGACAAATAACTTACATATTTAGGATTGAGCCGGATTCCTGGTGCATTTCTGCAAAATCTAAGCTCTTAAGCCGTTAGATGCTAGCGGTGACGTCACTGCGGATTTCTCATTTTAGCCGATTTCTTCCTGCTCTTGTTAGGACGTCAATCATGCTGAATGGATGACAGCAGTTGGAGTTACGGGTTCTGATAAACGAAACATGATGGCCCAGAATCGCCAAATGGATGAAAGTCGTGGGAAGCACTTTTAATGCACACAATCGAGGCAGACTCCATAAATCCGGAACTGTGAAAATATCCGGACAACCGACTGTGATAAAGTAGGGATGAAGAATTCCGTATTCCATTACTAGCAAAACTTCTAATACTTTTTTTTTTAAATAGCAGTTTCTTGAACTGAATGAAATTAAAGATATGTTGGATTTAATTTACTTTTAAATTAAAAAAGGTAAAATAAAATTTAAACTTAAAAGAGACGTTATCAACTGTTGAACAAAGTAATTTTATTGTATTTGGTTAATATAAATTGTGGTTCCTCCTAATTTCTTTTTATAAAATTTTTATTGTGCCTTCCACCAGTTTCTCTCATAAATTACGAGGAGGACAGTTTCAAATCTTTTAAGTTATTCCAGTTGACAATAATTGATATCTCGAAACAGATCTGTTCTAAATGCTGACTAAATCTGAAGCTATTCATACTTCTCGGGTAGAAATGCAGACAATTTCCATTATGACGAAATATAATCCAATAAATCAACAAAGAGAAACAGTTGTCGCGAGATGTCACCTAGTAAAACCCTTAGGGTGTTTAAATATTTTTCATTTAATTGCTCTTAAAAAATTCACTGAGGCCTGGCGGAGGTCAGCACAAGAATTTTCTTTATTTTATTTTTAATGTTTATTTTTCGTTTTGTGTAAAATTTTGGAGGTACCATATTGCTATTGAGTCATTAAATATTTAATTGTTGGAAATTAAGTGAAGAAGTTTATTTATAGGTATCACTCATAATCGATCTGATATTGGTATTGAAGACGTATTAGGCTTATATTCTTCAACATTTCGCTTCACACATGTCTATTTTTAAGTAAATTTATACGCTTGACAAAATTATACAGAAATACAGAAATATATTAGCTATTGAGTTTCCTGACATACGAGGGCAAATTTACATGTCGCGATAAATAAGTTTTTCAAAGTTCTATAGGCAATATAAAGTTAGAATCACAACCATGCATTAATAGGTAAGAAGTACTGAAACAGTTGATGCAGAGTCATTCTTTTTGGTGAAAACTGTTAACCGCATACAATAAACAGAGTATCAAACTGATGTTTTAAGTTATGGATCTGTAATCTTCAAATTTATATAAGCTTGTTTTAAAATATTCAAATTACGAAATACTTATTCTCTTAAAATTACTAAAGTTCCATCCATTTAATTTCCATTAAGAAAGCTACAACATAAATCATTGAAATTTGCTGAATCCTCCAATAAATAGATTACGGAATGGTTTACAGACTGTTCGATTTTACGGATAATTAAATGCTAAATTGAAAATTTTATTGTTTAGATTTTTCCAACTTTTCTGAAGTTTAGCTGCAAACTTTCCAGACAAACTTTCTTCTGGTCTGATCTCCCTCATAGAGAAATGTCATAATGTGGCTGACGTCTTGGATCTCGGTACAGAAAGGAGGTGGGGTAGTTGAAAAACTGAGCCTGATTAAGTTCTTCGTCATGTCTTGTAAGATGTGGTTAATCTCCTCCTCCTTTTCTGGGCTCATCTGCTGACGACAGACAAACTAAGTTTACACCCGCCAACGACGACAGGGACAGAGCGGGCGGAGTGCGCTAATCCCCTGACGGTGGCAAATTAATAAAATGCGGTCAGCCACCCAAAATGCTCGTCATCTCCAAGCTTCAGCTGCCGCTACCATTGAGCACACACGGCTGCAGGCACACTTCACTGAGCCGGTAACATCTGTGCCGCCGGCAGAACAACTAAAACACTGGGGCAGAAAAATAAAAACCAGGCGATTGATATCGACTTTGAGAGACTTCCACATGAAGAATCAGCAGCGGGTTGTTTTCTTCTTTCTTTTCTGTTTATTTCAAATAACAGAAGATATCCTGAAGCATTTCAGTTAATGCTCCACAACTAATGGCAAGAGAACCGTACCGTTATCGGCATTTTAAGAACTTGCTACTATTGTTATCAGAAATTACAAGACTCTTCTGACATTGCCATTATCACTGACTAATCACTGGTTAATCACTGGGTAATGCAAGCTACAGGATTTTTAAATCTATAGCTACTGGGAAATTGACAAAAATGATTTCACAAAAAGTCTGCGTGTAAATTTTTCGAATTACTTCATTTTTGTAACTTCAGCAATAATGAATTTATTTACAGTGGAAACAGTATGACGTAAACTACAACTTACTTTTATTAAGATAGCCTTAAATTACCATAGCCTATATTATAATTGCTGCTGTTTCATCAACTTCCTTCATAATTTTCAAATCTAAATGACTTATTTTAATTTCACTGTTAGATTAAAACTGTAATCTTAAGTAAAGTTACTAGAGTTCTCCATGAAAACTATGTCTTTTTTTTTTCCTATGGATTTCATCTTTTAAGATGCATTCATAATTAAACTGGTTTCGGATTATTTATTACGTAATGATCTGCCATTTTGTTTTGTTTTTAATCTTAAGCCTGAAAAATAACTACTATACTAAGAATCTTCGACATAGTTATTTGTGAGTATCTTCAAGAGTACGAATGAACCCTTTGGAAATATTCTGAAGACAAATTAAAAATTACGATAAAAGAAAATTACTTATAAGCACATTATATGACTATCAGTCAGGGGCGTATATAAGGGGAGGGGCCGAGGGGGCCCAGCCCCCCCCCTTTCCGAAATAATGAAGATATGTTCTCCCAATGTTTTTTTTGGTTGAACAGATAGGTTTTCATTGTTTTTTTGGTTTGGTTGAACAGATAGGTTTCCATCGTTTTTTGTTTTTTTTTGGTTGAACAGATAGGTTTCCTTGGGGTGTCGCCCCCCCCCCGAAAATATATTCTATATACGCCATTGCTATCAGTAACTAAATTTAAGATAAAGAGTAATTGACCCGAATACAGTCACACCCATGATTATGGCATGTGAGGTTCCTGACCATCCTCGTATAAATCCAAAAAGTTGATGAATGACGTAGCACTCGTCACAAATGTGCATAACTGACACATGTAAGTTAAATTTTTTACAACTAAAATACTGAACGTATGTACCATACTCCAGTCTTCAAATTTATCTTCAATTATTTTGCCATACAGGGTAAAACAAATTAAAAAAGTCAAAGGAAGTTTTAAATAGTTTAATATTCACTTAACCTTTCAGAGATGCACTTTATAACGTGCTGTAAGAAACTGACGGCATCTCGAGTTCCAACCGGTAGCGTTATGTCGCCAAACGAACCAGTTGTCACAAAACCGACCATTGAAAACTGACGTAAGAGCAAAGCGCCAGAAAGTGAATTATCTTAAAATGGAGCATGACTACAGTTACAAACAGTGATAATGGCCTTTCAATTCTGAGACCGTGAATTCCAAAACAAATTATATTATTGATATTTCTGTTTTAACTGATGATTATTAGCTAGCATTGATCCTAAGGAATTGTTGTGAATTTCTAGTTGATGACAATACCTAGTTTTCATTCTAATACTGTCCTGTAATTGAAAAAAAAATCTTCTTTCTGAAAACTTCAGTTCCACATATGAGATCATCACAAATATACAAATAAATAAGTCATAAACTTACCAGAAAAGGTGTAATTCTTATGCAAAAAAAAAAAAATATGAAAAATCAACCTTACTTATCAAAACATTCAAAACATATTTCGATGATCTTTATCATCTTCTCAATCCCTATAAAAAAATCTCTTCAAGAAAAATGTATTTCATAAAATTTCTTTTATATTGAATAATTCAATACCAACTACATAAACATTGTGCTAAAATGACGGAAACTGGTGTTTTTCAATAGATACAAGATCCACTGAACTCTATTTCCATTTCAAATACTCCACTTCTGTTCGAAAAACCATCGTTTTTGTGTAAATAAAGTTTGAAAAATGATCGAGCTTCAAATATTATGTTTTTATTTTTTTTAATATTTTTATTATCTTTTTCCATTAAATCTACAAATATTTACAGATAGATAATAGTTTCTGCTTACTCAGCTCTAAGGGATAGGAAAACTTAAAACTCTACACTTGAAATTATGAAACTTTAAAATGTTAAAAAAAAAAATAACAGAAAAAATTCAAATCTGTTAAAAATTATCAGTGTGGTTGTCGAAGTAAGAGATTTAAAGCGTTTTGTTTTATGATGAATTTTCAGTTATTACTAGATTTTAAGTAAATATATATTAATGTATTTCTTATATATAAATTATTTACATATTAACTCTTATTTAGCAAGATATTTTGAAGAACCATGCCTTCTATGGTATCTAAATCAATTAGATGTACTCAATAATTAAATGTAGTCAATTTAGAGTTAAAATTTAATTAGAAGTTCATTCAAATGAAATTTTCATCACAATATTTACTATTTATTCAGTGTACGGACACTACTGTTATCATTTTGCTAAAATTTATTTAAATTACGTTGTGAACAATTTAGCTTTCGATATATAACTCTGATTACTTTCAGAGAGTTATCTTAAACTCAATGTTCTCCAAGCAAAAGTATCAGCTGAAATAAAACTTAAATAATGATGGAAGGGACTGATGTTTTCGGGTGCGCTACTATTTCAATGTTATGACTATCGCAGACTTTATCTTCCCCACTTTTTTTATAAATGTAGTTCACAATTGCGCTTATTATTTTAAATATTTTCTCAATTTAGAATTGCTTGGTGAGTCCGCAAATTGGCTTCAATATTGTTACCTACGTTATCATTTGGGATTTGTACAGAGTATAAAGAAATACATTCAATACAGCTCTGCGGCATACTGGGTTGTGAAAATGGAAAACTTTTTCATAAGGAACATGGGTCTTAAATGCACAGATTCTCTTTTACACCTCCTGCATTATTCACTTCAATTATTTGAACAGTTTGGCAAGTTGGACTTAATGCAGGACAGTAGATTGTTACGTATACCATTGTTGTCATTAGCGTAGCACAAAATGATCATATGCAATCTGTAAGCTTTATATCAGGTTCATTTCCTTGTCGTTGTTTACTGAAATTCTATTCAAGGACAAAATGACTGCGTTGGTGGTCGTCACTTTGAGCACCTCTTGTAAACACGACGCAATGAAGCACCAATAACCTCCTGTTAAACTTAGGCTACTCGTTTCACGCCTTAGAAATTTGTTGCATTTATTCATTTGCACCCTGTAGAAAGATTCACAATGAACTAATATATTTACAAAGTAAAACTACATTTGAGGTGCTTGATTAGAAATAGTGAATATTTTTCTAACTGAAAGTAAAAATACTCTTATACAAGAGTTATAATTGCAGAGTCTTTCTACTTCCTGGGGAGTGCAACCAGTTCGGTCTGAAATGGTACACCACTGGAGCAGGGTATCACTTAGTGAAACAACTATCCAATAAAAATATCATGCATAAAAAAGTAATCCTAGTACTATCAGTTCAAAACTCTCAATAGTGGTATCGCTGTAGAGGGACAGTCGAGAATTAAACCTCGGGTTTCATCTTTTTATTTTATATATACAACTTTAACGTACGGAATGAATATTTGTTAAAAATCGAACAGCAAATAAAAATATCGCACACATTCAAAAAACAACAAAACTTATTAACATAAGTCAGGATTCTGTGGATCAAAGGAATAAGCCGGCACACCTGATTAAATTAAACTCAATTTAATAACTAAATAAAAATATAGTACAACCCGGTTTCGGTTACATTCTAACCATCTTCAAGTACCATCTTCAGGATGTATTCGATCTGCGAAAATGTACATGATCATATTCAGCTGGAAAACCGCCAAACAAAGAGCGAAACAAACAGTTTGGGGCTTTCCAGCTGAAGATGTTTGTGCACTTTTCCGCAGATCGAAACGTCCTGGCTTATGTTAACATGTTTTTTCGATATTTTTATTTGTTGATCAATCTTTTTATTTTACTGAAGCTTTTTCATGACTGTTAATTAATCAGTTTGACTGGAGTAAGGATATAAAGATATTCATTATTATCTTGCCATTTTTTTCGGTTGAATAAATTATTTCTACATATATCCTGCAGGTTTTTGCTGTAAATTTCTGTGACATCTAGTTTAAATTTGGGACATCAAATTCCGTTAGTGTTACCAACATGCAAGATTAGTCTTTCCATAAGATTTACACACACACACATGTGGAAACACGCCATATCTAAAAGAAGCAGAAAGCTTCTCCGTATCAATATTTAGAAATGTTTCTTAGAAAATTTTTTGAAAGAGCAATGTTTGAATAAGTGGTTGAATAACGCTGTAACCGTAACTAAAATTTCATTTTCGCTATCCTGTAACAAATTTGCTGAATCAGATCTTAATTGAAATTGTGATGCTTGATCTCCTTATAGGAATTCCCATTTTCGATGCACATTCCAAAAGCCGCAGGTAATTCTTCCACTTTTTGAATAGCATCCACCATGTTTTCTAATAGCGGTCATTTTCCTGGTATCCCACAGCAGGCGCTTCTGCAGATTGGCAAATTCGTCGATGCACGTGTTGTAATAATTTGTCTCAAAAGCTTTGTGTTAATTCAAACGGATGGCTACGGTAATAGTCGCCATTAATGATAATGGCTGTCGTGTTGGGTCATTCGCCGACGGAGAAACTCTCTCCTGAATAATTCATGCGCTCCATCATCTGAGTTACTGCTTAGTGTAATTTAGGCAGATAGTTAGATTTAAAGATAAGACCAATTTATTAAGATTCCTTAACTTATTATTTTAAATAGAAAACAAAAAGAAAGTATTTCAGATAAATTACTACAATTCCATTCACTACATAGAAGAATTCATTTTAACTTAGTAGTTTGGGTTTCCGCATGTTCACTAATGACTTCGTGAATGTGAAATTTACCACTTTTACAGAAAAGAGACTATCTACTTTTCCATTTGAAAATTTCACTAAGTTAACCTCTACGTAATTTCTCACTGAAATCAAAAAAATACACAGAAAAGCAATTAAATATTTTAAGAGTAAATTAAAAGAAACCTTATTAGTTCACCAATTCAAATTTCTATTTACACCTAATAATACTTCCGGTTACTCCATTTAAATTTGCTTGTGCTTTGATTTAAAGAGATTATGTGACCACTTTTAGGTGACCTTTGTTTTGGACGACAATTATTAAAAGCAATTTGTTTGTATTCGCATTAAATTTTACAAGTCTTCAGTCATTAGCTTTATCTAGTCTTTACGACTATTTACGGCAAAGAAAACAGACACACAGTTTAAGAAAGGAGACTTTCAGCTCATGAACTTGCAGCTAACTTACACTCAAATATTAGCCTTTCTTTTAAAAAAATATTTCAGAAAGAGAAAACTAATTTAACACAAACAGGCTGTAGCATCCTTATTTAGGCTGTAATTGCCAACAACTCATTTAGTTCTAGCCCTTCCTGTACATCCTGCGCAGGTTGAAACCCAAGACAGTTATCGTGACTCAGTTGATGACAGGAAATCAATAAGGGGTTATTTTTTTTCCTTTTTCTTTTAGAGGGAAGGGGGAAGTCTGTTTTCCTCCCGGTTAAATATGATGTCACAGTTGGAATTCCTTCACTTTTTTGTACCCTTCCAAAATCCTTCAGAGGTAATAAACCCCGTGGATCCGGAGTAAACAACCCGTCTCAATTGCCACGCAGCAGCATACAATCAAACCAATTTAACGTTGGTCAAATGCGTGATATGAGATCTAGATCTCAGAGCGGCTTACATGAAACCAAATAGAAATTATGCTCACTCACAAAGAAAACATTTATTTTCATCACAACTCCATTAACTCAAGGGTAATGAATTTTCATAACCTAACAACGGGACAATAAATTTGATGTTAGATAATGAGAATGAAAGAAGACATGTTTCCCGGGGGAAAAGGAGTCTTAGAGAAAATAATGTCAGATAATTTAGGTTTGTGTGCGGTTTTGGGCGAGGTATCATCCAAATTCATCTCTCGTGTCTGCATCAATGCCTTGAAACTGTACATCTGGCTCGCAAATAGCTTTTCAAAGCATAAAATTGCTTTTATTCATCACATTAGCCCAAATACTCGTATCAACTGAAAGAGCAAATTCTACAATTATTTTTAATCTTTCTTAGCACTGTCAAAAGTTACTGAATTCAACATTTCACTTAAAAAAAAAAAAACACACAAAAAACACACAATGTTTAAAAATATATATATTTTTATTTCATTAATTTTAATGTTTTTTTCATTATATTAAGCACTGTTTCGTCTCTTCTCTTATTATTACAAAATATATCTATTACAAAAGAAAATAGTTGAAAGCAATTTCATAAATATTTTTTTGTTTTCGTCTTTGTCTTTATTTGTTGATTTTTTTTATCATTTAAGTTTAGATTCAACGTTGCGGAGAAAATGTAACTTATGTGAATAAAATTTCGGAGTGAATCTGAAGTAGGTCTGTTAACATTTTTGAGCTAAACTTTTTTTTAAAAATTAATATGAATATATTTCTGATGTTTTATTAAAAGCTTAAAATATTTAATTAAGTCCGGAAACTCTACATTAAATTTGAAAAATATTAAAAAAAGATCATTGAAGGTCGATTCAATGTATTAGGACTTAATTATTTTCAGATGCTTTTTCACTGGATTGATTTCACGACTCTAAAAAGGAATAATAATAAAATATTTAAGTTCATTTAATTGTTACCTTTCTGCTTGAACAATACAGAATATCGTTCTCAAATTTAATGAAAACAAATTTTCATATGGTTTTGGTAGAAGTAAAATTCCTTTTTATATCAATTGAACTTTATCGCTTTCCAATTATTGTTTTCGATGATTTCCACTAATAAGTTTTTCAATAGGGATGCATACAGAAAACAGATGTCTTAATTTCATAAACGCTCACGCCAAATTATAAGTTTTCTTGACTGGCTCAAGATTAATTGGAGAAGCACTAAGAATATGTGGTTTATTGATTTTAACCCTAAGTTTTCTTGGAATAGTAGGCTAAAATTTTAGACAAAATGATGATAATCTTTTAATAAGCTTTTTGAATTGCTGTTATCGCGAGGTGCTGTTATAAATCTGCAATAGAAGAATGTTTGTCATAAGGAAAAAATAATCAACTTTTCAAATTTCCTAGTCAAAATATGGTGGATTTGACGAATTCAGACAGACTGTCGGCTGTACAAATCATTCTCACTCCGAGAGTTCTTCTATCGACCGGGCGGCAATCGACAGCGCAGGATTCACATAAAGTGCCCGAGTCGAATGGAATTACCCAAATCCCATTTGCGGCTGATATTATCATCCTATCATCCTGTACATAGTTTGTTCGTCTGTAAGGGGGGATTGGCAAAGGACGGAGGAAGCGATGGGACGAAGGTTGAAGAAGGACGAATGAAAAGACATCTGCAGGAAGAAAAGAAAAGTAGGGATAGGATGAATAGAGATAAAAAAAATCCGAATACGAAAAAAAAATCCTATCGCAAACAGAAACGGTCCAAAAAAAACAGGAGAGAGAACTGGAAGATCTGAATCTCACGAATGGCCAGAAACGCAAATCAAGTCTTGTATTTTTTTTTCTTTTCTTTTTCTTCTTTCTTTTCCATTTTTTTCTGTGTACGTGAGTTTGTCTTATCGGTTTGAGTTGGTCTGCAGGAGATCGACTTGAAGGCAGCTGCAAGGCTGGCGATCTCATGAATGTTAGGAGAGACCTGCATCATCTGCAGCACCCATCTTCTAACGTGAACACTACTATTAATAGTTGTTCTTTAAGGTCAGACATTTACGATAAAGGCTTTAGGTAACGATTGAAAATCGTTTAGTGAAGAGAGCGAAAAAAAAAAGGTAAGGCATTTTTTTCTTTACCATTTCGATACGATTCCATTTTCTTCTGAAAACAAGAAAAAACAAAACTATTAAGATTGGATCCTCTACACTGAACGGAAAGGTATTAGATGAAAGATAAAAGAAAAGTTAAGTGTTCACCTTTCTATTATTAAAAGCTTTCATTATTATTAATTACTGATACTATGTATTGAATTTTGACAACATTTAAGTCCTGTGGTATGAATATTGGATTTCGAGCTGGAGAAGCCGGGTTTCAATCGCGATGGAAGACTGGTCCTACGCCGTCTGTGAAATGGTAGCTACGAATTGGAAAGAGGAAAAGCATTAAAACTGACCTTCCAATCTTAAATTATTCCGATTGGTCCCAACTTTGAAGCCAATATTTCGGCTGCTTATGCATTACAAAGGTTCAAAAAAGGACAATATCTATATAACTAGGCTATCTACTTTGACGATATAATCGTGCCATTGCACAAAGATTTTGTATTATTTTGCGAAATTCCAACTTTTTTCTTAAATTCACCATAAATACCAATTACATTTTAAAAACAAATGAATCAAATTAAATATTCCCTAAGTTTTGCAACTAGATTTAAACCAGAATTTAAAGTTAGATCCAACAGAATATTAACATGATGCAGTTGGAGATGAAACGGTGATCAATTGAAGAAACTATACCCTCTATTATTTTGATGGTACAGGCCAAATAAATACTTATTTGTTTAAATAGATTTGAACTCGAAAAAAAGTTACTTAAATATTTAGAAAAATCTTATTTATTATTAATTTTTCTAGTAACCAATTCTCCAAACTCTTGAATGTTAAATGAGACGATAATGACTGCAATATCGTACTGATACCAATTTCGGCATTGCAGAAGCTGCATATTTTTTGTCGTTTCAATAACAAGAGTTGCTAATTACTTTAAAATACAATATTTTTATTAGCCAACTTTCTTACAAATAATTAGGCTCAGCAAATGTGTCAATTTGTGCTGTCGCGAAATGAAAAAGCTTCTGGTTTTCAAGTTTCAGCGATGTATTCATTGTATTGTATAGCGAGGGTAACCTTTTCAGTACAATCACTGATTCTCTTCGTTTTCGTAATTCAGAAGAATGTTCATCGATCTACTACTCTTCATTGATCTGCCTACTACAGAATAACCAAGTCAAAGTTTGTATTTGCACAGGAAACAAAAACACGCTATACTGAAAAGATTTTCATGAAATCTGGTTTTTACGATCTCTAAAAATTGAGGAGCTTAGTTTCAAAGTCCGCAATCTCCAAAAATAAATTTTCGGAAAATAGGGGTTTGTTAATGCAATTGCATTGGACATGACGGGCTTTGAACAGCACTCGTATCGAAATCGTATCGCAATACATTGTTTTTCAAGTTACTATATGCAAGTGGCGGATTTTGATTTGAACTTAGCAAAACTCCATTGGCTCGGAATTTGCAATTTTTGGAGATGGCGGATTTTGAAACTAAGCTCCTCAATTGATGATTCAATTAAAATGATATCAAGATCAGGTTAAAGTTAAAAGACCTCTGTATTTTTAATATCTTTCTTAATATCACCGAAATATCCATCCACTACAGACAAAATATGGTTTTGATATTATTAATAGAAATTAAAATTGTTTTATATATATATATATATATATATATATATATATATATATATATATTTTTATTGTGAATTTTTTACTGTGATTTGAATATAAAAAAGTTTTCTCTTTCAACAAATATTTCATATGTCGTAAGTTTTTCAAGTCTTTTGTCCGCAGTTTTAATGTTTTCTTGTTAATTGATGCAAAAAGAAATTTATGACATCGTTGCTTTTTTTGTCTGACTATCGTTTAGAAGGGTACAAACTACACTGTATCTTCGAATCAAATCGTTGGAATGAAAAATTGATCATAAATTACATTTTGAGACACATCTTATTATAACTGTTGGCCGTATTTTACAACCATTCACATAATAGATCAGCGAGTGATGTAGGTAATATTGTGACAGGCATCCAACTCTTAACTTGAACTTTTGCATAACAAAAGCGCAATAAACGTTTAAATGACTGCATATAAAAGACAAACTCATAACCTTTTGTGTGTAGTTTTACGCCCATGTCACGGGAAGTTACGAAATGTGCCCGTGCCTTACTGAGAGAGAATATAATTTTAGTGTGACGCCTTTTACCATAAAATATGAATAATGATCCACTATATGAAAATTCTGTAAATGTTTTTACGTGAATTGCTTAAGCTACAGCTTATACCATCTATAATTTAACTTCAGAATAAGGCCTATTTATAAAACAAATTTTTCTTAACTTGTTTTTGATCAGAGCTTAAAGAAAGTAATGAGAATACTTGCTTGAATTTATTCTGTTCAAAAGACACAAAACTTAATTGTAGGCTACTCAGAAAAGTATTATATATATATGCCAAAACAACTTTCAAATTACTGTTTCTATGAAGACACAAACCAATTTTGCCTTCATCAGCTGCACCAGTGTTAAAAATCGTAATTAAAATTATTCAAAGGCTTTGCTCTTTTTTATCGTACATATTCTTTTTTTATTTCTTTTGTTTTCTATATCTTTTTTTATATTTTATTATTTTATCCTTTTTTATTTTCTTTTTTTGTATTTATTTCTAGTTTTATAAATATATTTAATTTATACAAAACACACCTTTTTTTCTTCGCAATATTTCGCGGTTTATTGTCTTTTAACCGCTTCATCAGGCTTAATATATGGAAAAACTTTTCGTAAGATACAGTAACGAATCTGGTAATAATATATACAATTAACATCATTTCAAACATTTTAAACTTCTATATTATTACAATAATGTTAATAACATTTCAATCTTCCATATTATTACAATAATGAGTCTGGTAATAATATTAATAACATTTCAATCTTCCATATTATTATTACAAAGGATTTTGTTCTTACAAATTATTACAAAAGATTTTGTTTACAAATTATTACTGAAATTATTGGAATTTTTTCAAATTTTTACAATGGTTTTTAAATTTATCTAATAGTGTTTAGCTAATTTCTACTCCATTATATTTGTTAAAACACTTAAAAGTGTTTATAACACATGCCTCCAGGATGAACCTAGTGTCTCTGTCATAAACATTTCTATACATTATCTCAACTATCGGATCAGGGTTATGATTTAATTTTATGCAGTGATAGAATTTTAATTTTAACCACCCGAATGTTTCTGATTGGGCCTATCACTGCATAAAATTAAATCATAACCCTGATCTGATAGTTGAGATATGTATAGAAATGTTTATGACAGAGACACTAGGTTCATCCTGGAGGCATGTGTTATAAACACTTTTAAGTGTTTTAACAAATATAAAGGAGTAGAAATTAGCCAAAAACTTTTAGATAAATTTAAAAACAATTGTAAAAATTTGAAAAAATTCCAATAATTTCAGTAATAATTTGTAAACAAAATCCTTTGTAATAATTTGTAAGAACAAAATCCTTTGTAATAATAATATGGAAGATTGAAATGTTATTAACATTATAATAATATAGAGTATATAATAATATAGAGTTATTATAATAATATCTAATAATAATATAGAAGTTTAAAATGTTTGAAATGATGTTAATTGTATATATTATTACCAGATTCGTTACTGTATATTACGAAAAGCTTTTCCATATATTAAGCCTGATGAAGCGCTTAAAAGACAATAAACCGCGAAATATTGCGAAGAAAAAAAGAAGATATGTTTTGTATCATTAATAATAATTAATTGCATATTGAATTTTTATATTTAATTTAAATAAAAAAATTGACAAACGGTGACAGCTATCATATCACACTCAAAACTTCCTAAAAAAAAAAGGATTTAATCCTGAGTTAAAAAAGAAAAGAAATAAAACAGAATATGTACGATAAAAAAGAGCAATGTCTTTGAATATTGCGTTTTTGTTTTTCTAAAATTTTCTAAATTTTAATTACGATTTTTAACACTGGTGCCGCTGATGACGTGAAGGCAAAATTGGTTTGTGTCTTCTTAGAAACAGTAATTTGAAAGTTGTATTGGCATTTTTCAAATTTAAGATTACTGCCGGCTTTATATGTTTAGTAATATAAGTTAATTTTATTCTTATATTCTATAGTTTCTAAATTTCTAAATTGCAAATGATTGATTGAAATTGATGCATTGATGCATGAAAATGATTGATGCATTGCGAAACTCGAAGAGGCAGCTTTCAGTTTGGCGTGTTCGATATATATACATATTGATGTAAGAAACTGAGTTTTTATTTGCTTTTGAATTGATTTCTATAATTTTAATTTTCTCATAAAGAAATATGTAAATTACCTATAAAATATATTACTTACAATCTATTTATAAAATAGATTAAAAAAAATTTCTTATAAATTATAAAAATGTTATACATAAATTTTATAAATTATATAAATTATAAAAATAAAATATACAGTATATTATGTATGAATTGTAATAAAATTCAATTCATACATAATTTACTGTATATATATACTTTGAGATTTAGATTTAAATTAAATTTTATATATAATTCTTATTAATTTTTTAAAATACAAAGCATGTAACAGTTTAATAACTATATTGTAACTAATACAACTAATACTATACTAATATTATGTACGAATTATTATTTTTATTTTTTATCAGTTTATTTTTTAAATAAAATTTGGACGGTAATATAATGAATTTACAATAGTTTAACCGAAATTTTTACGAATATTTGCACCTATTTTAATATGAGAGAATTGTTTCATTCAAATATTGTGGTAAGAAATTCTTGGTACAAAGTGATCTTGGAATGTTACTATAACAGATTTGTTAATTATCTTAGTTGTTATATACTATTTATTGGGATTTACTAAACTAATGGAGTTGTCTTGTATATTCAGCAAGAAAAAGCAAGGAGCTTTCGTAGATTTATTTTTCTATAATAATTGCAATGTGCCTTGGGCAAACATCCTTAACATTTATCTTAGTTTTCATACATTTGGTTAATCAGTGCCTTTTAATATTAATTTCTATCCTTTTTCATTCCAATTACGTAAAACTAATAAAAAATGTTTTAGAACTTAAAAATATTCTAAAACAAGCATTTATCCAAAAACGAACTGACATATACTAATATTTGAAGCCTGTCTATGCGATTTCAATACACGATTTCAAATAAAGTCGAAATTTAAAATTTAATTTTCAAATATTAATTTAAAGTTTGCTTTATATTTAAGGTAAAAAAAATAGCCAAACTTTAATATTAAATGGATGCGAAAATGAAGCCATACAACTGAATATGATAATTTATACAACAAAAAAATAGAAATACACGACGTTTCGCCGTCGAGAGACAGCCTCCTGAAGTAGCACTTGAGGAGGCTGTCTCTCGACGGCGAAACGTCGTTTATTTTAATTTTTTTGTTGTATAAATTATTTATCATATTCAGGTGTATGGCTTCATTTTTGCATCCAATATTACGCAGTACACGTAAAACCATATTTTTTTTTATTGAATATTAAATTTTCTAAATAACTACGACTTATTAATTTTAAAGATACTAGGTACTCTAAAAACCTGAGGACTCTTGAAATTCAGTTTTTTTGCAATTGAACTAACAACAATATTTATTTCTTAGAAATATATATAAATTTCTAACACATATAAATGTCGATAAATATTCAATATAATTTTGAAAAACCTGAAGGTTTTTTTTCCTAATTCTTTTTAAGCTACTTATTAATATTCGAACATAGATTATTTAAGTTCGCAGAGTTGGATGTAATTCGTGCCACAAACTAGAACTCATTAATGTTTTTCCTTTATTTTAATGTTACATTCTTGATTCTAAAAAAGACTTTTTTTCTAACTTGTGAGTGATAAGTGTAAATTCTCCTTTAAAAAAGTACAAAAAAAAGGTTCCCATAAGAAAAGCATGAAACAAGGGGAAGCAAAAAAAAATGAGAAAGAAATTAATTAAAATTCAAGAAACTGAAGGCCAAAAGAAGGTCTGCTAATTAAACTTGAAAAATACGAGATCTTCACAGACCATTCCATTAAAGGAACTACATATACTAAAATTGATGGCAATCCTTATTTGGATCTCGAAAACTTTCCTAACTGCCAGACTTCTTAAAAAATAAAATAAGGTTACGGAAAAAAAAATTCTTTATCTTTCGTTTGATTAATTTTATTACTTAAACACTTTACTTCAAAAGCATTTACTTCAAAAATATAGAGGTACTACTATATACAGGTTCATCAACAATGACGGGATAACAATTCGACATGTCATTTGTAATTTCTTCATCCATGTCGAGAAACGTGTCTAACCACTCTTCAGTTCTCACTGATGGCGAGCTTTTGCTCTACTAAAATAAACATAACAAGTAGGATATAAACATAAACATTTAAATTTAAATTGTAATCTAGTAAGCTAAAATTAATGAGTTATTTTTTTTTCTCCAGCTGTTTTCTCATTGCGTCACACACACACACACACACAGAGGGAGTGATATGAGATATTTAACAATAATATAAATGTAGTCCCTATGGCCTTTAAGATCGCTTCATTGTAAAAATTATTTATATTTTCACAGGGAATTAAGGTTATTTTTCAAACACAAGAGAAAGTTCTGGGAAACTATCGGATGGTTGCCATATTATAAAGATAATTCTTTAGTAAAAAGTTAGGAAAAGATTTTCAAAGGAAAATAAAAGCTTATATGTATATTTCTTGCTACTTATTTTCAATAAGACTTATTTAAAAATAACTATAAAGTTTTTAAAAAAAGTCATCTGCAATTACTTGATTGCGTTACTTCTTTTCCTTATGTGTTTCATTGTCTTCTTGCTGAAGCTGTATTTTTCAATTTTGATTTTTAAAGTTTTTTGGTATGGGAACATGATCTCACAAATGACCATAATTTTCCTTTTTGTAATAATGGACTATTGTATTCAGATCATTTTTTTTTTATTATCATTTGTCTACTTGAGATTTAATAGAAGTAAGTGTGTCTTTATTCTATTTAATACAGTAATTATTTAATTTTTAAAAATTAACAGCAATTTATTAATTTGCTGTTAATGACAAAGGATGTTCCACGAGAAAAGATCGGCATTCTGGAGAGCATAATATCGTTTAAGTGAAAACATTTATATGAAATGTGCTACTTCGAACGGGTTTCAGAAATAAAGCTATTGTACAGTTACAAACGTACATACACAGTAATTCAATCCGAAGATTGGTTGAAAGTTCACGGACCCTAGTGACCCCGAAGGGCGATCCCTAGGAGAAACCGTAACTTATTCTTGGGAACAGATACTAGAGTGGTTTCCCGTTGCCTTCTCTAGGACGCCGTTACGGAATGACGTCAGACCGAAGAGAAAGTGAAGAAGAGGCTTTACAACACAGGAAAGGAAATTGAAACATCCATGCTCACAACCGGGATTTGAACCCGGACGCCAGCACACTGGCCTCACGGCAGACCGACGCCTGAGACCGCTCGACCATGCAGGCGCGGCGTTACAAACGTATTGATAAGAAAGATATTACATACTCTATTGTAATATTTATTGTTCAAGTGACAAATTTATTACAGTTTAAAATAAATTTTCAAAAATTCCACCGTCAACATCAATGCATTTTGCTTCAGACGTGCGTCAGACAGTGACATGCTTTGGAAGAGAAGAACAATATTGCGCGAAAATTGCAAAATGCTGTGCATTAGAATAGCTCTATCTCGGAAACCGTTCATATTATATGATTTTTTTTTTTTAATGGAACTAGTGCGACAGAGGTTCCGTCGCTCCAGTAACAAAATATGAAATCGAGAAAAAGTTGTTGAAAGGAAGAGAAAAATACACAGAAAAGATTAAGAAAGAGCCAAGCGCTCACCGGGATTCGAACCCAGTTGTCTTGACATTCGGCTGTGCCGGCATAGGACAAATGTCCACATAAACATTTTTCTTGGAATGACCAAAAGTATGACCAGCCACAAATTGAACTTTCCTCCTGGACACCCTCATATATAATAAAATTGTAAGCACAAAGGTCATTCTATTTACTTTTTTTTTTAATATCTCAGTATATTCTTCAAGCCGTGCCGGCGTGGTCGTGTGGTCTCAGGCGTCGGTCTGCCGTGAGACCAGTGTGCCGATACCCGGGTTCAAATCCCAGTCGAGAGCATGGATGTTTCAATTTCCTTTCCTGTGTTGTCAGCCTCTTCTTCACTTTCTCTTCGGTCTGACGTCATTCCGAAATGGCGTCCTAGAGAAGGCAACGGGAAACCACTCCAGTATCTGTTTCCTTGTATACCTACGGCTTCTCCTAGGGGTCGCCTTTCGGGGGTCACTAGGGTTCCGAAGACTTGAACCAATCTCCGGATTGACCTACCTTGGTATGGTATATTCTTCAAGGATTTCGCATGTCGAACCTTCAAGCATTATAGATAAAAACCCGAAAGACTTGTAAATATTCGCTTGTAATTTTGAGGTTAACCTTACGAAACCTAAGGAAAACTAACTAAGACATAGCCTAAGCTTTTAGGCAACATTGATTGGTTAAACCTTGAAGCAAGGCACGAAAAGTAGACTTTCGGGCGTTTATGAACAGTATTTCATGAAAATCCACATTCGATTCTTAAATCTTCGAGGTTTTATCAAACTTCGGGCTTAACTTATACAAGGCTAATTAGAAAAGTTTCATTTCTAGATAATTCTGACCAGAAACTGCTATTACTTACATTAAAAGGCGAAATTTCGGTTTCAGAAAATGTAATTCTTAGCTGTCATTTATTCTAAGTGCATAAGGGTTCTGAAGTTTGATAAGATTTTTCATATTTGCTTCGAAGGATAAAAAAAATACGAGCGTTTTAAACAACAAAAAATAAAGCCTGAATTTCATCTGCTCATGTATTGTTAAGCGCCAAAAACCAATTAACGTGACCGTCAGACCGCGAGAATGGAAACTGCAAAAATTCCATTTTTATTGCACGACTGCACAAATATAAGCAATTAAACACCGGACTGAAGTCATCCAAATAGTTTTCGGCTTTTCATTCCCGAAATAGTTGTATTATTAATAAGTTCAGGCATGTTTTCCAGTTAAAATAAATATATACACAAATTAACATCTTTTTTTTCCATTTGTTAATTAACTAAGAGCAAAATTATTAACCTTATTTAAATTTATGGCAATTTAATGAATTACGAGAAATTATGAGATGACTACTATTTAAGAAAATAGAAAATCCTCAACGACCTTAAAGCTTACTTTCCTTAAAATATTCCGAATTAATTTTTAGTGGAAACGCCACAAATAAAAGTCTATATTCTGAAATTGGAATTATCTGCCGATTCCAAACTGTCAATTTTCTTAATTTTCTGAAAGAATGAAATAAGTCTGCTTTATTTAGTTAAATCGTTTATAGTCGGTCCAAAGTGCTATTAATGGATTAGTTAAAAATATTAATATTCATTGTTGAAATTATAGATAGAGATCATTTGTTTTATAATGCTTTACTAGAAGAATTTTTGTTAATTTCTCATCAAGGACCTACTTCAAAAAGAAAAGTTAGATCGTCTTTAGTTCTTAAATATGCATATCAAGTTTAAAGAAGATCATCCAGCTTAAAAGTTATTAAGGTGTGACATGCGTGTGTGTGTGTGTGTGTGTGTGTGTGTGTGTGTGTGTGTGTGTGTGAGTACACGCACACGCAAACACACACACAAACAGACGGATTTGCTCATCCTTACTTTCATAGGATAAAAAAGGTTGGAGGTGGTGGATTCGAGACCGGGAATTTTTCCACGCTCCCTTCTCCTGTCAACGGGTCCTGGGATCTATCCAGCCCTTTGTTGAATGGGTACTGGGTTTCGTTCCCGGGGATTAAAGACGGGCGGGCGTTTAGCTGACCACTCGACCTCAACTCAGTCTCTGTTGATCACAAAAAGGCCGGGAGCTTAATCTCCCGCGACCCCAATGCTCACATAGGCCTGTAGCGAGATACTAACTTAACAGTCTCATTACTTTAGCCAGTCATCTGCTTGCAACAAAGCATTTTGAATAAAGGGTAAAAAAAAAAACAGCCATTCAAAAGTCAATGAAGGAACGTATATAGAAAAAAAGGAATAAAACTTATCTTTATTAAGTGCATTTAAAAAAAATCAGTTTTAAAAGGAATACTTCAACTGATTCTTTTTTTTTTTCAGTCCTAAGAAAATTTAAAGAGCACTTTATAGAAATTTGCTAAAAGAATATGAAAGGTTTGAAATTAACGTTTTCAAACCGTCGAGAAGGAAGTAAATATCCATAGAAAGAAGGATGTCCGGCAGCTTATCTATACTGAAATGCCGTTAAATCCTGAAACACTGAAATTTTACTGATAGAACAAAGTGAATTGGCTAGCTTAAATCTATTCAATTTGGAGAAAAGGATCCGGGGTTAAAACCTCTTTTCCACACTGCAATTGGAGTGTATGGGGAGAAGGAAATTCAAAATTTTCTATTCAGAAAACATTCAAAAAAAAAAAAATAATGATCTAGCTTATCAATACCAACTCTATAATGGTTTTGTAGGAAATGAAGAACCCAAACAAAGATTTATTTCCCTATCTCCCTTCATTTAATGTAATTAGAAAGTAAAGTGGAAGTAGCTAGTAAATGATTTAGTAAAACAAATTTGACTCAAAAACAAAATACCAAATATAATTTCCGAATTTTCGGGATATTTTTACTGTCCCTTTATTAAGTTTTTGCATTTTATCATAAGAAGACTTAGTGAAATGTAAATACAAAATATTGTTGATTTGCTAAATAAAGAAAGCAAAATGAAATAAGGTTATAGAAGACACAGTAAATTCTATACAAACTTGGTCAAGCGTAATTTATCTCAATAATATTGAGAAAACTATGATATACTTTTTTAAAATTATTTTATTAATTAAATGAATCTTAACAACATGTTGATTTTAAAACGAAACAGTTTCTAAATACTAATTATTAGTTTTGGAAATCGATAAATTGATTCTAGGAAAACATGTAATTATAAGCTGCCTGAGTTCTCAACTGTATTTGTGAACTGTGTTTGTTTGCATTCCCATGGAATGATCGAACTTTCCATAATTAAAAATAATAATATGACCAATACCCCAGAATACATATATAAAAACTGTCTAATAAAATGACATGTTTCGAGATGCCGAAGTAAACGGCTCTCTTCCTCAAATACAAAAACCCAGTGGGTTTAGAGGAAGAGAGCCGTTTACTTCGGGCATCTCGAAACATGTCATTTTATTAAACAGTTGGTTTTTATATATGTATTGTACGGTATTTCTCATATTATTGTTACTTTCCGCACATTAATAACATTCATTTCCATAATTAAATGTTTTTAATTATATATATAGCGTATAAAAAGTTTCTGGGAAATTGATTTCAAATAAAGTGAATTTGAGCTTGATACCAGGTTCCAGATTTAGTTCACTGACATTATAGTAATATAATAGAAAGATTAAAATAGTTTTCCTGAAAGAGTGGACAGCAGAGGATGTGCAGGCTCCTCCATCAGCATTGGTGTGCAAGTCCGCCGCTTGCTCGCCTTAGCTTCTGGAGAAATACTCGAACCTCCTTTTAAGGAGAGTGTTGGATGATCCTTAGGATCCATCTACATGATAAGTAATAAGAGCCCTTATTTCTGCCAAACCTCCTTTCCATAAAACCGTACAAAAATCTCCTTACGATTTCATCTATCAGGTATAAGTTTAGTATCATTTTAAGCAATATAATTATTTTATACTGTCAATTTTACTTTCCTATCTTTGCTTTAAATTACTGCAGCAAATGCAGACATTTTTCTTATTGCACAAGGAGTTTCCACTAACTTCCCTGAGACATATTTTCTACGAAAGGTTAAGATATGATACACTGCAGGATTAATAGCCAATTAAATTGTTATTTTTTTCTTCTCGTTTTTCTGAAATTTTGTTTTGCTGCCTTTCATTCTCTGAGATCGATTTATTGATTGCCCAGTTCTGTCAGTAATTTGAAATGCATTCTTTTCTTAAATATTGTGTTAGCTACAATCTTTGACTTGGAAGCAATCTGAGAACAACTAATTAAGTTGTCTTTCACGTTGTCCAACTTGTAAATTACAAATTCTCCTGAGATTTTGAAATTAACACGCATGAATATGCAAAGGCAGTAATTGACGCAGGAAGCAGATCACTTGATTTCAAAGAACACCAGTTTCTCCAAAGATGCAATTGTGCAAGGATTTAGGAAAATATTATTTCAATGGGGGTTATTCAAATGTTTGCCAAACAAAATGTCCTTAAATTAACATACATTAATGAATTACTGCTTCAAGGCAATTCAAAATTACAATGTTTACCGAAAAGGCTTCAACAATAAAAATGTGCAAAACTGCAAAAATATTCGAAAATAAATCATTCAATTTTGTCAAATATAAGGAATTAAAATTGCTTTTAATTTCTATCCGAACATTATAGTTTTTAATAATGACGATTTAACGATATACCATTTTTTTTTAATTCGAAAAAAATTGCTCAGTATTTTGAGATCTATTGTCAATGTTTTATACGTTATATTACAAACGCATTATTCTCGGATAATAATGCCTAATTGATTGAAAATGTCCGTAAATTTCAATGAAATTTGTCAGCACGTTAACCCCTTTATTATGAATAATGCCTAATTTTTTGCATATTTTTACCGCTTTATCCTTCTTCCTTTTATTTTATTACAAATCGCATGTCATGTCTGCTGTCTCTTTATCTTCGCTGCCATATTTTTGTATTCTATATTCCTTTTTGTTGAGTAAGTCTTCCTCAGAATGCTCTGATTAAATCAACTAAGTAGTATTGTTTAGTTACTAAAACTAAGCAATAGTAGAATTTTGTCAATGATTCCGATTTAGGAATCAATTATAAATATAATGTAAAACTTAAGAAATCTTATCACTAAAGAAATCGCATTAGCATGACATACCCCTTACTCTGTTTGCCACAGTACGCAAGCATGTTCTGTACCCTAGACACAGCAAACCTAGCTCGCTATCTAATAAAATCAAGAGAGACTGTACTTACCCTTTCGGATCATACATCATAATCGACTGTAGATAAACTTTGTCTGAAGTTACCTCAAAGTGTGTTGATACCTTAGAATACACTGATCTGAATAATGAAAAAATGCCCACTTCTGTATATAAATCAACTTTTTGTTTATTAACTGGGGCTTTGTATTTAACTGGAGACCTATATCCAAATTATTATAATGATTTATTCCAAGAATATACGCCGTAGATCCATAATTGTGTTTCTTAATTATGTCTAAAAACCAACATGGCAATATTTGAAGAAATGGTAGATATTCAAATAGCAGTAATAAACAGTTCAGCTTTTTAATAATAGAAGTCGTTGTGATATCTGAAATTGCCATGCACTATTTTTAATTTTTCATTAACTGAAACTGTAAATAAACATATTTAATCTAGAATGCTCCTTCCATTAGGAATAGTGGTCGAATATTTTTAAAACAAAGATCTTGCATAACTGAACGACAACAAGTGACGTCCTACGAAATCTCAATCAGGCAAAAGCATCTTTGGATCGAACGCCATTGGGAATATAGTAAACATTGCCCTGTGGTGTCAGATGTACTTGCTCACTACGATTACAAAACTCTCAGGACATTCGAGCGTTTTTCTTCCAGGATAATTACACTTCGGTTTCTCTAGGAAGAATTATCAAATTATCAGGACCCAACAGTTGAAAGGCTTTCTGTATAGCTTTATAAAATGAAGGATTTCAGTAACACTAATTAACAATGCACCTTAAGTTTTTATTTCTTACAGTTTTCTTTCCTAATCAAAAGTCTAATTGTTTCAGCAACTTAAATCAAAAATTTATAGAGGCTGTGTCAACTTTAAATGCCCATGTAAGAAATATTTTTTTCAGACGTAAAGGAACTAATAATAATATTGTCTTTTCCAGATTGATATAAGATAATTGCTTTATTTGTAATCAAAATACGAAATTGGATAGCTGGTATTTTAACCCAAGATTCTCGACTGCAGAGTTTAATTTGTTGAAAACGTTAATTTTAAATTTTTACTTATTATTATCAATCTGTATATATATATATATATATATATATATATAATTTCTACTTTACAAAATATAATTTTTGAATAATTATGTGTTTGGTAAAAACATGTGTGTCAAGAACCGCCTACATAAAGAAAAACAAAATTTGTAAACGATTCCTTGCTTTTAACATCTTCTCTTTGGATAAAACATAGCTTCAAAATGTAAGTTAATCTAATAGCCTAAAAAGTTTCAATTTCTTAGTGTAAGTCGTTTTTTTTCTTAATAAGATCGTACAGGAATGTGTTCTGGTAGGTTTATTTTGACCCGTGACCCATTAAGTTTGATCTGAATCAAAATCAAGAGACATCTTTATATTATTAAGCAACCGTTTAAGTATTACGTAAGCATTCAGGGTGGGCTTTGCTTGTTTTTTCTGACAAGGGGGACGGAGGGATCAGAGCAATGCTTACGAAAGACAGACAAACATGTCACGTTAAAATTTTGATATTGCTGTTTTAATTTATTGTTCAGTGGTATTTACTGTTAATGATTTGGCAAATCTTACGTAAGCACAGGGGGTTGTCTAAAATGACTAAAAATGGGCTTACGTAAAACTTGAACGGCCCCTACAAGTTAACACTTAAAGTCTCAGATTTCTTAAATGCTCAGCATGTGAGTTATCTTGACGTATAATGGATGAACACCCACACATTGACTTAAAATTGCATATTCATAGTTGTTAAGCCTATACAAGAAAGATACAAACGAAGAAACTCTACCACAGATGTTAGAACCTTGCAACAGCATCAGGAATTAACTGGAAACTTCTAAACATTTCTAATCAAGAACCTCTGACTTCAGGTAATTAATTGAGGAAACACAATATGGCCGTTCTCCAATTTCAATGGAAAAATACTTAGAACCACACTAATATTAATAATATTTCGTGACTTTAGGTCAACAGTTTTTCTTTCACTCTCGACTATTGATAGACATTCAATGAAGGAAAAAAACTATTAATAAACTATTTTTGGCTTGGTTCTGTGTCTGGAAAACAAACCCGAAATTTCAGTTTCCAACAGCAAAAGTCAATTTAGTGAAATGCTATTTTTTTTTTCCTTCCTCTATTTTCTTTTTCCCAAAGCGAGAAATAAGTTACTTCTTGGCAACCATTTCGCAGCGTAATTCGCAGTATGGCAATTTGCCTTTAAAACGATTGGCTAGGCCTCGCTAGCTGTGAATCGAAAACCAATGGCGATTAGCGTTAGACGCCAAAAATCGCACGCAATAAATTTCCCCATTTGGTAAAAATGTCAGAGAAAATGAATGCTGGGAAACAAGAAAAAAAAATTCTTTTTAATGAGATTTTTTTCCCCATTTTCGTTAGAATAAGAATAAAAAAAAGATTTTTTTTCGAAAACATAAATCGCATTGGATGAATGTGAACGGATGTTCTGAAGTATTATTAAGAAATTTACTGAATAAAAATCATTTATAAAATAAGCGAAAAAGATGATGAATTAAGTGATGGATTGAAGGTAAGAAGTATACGAGGCTATTACTTAAAACTTGATGGTACTTATTCTTTGTGAGAAAACCTTTATTTTCGCTCTAAAGTTATCTGAACAAAGATGGTTTAATCAGTATTTCATCTGTATCCCTTATACAAAACCCTAAATTAGGATTTTAAATAAAAATAAGTATTTCGACGAGATTAAGCTCAGATATATAAAATTTTTTTGATCAGTGTACCATCAACATTAGCTTTTGAAAATCTATCTTTTTTATGATCCCCGCTTATTTACATCTTAATTTTTAATTAATCCTCAAATAAGAATCTACAAGTAATAAGGGATTGGTCCAATAGTTTCATGTATAAAGAGTGTATCAAATCTCTGTGTACGAACTTTAATGGGAGGTAGGAGCAACAAGACAAACCTTTTTCATCTGTGAATGTACAGTATGTCCGCTGACGGCAACCTTCAGTGCTAGAGGGCACTCTTTCCTGGCCACCAGCATCGGTTTAATAATGTAATAAAATTGGTTAATTTATATTAAATTTCATTCATAAGAAATAAACAAATGCATTAGTCAAGATGAAGTTTAAAAGTCTGTAAATTGCATCTCGTTATTGAACTGAACATCTAAGATAAAATTTGGATAGATAATGGATATTCCTTGAACTATAGATAATGAAATCTCTATTCAACGCAGCCGTAATATCACTGTACCAAATATCTGTATTAATAAATAATGATAGGGTTTTTACAGATAAATCGTATTTTTCATGAATATACTTCTAACTTGAGTTTTAGTAAGTTTTAATGTCAAGGCAGTAATTTATGATATTGAAAGAATATCGCTATCAATCTGCTTTGATTGAGTTACATAGACAGGCAATGATTGATATACAAATATCGAACTATCAATGTTTGTTGAATTATCAGAAAAAAAAGAATTGACAAATAGAATATAAAATAAAGACTCACTATGTTTAGCGCGTTCTTTTTTTTTTATTTAATCAGATTTTAAACAGATCATTTTAGTTATGACTGATAGAAAGTCGATTTGTCTTTGGAAAACAATAGAAAATATTGTTTCGAATTACAAAAAACAATAAAAAAAGGGAAAAAAAGAAATAAAAAAAAAGTTCCTGTTCTAAATATTGATTTTAGATTTTTTTATAAAAAAAAATAATTTGTATTTTTTATCATTGCCTATAATGTTTTTTCACAGGTAGAGACTACAGAAAAGCAATTACCTTTTCTGTCTTGCAGGAAAGTTTCAAATCAGGCGGAGTTTGTGATGAATTCAATGTGAAATTGCCAAATTATTATTAAATCAACAGATTCAGCCAACAGGAAGTTCACTGGAATAAATATTCAAAATAAGACAATTTCTTGCAAATCCTACACATTTTTGTAGCAATCTGCTAACGTTGTCCCGTGAACTACTTTATCAAGTATTTTTATGCAGCTCTCTAATTCACGATATAGTTAATGGATACGAGCCTTACCAAGTTATTGGACACAATCCAAGATTTATCCCATAGGTGGTAAGATGCTTTCTGAGATGACGAAGCAAACGTGAATTTCGTCTGTTTAGATATTTTTCCAAATGCACAAATATTTAAATAAATGTCTAATTGTTCTTGCGGGAATCGCGAATCCATTAATTTCCAGATAATTCCAGAGCAGCGCCGATGTTTAAACTGTTACTTATAGGATTAAATATACTAACTAATAAATGAATTAATTTAAACAAAGCGATCATCTTAAATATCTTACAGTCGTAATGAATTAGAAATGGAATGATGGAAATGAATATAAAATAAGTACTTAGTAGATATGTAAACTTAAATACAACAGATTCAGTAAGAAAAACAAAAACAAAAAACGATATTATTAAAACAATTTTCGAATATAGTAATTGAACTTCAAACAAACACGACAGTAGCTCAGTTCTATGTAAACGACGACCAAGAGAACTATTCAGTTTAATTCAGTTAGATAATTTGTAATTATTTTTTATTTAATTTGGGAGAAATATATAAAAAAAAAGCTGACTGTTTTAAAAGTTTTATGTATGTTACACACATATCTATTGTTAATAAAATGTATAATTTAAATTGTCTTTAATCCCTTGTACCCAATTATCATTGAAACCTCTTGTGCTTAGTTAATATAAGTAACTTAAAATAATTAAGCAGCCTTTTTGCGAACTTCTTGATCTATTCATTTCCAAAAATATTGGTTTGTAGACATCTTAATTTTACTCAACAACATCCTATTTAACTGTTTGGAATTTCTAACACATTTTAATTTTTTTTTTCATTTCCACGAACTTATTTCAATTCTTTTTCTATCTAAAGGTAACTGGATGATTTCAGTAATTAGATCTCTTCGATTTCTTTCTATCATTAATGAACTCCAAAGATTGCTGCAGGCAAGATCTCCTGTTACATGGTAGAGTGTCTCAATAACGAGGAAAAAACACACACACACACACACACAAATACACAAAAAAAAAAAAGCAAACAAAAGCAACCCCTCCAAATTATCTCTATCGTCAACAGAAGCTTCGAGAAACTGCAACTGATTCCATGCTTAGAGAATTTTTTTAATAGATGTTCTGTCATATTGTGTTTTCCATTTTGTTTTAGTTTTTATTTGAAATTATACTCAATTAACGAAGAGGAAAACAACAAAAATTTTAAGCTATTTACATTTCAGATAATAGCAATTCATCTCATCGCGGGGGTCGGGGATTGTTTGAGATTGCTGTTTGCGAATTGGATTTGCACTGGTCCAGCAATATGTTATAAACCCTTCGTTAGTTCTTAAGATCTATAGTAATCTTATTACATTATTAGAATTAAAGAGAGCTTAAAAGCACACTATATTGCGATGCTAATAATACAGCTTAATAACAATATTGTAACTATATTACAAGTTGGTTCCTAAGCTTTTCTGATTGCCTAATCCTTCTCAACAGTTTTAACGCGAATCCAAATATCCCCGCAAATAAAAACCACCAGATTAAACTAGATAACAAAAGAAAAGCGAGATGGTCACAATCTTCAGCCAAAAAAAATGTAACACTTCTTGAATCTTATAATTTAGGGGAATTTAAATTAATACTAGCCTACAATCTTAAACATTTTTATTACATTATAAGATTAAAATATTTAAAAAACTGAATTTCACTGAATATTATAAAAATTCTTCATAACCACACGTTATCCTTTAAAACTCTTTTAAATCGTGATATTTCGCAATCTTTTATCAAGATTGCTTCGTCGGACGTTAGGTATAAGTTAAGTATCTTAGGGAATGAGTTTTTGAAACTTATACCTAACGTCCGACGAAGCAATCTTGATAAAAGATTGCGAAATATCACGATTAAAAAGAGTTTTAAAGAATAACGTGTGGTTATGAAGAATTTTTGTAAGATTAAACATAATTAATTCCTAAATTAATCTCGTTGTTTTTTGAATACCGTAGATTATTATGTGATTAAAGAAATCAATGATTTATTATGATTTTAGAGGATTTTTTGATTACAGATTATTTTTTTTTTGGTCGACAAACATAATGAACAAATCAAATAACTGAATTTTTGATTTAAATTTTATTACTTTTATTTTTATACCAGCATGTTATATTAGGAATTTATATTAGGATATCAGGAATTTCATATATAAAGTTTGAGAAGTTCCTTACAGAAGGAGAGAAAATATAAAGGCTTAGAACAAGTAAATTTTAGAATGTAAATTAAGTGGAAATATGTTTATCCAGTTTTAAGTAAGTTTAAAAGCCTCCAAACCTGGAAAGTTTTGTGGAAGGTTGGGATTCTCATAATAAAATAATCTCTACTTTGATAGATAGCCTATCGGAGAAATAGATAAAGAGCATTGGGCGAAAACCTTTAAAATAGCAAAATCCTCTTATTGGTCCTTAATAAGATCAAATGTAGTTAATTCATTTAATTAAAATATAATGATAGACAAACTTACCAGATGTGATCATTCCGATTTATTTTGATACAAAATTAGATCCACAGAGACCAAAAATCTCCCAATGTGTTAAAGCTCCGTAATCACGATAATACTAATTAACAAAGAAAAAATTGAAAATTTGTTGCTAAATTAGTTAGTTTCTTTTCCTGATCTTACTATGTATCGTTCCAGTGCAAATTTTATTAATTCAGTCTCTTACTTAAAAGTTAGAAGTTTTTGTCAACATTTATTGTTGTCTGCCTTCTACTTTACAAAGCCATTTCTAGGCGAATTTTTAGTAAATATTTACAATATGTAAATAGATCTAAATACAGTCGCAGACAATCTTAAAGTTAACCTTCATAGAACTAGAATTTAAAGTTGATTAATTGTTTTGATTTTTGGTTTAAAAGCAACGCACCATAAAAATTCAAACTAATTTGATCACACTAGTAAAGCTGAAGCAAGTAATTATGTTGCAAGTGAAAAGTCTGCACCACTACCGAAAATAATTTAATAGATTACAGGATTTCATCACCATTCACATGTATTCAATTAGTTTAATCATTAGTCCCTGGTTACAAATGATTGAGTACTAATAACATTAATTTCCTGGCTACAGTTAATCAGCGTGAGATACCGTGATAAATCAATATACAAAACAAAGTTAAATGATCCTATTAATATCAGTGAATAAAATGAAATTACTATGAACAAAGAATGACATGATTGGAAGAGATAAGCAGGTACATTTGTTTTTGTTCTTTGCTGAAATTGGTAAAAAAATTACCTAGTTCATATTTTTCAACAGCTTCCAGGGAAAAAGATAAATCAAATTAACTGCAACAACACATATTAGGCTAAGCTTGTTGCTATATTTGTGTGTTTTTATTTAAATAACTTCCAATAATTAGTTAGTAGCCTTTCCGTCCCGGGAATCTTATATCATGTTGCACATATCATGGTTTATATTAAAAAAAATCTACCTTTAGATTGGAGAAAAGTCTTCATAATTTGCTCATGTTTTTTTTTTCAATGCTCAGTCCCTATCGATCGTCGAGTGGTGAAATCTAAATCAAAAATCTTCTCTATGATAATTTAAATGCAACTAGAAAGTAATTATCAAAATCGGTGCAGTAGTTTTGAAGAAATGTTACGGGTAACATCCATAATGTTGGTTCCAAGCTGGAATCACGTTCCCTGGAGTCCGCCGTGCGAGCTGGCGTTTATCATGGTATCGTTCGTTCTTTAGGAGGTCGAGTCGCGTTGCCTGTAACTAGCAAGATTGTGATTGTTGTTCCAGCAAGCGTGAATCTCGTTCTAGGCTACTCTCCCGAGCACGCCTAAAGGATATGACCTAACTGATTTGAGACAGCAGAGCTTGCCGATCCTCCTCTGTCTCTTTGGTAATCGACTTTTAAGCATGCTGAACAAACTATATACAGAAAAGAAATTGTTATATCTCCGCAGCGATCCGCCCATTCCCGACGACAAGTCATTTAATTTAAATGCAGTTTATTTATATTCTCGAAATTTCCGTAACTATTAGTTGTAGATATCGTAAAAGAGATTCTGTTCTTTATACAATATACTTTCCATTTAACTTAGTCCATACTTCTTCCTTATATCGTATCTTCTTATCATGTTATAAATTCGAAAACATCTTCAACCCATAAATATATAAAAAATATATATATTTATTTGAGAATTTTCGGAAATTGTTTATGTTTTTCGAAGCATGACAAAGAAGAACACTTTTCGAAAATTCGCAAATAAATGTATATGGGTTGGAGATGTTTTGGAACTTATAATACTTTCCATTTGGTTGTTTTTTTATTTTGTATATCTTTAAAAATTTTGACTAATATTCATCACAAAATGGATGCTATGAAATCGCAAAAAATTAAAAGCCTAAAGTGTTTATTGGAAGTTATTTACAAAACTTAGATACAGCGAAGTTCATTTATAAAATAATCAAATTATATTCTTTCAAACGTGGTTTGGATTGCTTTTGTATTTACCCAGCGTGTTAAATTTTACGTGCGAGTGTTTTATCCGCTCAGCTTCACATTTGTATTCACTGCTCAATCCCCTGTCATTTTATCCTGAAAAACATAGCCTATGTTACTCCAGAAATTACAAGGATTATATCAATGAAAGATCCATCAAAATTATTTCAATAATTTTTGAGTTTATCTTGGAAAAAAAGAAGCAAATTCACAACATTATAAACTCTTTATAATATTAATATGGATTTCTACTTTATATTAAAAAGAATAAAGAAAAGTTAAAGAAAAGAATATAAAAAATAAAATCTCGTAATGCGTTTAAAATTTAATATTTTTTTAAAGGTATTTCTTAAAATTATAAAGCCTTATTTTTAAGTGCAAATATGGATATTTGAAAGCGACCTAAAATAACACGAGATATCTATCTATTTTATAGAATTGATAATAATAAACAATACCTAATAAAATACTAATTGAATGTTGTTAATTACTTTTTGAAATGTTTTCACATTTCAAAAGTGAAGACAAGTAATAATCGCAATATAGAATTGATAATAATGAGTGATAATAACGTGCAAGTTCTTCAGTTATTTCACACAAGATATCCATACGTTTATTGTAATCTCTAATAGTTTATAAATAATTCTTTACATGTCATGGCGTAATCATGTATAAAGGGTGTTTTCATATGGTATGCTTTGAATTTTTGAATCAAGCATTGGCTTGTTAATCTATCACCGTTTGAAAATGACCAAAACTACAATAAGTACTTAGGTGTCCAATTTGAGTATTGTTAAAACTGTCATACGTTTTTAATAACATGACTAAGTAATCAAAGAAAACTTTCATTGATATAACTCATCGACTACTCAATTAGCTAGAAAGTGATTGAAATGCAACATGATATAATTAAATAAACAACGGACAGCTTAGCACGAAATAATTAATTTTTAATAAGCTTTCTTGACTGTTACTAACTACTGACGCAATCCTAGTTTATCGTTAAATTCGGTTGATATATGACTCTACTTTTCTCTATCCGGTTAAGCCAATTAAATCCGAGCTCACTAAATGAAAATTTCTGATCATTCTCCTCCTTTCGGAGAACAGGTTATCGACCCCTTTAAGACCTTTAGTCGTGAAGCATCGGCTAAGCTCCAGTAAATACTTCGATAAGTCAGCAGTCCTCTCAGCACAGGTTTCTCGTTTTATCCTCCCGGCCCTTAGAGGCAGAAATTATGCAAGTGTTTACTTGCAATCGGCTTATGTTTATCTCATTAGAGACGGCGATGAGACTCCCTTTTCGTTCTCCCTCACGTCCTTTCCAAGATTTCCTGAGGCAAAGCCAACTTCTTTGCAATTTGCTCCACAACAAAAAAGCCCAATTTTGCATAAGATGTAGGTTGAAAAGGAAGACGACGACGAAAAAAACAAAATAACGTTAATGTCGGTAAAATCAAAGACGGCCACTTTGTCGATAATACCCAGTGCACTGATTTCTTTGATTTTATTCAACGAAATTCTTTATTGAAGAAGTTAGAAAATAGTCCATTTCAAACTTCAGTATCTATAATTTAGAAGAAACATTTTTTAAATATATTTTTTTTTTAAATTAGAAGAACTTCTTTCTATATACATAATAGATATTTTTATGGGAAAAATGTTTATTAAACTCTTTACATATTTCATAACATTTTTCAAAAGAGAATTATAAGGAAAACTAATAAAGAAAAAGTACAATATTTTAACTAACAAGTAAGAACAAAAATCAATATCACATACCAAAAATTTTAACAATAAATACAATTATTTAAATAACAATATATAATAAAATTAATAACAATAATAAACCAACAAGATAAAAATAGAACTCAATCAGTTAACAAAGGAATTTCATAAATAATACCTCATCACTCTTAACATAAATAAATATTTTAAAATATGCATTATACGCAAATTTTCGGAAAGCTAATTCGACTTTCCTTTATCAAGCTACATGATGAAATAACAATTTAAAAATAACAAAACAGGATCACGAGCATTAATTTAACAAAATATGTAATCTAATACAATAATAAGAATCATATAATTATTTACATACTGACAAAACAATAAAACTAATAATTCAATAATAATAATTGACAATAAAATAATACTCCCTATGTTATTTATTAGTTCTTCAAATCTTGTGGGGTTTTTTTTTATTATTATTGTTTGTCAGTATATAAGTAACGATATGATTCTTCTTATGTATTAGATTATATATTTTGCTAAATTAATACTCGTGATCCTGTTTTATTTTTAAATTGTTATTTCATCATGTAGCTTGATAAAGGAAAGTCGAATTATCTTTCCGAAAATTTGCATATAAAGCAAATTTTAAAATATTTATTTATGTTATGAGTGATTAGGTATTATTTATGAATTAATATGACTATTAAGAGAGAAGAGATTAGGAGGAAAGGAATTTCATGTTTTCAATTCAATAATTTATCATTAAATTTTTGAATGTACTGTATAAAGCTTCCTTTATTTGTAGTTTTTTTTTTTAGTATTGATTTCTTTATTTAAAATTTTAATCCGATTCCAATTAATTTCATGATTCGGAAAATTTTGTGTGTGTTCTATCAAAGCCGATTGTTATTCTTCCATCCCTTTGTTATTCCTTCAATTATTGTGAAATCCCATTTACAAATGACCTAGATTTTATTCAAAACAATTTAAAAAATTTTAAAATACTATTTTTTTTTTATTAAATCCTATTTTTTATTAATCTTCTCTCTCTCACTGTATATTTGTCATTATATGTTAATCCGTCTTCAGGTGATTACTATAACTACTGCAGAAAAAGATTATTGACTTTATAGGTATAGTAGAATTTTGTTTTACTCAAATCCGTAAGTTTTATAGTTTAATATAAAGTTTTATAGTTTAATAATAATCTAAGATTAGAATATTAATTTTAAATGTTAAAATACTCGTAATAAGCTTGACTTCCGAAGGAAGAAATTGTAATTAACATCAAAGTGTAAAAATGTAAAAACTATAAAAGGAGTGTTACTAAATTGAAGTGCATTTAGGAAACTTGTACTTTAAATTTTAAGAAGATTAATATTTAAAAAGCTTATTTTACAGTTGCTCGGCTCTAATTTTTTTTTTCTCAGTCATCAACTACGTATAACTTATTAATATACAATTTTACATCCATATATAGATATCGTTCTTTTTTATTTATATTACATACATATTTTCACCTTTCATCCTATATGAACTTCTATGTAGGAGTAAATATTAAGTATTACTATTGTTGATCTGCATTGATTTCTTTAAATATATAAAAAATTAAGCATCTAATTAATTTAATGGTTTTTACAATAGCAGATATTAAAACATAATAAACTATATAAAAAAAGCTGAATAAAATTAACAAACAAATTATTTCGGGTATTCAGATATTGAAATAAAAACAATATTTTGTAGAATTTTACAGTCTAGAGTTGTTTTCGACATTGTGTTGACGGTTAGTACAAATGAATTGCTGTTCAATTGAAGTTGTCATCAAATTGACTAACGTAATGGAAGGAATTGAACTGTTTTCAGTGTAAGTGAGACTTCCATTTATTGGCAGAAGGTATAGTAATTTATCTTATCTCTAAAATGTTCATTATAAAGGTATCAACAAAAGGTATCTCATCTAGAGATTTCAGCTTTGAGGGCGTCATTCTCTTTCTAGCATCTCGTCTGACTTCCTTCCGTTTCCAATCGTATCTCTCTCTCTTTACAGGAGAATCCCCTATCGAATTCAATCTGGTATTTCAATGCCAGGACGTATTTGATGGAAAAGCAATAGTAAGCGTGACGTATAAGTCTACAGTGGACACGTCGATAAGATGGTAGCCGTGATAAACGCAATTCGTGTTAGATAAGTATTCGGGCGTCCGTTGTGACGTGAACTAACCGGGCATCAACTTGGCAAGCGTGTGGTACCGAACAGCCAACTTCTTTCCTCAATATCCTTGCGAGGCAATTCTCGCAGCTAGATCGAGTGAATGACGTTTGTTTTACTGGAGCAAACTTTCAAGAAAGGCCGTCAGAAGTGGAAAGCGCCTTAATGCGCGCACACACACACACATACTCCAATATCCCTACATTTGGGCGGGTGAAAGTTTTCAGTGGGGACTGCATCGCCTACAGCTCGTCATGCCTCATGAATCAATCGCGCAAAGAGGGAGGCTTGAACGACAGATCGCGCCCATAGCCAGTGATATATTAAAACGAGACGGCATTCCATTCCATTTGCATTCATATTTGTCATTCCGAGGTGATGAAGGTTGGAGTTTAAAACCATTCGCAGAACAGTTTCTGAATGGCCCATCTTCACAGATATGGTAGTTCCAATCGAAGTGGCCGCACTGGAACCACAAAGCGTAAAACAAAAATACTGGCAAACATATTAGCAGGAAGACAGCGCCAAAAACAGAAAAATAGCGTGTACTCATAATATTTTACTACCAACGAAATCAAATGCTCTATTAAACTCACTGATTAATATTTAAGCACAGGCCTAACATTAAATTAAGCCTTCAAGATCCAAAGTTTGAACCAAGATTCAAAAATGTACAAACCAGTATAACTGAAAATTAATTCTGTTTTGGGCTGTTTAAAGCTTTCGTAAATGCTTATCAATAGAATCTAGGAATATTTAAATTTTGTCATCGCTGTTTTTAATTTTTGTGTATGTTTAATATACAGTAAAATCAAGAAAGCTTAACGACTGGAGACATACCATTAAATAAAATTTTCCGATACAAACAAAGGTTTTTTTTTATAACAGAATATTACGTATTTTTCCTTATCCTGGAAGAAGAAAATTTAATGAAATATGAAAACCTAAATTTATTTTTAAGTATTCCGAAACATTCCGTTATACAGTATCTGTGTGCATTTTGATTTACCTCATATCTAGTTGAAATTAAAAATATTTACACAACGTATCTCAAAAATGTGAACAGATATCCTTTCATTTTGTAGATGTCAAATTATTGTCCCGAATTTTCTATTTTTTTCAGTTTAGGAATGATAAACTTATTCCATAATTAAGTTTTAATCAAAACCTATCCCGAAATGATTAAACATTTCCCAAACAATCGTTGCACAATCAAGAAACAACGCTCCAATCAACTTCATTAATAATTTAAGTTACACATAGTGACAGAGATAACTGGAAATTATCATGAAAGAATTCAAAAACAGTTTTTCATTCATCACCATGGCTCAACATTCCGCCATTTTATCTCACCAAATCTCACCAATGTGATGAAGAAAAAAGTCGATGATAAAAATCCTGAAAGTTCTGTACTTTCAAAATTCCTGATCGATATGGGCAAGGTATATGACTTTACAGATTTCGAAAAGAACATGATTAAATGTTACCAATTATTGTATGCATGATGATAAAATCATACTGCCTTTAAAACGTAAATGAACTTCACCGTACATGATTTAGATCTAACGTATTTCTGATTCAAAATTTGATTTGTTTTGGATTTTAGCTTTTGAGAAGTACTAAAATGGAAGTAAATTACACTCAATTACCTTGTTAAAAATTGTCGAATTGAGTCTAATGACGGTTACAATTTACATAATTTAAAAGAACAGACAAATAAATAACTATATTTAAGAATTGATTATATAATTGCCTAGATTGGATTCTATAGCTTTACCAAAACAGAAATGAAAAACATTGAAAGGCTATTACAGAAAATACTTAATTTAATTTTCTAAAAGAAATAAAAAAAAAAACGTCAAAAAAGAATGAAACAAAATATATTGAATATTACCAAAACAAAAACTAATCTATACACTAATAACAAAAAACTAGTGTAAATAATAAAATAATGATATATGTGATACTATCATAGAAACAAGCTACAAAATATATCAAAGTTATGAAAATCCCAAAAGCACATGGCCTTAGAAGCACTAACAGGATTTTAATGAAAATATTTAATTAGTTGATGCTGAAATTTATCACATCAAAAATATTGGAAAATTAAAAAATCCTAATAGAAAAAGAAATAAATGAATAAAAAAAGAAAAAGAAATAATCAACGAAAAAATTATTTGGAACTTATAAAAAAATAGAAAGAACTTGCTCTTAATTATTTTTAATGTAATATTCTTAATATTGTAATTATGTACTCATTATTATGTAACAGCCATACTTAACTACTATAAATTTTCAAAATAAAAAAAAGGAATTCTAATTTCAATATCTTTATTAATAACTGGGCGATTTTCGCTTAAAATTACAGTTGGTGAAAGAATACTATATTAATGAGAGACACAAAGTAATGTTTGCCACATTAATTATCTGATCCGGATTTTTTTTTTTTTTTTGAAGGTTAGAGGTTAGAGGTTGTCAGATGACGTTACTTTAAATCTATATTATTTTTATTTACCTACATATAACTAATTTTGAAATTTTGTAGAAATTACAGACTTGAGAGGAACAAAGAAAGGAATTTATCTCGATGTTCAACAGTCCCGTTAAAGTTCTAAATAAAGTTCTTTATCTTTTGTTGACCGATGAACTTGAAGAACTTTTATCCACAGAATAGCTGCCGATAGAATCTTATCAGTGATATCCAGTTCAAAATAATTTTCAAACTGTAAGCATATTCTGTATATACTTTTATAATAACGATTGAATATACTTGGATATAGCATATCGCTATTACTTGTGTGAAAAGGCAATTTTGTATGGCTCTCCTTATAAATTCTATTCGCCGCCATTTGTTTTCGTTGGCCTCTTCACTCGTTGAGATTTTCATTTTCTGTGATATATCAACCTTCTCCCGTTTCCCTGGTTACTCATTATTCCGCTCGTTACGCTTTCTTGCTTTTCACTTCCTTTTTTTTTTAAATTATTTTATTTTGGCATTAGAGTATATGTCAATTCTCTAAAGAATTTCTACCACATTAACTCCTTAACTGTGAACAAACATCAAATTATTAACGAAGGTCATATCAAGATATTCTATCTGGTTACACTAAATATCAAGATGAAAATAGTAAAAAATGAATTCCTAAAATCAAAGATCTACGTGAGCACATATGTAAAATTAAAATACGAAAAAAATTGCCGACAGATTATATAATCCTAGAACCCATATACGCAGCTTCAAATAACCATATATTAATATTACCCCAAAACATAAAATAAGTGAATTCAATTCTCGTGGTTAAATTTCTTTCTCGTATTTCAGAAGCTTCATATTCGGAGTCCTTTAAGTTCTTCAATTAGTCAATTTATCTTTTAATCTTCTTGAAAAAAAATTTCCAAACTCAGCCTTAAGAAGATTAAAACAGACTTAACTTTTAAAATTCGCTTTAATTATTTTAGAATTTGCTTTACTTTGAAGTTTTATTTATGAAATTCAAAATAAGCTACTTAATATTTAAAATATTTAGTATAAAATTAAGAAGATTTTGTTAGAAAACAACTCATAACTCGAAATAGTGGGAAATTTAAATCCTAGATGAATATTTAATTCCTAATAAAAAATTTAATAATTGTAATTATTTCTAAATTTTTTTTGCTAAAAACCAGCGTTTGGAGAAAAAATTTTTCAGAGAACTTAATCAATTTGTTGTCACTGAAAGAACTATTTTAGCTATTTTCTGAAAATCAATACATTTTACCAGTAAAAAAAAAAACAAAAACAAAAAAAGAAAAGTGATGAGTTTTTAAATTGCTCTAAAATACATTATGAAAAGTCAATTTTCAAAAGGTCATAGAAACAAATATATTTTAAAAATTGTCGACTTTAAAGGATTACATTAATAGACATTGTAAAAAATTTCAACCTAATACTTATGCTCGTTTGTTTTATG
The DNA here is from genome assembly GCA_023159025.1 of Thereuonema tuberculata. NCBI lineage: Eukaryota > Metazoa > Arthropoda > Chilopoda > Scutigeromorpha > Scutigeridae > Thereuonema > Thereuonema tuberculata. The sequence continues at coordinate 50,660,756 of JAFIDM010002131.1, read as the reverse complement.
TTTATTTTTAAGCAAAAAATTATAGTTGATTAATTTTTCAGTGATTTACAAAACTTACAAAATAATTAAAGAAAGCATGAAATTAAAAATTGCATTTCTGTTAAATTATAAAACCCTAAAAATAAAGATCACTGTAGTCAGCCTTAATAACATCTCCATGAACATGAGCATTAAATTTCATGTTAGAATTTAAGTATTGCATTTTCATATAGGCCTATGTAATATTTTTGAAAGAAATAAAAATGCTAATATATATTTTATACAACAACTGTATACAGTATGCTCTATCTTCGTCATGACCAATGAGACAGACAGTGAAAGGGCTAATGTTTATGCTCCACTGTAATTTACAAACTATGTATTGTCGAATATGTTCACGTATTTCCAGACAAGAATATAGCTTTGTAATAACTTATATTTTTGGAATTGACGGTTTTCCGGGTAGAAACTGAAAATTTACCATTTAGATACGGAAGTTACAGAAAGGATATAGTTGAAAATTTATTCAAAGTATTTTGAAATAACAGATCTGAAGGCGGAGGAGACCTTGCTAATTAAATATAGAATAAACATAAGCTTCGTTGAGGCGTTTCTTTACAATGTATTGGATATTAAGTCCACGAAATCGTCCACTCCAAAACATTGACGTAACCCAAAAGTTCTGTATTTTTATTTATTAAAATTAATTCTGAAACGTCTCTTAATGAAGGCTGAAGATACAAAGCCAAAATACTGAACAAATTTCATCCGGAGTAGGAAAAACGCTCGTGCAATTATTTGTATATTTAATTTGTATTTACAAAATATATTCAGTTGGCCAACAATGCGGAAGATTTATCGTTCTGATCATTTCTTATTTGGAGAAATGAATTTATATTTATGAATATTTATTTTTACAGTGATCTCAATAGAAGTAAGCTTCCATTGCATTGCTAACTACTTAGTCTTAAAAGAATTAAACGGAATAATTCTTATTATATTTAAAATATCTCTAAAGTATTTTAGAAGAGATATTGTGCAGAGAAAAATCACTAAACTTTGTCCACTAAGTTTCATGATGATCGACTAAAAATGACGGATTCCAAAAAAAAGATTTTCTTTATTTTAGTCCTTTCTTAAAAAACTATTTCCTGTTAAATGTGTTTCACCAAGGAATAATAAATATTTTTTTAATACTGAAAGAAATTAAAAGATGTGATTTACCTAAATCGTAAATATATTAATTTCCATAAAAATAATAAAAAAAAATGTTCCCGTATTGCAGAAGTAATGTTTGTTTCCAGCAAGTTGCATTATTAACATCAATTGAATCCTCCATTCTGTACATATCTATTCTAGTATTTTCCATAATGATGCGCTACCTTCAGAAACTAGTATCAATAAAGTTCTATTATGTTTATTTCGTAGGTCGATCAGAAAAAAAAAAAGTTTTCAAAGCTTGTGTGTAGAAAGCGTAATTAGAGGAAGTGAGATGGTGCCCTTACATTGGCGCACACAAACTATTTTTCTACAAAGCCATCGTGACGATTGTGACATTTGTCACGACGTTTGATCAGTTTTTCAGTCAAGCCCATAAAAGTCAGGGCTCTGCTGTTGTAGCCATGGTTTTTCATCCCATTGAACTTTTCATTTAAGGCAGATCTTAAGGCATGGAACAGGTGACAAATCACTGAGCCAAATCCAAACTAAATGGCGGATGTCCCAAATTTTCCCAGTGTAAACAGTGCAGCAAGTTGTGTGCGCTCCGTGCAACGTTTAGTCCGCATTGTCAGGAAGGAGGATCACTCCATCATTCAGAATATCACGATGTTTCTTCCTGATATTGTTGCGCAATTGCTTTAAGATTACAATAAGAGATCAGTTATCCAAGCGATCCAAGCGGTTCGCCATTTTGAAACAACTGCGCGCACTTCCAATAACACACACGAAAAAGACCAGAACGTACGGGCTCTCTATCGAATATTTCAGCAATGCTGATATTGTAGCAAACTCGTAAATTTAATTCTTAACGATTGTAAACTTTTTTTCGGGTCGACTCGTAAATTAAAGCTAAATATTGTTTTGTAAATTTTGTTTTCTTTAGGAATTGTAAAAACATTTAGTGTTTTTCTTATTTTTTTTTTTTACAATATTTTATAATTTTGAAGAATGACTTAAATTAGTTTCTGTCATTTAAGAAAAAGCGGTTTCATTCAAGAATCAATGCTTTATTATTTGTAAAAAAGATTTTGTAGTAGTTTCTTCTGGAAACAAAACTTTTCATTATATTTAAATAAATAATTCCGAAAGATTTCTCTTTTCAAGTTTGACATAAAACTAGTCTACAGTCAAGAATGTATGGAAACGAATAACGAAATCGGTTAGGGATAAAGTGGCCCAAGATCCTTCTTCCAAAACTTATATTTTTATCTTCCTTTTGGCTCGAAATTCTCTTTTCCAATCACATTGAGAGTGGGATTGTCTGTGATTTGGCCTTGGGAAACTTCATTACTTCTATCTCGTAATTCTTTCCCTCAAGCTGCCGAGTCAACGGAGGCCCGAGTGTTTTTATGACTTCTCTTAATATATTGAGTTCCGTGGGGCTTGTGGACGGTCTGGGAACCTCTTGAGGCCGTCGCCGATTCGTCTGAAGGCCCGATCCCTCGGCTGCCGAATTATCAATATGCCCGGTCGGTGAGAAGGGAAGGGTGAGCGAAGCGACATCGTTGATAAATGTGACGAGTCCAGGGAGACTTAGAAGAGCCCTCCATCTCCTATGAGCGCCAGGCAGACATGTCATGTTGTCAAACGATCCTTTGTTTGTCGACGGCAGATAAAGACACGGATTGCGAAGGTGACGGCCAGAGCCCAAACGATGGGGGAAGAAATTCAAGTCTTCGGGGGCGGGGGAAATGATCGAAATTCATGAGTAAACTCACACTTCAACGATTCGAATAACTCTACGAAAAAAAAAAAAATGAAAGACAAGAGGACGAATTTGGTTAGGATTAACAGTGTCTGATAACTTTGAAAACACTCAAAGCTGAAATGCCATTCTTCTCTTAAGCCCGCAAATCCTCTCATAAAACGAGTTCCATTAAATTTATCACAGAAACTGACAACCATTAATGGAGGAAAGAAAAAGTCATTTCTCCGACTCAAGCGAGCACTATTCCTAGCGGATCAAAACATTCTGATGCAATAAAGAATTAATTAAGTTGAAAATTATTCTACAACGTGCAGTAAAAATATCAGATCGAGAGAAGACTTACGAAATGAAATGTTTCCAGTTTCTAGAAAGATCCTTCAACAAATGATTGAATAAAATATAAATGAGCACGGAGTTATAAATCTTCGATTTAAAATTTGAAGTTAGACAAATAACGTAAGAGAAACAAATTATATAAATTACAATAATGTTTACTTCAGTTAAATCAATCTTGCACCATTTTAGTTGATTAAATAGTTGCAAACCGACAAGTCGTTTTATTCTTTTAGTTTAAAATTGAACATTAAAATTGCATATCAAAGAGATTACGATATAATGTAAAAGTTATTTTGATATTGTATCTAATTGTGATAGTTTCCCTTTCCACAAATTATTCTGAAGTAATTATACAGAAAAAATAATCATTGTAATGTTGATCTAATATTTGTCAAGCAGTATACGAATAATGTGATGAACAATCATCATGCTCAAACCATATAGTCTGTCTTTCTTCTACAGTCAGTTCTTCCACCAATAATGGTAATTCCTCACTCAGCAACTTGCACTATTTCATGCCATTCAATGTACCGTCAATGAAAAATAGACCAATTATCTTCCCTCCCATAGCACCAGTCCTAACATTAATAGACCAGGGACGTTGCTGCTCAACTTGTCTTAACCATCGAGGATTTTCAACGAATCAATAATGCATATTGTTTCGATTAACTTGCCCAAGATTAGTGAACGTCAATTAATCAGAAAATAGCATCGAAAGAAAAAAATAGTTATCAACTGGTATTTTTTTCTCGTGCGCATTGAAAAAACACCACTCGATTTTGTGGAAATCATTCCCATGAAGATCTTGATGTAACGACGAATCATATGGATAAAACTTATGTTGTTTTAATATTCTTAGAACACTTCTCAGATATTCCAGAATCAGTAGCTAATGCTCGAGAGGTTACATCAGGCTCATGAGCGAATACAGCTAATATTACTATTTGATTACTTTCACCAGTTACAGTGTTTTTGCGGTTTCTTTGCTTAGGTTGTAGACTTGCGCTTTCCGAAAATTGTTGCACATCACGAGGAAGTATGTCTTTAGGGAACCTTTCGCTTTGCAACACAATTGCGTTCCACGTTTCGTCCTGATTCACCATCGCTGAAAATTATGTAAATTTTCTCATCTACAGATAAGTATGCAATTCTTAGCAGAGCAATCAAACGGTGAACCTTCAATCAAATGTAGGATGACTACTGTACAATTGGAAAACGAACAACTTTTGAAATGACACATACTCTCAAAAGGGATAAAAAAAAAATATTGTATTATTTGTAATAAAAACTTATCTCCGTTAACGAAAGAGATTGTTATTTCTTTTTTGCAGTAAGTTAGTCATTGTATTGTTAATAAAAATTATTGGTTTCCATTTTGAAGCGCAAAATATTCTTATTAGCCTACCTTTGAAATTGAAATGGTATCGTCAAAAGACGGTAAAGAGAAAAATGTATGAGAAAAAAGTTATTTATTTTTTTGCGTAGATTCAGATGCCGCTAAAAAAAATACGGCAGGTTTTTATTTAAAAATTCTAAGTTGAATATGAAATGACCATGAAAACGTTCATCAAATAAAAAACTAGTAGCGCTACTTTCTTTCTTTCCACTTTCAAACACACAAATTGTATTGTGAACATTTTTCTGTAAGACCGCTTCTTTTCTGAGATATTCCACTTTTTCAGGTTGAATGCCTCACCCTGTATATCTTTCAATTACAGTCTTCCATTTCTTTCATGAAATCAGAAAATATTAAAAGAGGTTTTAATTTATGATCTTCAAATAAGAATGTTTCCTTTTTATTTTATTCATTTTTTATTTTAGTAATCAAGAAACAAAGAACATGTGCCCAGTTACACTATCTGGAGAATGGATAAAGAAACATGTATATACATAAAAATAAAAAAGAACAGAATAAGCTTTATAATACTTTTAACTATTGAGGTGAAAATTTGAAAAAAGAGAGGGAAATCATAAAAAGAAAATTTATATTATTGCATAAAAAGAAAATTTATATTATTGCTAATTTATAGCAGTTATAAGAATCATGTTAAATAAGTCGAGATTATTACACTGATGGTTGTATTCATCACACATTCTGATTAAAGGAGAATTTAATAATTTTTTCATACATTATTCAAGTCTTAAGTGACTTATTAAAAAATTATCAATGAATCCCGAGAAGATTACAGAAGAAGACTACATCTAGAAACCCACGAATCTTTTACGTCCTGCTTTATGCATTTGACCACTTTGGTGCTTTAGAACACTCTGGTCGTTAATGCACCAAACCAAATAATTCAGAGCATTTCAAAGGTGGATTGTCGAACCACGCAACGTATTTCATCATAAATATGAATGTTCAATGTTTTGAACTCTTTATTTGACTTAGAAAATTTCCGAATTGCTAAACGAATCAGATGACAAGAGTTAATTCGATTCTCTTCAAACCTCGCTCACACAAATACGGAAGTTCTGGTCTTAAATTATTTACCGGATTGCCTTAATCATAAAAAATTACTCCGTTTATTAAAGCTGATGAGAAATTTTGGTTCCAAAAAGGAATTAAACGCGAAAACACGGAAATAATTCGTTTTTCTGGTTCTATATCAGAAAAACACGCTACTGCGAATTAATGACCTTTCTCAATACATGAATTATTCAGGTCTCCACCACCCCCAAATTATCAGTGTAAATAAAAATGGCTATAAATCATTGCTTTTTCAAAAATAATTGAGTGAGAAAGAATGAATTCACAACAAGCAGCAAGTTCTAATAAAAAAGTCAGCAAAAGTTTAATTATGCAAACAAGAATGTATTGTTTTTTTTATTTATTTTGCGTAGAACGGTTATAGGACAAATAATAAGAAAGACTGAATTGTTTTAGCAAAAATAAAGTTTAATGTTTTCACTAAGAATATCAGTAATAAAAAAAATCATCGAAAGGCAGACATTCATTATCACTTAATTACATTCAGAATTTGAATCCATAATGAAGATCTACACTTCCCATTGCAAAAGATTTAGTTCAGGTATGTCAGTGAGATTTAAAAAAAAAAACTATTTTAAACTGCTCGTATAAAAATAATGTGTTGATGTAAATTTTTGAATTTTTTATATGTTGAGCATTATATCTTATTATTATTGTAAATTCAAATATTAACTTTATTTCCGATTATGTATTTTACCTATTAAGTAAGTTGTTTTTTTCAATTTTTGAATAATTTATCGCGGGGACTTCCAGGAATGACAAAAATATTATTTGAACAACTATTAATGGACAAAATGTGAAACCCCTCATCACGTTTGGAAAATGCTGGATATGTGTGTGCAACTTAATAAATATTTTCTATGAGTAATGTTAACATCAGTGTACTGGTAAACGATTTATATCGATATATTCATGTGCTGTTTGAAAAGACTACTGTTTTACAGGAATATTATAATATATTATATATTTACTGTTTATTAAAGATAGACAAACAACATTAATAGCATAATAGCTTTAATAAATACACAAATCAACGCCAAGCAAACAGGCACAGAATAAAGAAAGAAAATACCCAAGTACGATTACGGGAATAGCAAGAGAAATGAATATCCAAGGGCCACAGAAATACATTAGACAATACTATATTAGTTATATATTAAGACTTTAAATCGCTTTTTCATCTTTTGTTCAATTGCTTCTGTTAGATCACAGGTGTAAGCGAAAATGTTAAAACTTTCAACTTTTTATTTGAACTTTCATTGTAAAAAAAAGCTGTCATTGATTACAAAACTAGATTATAATGTAGTATCAATCTGAATATTTATTCATTTAAGTATCTATAGAATAAGTAATTTTAGAAGTGCTTTAGCATGTTCTCTTGCTTTTGAAAGCCAATGCCTAAAAACCCTTAAGATTTGAGGGCCAAATAAAAAGAAGATCTCAAATACTCAAATGTGCGAATAAGCTTCTTTCCATGACTGCAGAACTAACAGTGAAGTTTCGGGTACTTAGAAAACACCTCCTAAATCTTCTAAATGATTCAATTAACGTCTAATTTGGATTGCAGGGTCCTTGTGGTTTCGGACCTTGATTAGAGTGTGACTATGATCTTAATGGCTGAAAAAGAAATATGCTCGTGTAATCTTAGGAACTCTAATCAGGTTTTAGTTGCCAAGTTACTGCTGTTATCAGCAGAACGAAATGCAATTTGGAAAAATTATTGTATGGAAATAAATGTAAAGTATCTTAGATTGTAGTTAAAAAAAAGCTTAACAACAGACATTAGACATCACGAGGCCTTCAGCATGTAGATATACTGACTGCAAAATAATAATGATCCACATACATATTTCTTATAAATGAAATAACGAGATCACATATTGAATTAATGATAGCACTTATTTAAAATAGTTATTAGTTATTAAACGCTTTGACATTAATTAGATCTCCTAAATGCATTTTACATGAATATGAAAAAGCAAATACGCATATTATATTAATAAACTATACTTATACTACGCATATTATACTGTAGTGTATTTGCTAGGATTTATGGCCGCATATTACGTAATTACTGTAGTCACACTTTTCCTTATTTTCTTCATAATTACCTTTCAGTTTGAAATGGAATCCAATTTTGAAATGACAGTTTTCAATTGAGTTGCAATAAGAAAAGAAAACAAAAATTCTAAAGTATTAATTTTACCACAGTTATAATTTGGTTAGAAAACATACAGGAAATAAAATAAAATTTATAGATTATACAGATCAGTAAAAATACCAAAATTATTATTAAAATATTCATTCATTGAAAACTTCAATTTCCTTTCTTGAGTTATTTATTCAGATAACTGATATTATTTCGTGAAAGTAAACGCTCTCGATCAATGCACTACAGACGAAACCAATACAGTTAGATTGCTTGTTAAACATTTTCAGTTTACTAGATAATTACTAAAAACTTAACCTGTTTATCATAGTTTACAAGATATTTTTCAGATCTACACTTAAAATCTTACGATGAGTTGAAAATATTACTTTCGCAAATTAAGACGAAATAAGACGATTGGAGAGGTTACTGAGAGATCCTCCAGAATTACAATTTAACGCAATCCAATATTAGTACTTAGGTAGACATTTCAAAAATAAAACACTGATTACATTTAATCAATAAGAAAATGCTTTCTATGGATTAATTTCTTTACCGATTTTAGTTTAGAAAAAATCAAATGTTCACATTCAATTACGTATATAAAATAATAACATTAAAAATTTATGTTAAGTAATTATGCATTAAAAAAGTAAGGACCTGTATTTGAATTCGTTTATTTTTTCTAACTGGATAAAATAAATAAAAATGTCGTTGTTCTCTCAAATCTCACTTCAATCTCGCCATTCACCCATTTATCGTTTTATCCTATTATTATTCTTGTACAATCTTAATGTATTGTTATCAATTAGAAATGTATTGCCTTTGTTCATTTCTATCTCAGATAATTTCTGTCTATAGAATAATACGGAAGCATGTTAGACTCAAACTATCTATAAAGCATTTCTATGCGCTGTTTCGTGGTTTTACCACTCACAGCATGGAATTATTTTATATTTTGCTTCATTGAAAGTCTGAATTAATTAGTAATATCCAAAGTTAAACTGAACGATTTTGAAGGTTTTCCTACTCTTTAAATTAAGGAAACATGTAAAATAATTCTGATGAAAAGTGACTTAAATTCGAAATTTAGATGAATGCTTATCGAAAATATTTTCCTTGTTTGTTTCCGAAATTCTACGTGATGCTTCCTCAAAAACCTTACTTGAATCTTAAGTAAATCGCTTCAGGAAGATGTATTTATTTTTCGATTTATATTCATTGGGTTGCTATCATTGTTTTTATTTTTTTATATGTATTAAAATTTTATTTGTCTATGTTTGTGTGCCCGAGGAGATAGTTTTGCTTCTTACGCCAAAGTTGTAAAAGAAAAAAAAAATAGGAATAGGGCCAAGATATATATGGATGCTCAGATCTTCAAATTTTATTACTCTTATTCAGGATTCCGGGGAAAATGGACAGATTTGGTGGTCTGAATACGGGATCAATAAAAAAGGGAAAACCAATTATCTTGTAAGTTTGCCAGAATATGCGCTACACGAACAAACATGATATTATCAAGATGTGTAGAGGCCATTCAGAAACAGGAATATGGCACGCAAGTAATAAAAAAAAACAGACAACTGAAACAGTTTGTTAAGCCTAATCCTTTTCGACAGTTACAAACTTTTTTATGATTGCCATCATGCTTACCTAATTTCATTTTATATTACTTTTAGCTTAGTTCCTATTTACATAAAATGTCTGATTTTATTTTGAGATATATATTTTTATTAATAGATACCATAACGTTAAAGAGATAGACTTACAACACTCGATTCAGTTGTGATGCGTATTATGGCAATAAATTTACAGAATTCCTAGACCGAGTTCGTTCCACGTTTACAAGACTTACCCAATTTATTTGGTATGTATTCGCTTTCTGCAATTTTTGAAGTGAGGTGATCTGAAGTGAAAATGTAAGGAAAAGATTCGTTTTTGAAAAGTTAAAATCAAATTCACACTATAATTTCCTTTCTCCATTTATGTTTATAATTGCCAACGCATGAAAGCATTTTTAACACATTTAAAATAAAAACAATTAAAAAATAAAATCATAGTAACATTCTTCAGAAGAAAAACTTAAAAGGAAATTAACAGTAAGGGCATGTCTCCCGTTCGAACTTCAAAAAATCTAGCAACAGATTCAATGCACCGTACTTAATAGAAATACTTTATTAGGATTCGCATAGCATCAGGTCTCAGCTTGTTTTGTGCTGAAGTTTAGTAGCAGTGCTCTCAAGATCTCATTTATTTTTACATTTATTGAAGTGACTGCTTCCTTTTGCGTACATTTATTGAAGTTACTGCTTCCTTTCTGCGATCAAGTGTTCAGGACCTCGGAAATGGATGTAGTGACCGGATTCTATCTACAGCAGTTCTACAGGACTTTTATCTCATTTCTACGTAGGTTATAATGTTCATTAAATTCAGAATTCAGCTCGGTTTATTAGGGTAGTGTCCCACTGACCGTCCGAGATCTGCTTTAGCACGTACGGCCGAAATATGATAGCAGACAACTCCATCTTTTGTCCATCCTTATTTGAAAATACGAGTGTATTGCTTCAAGCTTTAATAAAATTTACTCAATAAAAAAATCTTATTTCGTTTGACATAGGGAATGTTAATTTTCTACAATTAGTAGTGTTTCAAAATAGTAAGATAATGAAACAGTAAATCTTAAATCATTCATACCTTTGTTCAGAAATCCCAAACTAAATAACTATATAAAATATATAATTGGGTATATAATTGTTGGGTATATTTCATATAATTGAAGGGTATATAATTGGGCTTTCCAGGGCAAAGTACAGCTATGAGACCATTAGACTGCAGTGTTCCAAGGATGGTTTGAAGATTTTCAAAGACGGCATTTTATAAAGTTATCATATTGTATGCAAATGGTATCAATGTCGCTGCAGCATCACCATGAAAACGTCCAAACAAACATCTCATGACGTCCAATGCTGGCACGACTGAAGACGATGGCAACCAGGGAGAACCCCCTGACGCAGCGAGCTACGGCGAACAGGCTTGGAGTGAACCAATCAACCATACAGAGTGCCTTATTCCGACATTTAAACCTACGGGAGGTCTACAAGGCACGTGGTCACAGGTTCCTTCAACGACATAAGGCTGAGAGGAGACGCGACTGTCGACTGCTATCCGAAATGTTCCTGGCAGGTAAGACATGAAGGTATGTCGTAATCCTCGATGAGGCATGGTTTTATCTTTCTGATTACAACAAAACTCGAGCAATTGCACTTCGTGAAAAAGGTGCTAAAGGTCGATGTCAGTGGATCCGCGAATGCAAAGAGTCTTTCTCCAAATGCTTCATATGAATGTTGCAGCCTACTCATATAATGGAAAACTGGAGATCTCCAGAATTGCATCAAATGTCAAGATAAATGCAGCCTACTATCAAGAGCATGCGTTGGATGACATTTATCTTCATCAAATACCGAATTTGTATTGTAATGATGCACATAACGTCTGTAGCTACCAAGACAAGGTGTTCAGTCGTACGCCCGCAGTGCCCTCCAGTATTATGCTCGGATGGAAGCGGAAACAGGTATACGTGCCATCTCTTTCACCCACATCCCTGTTAAATCACCTGCCGCAAGCCCCATGGGTTTCTGTGGGTTTGGATTGCTCAAAAGAGGACTGAGATCCCGTAAAGCCACAATGCTGACGGGACTGTGGAAAGTTTGCAAAGAGAAATGGGAGAAAATTGACATGACATTTCTGTGGAGGTCTCATCTACAATGGAAATTTCGCTGTCGTGCAATTCTCAGGATGTCAGAAGAGCATATCAAAAATCATCGCTGATATAGTGGAGAATTTACATAGAAGTTGAGTATATTAACTTTGACTACATAATGACGCATCAACCATCCGTAAATTGTTGTAGAGTTATTTTTTATTGTCGAAAGTATTGCTTAGGTGTTCCATTTTCTTTGTAAATCACAGATAACTTGATTTTATAGGAAGCTATTTTCTCAGATACTGCATTTAAAAAAAACTCAATTTAATATTGAATAAACTTTTTATATCAGTGTAATTAGTTTTAAAGTCATTAGAGTCAACACAGAATTCCAAAAAGCATGTATTTAAAAGCCATTAAATAAGGAATATAAAAGCTTTCGATGTAACCTTCAGAAGCCCGAAACAGTAGTTGATGGCGAAACAGTAGTTTTATCTACAAAATTTATGTCTTTTAAACACATGCTTTTAGATTTTTCAAAGTTGTTTTAATGTTTAATTTACACTTTTAAGCGCAAAAGAAATTCATGTAATTTTTAGCCATTAAAATTGACGGAATTAGAATTTCAAAAAACTGAATAAAAAAAAAAGAAAGTCATTACTGTACGAAAGATGTTAAGTTATTTTTAATACTATTATTCCAAATCTGCAAAGTGTCAGATACGTGAAATCTCCTTATAAAACTTCCTTGGTAGTATCATTTGCATGCAAGTCTTGATATACAGTATGTTCAGAATAGCAGACAATATACAAATAATGAAAATGTAATGACAAAACTAATGTTAAGGATTCATCTTTAATTTAATCAAAATCGTGTTACTTTCAGATGATTTTTATTAGCCATCCAAGTTTCAAATTTAAGTTGTATGTAAGTTACTTATTTTGTCATTAAGTCGATTCTGTGTGTTTCGAGATTAGTAAAAACCTGAAGATTAATCTAAGATTCTAGTCAAAAATTCCAAGCTAACTTTTTCCACTAGTATTGGAAAGCTAACCGTATTACAAGTTGGCAACCTTTCACTGCTTTTTGTCCTGTATACAACTCGTTCCTCAAGTGACTCATACAATGAAAGGATAGTAGCATTGATGAGTTATACTGTATTAGCGTGAAAAAAAACTAGTAAATCAAAACAAATTGTCAAAAGTTTTACTCTATTTTTATCTCTTTATCTGACATGAAATTTTAAATGCAATTCTTTAGAAAAAGCCCTTTGATAGAACATTCTTGATTGCCTAATAAAAATTCCAAGTAGCAAAGGATCCGGGAACTGCCGGAATCGCCAGATCTTGCACAAAAGCTGAACACACAAGTTAAGCCTATTCTTGCGTGAAATCCTGTTAAGGGGAACCGGCAAGTTCTACAAGTACATCTCGCTTTAACATTTTTGTCATAGCAGGAAAACCTCACCATCCAAGAATTACATTCAAAAGTTTCACTCTATGATTTCCTTTTCAATTGAAACGCATGCTACTCACTTTTTGGAACGTCCCCTACGCGATATTCAGACACCTCTATCAAAGCATGGAGCCGAGCCAAGGCGAGTTTCACCCCAGCAGTAGCGTCGGCCGAATGGGACGTTGCCAGGGTCAGAGCGGCTGCCACTTGCTAGATGTACGTGGAATATTTCATGAAGAATAAAGTCGAATTGCATTGCTTAAATTGAAAGGTTTCCTACAGGAATCTGCGAGAGATTTAGGTAGCTTTCGTTACCAATGGACGTGAAAAATGTTGGAGAAGAAAGAATCTTTGCTGCCTGAACCAAACAGGTCGATAGAGAATAGAGGAAATGGTGAGAGAAGAACAGATAGGAAAGGGCTTGCTTTAAAAGGAGATCGTCATCCATAAAAGGTATTTTTTTTCGGTTAGCTTTGGTGGTCACAACACAAACGGAAAATTTCAAGCAAAAACACCATTCCAATGAAGATTATTTCTTTCCATCTTTAAATCGTAAAAAAATAATTTGTTAGAGAAATGGTAAATTTCATATTGACTTTCATTAATCCAAATCTACGTATTTAAACAAATTGAGTAAATTAAAATATGTGAAAATATAAGAATAAAATCATTAATGCATTTAAATTATAACTACACAGTGGTTTCCTTTTTTGAACTTCAGATTGACTAAATATAATATCGAATATTTATAAATAAATATCAATTTATTAATGACATTTCCGGTTTATTTGATGTATAAATTCTCAAGTTCTATGTTGTTTAATTCACTTGTAAATGCCCTCTGTCGAGTCTTTGGCGAAACTATCATGTTATAATTTTTATTTCATGTAATAAATGTGTATTTAAAATTTAAACAACGGCTCCTAATCAATGTCATTAATGCATCTCAGTACACGTAAATCTACTAATTAACTCATATGAATTTATATCTAAATATCATTGGATGATCTTCTCCATATTAAGGGATTGTAAATAGTTCCAGAGTTTTTTTAGTCACTTAGAATATTATTGATTTAAATAAAATAGCTCGTAACAGTAACTTAGATAATCATCCACCCCCGTACGGATGGATCCTAATTTTGCTGCTAGGCAACAAAATAGGAAAATATCTATTTTGAGAAAACTGAAAAACTAGGAAAGGATCCGTAGGTAAAAATGAAAAATAAAAAAATTATAAAAATCAGGGAATTTTGCTTGCAAGTGATTATTAATATGAAAATTACAATTTAAAAAATCTATTTGCACCTAAAATTTTTGGCTCCACATCTCCAAGATTAACTTCACTAAATGCAAAGACTTAAGTTTCTTTAAATAAAGCCAAAGTTCAGATTTTACTCAAGCTCATAAACAAAGACAATTACTTAAATTCTATTAAACTTCTACAGAAGGGCTCGGCTTTTCAGCGTTCCGGTAATACGGAGGTTAACAGTTATACAAGTTCTTCGTTCGGCAATTACCTTGTTCTTTCGGCAGTTTTTGGGGAAAACGCGCTCAAGAATTGGAGTCATAAAATTACCTGCGTGCCATTTCATTGCAAAGTTAGGATGAAACTGTCATGACGAAAATATTTTAATGTAAGCTATCTATGCTCTCAATGTCCATTTTTAATTTTGTATCATTATTTTTAGGCCTAGCTCTGTTGAGCTCTTATTACGCGATAGTGTAAAAATATTTTCTAGCTTTTATATGCATTTACAAATGGAAAAAAGTTTCACTTTTCGACAGGTGTCCAGAACCTAACCGCCTTAAGTGTGGGACCCTACTGTATTTCTTTCAGGAAAGGGAACCCAGTAGCAGTATCCGGCAGCTAGAAAAAACAGTTCCGACTCCTTAATGAATTTCATCTTGCATGTCTGACAATCAAGTTTCAGCTTCCTAAGATATATAGGTTTTTGAGTTAAGCTTATTTCGATAAAAACTGTTTTGTTCCAACATTATTTTCTCTAAACGATGTAACAGACCAAACCAATAATATCCTTGGCAATACAAAATGCGGATTTATTGATAAAAATTAATATAACAAATTATTAAATTGAAACAATAATTTTAATAACACTGGCAAATTGCCATTACAAAGACAAATACTGTCATAAGAAAGCCAAATACAAGAGATGTAAAAATTATTGACCAGAAAGTCTAGTGAAGTCATATTCATTACATCTGCGAAAATAAAAAGTAAAAATAAATCCGTCCATTTACCTACTACGATGATATCTAAAACAATTCTTAAGAGGAATTACAATTGAATTATAATTGATTTCAAATATGAGACAAATTATTATACTACGATGACAAGCATTCGACTGCTAGGAAATAAAATAGATTTTCTTATTTTATTTTATTTTAGAAAGCTCAGAAAAAAGAAATGTTTTAAAGTGTCATGTACGAATGTCAGTCTGTCACATTAAAGTCTCCTAAAAAAGTGCTGAATCAATTTTGTTTATTAACTGAATTGAATGGAACATTGAAAGGGCGCGGCTTAAGAGACCTATGCTTGGAGACCAGACATACAATTCCACTGTGACTATGAATGAATAACTACAACAATATCTGTCAACTAAAATACAAAAGTCAATACTAAAGTAATACGGGTTCTCTTTCTTGACAAATTGCATTTTTTATGGATATCTTATTTTCAAAAAATAAAGTAATGTCCAATTGAATGTGGAATTGATGATTTATTTATACTTCTTTAAATATAAGTTTATTATTAAAAATAAATTTTCATTCCGAAAAAATGGGGTTATAAGTAAGGTCATTGGCAGTTGAAAGAATTTCTTTTGGCTTTTCAAGAAATGGAAATCACTGTAGTAATGATTCGAAAATCGCATTAACTTAATGATCGAATTACATTCCATGAGTTGTCTTGGAGTTCACTTACATTCTATCGTTACCAAAAGGTAATTTGGTCAGGGTTTTAATGTAATGTTTTGATAGTTTGGTCAGGGTTTTAATGTAATGGTTTCGATAGTTTGGTCAGGGTTTTAATGTAATGTTTCGACACGGAGAATTGTTGCTATGTTGTTTCCATTCGTAGGTCGCTTTTCAAATTTTAACAAATGCACATCATTTTCAAGACAAACTTTACTGAAAACTTATATGAATAAAATTTAAAATTTATATAAATAATCATATATGAGATCATGGACAAATTATTCATTATTAAAAATCTAGTAATTGAAGTAGTAGAGATGCAGTAAGTAATAATAAATAAAATAACAGTTCGTTCTCCGAAGAACTTCCAGAAATTTCGTAACTTTCATAATGCGAAAATACTTCTATTTTCAACTTTAAAATATAGATCGTATCCTTCGTTTTACATAAGCATGAATACATTGTTTGCATTTTTTATCAATCAATGAATGTCTGTCTTATTTATTTCCTATTTATATTTTGAGATAAATTAACAAATCTTTGAATTTATTTTGCGTCAATCACAAGACAGATTATTTAAAAAAGTTAGTTTTAGCAGGTATGTTTATAATGGATACATGACGTCATTGAATTCATCTGAAAAATGAAAACGAGACAGTCTATAGATTGATTTTTATATTTGAAATAAAATTTGCTGTACGCTGTTTACATTATCACTGATTTTTTTTTCGTTAACATTAAATTTAAAAGCCTTTTGACAGACTACAAATTATTATTGAAATTTCAGCTTCAGGGTTTATTTTTTTAATGTTGTTGTTTTGCCTCATATTCTTCGACGGGTTGAATTTTATTAGTTACGAAAAGAAAAGAAATTTCTTAAAATATACAGAATTCTGAAGTTTATACAGATAAATTTCTACAGCAACAAAAATATTTCTTTTTCAAGTTGTTTAGAATATTGGAATACCATTTTGTGGAGGTTTTGAGTTTCATCGATAAATGTGCATCCTATATTCATATAAAGTTATGTGCCAACGGTTATAAGGTATAGGAATCTTTAATCACCAGAAGATGAAAGATTGGCATTTTAAAAAAACAAACAACTTGGCACGTTAACCTATTAATCAAACAGTAACAAGGACCTTTTTCGCTACTGTATTTGTAAATTAAACTTCATCACGCGATAGTGATCATAGGTTGTTCTTTTTTTTTTGGGGGGGGGGTTGTTGCTGTGGAATTGCAATATGATGAGGAAAATCTCTAGATACAGATAAATTTTTCTGAACTTAAATTTGGACACAGATCCTAAAAAAAATCAGAAAAAGATGAACAAAAATAATAATTTCGATGTATGATGTCAATTAGAAAAGTATTAATTAAAGCTTCACAAACAATGCATAATTGATTAAACATTCACTTGCTTTTTTTTATTCAATTCTTTTTTTTTTTGATGGCAACGTATTCTTATTAGTTTAATAATAGTTAAAATTAATAGTTTTTGCCTGAATAAATGTGATGATTTGTAAATGAAAGGCTACTATTGAATAAAAAAAAATTCAACTACAACAAGAAAATTGTAATTGGTGTAGCAATTTTCACTATACCACTATACTAGACTCAAATAGTAGTTGATAAAACAGAAATATTGAAATATCTACTTAACTTTCAGCTTTTCCTAAAAAATGTAGTGGCTCCTTTACATACATATATATATATATACATACATACAAACTTACATACAGTATTCTAAACAGACGCATACATTTGGTCTTTTGCAAAGTTTTTAATCTTCGGGCAATGTATGTAAATGCTGTAAACAAAAATCGAATCCGCATGAAAATCAATAATTATCGTGCATTTGGAATCGTACGTATTAGCATTTCAAACATTCTAGTTTCAGCTTACCAGAATGAATAGTTTTTGTGTTATCTTTTGAAAATAAATTTTAGAAAAGTTTAGATTAACCCTTATTTCTTTGCTTGCAAATTAAAGAAAAGTCTGCAATCCTAAAAACATCTGTCATTCCCATAGTTTTCTTAATAAGTCATCCATTTCTCAAGTGTTATTAGGCTTAAAAATAATTTAAAAAATACGAATACTGTTATTATTGACAGCTTTTTAAGATAAATCATTTAAACTTACAACTGAAATCACTTGTTCGAACTAATTTTACAGATTGATATTTAATACTCATTTCTTTATGTAACAATTTTTAAAGCAATGTTCCTAATTTTAATTCCTGTTATTAATTTTTATTAGTCTCTCTCTCTGTCTTTGTTTTGTTTAGCCCTTTCAAATAAATCAGATGTTTTTCCAAATTAGAATAACATAATCAAATATACAATTATTCATCGTCTGAATTTCAAAGAGAATTATAATTACCTATAAAAATTCATAGGGTTTAGATTTAATTTGGTCTGAACTAGATTCAAATTTGCAGTAAAGCATTTTAACAAGAAACATTCAGAAGAAGACATGTTAAGCAGATCTGATAATAAAAATTTTATTACAAAAATATAACTGCAACTTTATTTTTTAATATTTTTTTAATTTAATAAATTATAATATCAGGCTCGAATTTTACAAATATTTTGAAAAGAAATGAGATTTAACAACTTTTATTTTGACTAAAGAAAACTTAAATATACGCTATTGTCTCTCAATGATAGGAAATCCTCTATTCCTACGTTGTTTGGGCCTCTGTACACGATGCTGAAATACGTTTGACGCTTCCACATTGCGTTCGGGAGTTGATAGATGTGAACAGACACGGACGGACGGACGGACGGACAGGACAGGACAAACCCAATTTACCGATTTTGTGTTTAACGATTTTGGTCGCAATCACTGTAGCTCCCAAATGGGTCGCTAAAAATGACCTAAAATCAAACTTCAAATAAATATTATTCAAGGGACAGTCATATTATTCTGTTAAATTCTGTGAAATTTAAAAGATACTGATTAAGATTTATAATATAAAAAAGTATAAGGTTTATCGGAAGATTTGTTTTTAGAGTAAACGATTTCTTCCCCTTTATTTAGAAGACTTGGATACGTATATCATTTACAATAAAGTATCAAAATCCAATTCATTTCTTAACGTCAAACAATTCGCCTATAAATACTATTCATTTCGTGGAGAATCAATTGTGAGTTAAAATGTCTAAGGGACAACTTTCCATTTTCGCACAAGAAAAGATTTTGCCGCTCAATCGCGCAATGTGGTCAACTAGTTTATCACCAACCACTTTCGGAAGTTTTGTTGAACTTCACCACTAAATTGGAAGGCATGTTTACCGACTGTTCTCTAGAAAAACAGCCTTCAAAAAGAACGGGATTAGACAGAACGAGAGAAAATGAGAGGCAGTCTGCTTGTAACAGCCTTGGCTGCTGTTCGATGGCAATATCTAATCAGATTACGTCGGAGATGTGCCGGGCGATTCGATCACAGGCGGCCATCTGCTAGAGACATACTTGCTGGATAGGTTGAAGATGACATTGAAGATTGAGTTATTCTGTGAAGAGACTTCGTTGCAGATTCTTTCTCTTCTGGTAAATGAAGAAAGGAGACGCATTAAACGAAAGATGCTGTGAAAGGACCCAAGCGACCGGAACTAACTGACGGAGACACTGTCCAACCTAGAACGTCAATACCACAGGAAATTAGTAAAACAGAACCTTTTTTTGAGAAATTTAAAACAAAGGACTCAAAGTTTAATAGAAAGCTTTTGCTTTACTTTTTGCAAATAGCAGCTATAATCATTCAGATCGTCTTAATAGTAATAATAATTCCGTAATTTTGATGTCTTTTTAAATAAATTAAAATAAACATGTCTTGACAGATTACAATACATGACTATTGCTGAGCATATTTATAGATGTTTAAACTTAGTGATTTTTATCCAACATCAACTTTTTCTTTATTTTAATTGTTTACATTATGGTTTGCTATTATGAAGAACATAATCTTCATCCCAATATCTATTGTAATCAAAGATTAATAATAATTTTTTTACCGTGAGCTAGATATAAAACATTTATAGCATTGACCTACAATTAAATTATTGCCAGAAAATATTTTACAGTATATCGAGGTTTAAATTTTTCTGCTCATCGCTTTTTCACATTTCTAAATAATTACCTAATGTAATTGAAATATAGGTAATATAAACCCAATATATTGTTATTCTTGATACAATATCATATATACGTAAATTTTTTTAAAATTGAGATACAAAAAAAAATATTTTCTTAAGCATAGCAGTAAATCAAGTGACGTAAGATGTTTTTTGTTTTTTTTTTAAAAAGGAGATATCAAAGTTTAATAGGGTTCTTATCTATCGATGCTTTACCGGAATCTAATTGTAAAAATGAGACTCAACCGACCATGCTTCAAGTGCATAGTCCTTCTGCAGGTCAATTGGACTTCGTTTCTGATATAAGCGCTGTTTTAAAAAAGATTAAATCAATATCATTTTACATTAATTTGATTTCCACATAACAAGAAACCCACCTCAAAATTCAACCTTTCTCTATTCAAAACAAAAAGTTTTGAGGAAAAAGATGAGGATTCCAAAGGAATGGCAGCTGCAAACCCTACTAGAAGTAAGTATATAA
This sequence comes from Thereuonema tuberculata, assembly GCA_023159025.1. Classification (NCBI taxonomy): domain Eukaryota; kingdom Metazoa; phylum Arthropoda; class Chilopoda; order Scutigeromorpha; family Scutigeridae; genus Thereuonema; species Thereuonema tuberculata. Next base: position 50,640,166 of record JAFIDM010002131.1, on the reverse strand, counting down.
AAGATATTTCTGAATACAATAGTTTTATTTGTTTAGTAACTAGCGAAAAGCCGATGGTCACAATAGAAAATTTACCTGACAACAAATTGTTTCTCAAACTGCCAAAAGCACACTAGAAGATTTGAATCACCGATGAATATGAAAAGAATAGAGAGACCTCATTAGAAAGACTTATCCCAAACATGCCATTGTGCTGTTCTCAGTTGGTAAGTTAAAATTGAATATCTTTTATTATAGGAGAATGCTTTGTATTGAAAACGTTTTTTTATATTTTTAATGATTAGAGCATCCTTTGCTCAAGCTTTGGTGTTTTGTTTACCGTGGGAATCTGGCAGATGGATGGTTGAACCCTCAGTTCTTTTGAAGTAACCGCTTGTCTGTTGATTCTTTTTCCCCTGACAGGTTTCATTATATTAATTAGAGTGCATTGTATTTGTTCTAAAAAAGAAGAATAAAAAGAAAAAAAAAGGAAGAGCAATAAAACAACGAAAAACAGCAGCGATTGCACGTTTTAATTCTTAATTAATACATTAAATAATTCTTTTCATGTCTCTGTTTTTATTCAAATCTGGAAATTATAAATTAATTAGGCACGTATATGAGCTTGAATAGTCTAACTAAATTTTCAGATATTAACATCCAATATGAATAACAGATTATAAATGTTTTTTATTAATAGTAAAAGAGAATAGTAAATTAGCCTCTGCTCAGTAAAAGCTATTTATCTTAAATATCATTTGGAAATTATCTATTATTTTCAATAAAGAAAGCTAGGCCTAACTGAGAATTACTTTCGCATTACTTCAGAAATACTATGTTCTCGTTTGTTTTGTTGCTTAAGAACTACTTAAAAATATTCAATAAAGAAGCAAGTTTGATCAATACTTTTTTTCAACTTTGATCAATAGCATCAAGGAGGGTTTGAAATGTTTTGAGCAATCCCAGTGAGAAGAGTTGTACATGTAAACAGTATTATATTGAATGTTTCAGGAAGTTAAAATCATCAGGTCTATAAGGCACGAAAACAAAAACAAAAAAATTAACTGAAAGCAACGCAATTAATTCAAGTAAATTTTCAACAACTACACTTTTTTCTTGTTTAATTTAAAGAACTTTTCAATTTAATTTGTAATTGCATTCATAATGTTCCCATTTGATTGAATTTACCAAATTTTATTTTTTTATATAAATTATTAATAATAACGGCCTATTACGGCAAAATGTATACTGTTGAGAAATAGACAACTTTAAAATCATTTTAATTATTAATATTAATAACTGAAGTTATTGAATAAATTTTTAATAATTATTTAATATTTGTTAGTAAAATTGAAAATTATTTATTCTTTTAACATGTTTTTGTCATAATTAATAGAAATTTACAGAAAGCCACAGCAATAAATTTTATTTATTACTTATATTCTCAAGTCAATTTTAAATAGAATGCTCAGACCACTGCAAAATGTTCAGAATAGTAATATTAAAATTGCTGACAAAGAAAGCGAATTTATTAACTGTATTAGTTGTTTATGTGTTGTGATTGAATCAGACCGGTATTAAACCAAGAATTATTAATAAACTGGGGGGGGGGGAGCTGCATTGTTAAATTTACAAGTGCAATGATCACTATAGATCCTTTTTTTGAGGGATTTTTTCACTCCGGGATGAGATTATCTCGATATTTCGGCCTGTAGCCTCGGGCCTTCTTCTGGAACTAAACTAACAAAGGAACTTGTTCGATTTGCGCCCACCTTGATGTAATTGATATATATACATCTCTCGAAGAAGGCCCGAGGCACCGGGCCGAAATATCGAGATAATCACATACTGGAGTGGGGAAATCCCTCAAAAAAAGAGTCTGTATAGTATCATGTCCCACTCCTCCTTCAGAACCAAACTATGTGCAATGATCAATTAAAATGAGTTTGTATCATAATGCGTCGTAAAATAAGCGTAATTAAGCAATAGGTGTTTTCTGTTTTCTATTCACTGAGAGGGAAATAGTTTAGATAGATTTTTATTTGGCTTAATGCTGGTTCCTGTAAGCTTATATATAGCCTGGATATTTGTTTTGTCTCTTTTAAATTTTTAATTGTTGTATTAAAATTAAAAATGGAAACTGGGTTGTGCGTTAGTGCCTTTCAAAAAAAAAATGTTTATTGAAACTAAATAATTAATTAACACTTAATTGAAATTTAGCATTTTTTTTTCTATTTTTTTCCTCTATTGCTATAATATTACGCCGTGAATTTGCAATTAATGATAAGAAAACAACTTATTTCGAAGCTGGAATTTTAAAATAGCAAACAATATCAAAACCGAAATTTTTTTTTATAATTAAAATGAATGAATTATAAATATCCATTTAGCTTTCATTAATTTTTTGAAGTTAAGATAAATTATTAACAGTTTATGGCGATGTAATGTTTGAAATTCCAAAATGATACATAGAAGGGCTTAATTACACTCTTCAACTCGTAGCCTGTTTGGAAGACAAATTGAAATAAGAACTTGAAATGCGGAGCTGTCTTTATTGGAAAGGACGAAGGAAAAATGCGGGCCTATTTTCCTCCAGCCAATATGGAAATCGATATGGGAATAAGCGCGGAACGATCTAATGAATTGCAAACAGTGAGGGAGGCGAAATGGTTCCGCACTGTTCTACTCTGACACCCTCTAGTCATGGAAGGCTTTGTGCTTCGGGTGATCTGAAAATTCTTGCTCTTTTCGCTCTTCGCCTTGCCCACTCCCCATCAGATTTGCCATTTTCACCGTCATTAAAGATTTAATACTTTCATCCAAATACCCTAAAGCCCGCCCCCCACTGCCGCCCCAGGGGCCTTCTTTCTCCGGAGCAGCCGAAATCGAGTCAGGGACGGAGCTTCATAGCTGACCACAGCAATTAGACGACGTGTAAAGACCGTCATAAATCACAGGGAAGCTTCACCCTCGCCAGAAGAGAGAAGGCACTTCGTTCGCACAGGTCAGATGCCGCTGGACGTCCACTGAGTGCAGCCATGAATTATGAACAAAACTACTCTTGCCAAACTAACGTTGAGATCTGAAATAACCTCACAGGATTCTATTCTGAGAACGTGAAGAATGATAAACGGATTGTGGACAGACAGTTTACGTAATAATTATCGATTTTTCTTTTTATATCCTATTAGAACATTGAAAACTACTCTAAAAACTTCAAAATATATTTCCTTATTGCATGTTGTAATAAACATAGTATATTTCTCCCTATCGAGAAATTTTATCGACAAAGTTTTAGTGAAAACTGCTAGTTTTACATGTTCGCCACTTACCACAAAATACATTCAAATACATACGAAATTTCATGCGGCTTCATAGAATTTTACCATTGGTTAAATGAGGATCTTTGTAAGGAATATAACACTGATTTACCCTTCATGCGCTCGCGCCCTCTAGCGTCACACTTCCGTTCGCATGACGGCAATTTGGCCGTCAATGATTTTTCACAATTTCCAACAATTTCCTTCGATCAAATTGCATATTTTTGGATATTTATGATAAATGAACATAAACACAATATCGTATGCTCAATTTTGACGAGTAATCTTTGTTAAAAATAAATAGTACTCTTAAAAACACGATATGATATTTTTTTTTTTTGAAACAAAAAAATATAAAATCTGCATGGAAGCTAACTAGAACTAAACTTAACTTGACACTATTTACTTAGATAGTCTCAGTAGGTTCATCAACTCCCAAGTTGTTCTTATCCTTCACTCTGAGTAGAGCCACGGGAACTCTCTACGAGTACTTTCATGCTTGGAGGATCTATCGTACAAACCTTGGAACTTTGGAATATAAGTCAGTGCCATAAACAGCGGATGAAGAAACGAAGCAGAGAAATACAGGAAAGAAAGAAAAAAATCCAACCCGAGATTCGAACCCAGGTTCTGACACATCTGTCTCGTGGGAGGTCACCGCCTAATCCGCTAACACTAGTATTTTGGAAGAATGTAACTTTATTCTTATATTAGAAGAATAATGTAATACTCTTCCAAAATACAAATAGTTTTAAGATATCTATTAAAATAAAATTTTTAGAATCCAAAAACTGAACCCCAAAACTCCCGAATCTTAATTAACCTTATTCTAATTAAAATTCGCATCTAATCAATGTAATAAGCTTTTTGGCGTTTTTTTTTCATTTGTCTGTTAAACATCTGATTTTATTCATCTGCATCTATATAGAACATTTTTTAGTAACATTTTTTTTTCGGGTCTGAGAAAATTAAATTGATTAGATACGAATTGCAGCTCAAAAATCTAATTGTTTTAACCGTACATAGCTACAGTATTTACTAATAAATAATTAACAAGTAAATTTTTTATACAATTTTATACAATTTTGATGTCGCTGGAAAAAGGCTCATGTAAAATTCGAGTGGTTAAATTGTTAAAATCTTCTACACTGGGTAATGAACGACTGTTTTGTAGTAGCCTAACATTGATTCTTAAACAACCAACCTATGATTCTACGTGTTGAGCTGCTTTTCTATACGGTTCCCTTTATAACAAAATCATTAGTTAGTTGAGAATGAGTCATTGATCGTTAAAGTCATAACCTAAGACATTTTACTATGAACGCTTTTAGAATAATGTTTATTGATTCTTTTGACCCTTACCTCCTTACTCGTGGGTCCAATTTGCGTAACTGCCAACCATTAGGGATTTCCCGTATTTATTACGAGTTTCTCAAATCGTCTTAGGATTGCTGGCGTAATTATTGCGATTTAAGAAAGTAATATCATGTGTGCAACAGCGATGGAGTTTCTAATCGCGCCGACGTTTGTTTGGATAGGGTAGGTATCTAACTACATGAAAGATTTTTGTAAATGGTGAAATCAAGAGATAACGTAAAACTAAAGTAATAAGTTTCAGCTTCCTTGCATAATTCGTATAAAGTAATTTTGCTTAGGTATCACTTTGTCTTAATTCAAAATTAAATAGAAATTTTTTTAGACCCAGTTTTTCTCGCTATAGCCTACCTAAAGTTAAAATGTTTCACCAAGCTATGTTATGTTATGTTATTATACGGTTGGTAGGTTTGTAACTATATTTGCGTTACTGTATTGTTAAATCTGAATATCCAACAAAACCTCAGAAATGAAACTTTAAAAAATTATTTAATATATGGGTTTGCTATAGGAACGCTTAAGTTTATCACTACAAACAATAATGGCTAAAGATACTATAAATGCAGAAAGATATCCTCACAGAAGGCAACGTAGCCATGACAAAACTAATCTCGTTAACATACAACAAAATAAAAGCATAAATAATTACCTTAATTATTTAAAAAACAGGAAAGAAGGGAAGTGGCAATATAAATTAAGGTAATTATTTATGCTTTTATTTTGTTGTATGTTAACGAGATTAGTTTTGTCATGGCTACGTTGCCTTCTATGAGGATATCTTTCTGTATTTATAGTATCTTTAGTCATTATTATTTGTAGTGAAAAACTTAAGCGTTGTCTATAGCACAACCTGTTAAATAATTTTTTAAAGTTTTATTTTTGTGTATTTGTCGGATATTTGGACATGATTATTTACACACGTATTGTTCTACTGTATTACATCCGAAGTTTCAAACGATTTTTGATATAGTGGCTATCATGATGCGTCCTTACATGTTTCTACGTCAGCAGGATATTCCACGACAAAGTAAAAAAAAAATACTCTTTCTAATAATTTGTCTTAAGCCTTAAAATACGATATTTAATTCAACGGAAAGATAAGAGACTGGTTGATTAAGTCGATGCCCTTTAATGCATTTATTTTCTCTGAGGAATTAGGAATTTAGAGTCAATTTCAAAAGAGAATTTAATATGGAGTCAGAAAGCAAAACTCGGGCGGCAGCCAGCGAATGATATATGGCTTTCCGAAAATCGATTTTGTTTCTATCGTAAATGATAGGATTTTTCATTTCATGATTCACTTTTTTTTAAAGGAAATCTGTTTTTATTTTCATTTTCTGTAACTTTTTTTTTTTATGATGCCTTTCAATTCCGGTTTCTGCCCTTCATTTCTAGATACTTCTTTTAATGTTTCTACATTTTTTTTTTGGAAATAACATTATAGCTTATGTTTTAGATTTTAGAATTTTACGCAATAGGTTTTGTATTTAAATAAGTAGAAAGAAATATACTGCTATCACATAAAGTATGTAATATAATTTGATTTAGACTTAACCTTTCATTACCTTCCAGTACAATATAATATTATTGTTTATACACCAGTATGTTTCGTAAACTATTTTATATAGATTCCTATAGATTCCTATATATTTTATATAGATTCTTATTGCACTTTCAGAAACCATGTCATTTTAAGAAAATATTCAGTCTCCTATTATAACCGGTACAGCTTTAATTATTTCTTGATGTAATATCATTGCTGTTAGTAGCAGTCGAATGTATATCGTGATGAGAACCATTATATCAAACAGCTGAAATAGTTATTCCCCCAATATCAAACAACATCAAAACTTGTGTTAAAAATCTATAAAATCAATCATTTTTAAAAATTTTGTCTAATAGAGAATTAACTAATAAAATCGAAACATACATTAACTTGTTATAATAAGAAAGAAGGGTATAGAATACTCACGACAAATAAAATAAAAAAATACAAAAGTGTAGATATTGCTTCAGTTTAAGCAGTCAAAAGTGATCATCAAGTTTCAACCAAGCCATCAATCTGATAAACGCTGGCTAATGCTGAAATTCTGCGCCGTATTTAAAAACTTTTTAATATTTTTTTCAAAAATGGCGTAGTTATAAAATAATGTTAACAGTTTATAATTCGGAATGAAATAAGAGAATATGTGTTTTCGGTAAAAAACATCCATCTTGTGAATATAAAAGATGGTTTTTGTGAAGAATTTGTCAGCTCTTGATATTTTGTTGATAAGTAAAAATGAAATTAATAATTACTTTCCTTTCGAACTTTTTTCTTCTGTTCGTTGATTTGTCTGTCTATCACCACACTGAAACTACTGGACAGATTTTTATAAAACTTGGTACAGAGCTTATTTATCATCCGACTTAAAGCATAGGCACATTTATTTTCGTGTCAAGTCTTCCATCCCTCAAAAAGGACCCACGAAGTCCCTGACATGACTACTGAATGACAAGCGATTAACATAAAAAGTTATTTTTTTTTTCTTATGAGTCTTTGACGAGAAATTAGCTCGAGAAGCATTAAAACCAAATCAATCGATATCAGTATTTTTAGAGAGCTTATATTAATCCGCTTGTTTATCTTCTTGACGTTTGCTCAAACTGTAAAATGGTTAATAATGAAATAAAGAGGATTAATTGTTTTTCAGAAAATTAATAAATGCATTCAGCAGATGCTATTAAGGAAAGTAGGTTTCAATTTCTTGAAGAACTACTTCCTTTTTAACTATTTTTTACGAAGATAAAAGTGATGAATTCCTTTGTTGTTGGAAATTTATTCTTCAAAAGCACAAATGACTATACATGGAAATAAAGCTCTGCACCCTTTTCACGATTCTGTCGGCCTAAACTAACAACAAAGCACTAACGAAGTTTGCGCCCGAGTTTTGGTAGCAGACGATCAAAAATATACAAGGCTTTACTCTTCCGCTACATTGTTCGAGATTCACCCAGGGGTCTGTCGCCACAATACACTCTCCAACTTTTCTAACGACGAGTGACATCTACAAATAACTGCAATTAAACCAACAATACTCGGGTCATTAGCCACACGCCTAGACGGGCTGCGAGGCGCTCACGCTACGGGTGGCTTCTGCATTTACATGCAAAGTGTGGACAACGGTTCGACAAGAGAAAGTTGCAACGACAACAAACAACAGACATTATCAGCACAGTATCTGATAAAATCAAATGGTGCCTCACCTTTTCAGGAGACAGACATTTGTTATTACTCACTGCGTCAGGCTGGCAGTAGAGAAATGAGCTTCAATCACAGTGACAGCGCTCTAACTCTTTTCTTTACTTTATTTTCCCTTCGCGCTTTAGATTGTGGTAAGAGAAAAAAAGGCAGCAATTTGCATGAATTGTGCGAACGTCAAATACAACGAAGACGAAAAGTTTTTCTACTCGGCTTGGGCGTTTAGTTGGGAATTGCTGTGAATGCAGATGAGTCTTTTATACATTAGAATTGTACATCAGATGAAGTTAAGTAAACTTTAATTTGGACAAATTAAATAGTTTAGAATGCAAAGAAACATTTCCTCTTAAGAAAAACATTTAAGAATAAAAAAATCTGATTATGCAATTTTTAAATCATTAAATTTCACATATTTCGATGTTAATGTTTTAATAATGATGATTATTAACGTAATACACTAAAACCTCGTTTATGCTAATTTGATGGGACCACGCCCGTTTCGGATAATCCGGAGTATATGGTATATTGTATTAAACATATACTATACATGTTATTAATATTAATTACATTAATTGCTCTGCATTAATGCTATTAATGGAGTTAGTTACGTAGCTACTCTTAGTTATATAATCGATAGTGCACGCTATTAAATATTGAGTATAGCAACGTAAAATTGTTTTTGTGTATTTTTAAAATATTTAAAAATCGTTTCGGATAAACGCGATTCGGATAAACGAGTTTTTAATGTAGAAAAAATACTCATTGAAAAAATATAAACAAAGTATGACTAACTGATCATGCGTAGTCGCATTGCCCTTAAATATTTTTCTCCTATGTTTCTATTTCTTTGTTTGCTCTTATAGTGGCTGGACTCGATTTCTTTAAAATTATTAATGCTAATTTAAGGTCCAACTTAAGGTATGAGATTGAACCTCCAGCCTCTCCTCCCTTAGTCTTTAAAATTGACCCTTGCGCTGAATGGTTAGCTCCCACTTAATAGTGATAGCTCAGCTAAGAGTAGGATATATCTTACTAATTTATTTTCAGTACTTACAGCTAAAAATACTGCAATAGGATAAATAATAATAATAACATTAAGGCATTTAAATCACCCAATTGCAATTATTTAAAAGATATTTTGGCAACAAAAAAACCTTATTATCATCGGTTGATAAGATTCTATTCTATTCTCCCCAACTATTAATGCTTTTATATTATACTTTACACAATTTTTTGATGATCTATGAAAATTAAAATAAAATTTCAGATTAATAACCAACCAATGAACTAATGAAGAATACCGATAGGTCAAAGGAAGCAGACTGAAAACTGCAACTGTGAACAAATTTATTACCATAAACAAACAGATTTTTCTGTTTGTTTGTTTGTTGTTGTAGTTTTTTTTTAAAACAATGACGTGAAGGTATTGTACCATTTAGTCAGAAGCGAAGTGAATAATAATTTACTAAAATATTGCTTATAAAAAATTATTGATGATAATTTCTTTGATAAGTGATAATTTTCTAAACAAAAAATAAGTTAAGCCAAATTAATTTTCAATTAATTACTCGTACTGAAGCACACAAACATTCAGTGGATTAATAAAATGAATGGGAATCATTGATTTATCCTTCAATGTTTTAGTAAAAGAACTCAGTAACCTTTACGCACAATTTACCTACAAGGTTGTAGTAGGTAGCTATAACCAACTGTATTCAAAAGCCATAATCTGTAGTGGTTTTTCAATAGTAAGATTTTAATTACTTAGTTCGTTTTAGCTATCATTGCTAGAGTAATGTCTTATAGCAGAGTATTAATATTATGTACAATAATTTTTCAATAAATTCGCAAAGGTAAAAGTTCATAATTTTAATCGATAAATATTTATTAATTGATTAGAAATAAAGTGGTTTCTAATCTTCTTATATCTATAGATACAATCCCACTACGTCATTCCATATTCATTCGATGCAATCTTACGCTTGTTGTAACTGATCATTGCACTTGCATTTGTACTTGCCAATCATTATATTCTGGAAATGCATCGTATATTCTTATGTTTCATTGTCCATCATATTAATTAGTACCTTTAATATTCAGTGCAGAATAACTTAAAATTCTTTATTAAAAACTATAGAAACTAAAAATTCCATCTTCCTTTTTACTAATCTCCAAATCACACATAAACTCAACTATATTCTTATCAATGATAACAACAACTTATTCTTTCATATCTGTTCCCATTTACAATGCTATGCATCTTAACAATTTCACGATTAAACAAATTTACAATGCGCATTCACTACTATATTATTGCTACAACATTATTTACATCAAAGGTCTTACTAGAAAGTATATTGATGCAGAAAAACTGCATCATCAGTCAACCTCAGAATATGTATGCCAATTTTGAAGATTATATCTTTCAGAAATTATTGGTGGGAAGGGCGAGCACACGCACAGACGTTTATTTTTCCTAACTTCAGTTTTCTTACCAAAATAACTTAATAAATAGTATTATTTAACATGCATTTGTATTTTAGACCAATATATAATAATTCCATTTACAAATATAAAGAATGTCAAGCTTTTTTTAAAATTTTATTAAATGGTTATATCTGATTTTTACATTAATAATAACTAACAGTTTATATCAGATTTTTTTTTTTCATTGAATCAAAGCAGAATTACTAAAAAAAAAGTATTTTCCTGAAAAAGGTTAGAAAATTTAAAAAGCCAGCAATTGTCATGTTCTACTAAAATTTAACATCTCTTCAACAGTCACCCACCACCCACAACTACTTTTAGTTGAACAAATCTAGATGTAAATTAACCCTAAATCATGTGTGTGTGATAAAAATCAGACGCATACCAGAATTGATCAGAATTCTATTAAAACTTTTCCGTTCCAGTATAGAACTCAAGGCGTTCCATTTTGATTCGTCATCGTCACGATTCCAAGAATTCATTTTATTGGAAAATGATTTCTCGGCTTTTTCGAAAAAATCATCTAGAAGTCGGCCAAAGGAAGCAGAAACTTTTATTCCTCTCTTGAACGAAACTGATGACTTGAAATGAAAGAAGAACTTCTTCCGTGATGGAATTTGAAAGTAATAACATTATATGTAATAAAATTAGTAGTGAATTAATAATAATTTGCAATGTGACTGAATTTATTTAGTTGTTAATTATTCATCCCTTACTATTTACAGAAGTAATTACTAATCCTTTAAAAACCTACTGTGCTATTTGAATACATGAATGTAAGCAGAGTTATAACTTGCTAAGGACATTCGGGATACAGTGGCAATGAAAGGCCGGTTCGATGCTCGCCCGGTAGAGAAAGTAGACAGTTTTGTTTAAACATAAGGGTGGAAGTACCCTTGATCCTACCTGGGGTTTTGTAATCAGAAAAACTTTCGTCGTCCTCCCGGGCTTAAGCTTGCGCCTACATTCCGCAGGTAAGCGTCTATGTTTTCTTCAGTTAAAAATATTTACATTTGCACATAAAGGTAATTCTGATTTTTTTGAACAAAGTGAAATTTATTAATACTATGTATTTACTTTGAAGTAATGTTGTTTGATTGTCTTATAGATTGGCAGGGATGATTATTTCCAGGAAGGACAAAACACTGGCAATAAACAGACACATAAGTAAATTTTCAAATGCTGGAATAGTACATTTAAATTTTGTATTGAATTTCTACCAGATTCCTTTGGAATAGTAGGAGTGATGTTTTCAATCTACACTGGATATTAAAGATTCCATTCATCTACTATATTTCTCAATTGCGTTCGTTGCCAAAGAAGCGCCGATTGAATGGTTGATTCCTTCCAAACTTTCTTGAGGGAATTGGTGTTTTTTCAAAGAGAAAAATCGCCTTTACGAAGACGGAAAAAAAAAGCCGCTAGGGCGGCTAGAACCAATGATAAATTTCAGTCCATTACGAGTTTGTGTAGAACGCTCCGAAGGCCATTTCAACCAACGAGAAGGTAAATAATGAGACCCGAATCATATGCAAATCGCGCAGTGTGCTTGGTGAATTCCAAGTTTGATGATCATCAATCCTCAAGTCCCTCCCATTTATTTATGATGGCAATAATACGAAGGAGAAGGAAAAAAGAAAATTAAAAACCTTAGTTTTTGTTTTTCAGTTTTTAAGAAGAAAAAACAACTCGAGCCGGAATTCTCTCCTGCCTTCATCGGATGTAATCCCTCTATAGTTAATGCCGATCTTTCATCGTAAGTAAGAAGAACGAAGAAAAGGGAAAAGAAAAAGTAAATATTGTGGTAGGGAATATTTTTACGTAAGATAATTATTTTTTTTTCATGTTTACAGGTAATGATATTCTATAGAAAAAGAAATATACCTTCCAAAACAGCAGCAAAAATTATTTTACAGTAATGAAAAGCAGTATGGCCTTTCCCAGATATGTTGTCTTCAATTATTATTGAAATTAGAAATTATTATTTTGATGTTCTGGTAAAGTTTTACTCTAGTTTTTTCCTTTATTGTGATAATTTTACATGTTTAACAATTGTTTGAATACCTCTGAAATAATGACTAGTTACTATGCTTCATTTCCAAATTTTACTCATTTTTAAATTACAGATTTATGTAAATATATATAAAAAATGAGAATATTCAAAGTAAATATTTTTAAAATTAATGTGCAATTAAATGATATCTATGTGAGATTCCTTCCGTTCAAAAATTAATTATTTTCAAAGGTCAAAATTGGAAATGATCCTTTGACCTGAGAGACTGGCGAGACTGTCTTTAATTCACCTATTTTTCAATGAAGATTTCATTTTATATTCTTTCTCGTTATCTTTCCGGGTTTGGCCTCTATCGGATAGAACCATAGTAAACAATGCAACAATAGCAAACCATACAGCATTTCTCTTTGTTATATCGAACGTAAATGCCTAGCAATGATAGATTATTGTCCTCCAAATGAGAGTTGGCCGCCCTGTTTTTGGGAGATCTGCGCATGTATGATCAATTAGCCTGGTCAGGCACTTCCGTCTGATTTTATGACAGGACGTCGCCATTACGGTAATCGCTTGTTACTTTGCAAAAGAACATTGTATTTATAAATAATATATATTTATTTATTTATATAAATACTTATTGTTAGCAACTGGTAATGAAATAACGCTAAATAGTCGAGAGAAGTTTTAATTTGGCGTTATCAACATGTCTTTCTCAGTGAAAACAGACGATGGCGTCCATTGTGACAGGAAAACATAATTGATCAGCTACCGGAAGGGCTGCGCAGTTCAAACTTCCGCCGGCCAACTTTCATTTGGAGGACAGTAATTTATGAATTAAGAAGCAAAGTAGGTAACAACAAAAATATATTCGGAAACACGATGGCTAAGATAAATAATAAAATAATTGTAATTTAAGAGTCCGCATAAATATACGGATATATATTTAAACGATCGCGAATAATTCCAAAATCTTATCAAAGAAAACTACACTAGGATGCCACTATGTTACTGAAAAGATCTTTTTCCATGTCCAGTGGCCAAAAATTCGCTCAATCGGCGATATAGCTTGGGAGGACACATATACCTTCTTCAGTTTGAGATAAGAAAGATCATTCTTTATGGTTCTATCGATTTTTCCAGATTCTTGGATATCACTGGTTCATTAATGTCACACTTTAACATCTTGCTCGACTGTGTCATTTGCGATAAAATCACCAACAGTTCTTTTAACTAGACTGTTGTGTACAGAAGTCACACTTTACATATAGAAAAAATAGTGGAATAACTATAATAAACTTACAGTGCTTTAACTAACCTACTCACAAAATAAGAATTAGTCGGTTTTGTTTTTTTAATCATAGGCCGTTAAATAAAAACTACTAACACTTAAATATTGTGTCAAGACGAGCATAAAAAACAATCAAAAAATAAATCTTTATAAAAATTGTAAGCTGTAGGTTTTTCTAATATCATTTAGATACTTATCAATTTTTGATCTTTAAAGAACACTTCAAATTATAAATTCTAATCATGTTTAAGTCTTTCACTTATTCTATCGTATCTTTTAGTTTTCCTCGTAATTACTAATTACGAGAAAGTTAAAAATTTAAGAAAAATATAACACTTTTATTCAATATTATGGATGGATAGTTTCAAGAAACTAAGATCACAATTTGTGCAATTTTTATTCTTTTATTTGGTTGGTTGGTTGACTCCTTATTTGTATTGTGCGGATTCGGAGCCGGTTTGAACTATCAAGACAAAATACGCAGGGTCATTCTTTAGAACTTGGGGCAGATTTTATTGAAGTTTGGTTCTGATTCATACTGAATGATCCGAATTCGATCACCATGAAGTTCTTCTCAAAAAATCTATTAACATTTGTGACATGCTTTGAACAAGATCAACGAAAATCTAAATTATTCAAAACCAGCGGCGCTATCCGAAAACATAATTCGTAAATTCCTGGCTTTTTCATTTGTTGTTTTATTGTCTCCTGTGTACCGGGCAACGTCATACCATTCTAAGCATTAATAAACATAAAAGTATTCTGTACTAAATATAACCAAATATAGATATTTCTCGAGAAGAAACACTTTTTGGCATTTTTTCGATAAATTCGAAGCTGACATCTTCACGAAGTAAAAAGTTTTCGAAAACACGCTTAAATTAGGTAATACTCGCCTAAATCAGGGAAATCACGCCTAAATTAGGTAATACACTAAATATATAAACGAAACTTTCGAAAATATTAATTTGGAGATTGAATCTGTTTTGAAAAACATTTTCAAGAAAAACTGCTCCTCCTTCATAAACTAATCAACTGCATCCCGCTGTTATTTAATCTCCCAATAAAGCCACTAAACACTTCTAGGGCATGCGCAGTTGTGCATCCCACTGATAATCGATCCCGAGCAGTAAATTCTTAATGCTGTACTTTTAAAAGCGAAATTTAAGAAGCAGTGTTTCTTTGAACAGGCGAATTTCACATATAAATAACTGAAAGATCAGGGAAGTAACAATAGAATCGCTGCTTGACATCTACTCCAGTTACTAAATAACTTACCAGCAGGAATTCGGAATATTAAGAATATCAGGAATTCATACTTCCTACATTTGTCGAATGTATTTACAGTAAGCGGATTACTAAGTTAATCGCCAAAATTTCGATGAAGAAAGTTTTAACTTATATTTAATTTTTCTTTATAAATTATTTTATAAGACAGATATTTTATGAAAGCTGAAGGTTCCATATTCAATAGCTTAAGATAGAACACTTACTTTTTTCCGACTTATTTCGGAATCAATTAAAAAACCTTATTTATAGGATAACTTTAAAACTAAAATAGATTTAAATATCTGTTTATTTCGTCCTGAGTACTTTCTGAGATAGGTGCTTTATGAGTAACCACGATTATAGATAGAGGGACGAATATTATTTAACTAACGATACAATTTTTAATTGAAAAAAACTTAAACCACCAAAATACCTCGATGCTGAATATTTTGGTTGTAATAATAAACAAAAAAATCCTTTGAACCTTCTCAAGCATCCAGAAAAAGAATAGAGAAAAACAAAAAAACCTCACAGAATAAATAGAACTTCGTGAAATTCTGAAGAAGAAATAAAGGTAGTAATTTGGCTTATTTTTCACGTATTCCACGAAGATAACTAATGTGAAATAATTTCGCAGAAATTCAATACAAAAAGAAACATGCGAAATCTAATATTAAAACAAGAACAATCACTATTAGTAAAAAAACTTGAAAACCATCCTTTCTGGCAATATATTACGTAGACACATAATCGATCTACTGTAAGTAAACATGTAGGAATTGAAGAAACATCATAAAAGAGCTTCATAGAAATTTGAAATTTATATTGAAAAAAAAAACACTCAACAAAGCAAAAAAAAAATAATTTTCGCTATTGTTCACAGGATTTAAATGTAATGAAGATTTTATACAACTTATTAATTTATAACTTTAAATTACACCCTAAGGAAAAGCCGTAAATAAATTTTGAAAAATCATTGATTTTTAAGAAAAAGGGAAATTATCCAACATGCACCAAAGAAAACAATATAACAATATCTAGGCATGAATTTGTTGTTTTCTTTGGTACATGTTGAGCGATTTCCCCGTTTCCTTAACAACTTAACTGCACGTTAAATTAATTCCTTTTATGATCATTGATTTTTCTTCATCTTTTCTTCTAAAGCCAGTTATTATTTGCACCATTTATATTTTTTGAAGATTCCGAGTTGAAGTATTTGTTTTTCTTAATAATCTTACATTTGAAAGAAATAAACAGTATGTACTTTTCTTTAATTACTATCAATAAAACTACATTATTTTCTCAGTCTACGAAATAACCAACACTTAAAAGTTGCTAATTTACTACTTAGCATTTACTACCTTAATGTTATTATGGTTCATTCATTTAAATAACTATGTAAATTACATGCATACAGTAGTTAATCTCTCACTATTTTATCAGAACATCGTTCTCTTATCTACCGCTCTTGCCAAAGGTAGCTCAGTAGTCAAAAGTTAAATGCGTAATGAATGGCATTGGAAAATTTATATATCATTGTAGGATTTCGCTGTATTATTAGGAAAGGCTTTGTCCTAACCAAAATACGAACTCTCAATAAGGATGTGACATCTTTTAATTTTATGGGAAAGATACACAATTAATGATGTAGTTTTTTTAAAGTTTTTAATTAGAAATTTAAAATAAATATAATTTCACTTGAAAATTAGAATTTCGTAACAGTAAAGACCAAAAATTGTGTATTCATGCATGTAATACAATAACAAAACATTAATTGTAGTGGACATTTATTAATATTATTTACTGAATATACTTCTTTATATATAGTTTTAGAGGCATATTAATAGATTTTTGATGCGAGTTGTTTTCAATTTTTAGGGTGCCTTATTTCGTCGAACTCAAATTTTGAGTTTAAAATTAAAATTAAGAGAGTTATATAAAATAGTCTGGAAAAAAAAATCGAGATTTTCAGAGTTTTAATTTTTTTAAACTCTTCTTTCAGAAGCATGACTTCAGCTAGAATTTAAACTCACAATTGTATTATCTTACTTTAAGCTTCATTTCAAATGTCAGCCTGATGTATTGTATGAATTGCAGAAACCTCTCGAATCTTTAGTTTGAAATATAAACTTGATCAGGATATAATTATATTTGATGCCATTAAATTAACAAATTAATTAATAAATTACATAATAAAGTAGAATGTCAGTGTTGAAATACAAGATCACTACTAAAAAAAAATTGCAAGTAATATTTCCCACTCTCTGTAATACAGACGTACTTTTCTTTAAACTTCACTCCATTAATTTCAATTTGATCTCCATATTTTAATATTCCCAATACATGGAAAATATACCGAAATTTTGAAAATGTTTCTGCCAAAGTATAATTTTAATCCTTTGGCAAATATAAAGATTTCTTTTCAGTAATTGAATTGAGTCTAGTTGACAAAGAGATTACAGAAAAATCCAGATCGTTTCCGAAAGACGCTGTTTCAAAGATTGACAACGTTTTATTTTACTTTTATTTGATTTCATTGGATCTGATGGATTTCATATTTTTAGCGAATAGGTTTTCTAGTTCAGCAGAATACCGATAAGGGATACGAATGTCTACTGTGAAGCTTTGCTTTCCTGTAAAACACCCTAGTTCTACTGGAAATGTTAACTGTAGTAAATGGGGGGAGTTTTGCTTAAATTATCTCATAAATCTTATGTTTTTCAATAAGATTACAGTAACAATCAAAATTTAATTTCAATTGCAGATATCTATTCTACAGTAAATTAAAGATGGTAACACAGCTTCCTATTACGTAGTTATCTTCCCTTATTATTAGCGAAGTTAATTAAAAAAGCAATTGGACAACATTTTATTATTTTATGGAACCGCGCGATAGGTCTTATCGATATTTATATGCAATATCTAAGAAAACACTTCATAACTGAAAAAAAAAATTCAATGACTATAATAATGTACCAATTATACATACAAATCTGTAGATTTTCCAACTTTTCTGTTTTGTTATGGTTCTATTTTATTTGTCTTTTTTTAATTATTTGTTTTTCAGGTTACACGTGGTTCTGTTTACGTGATCGTAGTATGGTTCATTTGATCACCGCCGGGTGGCGTGCTACTGATCAGCCGTTAGAGGATGTAGCAGTTACCGCCCTCATTTCTGGATTGGCCCGAAGATCTACGGGGATGCAACGCCGAGCTCCAGATTACTCCTTCGTAGTTGTTCTGATGATTTAAATGGATTTGGTGAGGGAGGATCATCAGCATGGAGAAAGGACTGCATTGTAGCAGTCCGAAACCGTCTGCGTTTTTAATGTATAAACAACTTTTTTAAACTTTAAGTTTTGTGTGTATTCAGTTTTTTTTTTTTTGGTTATTCCAATTTTAACACACTTAAAAAGAACTTCGTTTCTACCTTTTCCTATGAATATTTTCTTTACTGTAGGAGTGTAAGCAACGAGAAGTAGAAATTTATCTTTTTTTACATATTTAGAAAAGAAACTATAAGTAATTTGTTAAAAATAGAAAATTTTAAAAAAAATTGCAAAAAAAAACAAAAACAAAAACAAAACATCAAATAGCTGGTATTTTGTTTTTATCGAACAAATTTTTTACAGGCATTTGCAATGTAAGAAATTCAAAATAGTAATTTTATTATAAAGGCTAAATTAAAGATGGTAGCAAAGCCTTCTATTATATAGCAATCTATTTTTATAATTAGCTTAGTTAATAAGAAAAAGAATAGTCATATTTAAATTCGCTTTTTTATGTTTCATGGTTTGAAAGGCCATCTTCTTAAATTAGCTTATTTTGCTGAACAATATTTGATAAAACTTCTTTTGTTTTAATTTTATTTCTAGAGATTTCTCATAGAACCGACATAAAGTGGAGGGAAGAAAATAATATTCTCAAAGAATTAAATTCTAGAGAATGCGGACAACCTCTGCATTGAAATTGCTAAAAAACTGATCGAAAGAAGTTGTCCAACCAATTGGATAAATCTTAGCGAGTTTTATGTCCTGCTGCAAGGCAAGGTGCAGATTTAATGCCGCCATAAAACTAATCTCGTTTTTCTCCAAGTTTGGTACCTATGATATACTTCGAACAATTCTTTCTCAAGATGTCAATAAAAGCCCAGAGTTCAAATATAGGAGCGGAAGAGATAGGTTTTATCTCACAAGTCACTCTCTAAAGCCGGTTTTTATGACTAAAAAAATAATTAAATTCCGGTATTAGTCAAAGACATTTGACCACGATTTAATATTGTAAAGATTACATTTAATTTCGTTTTGATGTTTTATGTTTTGAAAGGCCATCTTGGTTGAAATTGCTTATTCTGATGAAGAACAAAAATTACAAAGTTTCTTTTTTAATTGATTTTTTTTATGTGTTAATTCTTTATAAATTACATATGACACTGCAACGTAAAGAATTTAAAATCTGCATAAAATAAAAATATGCAATCTGTTTTGCACTGTTATTTTCTGTTGCTGATTTCCGACATAGAAATACCTTTGTGTTAAGCCGTTACTTTGCATAACAGAATAAATGATAAACTTAAAGGCCATTAATAACATTTTGAAGTCTACATTTCTTCTTAAATGATTAGAAAACACTGATTAAGAAATTATATAAAGACTCTGGTTCTTTGTGTGACTTCTTATTCACTTTTCTCTAATGATTTAAATTCACTTTCACTTTAAGGTCACAAAAGAATTTTAGAGCTTTTACTGAAGCAAGTCAGTGTTGTTTTTCAATCCTGTTTCTCTGATCTTTGGCCAAAGATTTGCTTAAGAGAAAAAGTTGAGGGAGTTACTGCAGCATCTCCATTTCTGAATCCCAGAGAAAATATGAAAAATTATTATAGAAAATATGAAAAGTAGGTTACGGCTCCGATGAGCTTTTCATATTGTACACTGAACAGATTAAAAGATAGGATTAGGGCATTACTGGCCGTATTAATTAGATGGAAATCTTGTCCAAGAATCTAGATATTTATTTGCAATAGATACACCAGTAAGAGTAATGCAATGTAAAATTAATTGTCTATTAGTTCTTTAGCATTCTCAACTAAGATTTGATTTCTAATTATTTTCAACTACTAAATGAAAGCAAATAAGTATTTAATTTGTAATTGAAAGGAAAAAACTTTAATTTTTCTAATTAGATGATTAAAGTGAATTAATCACTTCTATATCTATATTCTATAAACTTTAGATAATTCATTCAATGTTCGTCATTTAAGAAAATAGCTAGAAGATCATTTCACTTAAATTCTTTTACCAAAAAAAAAAATTATGTGTAAGTCACTAGCATTTTCCATTTATCTAGAATTCTCGTAAGTACTTTTTTTTTTAATCCCTTCGATTTTAACTCCTTTAAACTTTCTACTGAAACTCCTAAATTGAGAACTTCTAAAACATTTTCGGCGCCTTTACCAAATCTGATATCCATTGAAATCAGTGATTTTCTTATGTTGGCTTTGATGAAAATCTTAATTTTAGAGATTTCACAACGCTGTTGTTTTGACATTGTTTTTCAGAAAAATCTTATTTTTTTAACTTAAATTTATTTTACTGTACATGTAGATAGTCTTACATATCACAGTCCTATCGGTATATGATGTTCAACAGGTTTTTGTTTCAAAATTGTGAAAAAAAAAAATTGAAAAAGTTAAAAAAAAAAAAAAAAAAAAAAAAAAAAGAAATCGGCTTTCAAATTGGCGAATTACAAGAAAAAGTTCTAGGCGATCAAAGACATCGAGTTCTTACAAACTTGCAGGTAAGACTTTCAGTCAGAAGTAGTGAGTTTATACAATCGAATGTTTATACAGTGGAACTTTCAATGATATCTCTAGGAACGAAGCTTAAACCCGCAGAGAAAGCAATAAACCCGTAGACGTAGAAGGATGGAACTGCAGTGGGCGAAGGGGAGAGAGAGAACGAAGACCAGTGCAATGCAATAAACATTAATTCGTGTTGAAATGGATGTGGAGGGCAAAGCGGCTTGGGAAATGGGGCTGCCGGATGCTAAGACTGATTCTTCTGCGAAAAACCGTATTATGAGATTTCACCGGATCCGAATGAGAGTACTTGGGCGTCAATCTCTTATAGATACAGGGAGGATAAGATGAGACAGTTGACAAGATAGATCATAACAATTCTACAGGAAAAACACCAGTTACACAAATGGAATGCCTTCCAATAAATTACAGAAAATAAATTGCGGAAAATATTTCTGGCAATAAGGTATCCTAAGTTAAATGTCAGTAAAGAAGATTACATCTCAGTTAAATTTGTTTTACTCTTACAAAGAACTATCTTTCTTACCCTTGGATTACTTAATTTAACTTCTGATAAGACTTCGTAAACATACTTTTGTTTTTCGCAGACATAGTATTTATTAACTTAGTGCAGAAAAGTAAAGTATATTTATGAGGCTTTATTTTAAGTGCAGAAAACACAGAAACAAAACAAATGTCTCGGAATCAAATTCTAGTCACTTTCCAAACTTTTCTACGGTTTTATTTTGCAAACGTGTTATTTTATCCTATGCTGATTTGCGACATAATATACACTCGACATAAAATGTATTCGATAAAATAAGTAAAGGATAACATGGGTGTTTCAAATTCTAAAATTGTTAATTGTAACACTATCATTGGAAATAAATAGTTGAAAATCTTATGTTACAGTAGTTCAGTTTATGTTTCGATTCATAGCATTTTGAATTAAGTATAGCAATAAATAAATTACTGAATTTAGCAGTTTACGTACTTATTTTCATGAAATAGAAAGTAAACAGTAATTGTACGTAATGTAGCATGCTCAACAAATTTCATAGTAATTTCTAAGGCTCGCTATGTATTTCTACCAGTCCTAAAATTTCTTAGTAACGTCAAAGCCAATTAAAAATTAAATTCTGAAAATTGCAAAATATTTAAAAATATAAAAACATTTTCTTGGAACTAATAATTCAGAATGTTCTCCAAGCGTTTACACAATAATAAATCCTGTAGATCGAAATTCCAATTAATATGACACGTTAATATCTATAGATTCTTCGAGCTATTACGCAACTAGCATTAAATTGTTTACAATATCTGAAATACTGATCACTATAAAATATACCTACATATTGACGCCAAAACGAGATATACTAAGTATTTTAATAATATAGTGATATGCTTTAATGTAGCTGCAAAAACACAAACAAACATTGCCCTTTATGATCCTTCGAAGGAGATACAATAAATTCGTATTAGTTCATTTCAAATTTCTATAGATTACTAATAGATGGCACAGCTTAGCCACTGCTGCTTTTGCGCCATTAAAACACCAACAAACAACAACTAATAGATGCTTAATAATGGTATTGATAAATGCTATGCATTATTATGACATTATAGTAAAAAAAGCATGCACAAGTATTCTTGTTACTCACCTAATAATAATCTTTATAAGTTAAAATAGACAGTAAGAAAGAAACTGAAGTCAAACAGGTTAAAAAAAAAATCCTTGTTCGGGAGATTCAATAATGAAGTGAGTTCCAATTTTTCTTTCGAACCCCTTTACTTTATTTTTTGGACCCCCCCCCCCCCCATCACCACCAACAAACATCCAAAAAAGTCACACAACCCAAACAAAAAATAAGGTCCAGTCAGAGTAAAAAAAAAAGGACTTATGCGTTTATGGAATTTTTTTTCACCGGCGAACCAGAACGATCTTTTCAGGAAATGCAATAAAGGAGAGGTAGTTGAGGCAATTTATATATTGGAAAGCCGAGCTTCAATTTCATTGAAAATTAATTAAATATTGGCAACCTAATATAAGGATTCTCAGATTTGATTTTTATCGTACGGGATATTGAAAATTGTTTGTTGTGTTCAGCAGTGGGATAACTTATAAATACGAAGATTCCTTTTCCATTTTATGTTCTAGTAACTCAGAAAAAAGAAAATGCACATTTTATAGAAAATTCATTCATTCTTGTTTTCTCATATTTCTTGTATTTTTTATAATCATTATAATGGTCAGTAATTATAATTGTAATTTCGCGAACACGTTATGCAATTTGATGACAGAATTTTAATTTAAACCTAAGAACAAAAATCTAAGCTTTCCAAAAAAAAAGTCACCTGTTAAACTTATAAAGAATTTGAATTCCTTGTTGTAATTAAAAAAATGGGTATAAAAGACTTTGAGAATCCAAATTGAATTGTGATTTTTCAATCGCTGTTTCTGTGTAGCGAAATTGTAAATAAAAACAAGCAAATACTGAAAAATATGAAATTCTGAAACATTTGAATAAGTGTTTTGAATCTTTTTAATGAATAATTACTAACTAATTTTATTATCTATGGAAATATTATTCCTTGTTTAGAACGTGGTGGTCTGAAATCATTGGCCAACTTGAAAACAAAATAACGTAAAATTTCATATGAACATGGGTGCGAAATTTTGTATTCACATGTTATAGAATGATTAACACTTACATAGTCTGTTATGGCTAACCGCGTCTATCCTTGTCGTTGGATTGGCAGAGGAGAACCAAAGCTTGGCCTGCATGCTTCTCCGACCTTAATCCTATTTGAAAACGCTAGTATAAGAAACGCCGATTCCCAATGTACAAGCATTGCGTGACCACACTGTGCATGTATTTACAACCCCTGTTCAGGGTACCCTTGGCATATTTGAGCGTGTACGATAATCCTCAAGACGACAGTGTTTCTGTTGCTTCTGGTGAAGGCCACTTCGAACACCTCATCTAATAGTGGCTACACCACAGCTTATGTACGTGTTAAACATTCTGTAACATCTGAATAAAGCATTTCCGCCCTAGGTTCATATGAATTATTTTGCTTCGTTGTATCGGTCCTTCAAGTTCGGGCAAAAATTTCAGTATCACCCTTGTGTAGTCGTCCCTCTTTATATCGCGATCATTTTTCAGAAACCCGCGTTTCGAAAACATGTTAAATAAAAAGGTCAAAAATGAGAAACTCGTAGATTTGACTTCATAAATTTCGCGCGCGCCCACCTGTCTCAGCGCCATTACGAATATTTTCTCAGTCAGCTATTTTATCTTCTAGGACTTAATCAATGACGTGCCTGTTATTGTAATAAAAGCATTATTTCATCATCGTTGATGTGAATTGTTAAATAAAAATTCTGTTTGTGTTAATTAATTGAAATTTCAGGTTAAATGTGTATAATTTTTATATTCAATTGTATCAATAAGTATTTATATATCTTTAAAAAAGTTATTCAGGTCGATATTTTCCAGATTTTCGACCAACAGTGTGAAAGTTGAATCAAAAAGACTGAAATTGTATTCAATTTAAGGAAATAAATAGATAAAATAAATAAATAAAAGGCTGAGGATACGGGGAGGGGGGAACTACTGTATTTCTGAAAGTCATACAAATATACTATTGTATATACTATATATAATATATTGTATGTACTATTGTATATACAAAGTCATACAAATATACTATTTTATACTGACGAATATCAGTACAAAACAATTAAAAAAATTCAAGCGATAATCTGAAATCGTTCTATTTCCTAGTCTGTGTACTTACGCTTTATGATATCATCTTTAAACATCCTGTGTTTCCTTTCTATCGAGCTCAGAGCCGAAGTTTTTTTTTTTTTATATAAGGAAGAAGATACAGGAGGATATGAAACGTTGGAGATTAAGAAGAGACAGGGAATCCCACAGGAAGCTAACCTTCTCTCTAAAGATCCATAAACCACTGGCAGTTATTATCGAAGATGTTAGCCAGTAACCAATAATAAAAACCTTCAAACTATGAATTCACATCTTTGACTTTTCACGTCTAAAATTTTAAACTTTACATAATGAATTTAAGCAAATGTAAAAATTTTCGAATTTCAATTTTCTTCAGATGACTAAATAAAAACAAGAAACTCCTGAAAGAACGTAAAGGATATATTACATTAAATGTTTTTCATTACAAAAAAATAAATAAAATGTTAAAGTCGAGAAATGGCACAAACAAAAAAGTCTAAGTTTCCGTGTTTATATATTTGAAGTGTCTCATTTATAGTAGAATTTTCAATTTTTTTCTTAAAAAATTTCGCAAGACCATTAAGTAGTTGAAATCTGCTTAATTTTAATCCTATCCGCTGTTAAGTATCAATAGATATCCATTATTCGTCAATACTTGTTTTCTTTATGGCAACCGTTCTCATCTTCACTCGCTAATTTCTCGACAAATCACCAAAAAGAAAAAGATTCAACTACAAAAGTTAGAGCAGTGTAAACGTGCACGCCAAGTTTCAAGAAGATCTACAATTGGGTAAAAAGTTCAAGAGGACAGACATTGACGGATTTGATAGAATCTCAGATGTTCCTAGAAAAATGGGTTACGAATTAAAAACTTAAAGTTACAATTTATTTGTAGCAGAGTTATAAATTTGGAAATAGAGCTGATTTTTGCTTCTGATGTTGCTGGCCTTACGAAAATAATTGATGTTACTTACCTGTTACGAATCTGTCAAATAATGATTTCTTCAATTGACATTGTTTTAGAATGAGATGAGATAGATTCGTTTCTAGGATTTTGTAGCTGTACATTGATCAATATTAAGCGATTGGCATAACTGATGAATATTTAAAATTTGAAGGACAATAGATATGTGGAAGAAGATTAAAAAAAATCACTAGTATCACCATTCAAAGAAGTGGAATTTTAAACAAGTTTAAACGACATATAAGATAGTATATTATAAAGTTGTCCTGTCAAGGAAACTGGGGAAAATGTAGCCTTAATAGCATTTATTTTTAAGAAGAATTTTAGGTACTTAAATCACAAGAATGTTCTATCCTCATATTAACAGCAATTATTAAATCATATCTGTAAAAATTGTAAAACAATTTAGCTGGAGTAGACGGTTAATGTGCAAATGCACATGATGAATTCAGTAACATCAAGAAAACAAATCTATTTATACTCTTAAAACCAAATACTGAGACAAATCCATATTTTTAAAATGGGATACTGGTTACAATTTTGTTGTAAGAATATTCAATATAGTTATCTACGACTTTTTTCTAAATTATTAACGATTGTTTTTGTTCTTCTTTTTCCGAATATATTTTTTATATGATTGTCAGATCCGAACTTATGACAATGATGGATTACTTGGTAGACATACTGACAGGTCAATTTAAATATGTGAACATTTATATTTTTTAAATCAGCGTATTTTTCATTGGAATTCTAGGTTTATTTCAACTATGGATATTGTATTGCCTATGTTGTGAGCTTTTCACTGAATTCGAATTATACACATACGTACATCATTTTTACACCCATTTCGTAAGTACTGCGAAAGGGTACTGAAGACTTGTTCTTATGTCTGTAAGACAAAGAAAGATGTAAACCAAGAAAGTTTGAGAATGCAATTTTAGATTGAAATATACATTCTAGGAAACAGAAATTTTTGAGATACCGGTACGTTTAGATTTCTTTAAGGAAGCGTTGTACTGGGATCTTAACTGTTTAATATTCTACCCATAATAAAGAGCTAATCTTAAACCATGCGGATATTCGAAAATGCATTCGCCCACTGTATCTTCCATTGTTTAAAGGAACTTAAGGTTTAAAATATATTAAAGCAGCGTTAAATACAATAACAGTGTTAAAAATATTCCCTTGGCTATTTTACAATTAGTATATTAAATAAATACTAATCGCAACTTTATCCTGTATTCCATTTTACTTGCAAATAAGGTAAATCTTTACAAGTCAAAGAATCCCAATTCTAATTTCGCTCACGGGAGATTGAATCGATTGTAGGGAGCCGATCGTTTGCCCGCGTGGGACTGCATTTACTATGTCGCGTTCAATTCTGCCGCGTTCGATAATCGGCAAATTTGCCAACTCCTCGACAAGAATATTAGGCGAAATTGAAGCGCTTCTCACAATAGATTTCGTGTAATTCTCGATGTCAGTTCTTTCATCTTGTGTATCACTAGCCCAGTCCTTAGAAGTTTCAGGCATTGCAATCGAATTTATGGGTTGTTTTTTTTTTTGCAAAATGCAGTTCACGCAATAAAAATTAACTTTTTTAGCCTACATAAGTGAGGCTTATGAAATCAGTGCATCTGTGTGTATGTATATATGTGTTTTTTGTTAGTAACTTTAGAATCACTAAGTGAATCTTTTTGAAACTTGGAAAGTGTAGTAAAAGAAATAACTTTTGCATTTTTAAATTTATTAATTTTGTCCAGAAATAAGATGTAATTTTTACTATATTTTTCAAAGGGAAAAAGAAAATATCTTTCTTCTTTCCCAAAACTAAAAATTAACAAAGCAGAATTATAAATTCTAATTTTAAATGATTGGAGTTAATTAGATTCAGGTTATTTAAGTAATGGCATTGATTTTTTTTTATTAAAAATTAAAAATATCTACTCTTTATATTTAGCAGATAGGCTATAATTTAAGAAAGAAGGTGACCTTTCAATTGCTTTTGATGAATTTAAAAAGTCCATTAAAATTTTAAGAAAAGGGTTTTTTTCATGTTTTTTGTCAGTAAGTTTTAGTCTATTAACTTGATGTTAGCTAAATTTTAAAATTTTTATGAATAATAAATCTGAGTAAAATTAATAGGCTTTATCGTTCCAAGTGGCTTCAAAAGTTCACAAAGATCAATTTCGAGAGGCAGCTGATTAAATCCACATTTCTTGTTAGATGGTAATTTTTCACAATCATTCACATTTTCATTTTTCACATCTACAGATAAACGAAAATTTGATAACTTGTGTATTATAGCAATAGCTAAAGCTGAAGCACATGAATTTGGTTGAAGTAATTTCAAATTACTATGGGTAAATCTATTGTAGAGCTTACAAGACGAGTATCTACAATGCACCTATTTAAGCAATGAAATTACTACGAAAATTCAACTTTTTTACTTCACAATGAATAGATATAACAATATATTGCTCATAATGATATGATATAATATAATAATGGTAGGGTTTCTTATTACATTTCCAATAATTTTGAAAGCTTTATAAATAAATAGGCTTCGAAAAGATTGCTGTTATGGAGTAGTTATCTTTAAAAAGTATATATACACAAAGAACTTCTATAATTCAAAAATTACTATCAATATCGTGCCAGCTTCAGAATAATTTAGGCATTAGCTTTAAAAGCTCGTTTCTTGTCTGAAAATGAAAGGGATCTTTAAAATTCATTTCTCTTCGCAATCAAAAAGCTCAAATGGAATATACAGGGTGGCCAGGAAGTTCCCGTATCTCCTTTTATATTATTATTATATTACATATTTAGATTATGGTGCTTCTCTTTATATAGTAAATATATCACTTTAATAAATCTGTATGGGAAAGTTTGACTCTTGGTAGGGTGCATCCAATACATATACGAACCACTTTTTCTTCCAAGAAATCGCTTCCCATAGTTTCTTTACTTCAAATATTAAAAGTTTTTAATTCCTTAAAGATTTGTCTTTAAAGATAAAAAGCTAACAGAAAACAAGTTATCATCGTCGCATTCTAAAAGCATTTGTAACATAGGCTATCATCATCAGAAAGAGACTCAACAAGAGATAAATTCATCTGTTTACATCTGCATTCTGTTTTAGTATCAATCTAAATGTCGTCATTATAAAGAATAAAGGAGTTTAAGAGATTCACTATCAACAGTTATTTACTGATAGTATTTGTAATAGCAGGGTGGTCGGGAAATTTTCATACCCTATAATATAATAACATAATGGGGGGTACGGAACTTCCCGCCACCCTGTAGATGACAGAGATAACCAGAAGACTACAGGTAAAACTGTGAATCCATTGTTGTACTTAATTTTATTAAATTCAGTTAATTGATTACATTTTTATTTCAATTCCGAATTTCGTTTGAATGCTATTTTGTAAATTTGATAGGTCTACTGCAGTATCTAGTTTCATACAGATCCGTTTGGGGTTTAAAAGTTATTAATGAAAGCACACACACAAACCAACCAGAAAGCATATAACAAATATATTTCTAACAAATGATTTCAGTTAAATTGCAAAACAATTATTTAAGAACTTTATATACGTTCATTTATAATGAATTAAAAAAAATATTACTGAATGTAACAATGAGCCTTAATTTAAAATTAATTAAGAAAATGTTAGTTGAATATGCTTCTTTATTTCTTTATTTACTTTTATCACGGAAGCAGCCCATGGAATGTAAACTAGCGTGCTAATAAGTTCTAAAGGCGTGATTGGCTTTGTTGCATAAACAAAATTTCCACCAAGTAAAAAAAAACAGAATGAAAAAATTCTACAACGCATATTAGCTAAAAGTAATATTTTCCGTGTGTGATCAAGATAACTCAAAATCCGTTTTTATCTATAGGGCTGAATCTCTAGTAGTAGAAAAAGCCATCAAATGATAAAAGCGCTATTGATTACCTGTACTTTTGTCTATTTAGAACTTCTAGAAAGAATCAAAATGACATTGTTTAAAACCTGCTTAAGCTAAAAACTGCAATAGTTGCAGAGAGATAGTTACCATAAGAACTTATTTTCTTTTGTTAGAAATTGAGTACAGTAGAACCTCATTATAACGGACGTAGCTTATAACGGACAGTTTTAAAAAAAAATTATAATAATAATAAAGGATGCTTATTTTTATCTGATGAGTTTTAAATTTCCAACCATATGTGTTTGAAAATGTGTTTGCATATTATGAACACTTACGGCACCTCCGTCAGTTATTATCTGAAGAAATAAGAAGCAAACAAACCCAGCAGAAAAAAATAAATTATTTTTTCAAACCAATTATATAAGCAATCAACATGAACCTGGACCTTCTTGTTCTAAAGATTATTGCAGTACACATCTTTTTCAATTCGGCCTATGATGTTGAAGGCAGTTTTTTTTATTTTTTATATAATAAACACTTTTTATAGCTAACTATTGTACTTTCATTGATGTACACCCTGCTACATTACACTCCTATAAGAATTATTTGTTATAAACCGGACTTTCATTAAAACGGACAACCTTCAGCCCCTATTAGTCCGTTATAATGAGGTTCTACTGTACTTGAAATATAGAGCCAGTACAGAGTTTTAAAAAAATTACCTGTATTTTAATTAGGAGCTAATTTTAATCTTAAAAGCTCAGAGTTTAATATTTATATTAGGTTCCACATATTTTTAACAATTGCATCACAGAAGTCAGGATTCAGCACGAACATTACTTTAAATATTAATATTTAATAACTCTTATTACAAATAACTGTAATATTATTACAGTTTAATTTCATTTTAATGTAATTTAAAGTTGGACTAAAAGCTTCTAATTATGGTTAATGTCGGGAATATAACTGTAATTTTTAAAAAAGGGAAAAAAAGGTCTAACGATTTTTTTAATGTATCCTGACTAAATTCTTGGTGCATAATTTTTTTAAAGACAAAAAAAAAATAATGAAAAAAAAAGGCAATATTGATTTTGAAAAAAAGAAAAGACAGTAGAAGAACTACAGTCTGTTTTCGTTTACGAGAGCCTTCAGCGCTTTTGCGCATGCGTCAGGGCGAGGAAGATGGGATGCTTACTTTTTATCAGTATTAATTTACTAGTAGCTGGGTTCTATTCGCGCTTTTCGGGAAAGAATTATGGAAAGAATAAATACTATTGCAAAATGCTCCTCCGTTATTTTTTTCTTAAAAGCGAAAATTTCCAAATGAATTTCTTAGCAAAGTATCCATCTCAGCGTATCACCCCTCTGCGGAGTAAAATCGTCCCGCATTGGTAGCTCTGCCATTCAGAAACGGACTGTATCTCTTAATTTCGAATTTATGAAAACAGACTCCAGCAGTAGGATATGACAAGCGAAAGACTGATGGCCATAACAAATTGTGAAAACTTTTACAGATAAATAAAAATTTTAATATTTTGTACAATTCAACTTTTCAGTAATTGCATTTCTAACTCATGGAATCAGATTTGATTTCACTAGTTAAGAAAAAAGACTGGAAATCATTGTGCTCAATGATTCAGCAAAAGGAGAACTATAGATTCCATGACTAAAATTCATTTTAGAGCTAGAAGGAAAACACTGGCTTTTACTGTTTTTCTTAAATTCATCTTTGTTGGTAATCCAGATATAAAATCAGAAATATTAACTCGTAAAATATTGACACTCAGTTTCATTTGTTGTCTGTATTATACTAATTTTAAAATTACCAATTACCAATTTTTTCAAATATGCCGTTTCTATCCATATGATTTTTCCATAAATTTAAACAAATAATTCTAGTTTGCGAGTCTAACTTTTCTTACATATAAACCGGCTTAATGTTTGCATTGGATACTGAAGAGATGCACAGAGATAGTTGTGAAGATTTTTATAGTTTTACTTTGTGAATGCTATATCTGTGACAACTTAAAATATGTACGGTTAAAACTAAATAAATCACATATGCCTTCTGTATCCTTAATTACTTTCTTCTTTTGCTGATAGATTTAGAATTTAACAATAGAGACAAACTTTAAAACGTGTACTAAAACAGGAAACACTACGTATGAAGTTATTAATCTTCTAATGGTACTTTCGGAATCAAATCTTAACCAAATTAAATAACTTCAAAATATTTTTTAACAATTAAAGATTCAATATTTTCTATCATCGCTCGTTACTAAATTCGTAACTTTTATCTCAATTAGCTACATCATAACTTAGCTACATCATAACTTAGAACCAAAAATAAAGATATCTATTAAACTCCACACCTTCATATATCTTTCAACTTTAAAATTAACACAATTCACTTTTACTTGAAATTCTCCAATTATAAATATTTGTTCTGAATTTAAAGCTTAAGAGTAAGTTATATCACACGAACATTTTTATATTCTTCTTAAGAACAACTACAATTTTTGACTTGTAAACTTGTAAGAGTAAATGTTAACCTCGCTGCGTCAGAATTAACAGTTAATTTAACAATGCCGTGATAATTAAAATATTCAAATAAGATCAATCAAAGTAGGATTTTAAGAAAAATAACGATTTTTCATTGAACTCTCAGCGATAAAGCAGGATTTATGCTTTTATCGACCCCGTATACAAAATATAAAAAGGGGGGGAGAGAGCTCCCTAAGCTTCTGTCCGCCACCACCTCTACATCTAATAATTCGTACTGATATGAGTTAACCTTATTGGAAACCTCATAAATTGTTAGAAGGGGAAACATACAACTTCCTGTCTGTAGTCTCTTAATGTCTCACAGAAAATGGAAGTAGCCGAAAATGAAACATATCGCCCTTCTACAACCCAAACTAAAGCCTGAAAAGCCTGATTGCCAGCTTATTGGAACCCTAATCACTCGCAAAAAAATGAAACAGGAAGTAGCCAAAAATCAAACATGAACGGGATCACTATGGTTTCGTATACAATGTGAAACCAGTTTTTTTTTTCCTTGTTTGTCTTTTTTTTTTTTTGGTTTTTGGTGATGAATAGTTTGATGAATTATTAAAAAAGTACACAATGTCAACTTCAATACCAAGGAAACATCATCAGTAAAACTTTTTTATTTGTTAAAATTTGTCAATATATTAAGTTACTTAAGTTTCTTCTTTGTGTGACATGTCAGTAGGAAAGTTTTGCAATTTATTGCCGATTCATCATTTATTGTTAAATCTGTATCAATAGAATTCAGAGAATTTGCTTATTTTAAAGCAATACGATTTGGTTCTTACGTTGAATAAAAGCATGCTCAGAACAACCTCTGTGAATGAAACTTCAAATTAAAAATTTATCTAAAGAACTGTATTTTAGATCATTATCTATCAACTGAAGTTAAAAAACAACAAATAAAAAAATTACAAAAAACAACAGGATCTTTGCTAAAGGTTAGTTAATATTGGATTGCTGTCTTTGTTTGTAGTAAGTCTTGTATAAACTTCACCGTATTATAAACAGATGTGTTATCTATAAACAGTCAAATAACTTAAAATCCAATCCTTAATTCCTATTATCTAATTCCTATTATCACTCCAAGAGGGATCTGTTCTGAGTCGTATAACAGATTTGAAACTTCTTATACTTTCTAAGGGTTAAAATTAATATATTCCACTATAAGCCTTTGTGACCCTTGGGAGTGGCGATGGCGGGAGGTAAGGCTCCCGGCATTTTTTGACCAACGAAACTAAGTTGAGGTCGGATAACAGTCCAACGTTTGCCCGCCTTTAACTCCCAGGAAGAAAACTCTGTATCCATTCATCAAAGGGCTGGGTGAACCCTAGGATCCTTCTGGAAGATTCAGGATTGAAAACTCCCCGATCAACGTCGGCTGCTGAAACAGGCTCCTCCAGACAGCAATCAAGAGCTATACCACTTAGCTATCGGACCCACGACGCTTTATAAAGTTTTGTATCATAATTTGATAAGACAATTTAATACAGAAACTGATTATTTTAATTTGGCAATAAACAATAAGATTATTTTATTTTTTGTTTCTTCATATCTGTATTGATGAATCGATTGCTGAATAAAAGACATGAAAACGCGCATTAAAGAAAAGAGTGTAATGGTTCAGAAAAAAAGAATCACAAAAGGATCTAAAAATTAAATTGCTTTCTGGTAATCCGATTAAACGTAATAAAATTGATTAACTAAAAATAGCAATTTGTATAACAAGTTGAAATCTGTTATTATGCTTGCTTAATACGGCAATATGATACGCAAAAGAAAATCTCGTTAAAGTAAGAGACTTAACTGAGCCTGAGATTGTAATGAAGTCGTCTTTTGGGAAGAAAACTTCCTTTTTTTCCTCTTTATTCCCTTCTTCCATTAAATCAAAACTCCAAACCTAGTATCATAAAACTTTTATGGGATGCGTTCGCCTACAGCGGTAAATTGCCATCCGAGCACATTATAATCTGAATTCCATAAAAATCGGCCTACACGCCAGGCATGAAGACTGACAATTAACATGGTGGGTGACCTTCTATAGGGCTGCCAACTATTATAAAAGGACGAAAGGGCAGAGTTTTTCAATACATGAAAGGTTATTGAGAATAATGGGTCAAAGTATTGCGTAAGTAATGGAAAATTACTTCATTACAGATAGAAAATCATGAGATATTGACGTATACCTACCAAGGTAGTAATAATTCCATCGTAAAAATAAAAGAAGAAATTGCTTTTAGATAGAGTTGAAATAAATTATAATTGAATCATAGAAAACACTTAAAAATAATTCGTAAAACCCTATGTGAGTTGTGACGAATGATTTATATCAGTTTGTTTTTAAGTTAAAGCATCAGATTGATTTTGTTTCCAATAGACAGATGATACTGAAAACAGGACAAACGAGACATCATGGATATCGTAAGGTCAGTTCCACGGATGCTCATAATTCTTTCGCTTGATTGAATTCCAGTAGCCAGAAGGATAGATGAAGTCTAGGCTGCATCTGGAGGAGAACTATCACGAAAGATTCTTGTCGGTGATCGAACCAGCTTCTCCAGGCATTAAAAGAAAAAAAAGTAAGATTAGGTTACTCGGTAATTGCATAAGACACAGAACCAGTGAAATAAAGACGAATTTTCGGTTTTTTGGAACCAAACGATTCGTAAATACTAAGTAGATATGGAAACGATGGAAAACTGTAATTTTATTTTTTTTTAAATATTTTATTTTAGCGTACAGTTTAAGATTCATATGGATAAAGCCAACCATTCTTGTACTATTTAGAGTTGAAAAATATATAAACCACATTAAAAACACAACAGTTTCATGTCCTCATGCTTGTAGGGTCCTTGTCAAGTTGTAGTGGATTTTCCATTGAATTCATCTTCCCGTCAGGATTAGTCCTGTTCTATGCTATTTATACGTTATTAATAGTAGAAAACAAGAAATATTAATTATTTATTAATAAATAAATAAATATTAATTATTAGAAATCAAGAAAAATCAAAGAACTTTCTAAACAGAGACCAAGTAGAAGTGATTAACTTTTCTAATGATTATGCAGTGATTATTTTGCTGAAAACTTAGTTAATGCAAATTGAGATAAAAGTTACGAATTTAATAACGAGCGATGATAGAAAATATTAAATCTTTAATTGTTATAAGATATTTTGAAGTGAATTAATTTGGTTAAGATTTGATTACGAAAATACTTAATATACAGCAAAATCCAAATGAGATGAGAAATAGTTATGCGCTATAAAGCATTGTAATCGGACAGAGACGAAAGATGAGGTGAAGGTATGAAGAGAAAGAAAGATGAAAGAAGAGTAAAGATTAAAACAGATAAGTCGTGTCGCATTATCTGCCATAGGATATATCCTGAAATTCCCAGCAAATATATTAAAATTTTTTCAATAAAAAAATTGCTAAACGACAAATTTATTATTTGAATGCTTTCAATACAAGGATGCAAAAATGAAGCCATACGCCTGAATATGATAAATAATTTATACAATAACAAAAAAAAAATTCACGACGTTTCGCCGTCGAGAGACAGCCTCCTCAAGTGAACTTGTGGAGGACTTGAGGAGGCTGTCTCTCGAGGGCGAAACGTCGTGTAATTTTATTTTTTCTGTTGTATAAATTATTTATCATATTCAGGTGTATGGCTTCATTTTTTGCATCCAATATTACGCAGCATACGCAAAACCATATTTTTTTTTTTGCTTTCATTACAAATAGCGTTATTTTAATTTATATTTTTCACAAAGCATAATCTGTCTTGTGAAATCTTTTTATGGATGCTTAAAAGATAAGCTTCTTTTTTATTTGATCAGTATTAATAAATTGCGGGTCGCACTTTAATCTCGCTATTTTTCATATATATTTTTTTCATTTTTCATATGTTCATTTAAAATTCTTCATTATTTTCATGAAAGAAAAGAAAAAGATGCAACATTCAGTTTAATTTATTCAACGAAAAAATGTAAAAACTTCTAATAAACTTTAAAGTGCAAAAAGAAAAAAAATTGTAAAAAAGGATTTTTTTGTAATCAAAAGCTATGAATGTCAATTGACTGAAAAGACCTTGATACATATTAACGTATATCGACAATAGTTATTTTCCTACGCAGTTTACTAAAGATCGCACAAATATATTTTGCAGAAGCGGATAATCTGCGTCTTGTTAGAATCTTAAATTTTACCACATGACTGCACTTCTCGATAAATCTATAACACAAACCCGGTTTACCATTTTCCTTGGGGACGGCGAGTGGTTAATCATATTGATGAAAGGGAGGGAACGAAATTAAAGGGAGGGTTAATTTACTGACAGGCTGTCAGTCAAGTGAATTGATGTCCTGTACGCAAAGTTCCATCGTACAGAAAGTTTGCTAGAAGCGATATTGATGCAATCACAATAAAAAAGCAAGTGTAATGTGATGACAATTAATTAATATTTATCAGAATATTCCCTTAACGATATGAGCTTTTTATTCCAGAAACTTCTGAAAAAGAACCTAGTAGTAGAGGATTGATTGTATTTCCACATACGTTGAAAAGGAACAGAGACATTAATAGAAAATAATTATATTCAACATAGATAGAATTAATTTATATTATTGTCGAAAGATCAAGACTCCCAAAACTGTAAGAGAAAAATAGTTCCTATAACATCAACTCAGTGTCCTTATAACTTCTCCATAAATATTCTTGTAACCATAAAAAGAATCAAATAAGTTATCTCGAAATTGGAAATTGCCTTTCTGTTTCAATTATGTGGAGGAGTTGGAAACGGCCGTTTCGTCCTGCTACGGACTCATCAGACCAACCCCGCCTCCCCGATAACGGAATCAGAAAGGCAAGATCTTATTTGTTATCTCGATTTCAGTGATAAATACTTAAATATTTATTACAATATTAATTTTATTTGCACGTTATAACCCGATAAATCATCAAAATTTATCAAATTGTAAATTGTATAAATAATAAAAGAAAATTTAGTTTATAGCCTAATGAATAAAGCTTTAAATTGTTATTGATCGATCATATCAATTACAAGAGGAGAACACTTTATATGTAAATGGTTACCTTCATTTTCATTACATCGGTAATTATACCATAGCCATTACGGAAAGTTTGTCATCCATTAAATAAGTGCGAAATTTTTTTTTTTTTTTTTTCTCAAATCCTTAATTTTGTGTTTTGTTTTTGAAAATTTGCAATTTTATTACTTTTTAACAAACTATTTGGAATATCAAAGTTTTATCGAAACAAAATTAATCTATTTTTTAAGATTAATATAGTAAAAAAATATTATATCCTAAAACTCTAAAACTTAGCATTTATAAATAAGCTTTACTGCAGCTCCTTTACTTGAAACTATAAAACGTAAAGCGGCTGCGATTAGTAAGTATTCCTAAAACAAATTTCATCGATTTGTATCGTCCTAGTCTCTGCTATGCAAGTTCAGCTTTTCACAAAGCGATCAATGCTAATTAGTTGACAGAAAGATTACTAATTGTGGTATATTGTGGCAAAGAAATCTGAATAATTTTATTTTTTATGATTTTTGCATTTAATAAAGCGACAGTTGTTCAGTATATAGCAAATATTTTGGAAAGGACATATCTGGTCAATAGAATAATTTTGGATAACAGGAAATTGCATTTAACAAAAACACTATAAAAAGCAACCAATTCTCTTCTATTTTGCGCTAGTTTGAAGGCAATGATTCTGACATTTAAAGACCTTAAAGGAAC
This sequence comes from Thereuonema tuberculata, assembly GCA_023159025.1. NCBI lineage: Eukaryota > Metazoa > Arthropoda > Chilopoda > Scutigeromorpha > Scutigeridae > Thereuonema > Thereuonema tuberculata. Next base: position 50,602,451 of record JAFIDM010002131.1, on the reverse strand, counting down.
AAAGAATAAACAAAAAAATATTTCTTTGAGTTAAATTTATGCAGTAATATTCTCTTAAATTTATTGTTTAACTTAAAGGTCAAAATTAAGTTGGGATAACGAGTCTCTCTTGGTAAAAAGGGTCTTTTTGCTGGAAGACATTGTACACAACTCTTCGCAACCAAAGGATGGAGGTTATTATTGTTCTCCTTGTGCGATGTTGTTCAAAGTTCGAAGAGGCTGTCTCCAGAGAATAACAAAACCAACGGGATTTCGAAAACAACCCGAGGACAAGGCGACCCTTCAACGGACCCGCACTTCTATCAGACTGTCCGCTGAGAGCTGGGATGTATGGTGCGAGGCTTCCAACCAAGTAAAATATTGATACGACGCGGAATGACCCAAGCAAGCACTTTGTCATCACTTCCTGCTTCCATTTCCCTGTGGCGAACCGAACTTCCTGTGTCCTATGAAGGACAGCTTAGCTTTTCCTCTAGGGGAGGCAGCAGCTACCATAGCCAGAGCCAGGAAAAGACTTACGACACAAGACTGGGATCTTATCGCTTCCACAGTTCACTGCGTAGAAAATCTTTGTTCCCTTTAGTAAGTTGTTCGTAAATGTAAACGAAATTTAAAGCACAAAAGAAATCTTAAACTATTTATCCAATAATGTCCTTAAAGATTATACATAATTTCAGTTGTTGTTTGGGTCAGAGTTACCTTAGTAGCCTTTTTTTGAAGATTTATTATTTTTCTTCGTTGGGAGTTTATTCATCAAATGATTAATATAAGAAACTTAGTAAAGTGATTAATATAAAAAATTTAGTGAAGTTATTAATGTAATAAAGTTAATGAAATGATTAATATAAGAATGTTCATCAAAAATGATTTCCTTGATATTAAGATCATATGGATTGTAATTTACGTTACAGGCTATATTGTTTTTATGTAGTTAATTTCACATCCGCATCATTAAAATTAATACTGAAAATATTATTCTGACAACCTCTACTAAAATTAGGATTACGGGTGCTTCTGACGGCCATGCCCTAATTTAAATTAGCACTGTCGGAATAACAGTAATGAACTGTTGTTTAAAAATTGTATTTAGGTTATGAAAGTTTGTAAATATTTTATAAGAAATTAATGAAGATCTACTTGAGTAGACTTTAGAGCTTCATGCATCCGAGGGCAGCGATTCGTTTTACTCAACTTTAGAGCTCTACCCAATGAAAGGGATTTTGTCTTCTAACTTTCAAATATGGAAAATTTACTGCAAATAAATATATGATTGGATGAACAAAAATTTTTATGTTACAATTAAAGGAAACTTAGACCACCGTACTTATCTTTTTATATCTCTTTGTATGTGCTTATTTTGTAAAGAATTATAATTAAAACATTAAAATATTAATCTTAATAAAAACTTTAATAATTTAATTTTAAAAATTCTCATAGCAGTTTGGGTTCATCTTCAATAATACGGAATTCTTTAGGACCTATACTCGTTTGACCAGTCGCGACTTCAAAGTGTTTCTTATAATAGGGTTACAGCGGCGATTCGAGATTTTCTAGTTGGTATTCGAGTTAGTTGTTCTAATTTCAGAGCTCTGAACGAGTTTTTTTTTAAGTAGCTAAGACTGATTTCTATACTTCACGATTTTATAAATTATAACGGCGAATGATACGATTTTAATCACCTTACGAGTAAGTTGATATAAAAAAGTTAATTAGTAAAGAATTTCAAAATTAATTTAGAAACTATTATTTAAGTTTAAATCTAATGAAAGTAATTTAACTTTGTAGCTTAGAATACAGATAAATATTGAACAAAAAATGCTTCACAAACTTTACAAATTACGTCATGTAAAAATTCGAGCAATTTTTTTATACCTTTAATATATAGATAAGTTAAAAGAAAACCTCTGTGTACATTTCTTAATTAACAATTAATTAACATTTAAAAAAATATGATGGTTTATTGTTGGCACATTAAACCTTTCCTTTAATCTCTTTCGTTTTTTTTACTTTCCATTATTTTTCTTTCTTTTTCATTAGCTTCTAATTTCTAAACACTAATTGGCATAATTGTTGAAGTTCGAGCACTTGCTACTGCCTCGTCAAATGCGCTATTTGCAGACAGATAAGGGAGAACTATTCAGAAAGAAATAGTTAAATTTAAGTGATTCCATTAACTTGGAGTGAGCAAGAAAAAAGTATATAATTTTATAAATCTTGAAGAAAGTAAAGCTATGCTTTTAATGAACCGAATGGAAAAGGCAACCAGGGCATTTTAGAGTTAATTTTGGAATTTCACTTATAACCTACGTAATACAATTTATGGAATGAAATTTACTGTTGATAATTACATTTTCTGAAATCTAATGGGAGATTCAGAAGTAAGTTACTCAAATATCTCCGGTATAGGCCTCGATATGAGGGATATTGAGATTCGAAGACTTCCGCAAATTAACTCAAAGTGAACGGTGAAAGTCGATTTTAGAAGATGGTAGCGCTAATAACATCGCCGATATTAAGCAGAACTTTAAGCTAACATATTTAATGAAATTTTGCATCGAAAAATTCTTCGTACAGGAAAGAGCATATAGAACTTTATGCATAGCATAAACAAATTAAAAAAACCTACAGCAGTTTCATTAATTGATCATAGATCAAACCACCAATTATGTAAAATAGCATCGTTTTGTAAAGTTTGAGGTTTATGCTACATTTTGTATTTTAATCTATTATTTTATTTACAATTTGGGTTTGTTTACGAGTTTTTTTTCTTACTCAATTGTTTATTGATTTCATTTGATAAAGAAATGATGATAATAAATTTAAAGTTATATTTCAATTAACTTCGTTTTATAGTTTAGTGCTTTTTCTAGTCTATAAAATTACAATTTATGTTTCTGAGCATATATATTGTTTGTGGATTCTAATTTAATATTTTTATCGATTTTTTTTTTGTTATCTTGTACTTTTATGAAATTCCTGTTGTTACAGATATTTCTATGTATTTTCGTAAAACGCGCTGTTACGATTTCATAAAATAATATTAACTATGCAGCATTCTCACGCACACATGTGGTTCACAGGAAACATCGTGAACGTGTTTACTGTATCATCTTTTCACAATTTGATACGTTCGATCATCACTGGCATTTTAGAAGAATTCCTTTTCAGTTGTTTATCTAAAATTGTGGTTTTGTAACAATGAAGTAGAAGGCCTCGAAACAACCTCTGTGTGGAATAGAACAGAATCGGAAATACTTTTAAGGTGATGTTCTGGGCTCTGTTCTGGTATGCAAAAATGCAGTGTATCTTCAAGTCTTATCACAATACTCCTTGTTGGATTTGGACAAATTTATTTAAAGACACAAAATTTTTCAATGTATTCTTCTATCAAAGTAAAACAAGTATTTATGTAAACTTTTAATGTGTGCATTAATAAATATTAATACTCGAATTATGGCCAGCACACTTTACAATTAAATTATAAACTTAAATAATATTAAAAACGCAACTATTTCCAAAGTGGTCCACACTTCTTTGTCAAGCGGGTGATATATTATTTCAGTAATATAATGAAATTCATTAATGATTTCTGTCATTCAGTCAAAATCTTGCTACAAACTTCTGTCTTAAAGAAATTTTTAATCCGTTACAGATATACTCTTATAGAAGATGAAAAGCACTAAATCTGTTAGTGCTAAATATAACATAAAGAATAACGAAAATGCATGCCTTAAATTGTCATCGTTTGGAATCTGGGGCACAGTGTTTCATTCTTGTTAGGACTCATCAGTCAAATTTATTGTCGTGAGTCCTAACAAGAATGAAACAGTTCTCCAAAATTCCCTCTGGGTAAAATAACATATGCTGGATAAAATAGCATATTTAAAATGTATGTGCATTCTTTATGTTTATCGATGTATATTGAATTTCACTATTTTTTTTAAGAAACTATCAGCTTAAAATGTTTATATCTAGCGTGCTTAAACCAAGGAAACATCAAGATTACTATGTAAAACTCAAGAAAGCAAATATGAAGAGTAAAAATTACTAAAACTTTAAAATTATGCATTATAGTTAACATCACAAAAACAACTTCCTTCACTATAAACAGCATTACCAACTTCGAATTGAAAATTCCATTAATATACTGTATCTTAAGATTGAGGATCAATCCTCGCATGCCTAGATAAGCAAGACCATGATGCTAACTAAACGTTTAAACGAATTTCTTCATTATTATAAATAATCTACACAAGATAAATAAGTTGCAAATCTTATACAAGAATAATAAATAAATAAATAATATTAATAGATACTATCTAGCCTCATCTGCCTACATTCATAATCCAGCAAACTTTGTTTTATTTCGACCTTATAAGAATTATTGCATATGATGAACATTAGTGTGTAACTGGTTACAATACTTGAATTAAAATATAGAATATCTAAGAAAGCTACTTTATAACAGGTATTCCTATTAATATTTTAACTGCAGTAACTACAACTGTATTCGATCGATTGTTCTGTATGTTGAAGGTTATCCAGAGCATATTATTAAAGATTATTTACCAGACGGAAAAAGAACTGCTAATGACAATCTTCAATTTTTATACCCGGAAACATATACGACTTCTAAGGATAGAAAAAAAAGTACAACATTCAATCACAGCAGAAATTTGTGTATTACAATTAGTATTAAAATCCACAAAAATGCAATTACAATAGAATATGATAAATTATTCCTTATTCATAATTATAATTATGAATTATTTTGTCGACATTATTAATATATATTATTGTTATTTCATTTGCGAAAAACTTGACAAAGCGAAACGATAGCTTCCGCAAAATATCGTTGTGGGAGTTCGAAATTGGTGGATTTCAGTGTATTTTATTTATTAAATTAGTGCTTACTATGTTGCACGTGGCTAATCGCCTGTGCAGGCAAATTTGCTTTTTTTACACATAACTGGCCAATTGATGAGTCAGATTTTAATGATACTGCCGAGAACTAGGAAACTCAACCATATTGAAAACCTTAAGTTTTCAAGATATAATTTGAAGGTGATAGATTATAATATACCATAGAAACAATAAAGTTTAAAAAGAACTTGCATAAGAACAAATACAGCAAGCAACCTGCGAGTGATTAAAGGCTATTCTTACATATAAGATGCAACTTAGTGACTTAGGAAATTCTGGTAATTGAAGGTTGTAAGATAGTTATTTCGTAAATTTCAGGAATCAATAAATGTGCCTTAATTAATATAACACATATTCCAAATTTTGATATTATGTTTTATTGATATTAACTCACACATAGATATACAAACACACACACATCATTTTCATCACTGCATGATAAAGATCTTTTAATTTTTTTTTTCGGTTCTTCGGTCGAAAGCTTTCCTCTTTCAATCGAACCCAATCAAACTTTTAATTTCATCCGCTCACCTACCTTGTGGACGCTTTCTCTAGGAATACAGGTTTAGAATTTCTGTTGACCATCTATTACGGCTTGCTGCATAGCGAGCTCTATTCTATATTAGCTTCTTTATAGTGAAAATAATATCAGGCATTCTGGTTTGGTCTCACTCACACATTTCGTTTGTAGTCTCCTCGCGTGCTTCCTAACATGCATCTTTCCTTGTTTCTTTGAGTTGTCTGCAGTCTCTGAATTGCTTTGCTGGTCAACCTCCATGACTTCGCTCCACATTTTAATCAATATACATTATTAGTTCTAATAATATAGATTGATTAAAAACTTTTCTATTATTGCTTGATTCAATTTTGCAATATGTCTACCAAATGCATTCTATGATTAATTTCCGGCGTAATGCTTCATCCATACTAATTTGTTGTCGAAGATATCATAGCTATTAACTTCCTCTAATTCAGAATTACTAACTTTAATTTATTAATTATTAATACATCCATTAAACGTAATCTTTGTTTTCTTTAAGTTTAGCTTTAATCCAACCTTAAGCGTTCATTCGCAAGTTCTTGTATCATCAATTGTAGCAGCTTTACCTTGATATATCATCAGCAAACAGAAGGTGGCTTTAATAGTCACCATTAATATTAATACCTTTATTTTAAGTTCTGCTGGAAATATTTTAGGAGAAACAGCATCTCGTTGTCTGAAAAACCTTTTCCTATCCTAATTTTTCACTCTATCCTTGTGCAAACGAATTTTTGCCGTCGAGTCCTTACAAATATTTTTTGATAGTTCTACATAGCTCGTGGTTTGTCAATGACATGTTAACTTTATCAGCAGACATGTTGATTTTATCAAAAGCCTTTTCTTAGTAAATAAATCCAATACATAATGTGATCTCATTATTCAGTGGTTATCTCAATGATTTATCTTAAAACATAAATGGGACCAATCGTGCGATATTCACTACGAAATCCAGCTTGCGCTCTTGGTTGATCAAAATCAAAAGTTTTCTGCAAGAAATTGATAATAACTTTTCATAAATATTTTGTATAAAACTGGCAAGAGGCTAACAGGCCTATAACTCCAATATCTTTCTCTCTTTTTTTAAATAGTAATATTGCCACTGCGTTCTTGAAATCTTCTGGTTTATCCCTAAGGTTCAAATTTAGTAAAAGTGTTGTCAGAATTCCTTCCATTTCTTCTGCTTCTTTGAGAATATGTGCTGTGATTCCGTAATACCCTGGTGATTTTCTTTCTTCAGGCATTTGATAGCGTTTTCACTATTTCCACATAAATTTTTATTAAAGTTTTAACACACTTGATAATTACCTCAGGATTTCTAATAGAGATGTCGGCTTCCTCTCCCAAGTAGCCATTAAATTCTTACTGTGCAGAAAGAAAATTTAGCAGCTTACAGGCTTTTATTTTCTTCTACTACTTTCCTTATCAGTTCACAATTGTATTTCGCGATATCCTCAGTAATGTGCTTAGGACTGCTTCACAAAGTTCACAATAGCTTCACAATAGCATGCTCTATTCGCATCATAGGATCTTCCTTGTTCATCTTCATTAGTTCTTTAGATCTTTCATTGTTTCAATCATTAGTTGTTTAGTATTATTAGATATTTGATTCTGAAATGTTTCCTTTTCAGATCCTTCAATACATATGGCTGTTTCGATGATGGTTTTATTTTGAATGAGTTAATTTACCATTTAATTCATTCAAAAAATCGTCTTCTAAAGCAATGTTCTGCATTGCAGTGAAACTACTCAACTGTAATTTCAATTCAGATGAACGTTGCCTTCTACCTTGAAATTAACAGATTTTCTTGGATTTCTCACTAGTCTCTGTTTCCACCTTGACGTTCAGATGTAACTTGCACCTTATTAATCGATCGAAACTTGCAGTATTCAATTGCTTAAGCACAGAGCAATCCTCTATGGCATACTATTTGTTAACTTAATGTAGTCCAGTTCAGCAAGGTTCCCAACAGGACTTCTCCAAGTCCACTTTCTATTAGGTCTTTTTCTTAGACTTCATAAAGAAAAGCTTCTCAATTTCTGCAAATTCAACTAATTCGTTCTTTTCTTCATATCCAAACTACCAACTATACTTTCGTCATTCCGTTGTTTACCAATTGCATTAAAATCCCCCATAATAATTCTTACTGGATTGTTGTTTCTCTTCATTAAAACCTCTTCGTAATGCCTAATTGCTGAAGCATAAAATTGAATTATGTTAAGCTGCTATCTCTTTGATTGTTGTTAAACAAGTGTTGCCACTATCTGAATTACTGTCAATTGACACCACATTATTTTTTAGCCGTTTATAAATTATGAAACAACTCCACTATTTCTTCCATTTTTTTAATACCTGTAGTAGAGCAGATGTCTTTTCAACAATTCTTTTTCTTTCTTCTCATATCACTAGTCCCATGGCACCCCATTTGGTGCTGCTAAGCTCTTCCTCCAACTCCTATAATTTTCTTTCACTTAAAAGTTGTGTGTAGCCAATGTCATTTACGAATGGTAGCCTAGTCCTGTAGCCCGATGATTCTCTCCATCCTCTGCCTTCAAGTACCTCTAACCACTGCCAGGGACCTTCCAGCCTCCGGGGAATGACAGGCTGGGTTATTTCGACACAGTACAAAAGTTGGAGGAGTTGGCCATTGCTCACTAAGCGAGCCAGTGCGTGTTAGTGAGTAACCCAACCAGATTAGTTCACCATGCTATTATATGAGTGCACCGCGTGAAAGGAGGTGAATTGACACTAGGCTACTGTCGCAATCAGTTCCTATAAGCCTTAACAGAAATTAATGGGTCTCACCCGGTTAACAAAAAGCCATTAAGCAGTCATTATGCATTCTAGATAAATTACAAGTATTGTAACATCAGTTTCATATATTATAAATAACAAATGCTAACATAAATATAAATATCAAAATATCAAATAAATATCAAAATACTGATATTTAGCTACTGATGTATCTCAACTTCGACAGATTTTAGAAAATTAGAATTGATCCATTCAGTTTACTTAATGTTTAAAAGCAATGTACTTCAATGTCGCCGCTAACATGAAAAAGAAATAAGTCTTCATCTAGAATTCCAACCCTGTTTCAGGAAAGTTTGACGACCTAAATGATACTTGTATAGCTTGTATAATTAATGATGCACTGTGTAGAGAATAACTATTATTGTAGTTTCAAAAATGAAACCATAACCATGTGGAAAATGCAATGAATTCAAGTTACGGTTTCCATAAAATGAATGGGTTTTACTCTGGCATTAAAGTAGCCATCGTGCAAAGGCTGTGGTGCTGCAAAAATATGCTTAACGTGCAGGCGGAACAAGACCATAAAAGGAGGAGTTGCTCGTTCCGTGGCAAGATAATGCAGCAGGCCCTTTGGGAAATTTGGGGGCAATGTACCACCTACCTCCACATCATACCGTGGTTTCCCATTCTCTCCAATTACCGCGAGCCTTAACTTTTCTAACTACGGCATGAGAATCGCGTTGCATCAACCCACCAATGTTATACATGTGTCAGTTGGTTGATCCCAAAGCACGGGTTCCTCCACGGAGGCACTAATGGAAACTCGGTGACGGTTTACCGCGGCGGCAACGGGACTTCGCCGAGCAGACCCGGTTCGTTAGGAGATGAAAGGGGGTAGAGTTAAGAAAAGCCAGATCGGAAGAGAAATCGAAGGAAATTAAATTCGATTTAAAACCGTAGCTAGAGCCCCACGATGAACTAATTGCAAAGTTTAATTAAAAGAATACATACACGCAGCTGTATTGAAACAGAAAAAAAAATTAAAAAAAATTGGGACACGAGATTAAAGTCAGGATATAGTCAAACTGAGCTTTGTTCCACTAAAACCCCAAGCTCACGAAACATCCCATGTGGTATCGAAATTGATTAGAGAGATTTGCGTTTCCTGTCATCGCAAAAATTGCTTCAGTAATTGTTTTTGATATAGCAACTAATAAAAACAGTATTTTCAAAAAACTTAATGAAGCTGCACTTTAATTCTCAAATTATAATATAAATCTTATTATTTCAGCTGTTCATTGAAGGAGTTTCATAAGTTCGTTTTTAAATACTTCCTTTCTAAGATTAGGTTATTTTATATATATACTTGTATTGTATATTTCATATACTTTTAAAAATAAGATATATTACTTTAGACAATAGACTTCATTGTCCGCCCAACAAAGGTAATTCAAAAACTATTCACCCTACAAAAAGATGAAACTTTCGTGAAGGCTTAGATTCTCTTTTATTCAAGGAATTACGAATATCAATAAGGAATTTTAAAGGTAAGTAAGGGGCTACGGGTCTAAAAAGAATGTCAAAATATGTGACTAAACTTTTTTTTCTATTTTTTTTTCTCTTTAACAATTTTTTAAAGTAACACACTGTCTAAGTATTATTTTTGTTTTCTGAAGAACTGTCATAAACGTAAAGACACTTTAAGCTGCGTTTTTATGTACTAAGCATTGTATATTCTTTAGTCGTCTTCGTATATTTTGGAATGTAATATATTTCGCTATTAAACATTTTCCTATTACTCGAATTGTATTTTTAACATTTTCTTTTTAAGAATTGCGATGTGTAAATAATTAATTATCTATTTATCAACACGTTAAGGAAAAAAAAGACTAATTTAATTATTGGGATAAAGGTATTAAAATCAAATTAATCTATATGAATATATGAGTTAGAGAAAAAAATGTGGAAACTCCAAGTCTTAAAAAAAAACAAGAAATACACAATAAAATGAACTAAAGAAATTCATGTGCCAGTCTCCATTAGCCTCAATGAATTTTCTATGCGCATTAATTAACCAAAAGCGCCTAAAAATCCATAATATCTTAAAAGTGATCACTCTCAACTGATGATCGGCAATTCACGGTGAAATAGCTATTTTGGTATATCCCTTGTAAACACTGATCTTTTTGACATGACGCGAACATGGGTTTGAACAAACTGGTTTGAACTTTTTAATGTGATATGATATGCTTTCTGATTATCTTTGAAAGTTTACGATCAGTTTCTATTTTTTAATTAAATTGAAATATATTATTTTCCTACATGTGAAAAAATTATTAAAAATTGGTGGGTTGCTTTTTTTTCGCAGTTCCTTTTTCCGTTGTAGATTAATGGAGTTACAACTTATTGGGAAAATTGCTAAGGTGAGTTCCGGTTTCCGGCATTCTTCAGCGATCAACCTTCAAATTTAAAGAAATTCGTCGTTATTTGCAATAATCTAGCTGTTATAGAATTAACGAAGGCAATGGTGAATTATTCAGTGATTAATTTGATTTTCATACCTTTATCCCAATAATTAAATTAGTCTTTTTTTTTCCTTAACGTGTTGATAAATAGATAAAGCTGGAAGTTAAGAAATTTGGTAGACATTCTTGAAAGGCACATTTTCAACAAGATTCAAAAAGACATTACTGACAGCGTAAATTTTATTTTAATTTTTATAATTCCTTCGTTTTCTAGCTTTCAAAATTATGTTTTCCATTCTATATTATGTACTTTACATAAAATCTACTGACTTTTCAAATAGTTTATTATGTAATGTTGTAATCTATTCTTTCTTCCTAAACAAGTGATATACAGTTTAAATAATATCTGACGCGATCCGGAAGAAAAAAGGATAGTGTAACAGAAAAAGATAGTCATCTTAATTTTTTAATCAGATCTTATCAGTTATTATTGTTGGTTTTTTATAATTTCACAATTTTATTACAATTTCTTTTTTGTTCTAAGACAGCAACTTCCAATAAATTTATTGATATTCTATTGATAACCACGATCAATAAATGTGACCAGTGTTTAATAACTGACATTCCATAGTAGCTGCTACATGTTTTTTTGGCGATCATCAGCCAGGATTAAATAAACAAACAGCAATAAATAACGCGACCTGGGAACTAGGTATTGAATAATTTTTTAATGCTCTAAAAATTCATTTGTGGTAAGACGTTAATAAGTGACACATGAATTTTCCCTTTTGTTATGGGTTGTGTAGTTTTTGGATGTTTCACATTTATTTCATGATTATTGATTTATTTTTAGCAATAATTTGATTTCAAACTCTAAACTCAGTTCTTTAAATCAAATTCAGCAATAAAATTAAATAGTTCTTCGTAAAGTTGAAGAAATGCAAAGAATGCTCGCTTGAACTACATATCTCCTTCAATTCAGAATAAACTTCAGAGAAATGCAACGAGTTGTCGCATTGCCAAAATATTTTTGACTGAAACAGACAACAGGTCTTAGGGCTCAGCTACAGAATCGTATAAACTCTAGTTAGGTTGCGTCCATTTCAGAATATTTTAAAGAATGACTTTAATTCAGGATTCCCGTATAAATAAAGACATATTTGCGAATAAGGATTTGAGTTTCATTACGAATACTTAATAAAATAAGTAAATTTAAATATTCATATAAATTTCACAATAAAAATGTCCTAAATACCGGTATAATTTAAAAGCATCGCTTCTTGAAGGAGATACCTTTGTTCTCGGAGGGAAATATCTTCAAATAATTTTTAAACAAAAAGGAATGACAAAAGAAACGGAAAAGCAATGAAGAAAAATAAAGAATATTAAAAAAAAAAAAAAAAAAGATACCAAAAGAAAAAAAACCACAGCATTTTTTTTTTTTTACTTTTCAACTGGAAAATTTTTTTTATACTGTATTTCATTCAAGTGAAAGTTTACATTTGAAATCTTATTTCGTTACGTTATATCGTGATTAAACAGTTTTCGGTTAAACAAAAAACTTGAAAATTTGTAAGGTAGTAAGTGTAATTGTGATTAAATAGCACCCAATTGGATTAACATGGTTTATTCAATAAATAGGTTTTTTGACAATGTAAGACTGTTTATACGTTGTTTTAAATCAGAGGAAGAAATTCTTGACATATAAAGTAAAAGCTTTGGAACTTTTTAAATTATTGAATTACAAAGAGGCTAAGAACTGATGTTATAGGTAAGACGAAGTTACAAAAAGTAAAATTATAGATTAGAAAAAATAATAATTCTCAGAAATAGCTAATGAAATGAGACAATTAATTAAAAGTCGATGAAATAGTTTGTTCTTGTATTAGTTTCTTATTATATTACTTTATATTATATATGTTCCGCAACAGCTTTTGAAGGTTTTTTTTTTTTTTTTTTTTTTTTTTTTGTAATTTGAGTGCTGTATTCAATGTTTTAACTGACCATTATTCCACGAAGTACTTAGAATGACTAACTATTTCATCTTCGGTTTTCTCAGTGCTTGAGGTCTCTGGGGGCTGCTCCCATATTATTTATTCGCGAGGTTATTGGTAAGTTGTCAAAAAGCAGCAAAAACTGCTCTGCGCAAAGTGCAAGATGCCAAGACATTCATTAAAATTGGTCAAGTTGCGGATTTAACAATTTGAACATTTTTCTCCTCTGATTGTCACGTGTATTCTTGTAGGCGCATCATGCTAAAACCGGCTGAACGGATTTTATTTCATTTTTGGTACTAGCTTATTTAAGTCCAAATTAGAACAGAGGTCCACTTTTTTTGGTCTCCACTCTCCCTGTCCCTCGAAAAATGATCCGAAATCTTAGTAAAATGGATGAAGTGATTTCTTCTAAAGACAGTACGATTCTTAATTATCAGGCCAACTTTAAATATGACATGAATACTTTGGTCTCACCCTTATCCTCCACTCCACAAAAATGATAACCCTTGCTGCATTTTCAGACCCTATTACCTGATGAACCTTATTGAATTTCTGTTACATTTTTAATTGTGTCACTTAAACAAGTAGAATCTCAAGAGACAAACATCACAAGACTTTCAATATGCTTTTTCCTGTAAGTCAACAAAATGATAAATATTTTATTAAACAGATATCAACAAATAAAATTTTGATGCCAGGAAAGAAGTCTCGTAAATGTAACCAGAAATAAGATAATAAGATAAGATTTAGTCGAGTTTATTTCTAGTTTGAAATTATCTCTTAAATATATATTTTACTGTATCTTACGATTTTCTTGAAATATTTAGTGATTTAAATTTTTTTTAAGCTGCAGACATTTAAGAAGTCGCCTTTAATACAGATAGAAATTATTACTTCAATTGAATTTTCTCGTCATAAATTGCTAAATAAAAATATTGGTCATAAATTTTGAATGAGAGTAAACTAGAGCGTTATTTAAGCATAACACAAACACAACAAACCCGCTTGAATTACAAGAGCTTTAATGTAATATTCGCGGCTTCAACCTCGCTTTAAGAAAGATTAAGCTATCTGCATAGAAGAGTGTTCCGCAAAGACAATTCCTCGCCAACGAAATCAAAATTCAAACAAGGTGTAATTATGGAGAATTCTGGACGATTAGGTGATCAAGGAGAAATGGTTCGACCGTTGCACAGAGCGCTCTTCGCTTATAATTGCTGCATCAACATCTGGAGTTCAGGGTAATAAGAAATGGTCTATTCCTGTCATTCTTCTCCAATTCACAGAGGAAAAAAAAGAATCTGTCACGACGAGAAAATGAAAAGCGACAGAACGATTCGATGCTACCATTTTCTTTTCGGTGGGAATTATTAAAAAAAATCGTTAAAATAAATAAAAACTGTCAACGATTCAAGTATATCGCCTTCACGTACAAAAAAAAAGGATTCTTTTTTACATTGGAAATACAAAAAGAAAAGATTAATGAGATTCCATTTACTTTCAAGAAAATAGAAGAATAAAAACATTTTTATATTTTTTACAGTAAATAAAGCTTTCTTTGAGGATTAAATAGCTTTACTTATTTTGTTAATATGTTTTGTGGTACGTAAAGCTTCTATTTTCTTGCCTGTACCATACTGCATCCCTCTATATTCTTGAATATTTTGCAATTTCTAAATATTAATTAGATTGACTTAATAAGTAGATTAAGAGAAATAAATCTTTCTCTTAATCTAGATACAGTATAAATAAATACTCTGTTAGCTAAAACATGCCAAAAATATATTTTAAATATATATCTCTATTTGAAATACCAGATTTACTATCTTATTTATTTAGCACTGATATGAAATCGTCTCCATTATTTTGTATTTAAAGGAAAAAGAAACAAATTATGAAGTGCATGAAATAAAACCAATTGGAAGTAGTATGCATGCTATAGAAGAAATATACTAAATTCCATGTTACTCCTGTAATAACATTTGCTTTGGCGAAAGTAAAGAGTAATTTGGTAGGGAATTGAACTTGTTGCGACTATTTAAGGTGAAAGTCAAGCACTAAAACCTCTGCTTGTCAAAATTTTACACAGTCAAGTTACAGTTTTTTCCTAAAAATTGGGAAAAATTAGAACAATGTTTAGCAAAAGCTTTTCAGCTATTAGCCGAAAGAAGAGAGAAGCTTTTTTAATATATAAAGCATTTACTTAAACATTTTTAGTGCTTCAGGGAAATAAGTTTTCAGTGAAGATATATCTTTGAAACTATTGTTATTTTCTCAATAATGCATTTGAAAAAGGGGAATATGGCTCTGTGAGCGGCACTAGTTCTTGAAATTTTCATAGTGTTTACACCGTAATCAGTTAAAAACTGAAATGCGAAGCTGGTTGACCGAAGATTTTGCAGCGACAGTCGTTTAGAAATCATGTGAGAATGTTGCAGGTATGTAGTGTAGTAGTAGTGTACGCACTACTTTGCAGTGCTGGTGCCATAGTAAGGCAGTTAGATGTACCGTACATCCTTACACAACAGTACGGAGATGTTTGCACAAAGCATTGCTTAACTATCCCAAAAAGCAAGCTATCTGCAAGAATTGCAATCTGGCGATGGCGACATCCTAAATGTTTGATTTGACAAGCATGCAGGAAAGGACAAGGATTAGCCCTGGAACATCCTGCACAATGATGAAGCTCATTTTCATGTTTGTGGAACAGTGAACACGTTTGTGAGATAAAACTGCTGTATCTGAGCTAGAGAGAATCCTCGTCAGTTTCCTTTACATTCACCGAAGGTGAGGGAATGGGCAAACTTTGTTAAAAGATACTTTCGGGTTGTACAATAACAATACTTCATTAATTTGTACTGATCACGTGACTTTTTTTTACCAACTGGGGAATGTTTGATACGATATAGGTGTAGAGATGGGGAGAAAGGGGTGGGAAATCTTACATTCTCCGATCTCGATATTAATTTCGTATGTGGGGATCTCGAGTTACAAAATTCGATATAACATTACTTGGTACCTATCACATCCTTTTTATACCTAGTGGGAAAGTTTCGTAGTAATCTCACAATTTCAATGTCTTTCTCATCCACATCAGGATATCTTCTTTTTTTGTAACCAGTACGAAATACTGGTATTTCAGCAACTAACATTATAAAGGACTAAAGCAGCTTCTACTAGGCTTTCAAAGCTTAAATTTTATAATACCTGGAACAATTTTGTTAGTTTCTAATATGTCAATGCCTATATAAAATAATTGCTTTGAATATAAAAATTAATTTCTTTACGTGATGAAATAAACGAATCACACCAAGCTTTTTTTAAATTTAAGTTTCTTTAATTAACTTTTGAAAGTTAATTTAATTTTAAGTAGTTTCTTCCCCCACCACTTTTTTTAATTTCTTGAAATTTCTATATTTGGCAATTCCAAATACACATTTTTCTTTTCTTAGGATTTTCCAATAAAAATGTGGCTGTTTCAGTTAGTAAAAATGGAACAAAATATCTTTTTCTGCTGACAGCTATTTAGACGAGATAGAAATAGATAATTTTCTGTTTACGTTACAGAAATTGGCTTTCCATCAAGGTTTCTGAAACAACTAATTAGTGATACTATTGAAATTTTGAAAGATAATAGTTAAATCAATTTGAAAACCGTATTCAATTAGCTCAAGTGATGAAAAGAATTGAAAATAGGATTGTGTTACTATGTAATGATTGTCATTCTACTAAATTGAACCATTCTACCATTTGTTAAATACATTTTCACCTAAATGATGTTTCGAAAGCAGTCTAATAGAGTTAGGAATTTTAATGGAAGGAAAACACTGAAATTCTTCGACAACCTGTTAATATTACAACCACTGAAATTTAATGTATATGGGCAAGGTACATTGAATTGCTTCATCAATTACAGTCCATATTAATTAGAAAACTGTAGTTAAAAAAATAAAAAAGGCAATATCATTTTGCATTAATAAACTTACGCTTATTGAGTTAATAGAAAAAGTAAATGTTTTCTTGCAAATTTAGATAATTTTTTTGCAGCATTTTTTAATACCACAGTTGATTTGACTAACTCCTTTACAAACATACACAGAGAAAAAAAATCTTAGGGAAAAAAAAATACAAATATTAGTTGAAATATCAATATCCGTTTATCTAATCTGTGATCAAAGTAAATAAAGGCTGAAACTTTAGAAACGATTGTAGTTTATTAGAAGGAACCTCCCATTGATTTTTCACATATCAGACCAATAGCTAAGAAATAGATGCCTAAAAGTCCATCTGTCCTTGTATGCGGCCAAAACCTCAGATATTATTTCCAATAGAACTGAGTGAGAACTGAGTGGGACTTGTGAGGGCATGACACAAGTCCCGTTTACTTCCCACTTACGGCTTAAATACATTGTACCAAATAATCACATGACTGCTTTTAAATCAATGTCATCTGATACATTTTCTTGACTCTTTTCAAACTAGTATTTACCGAAAATCTGGAACGAAGGTTAAAACTTGGGAAAACATTTATGTTTCTGTCTTTCATTGGATGGAAGACTTTAGGCCATAAAAAACAGTTGAATATAGATTACCATCGATAACAATATACCGATAACAATCGATAACTAGTTTGCCTTCTAATTATCAATAGGCTTATGTACCAATGGGAAAGCTCGGATTTACAGGTTTTTCTGAGTAAGTTTTTCTGTTAAGTAGTAGAGAAGTATAATTACTTTTAGGATGACGCATAATAGTCCAAAATAAGAAGCCTATATACGGAATGGACGTAAAACGTAAAGGGGACGACAGTCTATCTTTACTTATTTTCTCAAACAAGTAAAACTAATTAAAGTTTAGCTAAAATGCCTTTTTATACAACCTGTTAATGGACGCTGAAAGTAAGAAGTAGAAAGCCGTATCGAAAAGTATTTGGAGAAAATCTGTTTAAAGTATTCTGGGATGTGTCCGAGGCACTTTCTATAACTGAGGCTTCCTTTCTGCATAAAGTTGATTCAATCTAATTTGTTTTTGTAAGACATTCAATAATGTATTCACTTTATTGTTTTCTAAATAGGAATCAGCTAGTGTTAAGGAGAATTTAATATCACTAAATTCTTTAATGGATTTCAAATGCATTTTTAATTTGTTATTTGTTAAAAAAATGCTGTAACTGCACAGTAAGGCAACATAAAGTAAGGTTAATCACGAAAGTATAATATACAAAATTCATAAATAAGACTGCACATAACTGCCTAACTGTTCAAAATTGATAGGATTTAAAAATAATCTTCACACAAGAACGTGACTCTTAATTTGAAGTAATTGAATGAAAGTTTATAATTAACACTCGTATAATTTGATTACTCTTTCAGAAATAACCCAAAATTTTATGAACAGAGAAATATTTAATTACCAGAACTCTGGATAATTAAAAGAGATAAATCTGATATGCAACGACTTAAAACAGTGCTAAATATTCAGTTTCTGCTACATCTCAATATTCTATAAAGGATCATTAATGACAGTTATGGATTCTTTTGGAGATACTTTAAATGCTTCGAAATTTGCACATGATTAGAGTATATCATTCATAACTGAATTTTCATTGTGTAATTTTTTGAAAATTATAATATAACTATATTTGTTTATTTTACATTCATATCCATTACAAACTAAGTTGAGAGTTACTAGAGATGGACAACTGTAAAAAAGATAAAAGCGCGAATTAACTTCGCTAACTTTTCACTGAAAACTGTCATCGTCCAATTAACTGTTAGGAATTCTTTCCTTATATCTTTATATTACGAACTATCATAGTTTCTACACCGTTGGTGATTGGATAACTATAGCTGAAGTAACTTAATACCTACGGAACAATAGGACTTTTGTTTCCATTAGGTCTTATTGGTTTTATTGATTTTGTAATATGTAGCAAAGGGACAAGTTCTAGAGATTCACACATGTAATGTGACAATCTTAAGCTAACTGTCCACATCACATTTTAATGAAACAAATTGACTTTAATATAATAGTAAATTAAATAAATAAAGTATCTACCTTAAATTTAATAGTTCATATTCAACGGTTTTATGTTTACATTTGCGAGGAAATTAATAATGTAGTTGTGGAGCGTTTTAGTAATCAGGCAATAAACCACGACATATCGAAACTCCACGCTGAATTGATGACATGCACTGGCACTGATGCAATAGTTGTTATGCCTTAATTGCAATGAAAAATAGAGAGAGGAGGTTTCCAACATTAGTTTCCGTCTGAATGTTGTACAATCACGAGGAGAATTCGAGAACCCAAACAAAATGGGAAGAGATATTGCTTTGCAGGATTAGAGTAGCCAAGCCTCGCAGCAGGCAGGTTGTACGACACCAATAAAGGTGCGCGTTCTCGTGAGAAGCAAGTGTAAATCAAGACAAAACACCACGAAAATAACCACTATCACTTGAACTCACTTCGAGGTTGTTGTTTTTTTCGTATTCATTGATTGAAAGTTTTTTATACTATTCGAGAGAATAGCTTCGTTTTAATATTTCATTCGATGATGGCAATTAAATAAATGAAGGGAACAGCATAAGGACTAAACGAAAGGCTGTAACTCTGAGAGAGGGCAATTTCGAATTGGGTGGTAGCAATTTCGAACTGCTACCACACACAATTTAATTTAGTGGATGGAGTTACTGAATCTGATGGTTTCAACAACTCCATTTTAAAGTTTAAACTGACCCGGTTAGGATTTCGTGAGGATTGTTGTGAATCATTTGGTTCTGAAGACAGTCGTTATTAAGAATTAAATTTTGAAGTCTTTACGAATTTATATTTGGTCTTCAATTTAAATTTTTCATAATGAACGAATCCCTGTACGTCGATGTACATTGTTCAACGCCATTATTTTGCAAATAGATTTTGTAAAAGTAGCACAAAAATGCATTAACCCTTTCTACATCTCAGTAGAATACATCCTTAAAAGTAAAAATGATTTCAAAAAACATTATTATCTATTAAAAAATATAAATTAAAAACCTTCTTACCCATAACGCTAAACACATATCAACGTGTTATTAATAAGAGAAGAGTAATAAAACCATATTAACTACATTTTTAACTAATGAAGAAAAGATTTTCCATGATGAATAATATATGAAATATTAATTACTAAAAAAAAAAAAGACTAAATTTATCGTTTTTCAAGTTCTGTTCATTCTCACGATCGGGAGTGAGTTAGCTTAATTTTTTTATTTCTCTTCCATATTCATTTTTCTTTTCATGGTATAATACAGGCTGCTTTCAATCGTTACCCCTGTCCTACGATTTATTCGGCAAAGTAGTCTCCAGCTTTCGCCTGTTGTAAAGGCGAGTAACATAGAGCCGACAAGGTCTTGGCGTTACAACTAAACCAAACGCAAACATTTTACTTTAGGAAACTTCTATACTTTGTTTATCATCTTTTCCTAATTAGAAATTAGTTACACAGCAAAGTATCACCAAAATGAAGTTACAAACTTTCCACTGTTTAATTTTTTGTAACGAAAAAGAATAATGAAGCCAAAACCCAAACATTACTTCAACTTAAGATAATTTGAGTATACTCTCCAAATTTCGAAGAGGCAAAGAATTTATGCATCTACTGTGGCGATGAATTAGTATGTTTCCATAGAGGTGTAGTTAGATTAATATTACAAGACCTAAACTTGCAGAAAAATTATTAAGAAAGGAAACCAAAGATGCACATAAATAAACAAAGTACATATTTGAGTTTCTCGGCAGAGGGAATCAGGAACGGCCGTTTCGTCCATATTGGGGACTCATCAGCCCGAATCACTCTCCCCGATGACAAACCCTGAAAGGCGTGAAAAAGCAATGGAAGTCATTTTCGCTCCTAAAAGTGACTCCCGAACAAAATTTTGCGCACAAAATTCCCGAAAAAAGTGCGCAAAGGGCAAATAAAATTATGAGTTTATGATTATTGTTAGTTATTGATTAATTTACTAATATTTGAATCCAAAAGTTCATGCTATAACTCCCTCTCCCCTACATCAAAGGATGCCATGTGAGAACGAAGGCAGTACTACAAGCACGCAAGGCCAAAGGAGCTTCGATACAAACGACTACGTGTATCAATTACAGATGAGCTATACTCGATTAGGGGAACTTCAATTTTAATATCAATTTATAGATGTGTAAATAATTTTTCTATATAGTGTCTCATTAAGTCCTGTATCTCTTGTTACGTAAATGAAGCATTAAATATTAGAAATTTCAATAAACAAATTAAATATTCACTTATATCGGAATAATAGTACAAGAATTGGAGTTTTCTATATTGTAAACATGGACGGTTTTTGTGTTGTTGGTAACGATTTGTATTGTAAACATTTTTTAAAATGTATCATAAAGAATTCAGTTGAGGAAGAAGAAAGAGATTTCAGTCTTCACTTATTCAACCTGAAGAAGTTTTGTGTTAAAGAAAATGAAATATCGTTGTTGTGATTAAAGAAGACATTTTAGGAGTATTGTGTATCTCATGATTATTTTTAATAAGTAATAATTGCTTCGTTTAATTTCATATCTCAATAACTACTTTCCAATAAAATGTTGAATTACTATGCTAATAATATTTCAAAAATAGAAATACGGAAATAGATGTTCTTTAAGCAATTTTTAACCATATTTTTTGCATATTACCTTAAGACTACAAATAGTAATTAGTTGACATCTTAAATATCAAAATTAATTTTAGTGAACATCTTTCATTAAAAAACCTTGGGTACCATTTGAATAGTTGTATTATGTAAGTTCCATTAATCCATTATCCTTAAATTCTTTAGTTCGCTACTTTAGTTAAAAACTTTTAAACTCAATTTCGTAGCTAGTTGTTCGCTAGTTCTTCAACTTCGCCAGAGAGTGACGTAAAGAAAAAAAATTTGCATTCAGAAAAACCGTTCTTTCTACATAAATCTCAACTTTCAATTTTTTTGTTTTTGTTTTTTTACCAATACAGTATCTTTCTTTTCCAACGAGAAACTAAACATATTTTCAGCATTTAAATTCGTTTTTGGATGTTTTTTTTAAACACGTACACTTAGAAACTCTCTAACCTGCATGTCTGTTTCTAAGACATTTAAGTGAGATAAAAAAAATACTTAGATCGGACAAGAAACAAACAGCTTCCTTTGTCAATCTTCTTTTTTTTTTATGTTCTTCAAAATCTGTCTTTGTTGTAGACGCAATTCTCGACAGCTCAGCAGAATCTTCTCTCCTCCTTTTATTCCAATCACAGAAAAATACTCTTAAGTCCGTTTCGCGCTCGATCGGGTTTGTTTTTTTTTTCTTTTGGGGGGATGGGGCAATACTTTTTCTGATGCTGCCATTTCGTTTTATGAAATATTTTTGAACAATGTACTACCAGTGTTTCCCAAAGTATGATCGAAAATAGATACAAAAAGGCCATGAAAGAAATTGAAGTCTACTTTTCTTCAATCTTGCGTTTTTATTTTTCTTTATTTTTTTTTTCCATGAAAATAATATAACCGATAAGTTTCTGTTTATTTTAAAATATTTGAGTCCCACTAGCAATTTCCCATTTTGTAAAAATATTAATTAAAACACATTATTTCATTAAATGGTAAAAGTCTAGTTTACGGTACCGGGTGTTGGTGTTTTTTTTGTTTTTTTTTCGCGTCGTCAAACATGGCCGTCTTCGGACCTTAAAAATTGAATTGGGAAAAATTGTTCCAAAAGTTACCAACAGATACATCCTGGAGCTGAGCAAACCTCACTTGACCTAACCTACAGCAAATCGGAATAAACACTCCGGTCCTTCGGACCTCATTCGGATGAAATTTCTTTCGAAGGCTAATTATTCGAACAAAACTGTTCGAAGTCCTTCAGACCTCAAAATTTGACGTCATGTATCCTTGCGCAATATCGTACGAAACACCCTATTGGCTAGTACCGTATTCTAGACTCTAGCCCATTAAATTAATTTAATCCGCGTTATTTCCTTAAATTGTTTAAGCCCGATTAATTTTAATTATTTTACAGCTCACGCAGATATGAAGAGGATTAAATCCACTGTTTAAGTAAAAATGCTTTACTATGAGAATTTCTGTCACCGTCACGTGATTATTTCTCTACAAGGACACACACTGGAGAAATTTCAAATTTAAAAGTTAGATCGTCTCAATTCTTTAAAGAAGTCTTCCCACTTCACAGTCGCTTGCCTTGATCGCAGTAGGCTGCGTCATTTCCATTGATAATATTGAGTATTTACAGTTTACCATTAAATCTACCGTGCGTGTTTCTTTAGAAAAATCAATGACTTTATTTATTTATTTTCTTTAAATATAAAATAATTTAAGTTTAGAAGTTTTCTTCTAGTGCAAATTAATTAGGAAAACATTTTGGCGTCATCTACAGAGCCAAATTATTTTCGAAATAATTTGTTACTTAATGGACACAAATTTTGAATTTGTTTGCAATAAACTGAGTGACAATCGTAATAACCACTGAATTTTATTTTAATTTCAAACTCTACACAATTATAAAAATCAATATCCCCATTTAAAATAAAAATGCTTTATTTTAAAACAAATTAAACTTGTTGGAGAAATTAAAAAAATAAAAGAATAACGTTATAATTAAATTAATAATAAAGGCTTTAGCTTCAAATTCTTAGAAAATCGTATTGGATTGGTTATCTGCTAGTTATAGAAGAAAACTGATCGAAGTGCAGCAGTGATTCCTGTAATCGTGACATCTAACATTGTTAGTTTGAGTTGTTTTCGAGAAGTTATCGTATCAGCCTTTTTGAAATCTTCTTACCTTGTTTTTCTTGCTTTATTATGCTTTATTGATATGTAGTTTAGAAATTGCATTATCCTTAATTGAAATGTAAATGCCTGGTAATAATCAGATATAATAGATTGTACCATATAAAAAATAATCATATATTTTTGTTAATACAGTTACACTGAGTAGGAATCTTGGATAGCAGTTTTCTCGAGAGGTTTTGCTTCCAATGTGTAGACCTTATGTCATAAATACAACAAAATGAGTTTCATGCATTTTTTTTCCCTTGCAGCAATAATTGCAGCCTTAATGATACTCTGTTTTACTACAATTAATATCTAGGGTGCAGATGCCATTCCTTGAAATTTTTTGGATAGAGAAGCCTACAAATCAGTTGGCTCTCTCATCAGCCAGGTCTATGCAGAGTTTGAAGACTCCAAAACCCATTAATCCAATGAAAATTTAGTAACCCTTCTTAAATAATATTAATAAAATAAAAGTAATTTTATCTGTTCACTTTAAACCTTGAATCTTCGTTGTGAAGAATGCTAAAGAAAACCAAAGGTACAAAAAAATAATTAAAAGAAAGTTAAATAAAAACAAAAGAACAGGGGAGATAGTAGAATACAAATCTAAAGAACAACAATATTTTTACAATTTTATTTCCACATCACCAATAGAATCTCACATACTGAGAAAATAGTAACGTAGAAGTTAGGGTATTTTTAATTCCGATACATTTATAATCGGCTTGTCTAATTGTCAATTACAATTTTGGATTATTTCTTTTTATCATCCCAAATGTTTGGCGCATGCGCGAGGATCATTTAAAGCAAGTCAACACGTGGGCTAAAAAGATAATTCGTATGGAAGCTCTATTTTTACAAACTAGAACAGGATCTCTGATTCTTAAAAACGAACAGTGAAATAGTCCTCAAAAGGAGCAAATTCTTAAATCGTAATCAGTGGCGAATATAGAATATATTTTCGGGGGGGGCCAGGATTAATGTAAGGTTAAGTTAAGTAATTTTAAGTAGACACCCCATGGAAACCTATCTGTTCAACCAAGAAAAAATAAAAAAAAAACGTTGGGAGGATATACTTTCATTATTTCGGGGGGGGGGGGTCCTCGGCCCCCCTTATATACGCCCCTGATCGTAATACAAGTGTAGAAAAAACATCCTTCTAAATTGCCCTAATTTTGAAAAAGAAAGATCAGGCCTTTTTTGAACTTTAAACTTTAAGGATATTAATTGGGAATAGGAAAAACTGCTAAAATTTGGTTTTAAATAAATTTGAATGAAATTAAAAACTTCCTCAAATGTAATTTGATTATGAGGACAAATCTACTTAATCCTTAATGGAAAAGTTATGTTTCAGAAATACGCTTAAATACATATCCAACACTTAAATACTTACATACATAAACAAATACAACTTGGGACAGTTTCGCTCTTCTTGAAATGTCATGAGGTTCCAAAGTTACAGAAAAATACATTTACAATTGTGAAAATGATATAATGATCTGGGTATCTGGTCCCCATATATTCCATAGATTTTGATCTACCCGGATAAACTGTTGCACAATGATTGTCGAGACGCTGCGGGTAATATAGGGTAATATAGGGGTAATGTAGAGGTAATACAGAGATAATATAGGGTGTTGTTTGCAATTTTAATTTAGGGATTTGCTATTTTTTTAATTGCTACTTCTCAGAGAAGTTGATTCATAGAAGCTGGTGGAATTAAGAGAATACACTGCTCAAAACATTAAATTTTCTCGTAAATACTGTATTGATTTGCGCTCAAGGGAACTGAGTAGGTAACTTAGAAAAGGGAAAAATATTAATAACTAATAAACAAAATAAAATATAATTACTGGGAATACAAGGAATTATAGCTCTGCAGCATGTAAAAATAATTATGTTGCAACATTTACCACCTCATGAACCCCACCAATGAGCTGGGCTTTAGTTTTAAAACACTCAAGTATAAAACAATATCAGTAAAAGCTCTTTGGATGTAGATATATTTTATTGAGGACAATTAATAGCAGTGTTAAATATTCTACAAAGGCCAGGACTGTATGTTAAACGTAAATTTAGACGTCACTAGATAAGCCAGTATTCGATGTTAAACATCGCATTTGGTTATCCCTAATGCTTCATTTCCAAAGTTATTTTAAAACGTATTTTAATGCTAAATTCTGTTTGTTCCAAAGCAATTAAATCTGTGCTATTGGAGCTTTCCATTTAATTAAATTTCCACTTTCTTCTAAATCAGCTGCTATTTCATCGATTCGTCCCGATCCGGGAGATCAATGATCCATTTTCCAAATTTGCTGATATCATTCCCGATTTCATCAAATTCAACTCCCAGTAATTAGAAAATTTTAGAACTCCATATGGTTTCCAAGCAAAAAACTATTGTTTGTCAACAAAACCGCGATTGAATAGGAAATTGGTTTTAAATATTCATCAAAACAGAAGGTTAAATTACATTGTAAACAAAATTGTAATTAGAATATTACACCTTCATTTTTCTTTGAGTCGTTTGTTTATAAATGTTCCGTTTCTGATGCGATCACAATAAATAATAAAATAAAAAAAAAATCACAATAAAATAGGTTGAAAATTCTTTCATTTGCTTTCGTTTGCAGTATAGGCGTTCCTCGCTCACTCGAAAGGTTAGGCAAAACTAACGAAAATCGGAAATCGTCGAAATGGAGAGAATTCTTTTTTTTTTTAGCTCACAAATCATTTCGGTCGCCTAAAAATGTAAATAATGCATATGTATAATAATGCATGCGAAAGCTAAATAACACTATATATACAAAAGTGCAATGTGTACAAAAGTACAGACTTTTAACAATCTGAACGAAAAGATGACGCAGAGTCAATTGAGAGAGAAATAAGAGCATGGTCGCAGAAGCGCATGGATGATCGTAGATACATGACAAAATAGGTAGAAGTTATGATAACCCAAGCGTCGAATAGATGGGTTCTGATTATACTTGAAGAGGGTCGAAACAGTGGATCGTCGAAAATCGGACCATCGGAAATTGCATTGACCTGCAGTTTTTAATTGGGGAAAAAAATATTCTGTTATTGGATAGTCATTATCATCATTTTCATATATAAACCATTTCAGAGCTTTAAAATATAAATACGTTCTACAAATATAATTCAAGATGTACCGAATAAAATATTTGATGTTATTTAGCCAGAAGATTTGTTAAAAAAAGATTCTCTCCATTACAAAACTTTAACACATTTTTCTCGATTTTTTTTGTTAACCATAAGTGGTTCAGCATTTACTTTTGGGCTACAATGTTGAGGCAATAACTAAACAGTAGATAGATAAGGACATTATATGTAGATGTTAAATAAAGGCTTAAATATGAAGTTGGATGTTAATTTCTGCATAACGCTTTGAATTATTTAAAGTATATTATTTTGGCCATTACTTAAAAATCTTAATAAAAAAATTCAACATGAAGAAAAATTAATTAAAATAGAAACCAAGACTGCACATCTTTCGAGTTTATCGTCAGAGCGAATCGAGAACGACCGTTTCGTACTTTTTGGGACTCATCAGCCCGATCCACCCTCCTTGATAATAAACCCAGAAAGGCGTGAACGTAAGTGGCAATCACCCTTACCACCGACAGTGATCCCCCCCCTCCCCCGAACCAAACAAACAATAAAAAAATCAATATTGTAATGCAAAAAAAAAAAAAAAAAAAAAAGATGCATTTGATTATAAAGAAACGAACAACCGAAAAGTTATAATAACCTAAAGAAAGTAGTTTAACGTGCAGAATGTCCTAACAATCTAGTGAAACCGGTTGATCTCAGGATTATCCAATTGCAGCTAACCTATGGAAAAAATTATCAGTTCCTGGGAAACATCAGCGAAACACTATTCGCTTATCATAAAATTAAAACCTAACAAAAATAAAGAAATGTATATATATATTAGGTATTAAATAAATTGGTTTTAGCATGTGGTACATCCTAATTTTATTTAGTTTGCTACTTCTATAAATTTTTCATCTAGAGTTTGACTTACAGGATGAATTTTTAATATTTCTTATTAAAAATTCTAATTTTGAAACAGCCGTTCCGGTATAGCCAGCGGTTTGCCATGAGGCAGAAGTTTCGGAACCTCGGTTAGAATTCCGAGGTCGGCATGGATAACTGAAAATTTTCCTTTCCTGTGTTGTCTAGTTCTTCATCTTTCTCTTCAGGTCTGGAGTCATTACTTAATGGCTTCCTGAGGAAGGCAAAGGAAAACCACCTCAGTATCTGTTCCAATAGCCTCCTCTAGGGTTTCGCCGTGATGGCAACCCTTGAGCTCGGTTGTGCAGGGACTCATCGGACACGAGATTTGCACTTGATATGCACCGTGAAACAATAACAGCAGTTTTGAAGCATTTATCAACCTTGATGCAACA
Source organism: Thereuonema tuberculata (assembly GCA_023159025.1). Lineage (NCBI taxonomy): Eukaryota > Metazoa > Arthropoda > Chilopoda > Scutigeromorpha > Scutigeridae > Thereuonema > Thereuonema tuberculata. The sequence goes on along the minus strand of JAFIDM010002131.1, from coordinate 50,574,514 downwards.
TTGAAAGACGACAAGTTACTTGATGCAACACTGAAAGACGACAAAAGTTACTTGATGCAACACTGAAAGACGACAAAAGTTATATCTGCACATTTCTATACAGAACGAATTAAGTTAAATTTCCAAATTATTAAGCAGTTTTGAAGATTTTATAATATTAATTCATCAAGTATCCAAACTGTCTAAAAGTCGTTGTATTCTACAGTATAAATGGAGAATTAGATTTAAGCCTAAATTCCATTTCTTAAAGCTCTTTAATGTAAAAGTTGTGTCATTTTTCCCTGATGTTATTGTGACGGTTATTATTTTCGATTTTTAAATTGCTTTCAAAGAATTGTAATTATCTATAAGCACAAAAAATGTAAAAGGAAATCAAAACAAAACAATCAATTCCATCTCTTTAATGTATAGCATCAAATACAGTTGTATTAATATAATATAATAACGTATAAGTAATAAGGCAAACCGATAATCAAGAAATTCCAGTTATGGGATCAGAATTTTTTATTTTATTGTAAGATACAGTGCGATAGTTAACAGTGATAGCAATAGTATTACAGCTATATATTATATTATAGCTTTAGTATTTATAACTTTATTATAGCGATGACTTTATCGTCTTATAAAGATCAAATCTTACCATATCTTTAAAAGTGGTGCATCTTTATTATTATAAAAGTTAATAAATTCTGTTTTAAATTAAAATTGTTAGGGTAAATCGATACTAAAATCGCAATTAAATCAAATAAATAACAGATAATTTCAAAGAAAATAAGAAACATTTTTTTCTGTGTAATTTTAAATAATAAGTTAAAGAATTATATTTTAATTAAGAAAAATTAAGCTTTTCTTATTTATATAATGTTTATTAAAAATTACAGAAATAATCCTAAATAAATGGTTATCATTTAAAAAAAAGCATTAATTAACTTTACATGGTTATGGTATTTGACTGGAAATACACTGAGCTCATATATCATTGTGGGCTAATGATTACGTCTCCGAAATAGAAATTCGAGCTGCAACCAATTAACTATTTCACTGGAAAGTGAAATAGCACATTTTAGTTTCAAATTAGAAAGATCTAGAAAAGAAAAATAATAACTGGTTCAGGTAAGAAGAAAAGCCAAAATTATAGTTTCAATTTCTTGCATTTAATTACGTTCATTTACCGTTGGATGATAATTCTTAGAGCTACTTAAAGAATCCTAGGTTCGGCCTTCAGGCGATTAGGTAAAATTTCGATGCTTAATAACAATTTTGAAAGAGTAATGGGCTTATTTTATTAAGCCGTTGTTTGCGCAACAGATGAATCAAAACTTCCTTTACTCGCTCGTAACTGACCGATTTTTTGGGGTTTTTTGATTTTAATGTCTGGAACATGCAAACATGAAGGTTTTACATCATCATTTAAATTAATTCCCAACAACCACCTTCCTAAGATCACACCTCTAGAAGCAATGCATAAGAGATGGTTTCTAAAACCTAGGTTTTAAAGCATATAGAAAAGGACTTCTGATCTAAATAATATTCTCAATAAATATTAGAAAAGTACAATTATTAGTTTAAAAATTGAAATTAGCATTTACATGAAAACACAAATTTGTAACAAACTATATATAATTTGTAATGATTTGAACCACAATATATTTGTACAAAATATTTTTTGTACAAATTATATTAGTAATAAAATGACCAATGCCGCTCAGTACAAATAAAAAAAATGTATTTAATAAAATGACATGTTTCGAGATGCCTGAAGTAAACGGCTCTCTTCTTCTTTTGGTGTTTTGAATCTCAGGAAGAGTACCGTTTATTTCGGGCTTCTCGAAACATGTCATTTTATTAAAAAGTTTTTTTTTATATGTACTGTGCGATAATGATCATTTGTATCATTTGTAAAATGAGGAATTCTTTCAGTTATAAACTTACAAACGAATTTAATTTTAAATCCTAATTTTTTACTTAGTAATTAAACGACAATACAAAATGACAGTAGATTTTAATATATAACAATTGGAAACACGGATCTAAAATTAGTAATAGTTATCTTCGGTGGCTATTTTTACATTAGAAGAATAATCTTTTTAATGCACTAAGCTGTCTTTCAAATAATTAGGTAATTTCCTGTATGCACAATGAAAATTTTAATTAACGCACTACACAATTCGAAAGACCATTAATTTCTAATTGCTAAGAATTTTATTGAGTTTTGTTATTTACAATTATCCTTTTCCCTCCCTCCTGCTGTGAACTGCAGGCCCATTCGTTCGCATTGGGGCCATTGAATGCTAAAAACATCAGTTATCTATTAAAATTCAAAGTACACATGATTATTAATTTGTCGGAATCAAAGATCATGATTTTTTTCTTGAAAACAGACAGTACCCTGCATGCTCCAAATGGTTCTGCTTCGAGTCTAATCTTAGAGACATTTGATAGTGTTGTTTTTTTTTTTTATTTTAACCAAAATTTTGTAATTGGGTAGACGATTGAAAAAGATTTTTTTTTTCACTTAAATGACTGAAAACTTATAAAATTATTTATATGCCACTTACTTAATATTTTTTTTATATTATTTATAAAACTTGGAAAAATCAATTTCGGAAGGGGGTAAAAAGAAAATTGAAAGAATTAGTATTTTTCTCTACAGACTAGTGGTTAAAAATCACGTTTAGAATGAAAATTGGTGAAGTTCGATATATCTTACCAAAACTAACAAACTAATAATAGTTTTCAATTATTTTTTTACGACACTAATATGTACAGTGTTTTCAAGAATAATCTAAGAATTGGAAAGTCAAATCAACCTGTAGAAACTTTCCTTCTAAATAAATGTGTAAGCACTAAAAAATTCAATTAAAGTAACATAAAACATGTGTACTTATTTTCAAATTAAAGCTATTCTTTTTATTTACCAACCGAACTGAGTTTATTTATTTATTCATTTACTTCTTTATCTTATTATTTTACTAGAACCATTACAGCTCATACAATTTCTAATTTCTTATAAATAAGAACATAATAAGTTTCCTTTACATCACTTTGTTCCAAGGTTACAGTTCAAACCTCTTGAAATATAGCAACGAGTAGAATCAGAAGGTATCATACATCTATACCAAAAACTAAAATAGTAACTAGAGAATGGATTCTTCTGAAAACCAGAATATTACACCAAAACCATTCCACACTTACTAGATTTAGATTCAAGTAATAAATCAAATAATTATAATTCTTGCCTTAAGTTAAAAACTAACTAATATAAAAGTATAGAAACTCCTTTTTATTTTGAAAGATTTTAAATATAAATTCATGTTTAAAAAAAAATCAGGATAACATATGAAATAAGGTTCCAAACATTATTTACAAGAAAAACTTTATCAATCAAAATATTTCAAAGTAAAGTGAAATTCTGATGTATTTCATTATTTTGATGATAAAACTACATCTATTTATAAATTTCAAACTCGTAAATTCATATTGATGTTCTTAAGTAATATGAATAAAAAGTATTTGTTTTGATTGTTAGAATTTTAATTTATTAAAAACATAAAGTTATAAAAGTTTCCTCAAAGTTTGAAATTATGCGACCACTAAATTTAACATATAATTAAAGTCACTTAATAATGATAACAATGAAAATAAATACAGTTGCTTATTTCAGCCGAAAATCTGTGCTTCCATTATTAATGTTGCAAACATGTTACAAGTTATAATAATAACGAAAGCAGCATGTAAGTCAATATAAATCATTATAAAGATAGGCGAGAAGATACATTATTTCCTTTTATCAGAACTTAAAACTTAAATTGCTGATTGTTCTAAAATTCCGAAATTTGTAAAATTTCAGATCACTTAAAAAAAAAATATATATATATTTGATTTTTTTTTAAATGAACTAAGTCAAGTTTTGAATATGTTTATTCGTATTACTTCAGTTAATGAGTAAATAGAGCTCTACGAGAGAGATAAACAAAATATCATCTGTATATAAATGCTGAATTTAGTGGGTCTAAGGCTGCCTCAGGTGTCAGTTGATTGTAACCTGTGACAAATTCATCGGACCAAGAGAATTGCAGCCGCAAGGTAAGCATTAACATCCGGCAATGTGGCGAAGCTACAAAATGAAAGGTAAAATATGACAACAACAGATATATTTTACACTTACCTAGTCTCAGGAGCGTCAGGCCAACGATCAGGCACATCTCACGAGAGCGGAGCATTCTGGCGGAGTTGGCATTCACGTATAGGTCAGTGACTGCTTCGACGGAGGTCCGTACTCCGTGTTAATCTTGCGTACAGGACTGTTAGAATACAAAACACTTTAGGTAAAGGCGATTGCGTTGTTCCTGTGGTGGTGTTTTTTACGGTTTCCGTATTGATTGACTGGGTTATAAAATAGAGGAGTCGAATTGAACGTGTGAGAGATAAGCGCTCCGAGCTGTCCGGGGAAGCCCGCCTTCGACTCTCCAGACAGGTTCCGGTACCGTGTTTAAAAGGCTCTCCGTTGTTTTCCACCCGCACGGCTGAAACGCACCGGCCGCATCCGACTTCCGCAAGTCCGTGATCGGGCGATGCGCCAGTGCCTTACGGGGCGTGGGGGCGATGGAACGTGTGTTGTGCTGCTTCAGCGGCCAACAGCGCAGAAACGAATGAGACTCGTCACGACGTTGACGCGGCAGAGAATGTCATGTGGTTCGCAGGAAAACGACTGAAACGCCCGAGAGCTGATCGTTGCGCCATCGCTCGACGAATAGCAGCAATAGCCAAGTCATTCGGTCATTAACAAAAGGTGTTGCTATAAGAGAAAAAAGAAATAAACAAATAAATAAATTAGAACACATCTAAAAATTTCAGCTTATTTCAGCATTACTATTCATAAGTATTTATCCAAAAAAAAACTATTTTACTACGAAAGTGCATAAGAAATATGACATTTCTATTAAGAAAGCAAAATATTTACATTTTTTGCACTAAATTAAGTATATTAATGCAATTTAAATAAAGTAACGAATTTCGTCCCTAATTCCAATAAATTAGACTATTGATATAGTTGATTGAAATTATATCTATAGTGATGTTTTTCGCTATTTCAAGTTATTACTTAACTGCATTTAACACATTAATATAATTTCATTAAAAAAAGGCTTGAGCATTTTAAAGTATAAGTAAATAGAATTGTTTTGTCACATCTATTACCAAGATAGTATTAAACTATTTATTTGATCCACATAGGATAAAATTCAGATGTTTGAGAGCCGCAAGGCATGAATAAATATTACACACACACGCTTTTATTGTTCCATGCACATTTTGTTACAAAATGTATACAAATATTAAGAAATACATGTTCGTACATAGCCAGGAGAGAGTTCGGGGGAGGGGGGGTCTGATCCCCTCCCCTTCCGGGAAGAAAAAGAAAATAAAGTGTATACATTCAAGTGTAAACGAGGAAAATTCAAACAGCCTACTTTCGCCATAGATCATTTATTAAGATCATTTTACTTTTAAATTTTCATTTAAAGAAAGGAAAGTCATTAAAAAAAATTTAATGTAATGGACCCCCCCTCCTTTAAGAAAATCTTGGCTCCGTGCCTGAGGTACGTAATAATATTTATTCAAATATGTAGTTTTTTTAAATTGTTAATTTAATTTACTTTTCATAATCACAAAGCACGTACACCTATACTAAATGTTTCAAAATCCTGGGTGATTTTTGTTTTAAATATTTTGGGCGTAAGGCAATAGAATAATGAACCATAGAACATCTAAGAAAAATTATCAATCCAAAATTCTTTAATCCATGACTCAAATCTCGCATTAAAGTTAATATTTAAATATAGTAACTCACCATGAACAAAAACCTTATTAATCCAATGGACATATCAGTTTATACATGGTAAATAGCACTTGACAAAGTTTTTATCTACCTTTTGTATTAATTGCGAAGTAAAAAGGAGCTCAGCAAATATATATTTCAAGAGATACATGTTGTATGTCAGAGTCTGAGCATGTGGCTCGCCAGCCAGGGTTTGGTTACCCCTGATAAACATCTAGAAAAAAGGTTGATGAAAAAGGAAATGATCAATACCTGTTTATTGATAAATTGAAAATTGAGACTTTAGGAAAAGAAGGATTCCGTTTCGAAGGAACCGAAAATTAGAAGAAGAAATTGTAAACATTCCAAAGCTTAGAACTGAAACTACTTGCAGGGAAGCGAACTATGTTTTCTAGCTATCCTCGTATCGAAATTGAATGGAATACCTTTGGTTCCTAATCTATTGATCGGATTTACATTAAAATACAGCTCTTCCTTAGAAAAACCTAAATTAGCAAAGAAAGTTAAGAATTTTGAGGATATCTTTAAACAAACCGACGGACAACTGGTAAACAAAAAACAAATTTTATATTAGCCTATGGATATATCAATAGAAACCGAAAAAAACAAACAGGCAGCATAAAAATGAACCTAACTTCAATCCAAATATAGTTTTAGAATTTAATTGTCTGCTGAAATAAGTCTGATGTCCCTCGATCAAATTAATTATATAATATACGGAATATATTTAGACATTCTGGATTTGTATTTTTCCTTTAAAAAACGGTATCACATTTACTGAAAATCTGCTTTTGACTGACGGACCAAAGTTTAGATGTTCTATACCCCACAATATATATTTTTGTTCAAAATGGTCCCGTAGACAAAGCTATATTCTAACCCTGTTAAGTCCAAGTGACGATAAATTTAAAATTTACGGTAAGGGCTCTGCAGCCCATTCTCTGCTTCCAATTCATTCCATCAAAAATAAGGATCATGTTTGTTTCTTTAATCGAGCACATATTTCAGTGTAGCTATGTATTTTTACCGGTATTTTGTAATGTCGTAAGAGCGTCAGAGCTGCATCAAGGTATGCATTGAGAACACGTCGTTGAAAGGAACAAACATACACAGAAAAAAAAGTAAACATCCAAGGCCTCGCGAGGATTCGAACCCAGATTCGGACGTATCAGCACATAACAGACCACATCTCTTTTTCTGTTGTATTCCAGTGCATTGTTGCAATTTTATTGGCAAATATAGAAATATTTAGGAATGAATATAGGTTAGCCATTATTAAATATTTTCATTCGTTAGTTGAGAGAGTAAGACCAAAAAAATATTCAAATAGAAATTTTCTGTAATCGGCAATAAAAAAAATCCAGAACATTAATGAATTTTACAACATTTTAGAAAAGAAAGTGTAAGGATGAAAATAAAGTAATAATAATATCTTAGAATAAAGTAAAAAAAAAAACTCAGATTTCATTTATTTCCCATTATTTTACATAATCTCTTCGGAGACTATCATAAAATCTTACAGTATGGCCGAAAACAAATGACACAGAACAATTTGACCACATGAAAGGTTAACACTGCGAGACTTAACAATTACTAATTACCAATTTGACCAATTAACAATTAACAATTTGACCACTGCGAGATGAACACGTAAGCAATTGTTGTATTCGGAATAGGAATGATTGTGGAGGTGAGATTTATCAGTGTTGCTGTAAAAATGGTATTAACTACCGACGATAAAGTGTTTATTGTGGAACACTATTTTCGATCATACGGGACAGGCCGTGGCAATGGACTTAGCCTGCGACACGTTGCTACGGAAATTCAGAAGCGTTTTAACCCACCCACGAACAAAGTTGTGCTATCCGTCGTCGATAAATTCCGTCGATTGGAAGTCTACTCACACAGCGGAAAGGTTGCACCGGCCATCCCGTAACAGTAACAACGAATGAAAATCACGGCCGAATTTTTGAGCTAGTGCTGCAGTCGCCACAACGAAATCGAGCGGCAGTTAAACTGGACATGGGTCGAACATCAGTTGACTTATGTTTAGTACCGTTGGTGGGCTCCCGTAGAAGATACGGATTGGGTAACCATTGAAACCTGTCGATAAGGAAGCAAGAGTCGTGTACTGTGCTTCCATGTTAGCAATGGAAAAAGACGATCCCGGATTTTAGGATTATGTATGGTTTACGGACAGTGTCATGTTCAACTTAATTGCTATATCAATAAACAAACAACCCGATTTCTTGGTTATCCCCCGACCAGACATCATTTTTGAAACAGTGAACGGGTGAAGATATGGTGTGCGGTCTGGAAACGGCATCATTGGTTCGTACTTCATTGAGGATTACCAACAGAAT
>JAFIDM010002131.1:50528808-50556761 GCA_023159025.1 Thereuonema tuberculata | reverse complement strand
CACACACACACACACACACACACACACACACACACACACACACACATACACACACACACACACACACACACACACACACATACACACACACATATATTTTTACTTCTTTCTTTCAACTATTACTTTATGATTTACTGAATAATAATTAATAATGTAAGTTTTAATAAATACTTTTTAGTCTCACATTTATTGATTGCGAAATACTAAATATTGAATAAAGTATCTATTTGTAGATCGATATTTTGTGTTTACATGTAAGTTGTTTTTTTTTTAATTTGAAATCTTTTAAGATTATAATCCTAAATATCAGGATATTTAGATATTCTTATACTTTGATTTCGTTTTTAAATTTAATAGCTGGAAACTGTGTCAACTTAAATTCTAGCTTTAAAAGCAAATTGTTTTATTTGATTTATTTTTCTGTCATATCTAACATACCATTTCTAAATCATTCCTATGTTTTCATTTCTTGTTTCTTTCTTTCTTCCTTTTTAAATTCAACGAGGGACATTCCATTCCTGAATTCTTCATATTTACTAAAGAAGCCCTGGAAAATAGAAAATTGTTGTTCTCAAATAAATAGAGACGTAGAATGCATTATTGGGATTTTTGTTCTCTTAGCATTCCTTTTTTTAATTTAGTATTTTGTATTCAATAAGCTTAAATATGTTGTACTAAAAATCTTAGTATTAAGAACAATGTTGGTTATCAGAAGCTTTTTTTTTATTTACATTCTCTTTACTAAATTATATCTAAATTTACTTTAATAATTCAGTCAATATTACATTAGATTCTTATAAATAACAGATAATAATTTATTTGTTGTTGAGCTCCTTCAGATTTCGAAATTTAATTAACTTTGTGAGAACCTAAGACTACAAATTCTTGGATGGAGACAATTTCGTTAAGAATATTTTTATTTTAGCTCTGAAATTTTGGAGAATTTGATTTTCTAGCATCAAGAGGAATATCTAAGTGGATAAAAACATACATTACAGCAATTCTTACAACGAGCATTAAATATTTCATTACATGAGAGAAGATTATAAGATGGCCTATTTCAATCTTTCCATTGTAAGGCATTGAGTATTTAAGAGATCTTTGATATGATTTTGACAATTGAAAATAACCTAATAAAACACTTAAAGAAATGTTTCTGAAATATTATAATGGTTGCTCATTCCTTTCTAACAAATAGGATACAAATTTAAGGAATACATTCTAGATACATATAAGATAGACTAAACTTCAGTAATCCCACTTTAACAGACCACACCGAATAATGTTTTAGACGCAAAATCACTTACATTTAAGCATTATTCATTTCTAAAATATATTTCAAGCAATAATTTAATTTCTGAAATCTTGTTAATTAGTATATCGCATTAATACAGTGCTGTAAGCAATCTAAGCCATTTCAATTTTAAATTACTGTAGTGTTTTTATAAAAATTCAGGGACATCTATCAGTTTAATTTCTATGTAACATTTGAAGGAGTGTACAGCAAGCGAAGCTCTTTGATATTCAACGTATTTTCTATTAGAGTCCTTCGTTGTACGGGAATAACTTTGAATATTATATAATCTTTCAGAATGATAGAAAGCATTTTTGAGAACTTCATCCACCGTAAATGACATTAAGTTTCCGTTCAAATTGTGAATGGAAATGGTTATGATCAAGAGAAAGTTAAACTAAATTTTGTGTGTTTAGTGTTGAATTCTGTCAATTTCGCTAATTCGAAGTTACTGTATCTTAACTCGGTATCGTATTTTGGTTTATTATATTATGTATTCAGTAAAGAATTAATATTATCATGGCTTAAATACACTCATTACCAAAAAAAACGACGCACCTAGAAGGAGTTGTCCGATTGTAATGAAATTTCGTATGCAGAGACATTGGGACCGCCCATGCAAATGATTAAACTTTGGTGTCCAATGAATGAATAGCGAAAGCTACAGCGCATCGGAACTGCGCACTAAGCAGGTGTATATAAGAAGTGATTCTGAATCTGATGGTCAAAATTTCTGTTGCATTGCAAGCTAGGATACCTTTCAACGACTGAAAAAATGCCTCGCCGCAGGATTCGAGCTCATTACGTGCAACTGTCAGAGTTTGAAAGAGGTCGTATTATTGGATTGAAAGAGGCAGGTTGGGCAAATCGGAGAATCGCTCGTCATATGGGTCGAAGTGATGCGGCGATTAGAAGATGCTGGCAGGAATGGGTGGACAATGGCAGATTTCAGCGTCATGAAGGTAGCGGTCGACCTAGGGCCACAGCAGAGCGGGAGGATAGAGTGATTGTCAGATCAGCTGTCACAGTGCCTGAATCATCGTTATCAATCATCAGACGTGCGACCCGCACACGAGTGTCCACCATGACCATTCACAGTTGGCTGAGAGAGCGACATCTACGCTCGTACCGACCGCTACGCCACCTGTCACTCACGTCTGCACACCGTGGGGCCAGATTACAGTGGTGCTTGGCTCGATCCGGTTGGAATTATGCTGACTGGGGACGTATAGTGTTTAGCGACGAATCCCGCTTCCAAATGTGTCCTGACGATCGTCGCAGACGTGTCTGGAGCCTCCCAGGGCAGCGAGCCAATCCTGCTTTCACTATTGCACGCCACACAGGCCCTCAACCAGGAGTTATGGTCTGGGGTGCCATTTCCCTTGATAGCCGGACCCCTTTGGTCGTCATTAGCGGCACACTTACAGCACAGCGGTACGTCGACGATATTCTGAGACCTGTTTTGCTACCCTTCCTTTTGCAGTATCCTGGACTTATTTTTCAGCGAGATAATGCCAGACCACATACGGCACGGGCTGCTATGACCTGTCTTGCAGCTAGTGAAACACTTCCATAGCCAGTCAGATCCCCAGATCTCTCTCCAATCGAGCATGTCTGGGATATGATGGGAAGGCGACTGCATCCACCAGGGAATGTGGATGATCTAGCCTGACAATTGGAGCAAATTTGGCAAGAAATACCGCAGGAGACCATCAGGGAGCTTTATCACTCTATGCCACGTCGTGTAGCAGCTTACATTCAGGGTAGAGGTGGGTGAACACCTTATTGAGGTCGTTACTTTGTAACTCTGTAACTCTGAAATAAATCATTCAATTTGTCTGAAAGTTTAATGATTTTCTATTCTGTACATAATCTTCCTCTCCACCAATTTTTGTCTCCATCGGACAACTCCTTCTAGGTCGTGGTTTTTTTTGTTAATGTGTGTAAATGCAATTTTATTAAACAAAAAAAACTCACAAACACCATCTTCAGTATAAAACCTCTTGGACTCAATATTTCAAACTTCTCAGCAGGGAGTTTCTTCAGGAGAATAGGAAATAGTGAAAACCGAACATTCTCTTCTATTCCAAAAAACAAAACCAAAGCAATAACAATCATTAATCAATACAATCACGATGTTACTCACTACAAACTTAATCTTTCTTAACAAAAAAGATGTTAAACATTATAACCATGAGATTACTCGTTACAATCATTCTTGCCAATAATGCAATTTTTTTCATGTATCGTTGACCCTCTTCATTTAATAAGCAACCAAGCTTAAGCAAGGTTACTACTGCTTAAGAGACATGTTCGCATGACCAAGTATGGAAAGTGACAACATGGAAACGTAAATGACGATGATCCACCGTTGATCATATATTTTAAATTGTACGATACAAATAAAATCGAAATAAATTTCCTTATTTAAAAAAATATAGTCGGAAGGATCATTTGTTTAGCTGATAAGCGTTTACTCCTCACCATCTCTCGATCCTTTTACACTGTCCACCTATCTATGAATATCAGCTTATATGCTATCTACGTCCGTTAGTTTAATTGCTGCTTACTAGCATATGGAATGCTAGCATCCATTGGACCTTTGAGAAATTTTTGAACTATGCTCCATAATTTTTAAAATTTTGAAATGACCTTCTCTAGACTAAATCGAACCTGAACTTTTAAAATATTGTGTTAAAAGTTTGTACAATGCTCCGCTAAGCAGCACAATTTGCAATTTTCCGAAACAAGGATCCGACATTCCTGCTAAAATACCTTTTCGAAAGAATTGTTTTTCTGAAAATAAACTACATCATGTTGTCGTATTTTAGCTATCTGATTCATTTTTTATCTTTTATAGTTTTTGAGAAAGAAATTCTTGAAAAAAAAACCTCCATTTTTTTTTCTGAATAACTCCTAACCGCATGTGATTTTCGCGCCAAAACTTTGTCAAAACTTTTTTCTAATAAGTACCCATTAGAATTTGGACCAACTCGGTACTTGGGATAGATTCACATAAAAAAGAGTGAGGCCCTTTTTCGCTTAGCTCGATAGGATGGCGCTGCAAGCTGGTTCATTGCTTCTACAATATGGATTTCTGGCAAATGTAAGTTGACGTCATTCCTTAATTATTGAAAACCTGGATTGTTTATTATTTATACAGCTCAATATGTTTTTATGAAAAATATGTGTATATACTTTATGTACCAAGTTGCCATAATTAAACAGGTGATGTTTGGAGCGCCATAAGCAAAAGACTGTTGGGCCAAAAAGGCCAAATTTGGAGTCCGTAAAATTCAGACCCTGACGATTACGATTTCGCAGAAAAAAAAAAAATTGGTTCCGAATGTCGCCACCAAGGGGGAAACTGGCGCTGTACTCTGACAGCCGCCCAGTAACAGACAACAGATGTTATCAGATAAGCGGATATAATCCCAACATGAGTGGCATCGGTCAGTTCGATCTGCTTGATGATTTTGTGAATCTTACCATACGCAATGCTGTGTTATCGTGTGTTGCTCGTGAAGTTTTATTACCAAAATAATAGTAATGCGTCCATTGCATTATGGCTATTCCGAACAACGAAGGGCCTACGGAAAGGTTCCATGACTATTACCAATTTGCGAAACATGATTTCACGTTTAAAAAATACCAGATCTTTACAACTGCAACCAGGACTCGGACGCAAACCGATAATAAATGATGAAATTGAAACTACTGCATAGTGGAACACGGATCTAGCAGTGCTCAGGCAGTATCCAGGCAACTGGATATGCCATATTTAACTGTATGGAAACACATGCGCAAAGTGTTGAAGTTTTACCATTACAGGATTAACAAAGTTCAACAACTGGTTGAAGGGGATGCGGAAACGCGCCTACATTTCTCTCACCTGTTCGTAGCTCGGATGGAAGTGGACAATGCAGGGCCTTGGAACATTCAACGGAGTGGGTGAGGTGCATTTTTACATCACCGGCACTGTTAACACACACAACTGTCGGATTTGAGCTACTGAGAAGCCTCATGATATTGCACAAATGACGTTGCATCCACTGAAGGTCGCAGTATGGTGTGGCTTTATCGCCTCCTTCATAATTGGCCCGTAATTTTTCGAAGAATTGCAACCAACAGGACCAGTGACGTGTTCTATCACTGCAGTGCGATATCAGCGGATGCTGCGAAATTTCATTATTCCAGAACTTCAACATGTCTTGACACGACTGTGTTCATGCAGAATGGAGCGCCCCCACACATAGGATTGAGAGTGCAGCAAGTCCTACATCAGCATTTCCACGATGATCACATAATTAGTCGAGCATTCTCGACGATGTGGCCCGCACGTTCGCCCGATCTCACGCCATGTGACTTTTGGTTGTGGAGTTACTTGAAAGCAGTGGTTTATCAAGGACAAGCTGGCAACATTGAAGGACCGAATACTGCTTCACGTGAAACACGATATGGCATATGGTCTGACATCCAATAATCTCCCACTTCAAAATAAATATCGTTTTGTAAGAATTTTTCATTAACCATAGGTCGATTACGGAGCATCCTGTATCACCAATATAAGTACAGTTTCCTATATTATTATTTTCATAGTTTCCATTTAAAATTTCTAAATTATTTTCTCTAACCCTTTCCATAAGTAATTTTCCATCTTTATTTCACACCTTACCCAGTGAGTTTCTATTGATAATAAAACTAAGTGATTGTAATTATTATAGTGAACATGAAGTGTAAGAATTAGTGACTGTTCACAAAACAATCGATGATTAAGTGTTGAATAAAGAAGGTCAAGTTCACGATCACTTGTTGTGTTAACAATGCTTTTCACATTCACGTTTGCTGTTTTTGGTTGAGTGTTCTCTGCTGTGGATTCGTGTTATGTCGTTAACAGATGGAAGACATGGAAGAGTTTAGGAAATCAAGAATTATTCTCGTATTAATGCAATAAAAGGAAAAGTATATGTATTGCTTAGTACAGAACTTCAATGATTATATCGAATTCCTAAAGGAGTCTATTTGTGAATTTGTAAAGAATATTAATTCACTGATATAATGTTTTTCAGATAAACAACCGTTGCCAGGGATACGGAACGCCATTAGGATTCCGAGACATTTGTGATCAAATCTGAAACGCCAAGTATATATATCATGTCGTGCAGTGATCTTCAGGTATTTTAAGGATTTGTTAACGGACTAAAGATGCCAGACTTCGTTTCAGGAAATTTAGTATGTCATATTTTTCCTTGTCTAAAGATTTGAAGAACGCTTAAAAGGATCTGTCATCGATAGTTTAAAGTAGTAAAGCGAATTGTGTTCTAAAAGAACAGTTTAGTTTAAAGTATCAAGTGGACCAAATATTCACTGTAACAAGCTAAAGGAACAGTTTAGTTTAAAGTGTTAAGTAGAATAAATATTCACCGTTACAAGCTAAAGGAACAGTTTAGTTTAAAGGGTTAAATAGACTAAACATTCAAAGTTGCAAGCTAAAGGAACTGTTAATCATATTACGTTAGGAAGTTAACATAGTGATGAACATTTTCAAGTCAAAGTGAACTTTTAAAGAGTATTCTACACTTAATGAGTGAACAGTAGTTGAGATAGTTAAGGTCTATCTAATTAGATTTGAAAGTGAACTTTAATACATGTAATATGAACTGAGCGGTAGTCATTTATTTGAAAGTCAAAGATAAATGTACTGGAACTTTTATTTGTAGATTAAAACTATTTTGTTTTATGAACCTAGACTAATTGTATCAATCTGTTAAGTCAAGTACAGGGATTAAGTAACATTCCTTTAATATAATTATATTACAAAATAAGTGGTAGCGTTCAACAGTTTCTATCTTCAAATAGCAACTTGTCATCTAAATTAATACATTCATATCTACTAAAATGACTAGATTTACATCACTTCTTAAATCCTCTATAATATTATCCTTTAATTTATTTAATAACCTATTTATATCTTTATTATAATTAGCAATAATCTTATAGGTGTCTTTTGGTCTCACAATATTTACAATAATACAATCATCATATATCTTTTGCATAACAAATTTAATATTCTTACTCTTATTTATTTCTAAACTAATGCCCCACTTAGTCTTTCAATTTACTTAGGTATGAATGGTGTCATAAATTAGCAGATAAACAATTATTTATATCAATATTTTCAGCTTTAAACAACCATCTTTCAATTATAATTATTATATCAAAGTCATTTAACACTTTCCTTACTTCACAATTATCCTTTTTCATTGAGCCATTCACAATCCAGCCTAATATCGTTGGTACATTATTTTTAACTTTTTCCTCATTGGAATTCTTTTTCTTTTTTCCATTCAGTAGTTGGTATTTATTTTCTTTCTCTTCACTATTATAAGTTATTATTAATTTTTCAGTTCCATTCTTTCTATTTTCATCTTCATTCTTTTGAAACCTTATCTGTTGATATCCTTCTAAGCTTTCTTCACATTGGTTAATTATGATTCCTCGTTTTCTGAATCTTTTCTACCACTATTTTTCACGTCTATGTCACTTACCCTCCTCTTTTCATCTGATTTAGCTTTTCTCATCCATTCTTCATACGACTATATTTTATCGTTCACCTTTAGCTTACTAATAATAATTTTTGCTGAGTTTCCTTTTCTCCTTTCTTGTAACATGATTTCTATTAACTTTTTTCTTATTGCTCTAGTTTCTGCTGAGAAGTCTTCATCCAAATACATCTAGTTTGGTTCTGAAGGAGGAGACATGATACTATATAGGTCCTTTTTTTTTGAAGGATTTCCTCACTCCGGGATGAGATATTACCTCGATATTTCGGCCCGGTGCCTTGGGCCTTCTTCGGGAGATGTATAAATATTAATAATTTTAATAGTTATGAGTAATTCCACAAACTAACGACGGAAGTTGTTAGTTATGCGCACACCTTGATGTAGTTAATATTTATACATCTCCCGAAGAAGGCCCAAGGCAGCGGGCCGAAATATCGAGATAATATCTCATCCCGGAGTGAGGAAATCCCTCAAAAAAAAGGACCTATATAGCAAATACATCTTCATACTTTTAAGATTAGATCTATTTTTTTATATAATTTTTTCTTTTTCCTTCCAATTATAGAAGATTTTCTTTTCCTTCCATTTTTTCTTCTGTTTGTTCCCATGTCTCCTCATTTTCTTCCTTTACTCCATAGAACACTACGTTGTTTCTTCTTCTCTTATTTTCCATTTCTATCCATTTTCCATTTCTTTTAAATCTTTAATTTCTCTTTGCAGCTTATCTTTTCCTATCGCCTTCTTCGTTTTTTCCTCCTTAAGAAACTTTATCTATTGCTCGAGGTATATAATTTTTCTTCTAAAAAGTTCATTTTCTTCTTTTATTATTTTAATTAGCTTTGTTTCTTCTTTGACTACTTCTATATCTATCTTCAATTCTTGAAGAACTTTTAGTATATTTTCTTGAAAATTAGTGCTCAGCTTATTTTCTTCGCATTCCATTGCTACTTTATTAATGACCTCGTCTGAATCTGTCGTTGGCATTTCATTCTCCGTTTCAATATACCTTTTTGGTCTTTTCTCAGGCGGTGAACGAAATATGTTACTTCTAGTTGCAGAAATATCTGAATGACATTTTGTACTTTCATTGTAATCTTTAACGCTAAATTTAGAGAATTTAAACTGCCCACACTACCTGCACGAGATCTTCCATCTTTAAATCTCTTAAGACGGTCTTAATATTTTCACTTGTTATTTAACTAAATAAATTCACAAGTGCAGTTCAGTTCAGTTCAATTATTATCGTTTCCAGTTTGTATCCATATTTATATATATAATATAATTAGGGTAAGTAGTGTTTTTACAGGCCAAACAAGCTGTTCCATCTTCCTAGTTGAAGCTACCACTTGGAAAGCGCCTCACATGATTTTATTTACCCAATTATTACAAAAGTAATTTTTTTCTTTACTTATTCCTTATGTCTTACTAAATTTCTTCAGTTAATTGTGCAAATTAATTTTCAAACTTTGAGCACACCAATTCACAGTTTACAGTATCACAATCTATTATTTTGCTAATCTTTAACGTAGCACAAAGCACTGCTATTTTCTGCTATTGAGCCTAAGTTTGGAAACCCATGGTCTGAATACACCAAATTTGGCCGTTTTTGGCTTAACAGTTTTTTGCCTATCGCGCTCCTAACACCTCCTGTTTAATAATGGCCACCCCGTATTTCTATTTACTAAATTTCGTCTTCAGATGGAGAAATGCAAATTAAAATATTTACC
Source organism: Thereuonema tuberculata (assembly GCA_023159025.1). Lineage (NCBI taxonomy): Eukaryota > Metazoa > Arthropoda > Chilopoda > Scutigeromorpha > Scutigeridae > Thereuonema > Thereuonema tuberculata. The sequence continues at coordinate 50,547,177 of JAFIDM010002131.1, read as the reverse complement.
AACAGTTTATTTTTCCATTCAGTTATAGCAGCGAGTTGTAGGCAGCAGCAGCAGCTTACGGAAAAATGCCTGATATACTTGAATATGCGAGTGAATGCTGGGTCCGACATGGAGGTTTCCTTTCTTTTCGTTTCTTTTTCTGCTTCTTTTTCTTCCCCTTCAGGCATTCACGCCCAGTTGCTAATTCTTCTGGTATAAGTCGTATGAACATACAGCCCAAATATAGAAGAGAACTATTTTTTTAAAAAAATAACTCCTTTTGGTGTTTTGAGCAATTGGACAATTCTTTGTAAAAAAATGCACCTCTTTTTTTTTTAATAATCTTCAACATAACATAAATTTTCAATTTTTCTTTCCTGCACATATTGAAGTGATGCAAGTTGTGAAATGTCTCTAGTGTAATCTTTTTACAAGTGCCAAGGTACATTCCTTAAGTACAGAAGATCATAGCCCGGAATTGTAGCAATTCATCTTAGAACATCGGAGAAACGGAAACCTAGAAGATGTGAGAAAAAGGGATTTTTTTTTCTGACCTTCAATTGGCCCTCTGCATCTAATACATTGTCCGAAAAGTATACCTTTCAACGTTTGCATCTTTTAATGAAAATGAGGTGTTCTATCTGGTGAAAGTAAAACCAATAACTATTTCATAACAATTCATCATACAATACAATTCATTACATTAATCATTAACTGGGAAAATCGTTCTGTATTCTTTCATTTCAAGAATGCTTGTACCACACGTTTCCATGTATCTTGTAGAAATAGTCATCTATTATGACATTGCGACCTGACGATTATCCCCTGCCCAATCTAAAATAGTAGCTATGTCTAAAAATAGTAATAAATTCTAATTTCTGAAAAAATAAAGGCAAATTATTTATAGTAGCTGTCGAAATACACTCAACTGCCATAAAAATTAGTGCACTCAGAATGAATGATGGGGGAAGGACGACACTCGGTGTAAGGCATAGGTACTTGCGACACATTACAGTTGGGCTGCGATTGTCCGCCAAGATCTGCCACTAGGGATTTTAGTATCGCTACGGCTATGGTCACATGACTGCTGTGCGCTTTGTAATCATGTGATTGTGGAGGACAGGTTTGTCCTTATCATGCTTCTACGATCCATTTGACGCAATTTTGAAGAAGTGACAGAGTTTGAGAGCATCGTATTATGGCAATGCGGGAGGCAAGCTGGTCGTTTCGTTGAGCCGGCCGCCACCGTACCAATGATATTGGGAGCAGGAGAGAGTTGAGGAAACACATATGCGCAGGAAAGTCACTGGAAGACCTAAGCAGACTATAAGAAAAGAGAATAGTGTCATCGTTTGACAGACAGAAATGATCCAAGGATGTCCCCGTACAACATCCAGAAACATGTAGCGGCCACAATTGTGAGGCGACATGCAGAACGAATTTTGCGTTATCGGCGCCCTTACGTTGTCTGCCGTTAACATCCCACCATCGGTGGTTTCGTTTTTAGTGGTGTAGTGAGCGGTTGGCATGGACTGCTGTGGACTAGCAACGAATCGTATTTAGTGAGGAATCCCAGGTTTTCTCTAACACAGATAATCATCGTACACGAGTACGGAGAAGCTCTGGGCACCGCACAAACCTGGACTTCATACCATGACACCATCAATCAAGACAAATGCACATTGCCAGGACTGGCGCTTCATGGTATGGAGAGCCATCTCCTGCAATTCTCGCCTATCCGGTGATAGTCATCAGGCAACGTTGACGGCGCAGCAGTACGTTCATGAGATTATGAGGCTTCATCAGCTTCTCTTCATGGGGCTGTTAAAGCGATCAATTTTTCAACAACATAATACCCGCCCGCATACAGTACTTGTTTTCGTGGACTGCCTCCGTCCTGTCGACACTCTATCTTGGTCTATCACATCTCGTGATTTTTTGCCCATTGAGCATCGTGAATTATCTAGGACAGCAGCTTCGGTCATAAATGGATTTGAGAGATTTGAGCGGTACACGTACGGGAAGATCTTCGACAGGGTAGCATTAAACGTCTTATGACGTTTCACAGTCGTATCACAGCCTGCATCAGCTAGGGACCGTATGACGAAGTACTAAAGGACTATTGACTTATAAATAAACATGCCATCTGCTCTGATACTGTAATAAGTTATTTGTTTCATCATTCTCATTGTCTATGCGGAGTCATTCCATTTCAACTGCTGCTTCTGGGTGCACTAATTTTTTTAGCAATGAAGGTAGGATCAAACCACACATTCATTATCGAAAAGAATTTAATATTCATTAATTAACGAAAGAGGATAGAAATCAATTCTTTAGATTCCAATGCATTTCTACGGAAAATTTTGTCTACAAGTACTCACTTATAAAATTTTTAACTATAAAACTTATTGTGTCTAGTCCTTTAACATGCAAATTTCAAGACCCATCCAGCGATTTAAAATTATTACGAACATACATATAAAGACATACACATCGTAATTCAGTGATCTGATAAGCATGAGTATAAAGATAGGCATAAAATAATAACAAAATAAAAAAAAATGAACGTAAAAATAATAGTCAAGCTTTTGATAGTAGAAACAGAATATTCCGATGATTATTATTGAAAAAAAAATTCTGGACTTAATTTCCGGTTTACAGAGGAGTTCGGTAATTAAGATAATACGAGATCTTCCAGACTCGTCTCAATTAGAAAAAGCAACTGAGAAATTGTTCGACATGAAAATTAGAAATTAAAATAATCTATCATGGGTAAAAATAATTAGTCTAAATAATTAGAAATTAGAAATTAGAATAATCTTCAATTTGTACAAAATTCACCTATTCTAAATAATGGATTCTGCTTTATTTTGAGAATATCTACATCAAAATGAAGGTAGTAAAATAGATATTTTTAAAATGAACTAAAATCGATTATTTTATATATAAAATAATGAATTTCATTTAAAATGTAAAATAGAATTATTTTATGTAAACTCAATAAGTTGATAATTTTAATTTTTAAAAGTAAAACTGAATTTTGTTTAACTAACAAACTTCCACCGTGATGCAATAATGTTAAAAATAATCAACGTTCTAAGGTATTGCAAATATAGTAAACATGAAGTAAAGATTTTTTTACCGGGAATTATAAATCAGATCTTAGTAATAAATCAGAGACCACAAATGAGGGAAATATTTACAGTACATCTGCTTATATCTGTATATTCGCGACTCGTTCTTGAAGGATTCCACATTTAAAATAAAAAGATTAATCAGATTTTGCAAGTGTGGTATCTATATTAATATGCACATTTTAATTGTTGCTTTAATTTAGACGAGATTGGCCACTGCATTCGTATTAAAAATGTACGACTGGAACGAATAAAATGTTCCATTTTCTCTTGCGAATGAATCATTGACTTCTTCATTGCGGTCCTTCCTTCTGAGTTGACACATTCTGCTCGAGAAGCTGTTGCAGATTTAAATCTTGATTGACAAAAATATTCTGAAAAATTTATGGAGCTGAGATGTCAAGCTTGTCAGCAGTTAAAAGAATAAACTTTAGAATATAAACAAAGACATAGTAGATTTTAGTAAGGTAAAAAAAAAATGTTGATAATAAAAGCAGATACATTTGGTAAATTTAACAGAGGGCACGCCCGCCGTTTCTCTGGAAACAAATATTTTAACAATGAACTTACAATACATGATTTGACGAAGAAAGACTAGAAAGGAGTTACAGAAAGCAATTTATATGATAATTCCTTCAAATTACAACGATAAAATAATAAGGCCAACACACTGGGTTAAAATTCATGATATATTTTACACACGTTAATTTTATTTCCTTCAAATTATGGTAGCACAAATTGCTTCAAAGGGATAAGTAGATGTTTTATAATAAAGAAAAATTATATTTCTAAAAGGGAACTACATTCATTTTTTGTCTGTAGAAATGCAAGTATTGAAGAAGAACTGTTAACGTTGCATGAGTTCAAAAGAAAGACTGATTGATTTCATGCAGATGCTATTATTCTTTGAACAACAAATGTTTCAGTATTAGAACCATTGATTTTGAACTGACGATCGAGGAGTGAAAAGTAATTTCGTAACATCATTTCCAGTACTTCTGCTTTTTAGTTATATTACATAGTTATCAGATTGAAAGAAGAATTTAATCACTAAAATAAAGTAATCACCGACATTGCTTCACTATTTAATATTTTTAAGAAAGCAGAACACTAATATGATGCAGATTAAGATTTAGTAAATGTTTTCTGTAAGATTTAGTAAATGATTTAGTAAATGATTTAGTAAATTCTAAAGTTATTTAGAACTACAACTTTAATTGGAGAAAAAAGTCAATAAAAATATAATGATTTAAATGAAAGTGAGTAACATTAAATTGCACTACATTTGTCTTTATGTTGAGTTAGTGAGTTATTAAATGAAAGCACAATGTGATCAGGATTCCAGCGCAGCATTGGCGCAATACCGATATCGCCTGCCCTGTAGGAAAAAGCTGAAAAAAATCAAAGCTGAATGGTCTACACGTATTTACATGCTAGCGAATCATTAACATTGAGAATAAAGTATCTCTGCCGCGCAACCACCGAGGTAAGTGTATTTCCCAAAGATGAAAGATGTTTAAAAATGCTTTCACAACTTTGTGGTCACGCCCGACTTCTAAGCCACTGTCCCCTAAAAACCCCTGAAGAGAGGTCGTCTTTTTTGTTACTTATTTGTTCGTTAAACTAATATTCTCAAAGCTCTAAAACGTTTGTGGCAGAAGCTGTAAAAATAACGTCAGGATAAGATTTTGAAGTTTGAAAATACGTCAAAAAAGTGGAAATTTCTATCGGAAATGGGTGATCCGATTTTTTAATTCAAATACAATACCAGCAGAGTCCTTAAGGGTATCTAGCACCCTTAAAAGGTTTAGCTGAAAAGCTCAAAATTTACGGCAGTTGTCCAAGTTACAACTTCTAAGCCCGCCCCCCCCAACCCATGTACACGTTTTGACTTTTTTGTTAGTTATTTGATAAACCAATGCCCTGAAAGATCAAAAAGTTTGTGGCAAAAGCTCTAAAAACACCGTGAGTATAAGGGTTTGAAGATAGGAAAAATCGTCAAAAAGTGGAACTATATATATACATATATGTACAGGGTGATTCACGAAGATATGCAGAAACTTCGTGAGCTCATTCTATATGTAAAAGTAAAGAAAAAAAAATGTATAAATGTAGGTCAGGAAATGCTTCGGTATCGAGTTACGGCTAGCGAAAGATTTCGACCATAATGTAGTACAACAATACGCACATGGAGTACACCTCAGTTGCTAGCTCTCACATTAAATCAAAACAATGCAATTCACATTATTGTTGAACAGCTGTTATTGTGTTGCCAACTTTTTTGTAGGTTCCACGTGGGATAAGCTTCAAACCAATGGGAGATACAGTTCTGCGACATGTTTCATTCGATTTTTCAGGTCAACAACCATAAGAAACCACTGATTTCGCCCCTTAATTGACCTGCCCAGACTTCCAGAAGTCTTCATTTCACCCAGGATACTAAATTATTGGCGAAATCTTTCACTACCGAAGCATTTCCGGACCTTTGCTTATATAACTTTTTTTCTTTACTTTTACATGTAGAATGAGCTCCCGAAGTTTCTGCATATCTTCGTGAATCACCCTGTATATATATATCGTCAAAGAAGAATTTGATTGTCATATATATTTCTGATATGTTATTTGTGCTACGACCTCTGATCGGCGCTTATTGCATGGTCTCGGGCTATCGGTTCAAGCAGGGGAAAATTCAATAACTTTGAAAATGAAAAATATATTAATATGTAACGTCACAGCTGGTTTCGACCAGCTTAAAAATTTAATGCAGGCTCAATGTACTCTTCGCAAATTTTTCACTTGTTTAAAAAAAATAGATAGAAGACTTAAGTATGATGATAATATGGGTTTAAATTAAAAAGTCAATGTATTTACACAGAAGTAAATTCAAATGGCAGGAACAAATGAAAGAAAAAAAAAAGGAATATCGGAATGCTCAAGGTGGTTATAATTAATTATAATTAATTAATTATATCCTGCAGCTGCAACCAACAGTCGGAAAGACAACAAAAGTTGAATACACATACTATTCAAAGGATGCGCTCAACGATTCTGCAAATAAAAAAAAAAGGCTAGAAAATCGTCCGCTGTATGGCGCTTTTTGCTACTGAAAATAATTGTAGAAAAACCATTAAACTGCAATGCTATAACAATAGAATCGGTTTTTATTGTAACGTTTCTTTTTTTTATTGTAAAAGTGGTCCAAACGTCATCACAATTGCATAGGGTTAATCTTTATGCAAAGAGGAAACAAGCTGATTTGCATAGACACCAGGAACGCAGCCGACATCGGGCTATAAATAATCGGTGTGAACCGCGAACGTGCTATTACAATAATCGCGATGACAATGTCTTTACAAGAACGTGTGTTGATGATCAACTTTTATCACGAAAGTCATGGTAATGCTCTAGCTGCCATTCGTGAATTTCGTCGGGCTAAAAAAAATACGCCGTAGACCGATGTCTCTACAAGGTGTGAGAAAAATGATGAAAAAATTTGCAGAAACCGGATTTTTTAGTGTACAACGTGAAAGTGCATCGGTTATCACGTGATTGAAGACGTTGCCACATCAATCCTTCAGCAGTCGTTGGAGAATGCTGCAGGTTCAGGCAGCGCCCGAGCCGCATCACGAGAATTAGATCTACTCTGGAGCTCAGTTAGAAAGATCCCGAAAAACTTAATTAATTTTTTTTCCATGCAAGATAAGTCGCAGACAAGAACTGCTTCCAGGCGACAAATAGAAACACTCACTTTTGCATTGCCCTTTCTGGCGAGGATGTAAGTTGATACGTCCTGGCCATGGGACATCCTACGGAACGACGAAGCACACATTTATTTGATTTTCACTGTAAACACCAAAATTTGCGAATTTTGTGTGCATATTGTGTGTGTGGGCCGAGGAAAACCCACAAGTTTTCCAGGCAATACCTCTGCAATCGCCGAAGCTTACAGTCACATTGAACTTTATCTTGGTCTTATTATTTTGAATAAAGACATGTTCCGTGACTTCAACTAGATATCGTGACATGCTCCAGAACGCTGTGTTACCCCAGCTGCAGGAAAGACAGACTCTTAATTGAATCTCTTTTATGCAAGATGGACCTTCTCAAATTGAAAGATTCGTGGAAACTTTACCAATGATCGATTAATTAGTAGCGTATTCCCTACTGCCTGGCCACCATTTCTCCTGGCCTAACTCCATGCGATTTTTGGTTGTAGGGATATCTAAAGAATGAGGTGTATCGGGGAGGAATTGCTACATTAGCAGAACAAAAAGACAGTATCACGCTACATGTGCGAACTATCACAGGTGATCACCTTCGGTCAGCGGTTGAGCATACAGTTCATCATCTGCAAATGACGTATTTCTCAGGAGAAACATATTGAGCAATATCACATGACTTGTTCAAACGTCTGATACTGTTTGTGTGAAATAAATGTGTTGTTGAACATTCTGTCTTTGTTTGCCGTTCTTATAGCTGTAAAAGTGCCCTCTAGCGGATATTCTGTATCTATTTTTTTTTTTTTCACAAACGTTGAGCGCATCCTTTGAATAATATGTGCACAACTTTTGGTGTCTCTCCGACTATTGGTTGCAGCTGCAGTTTGCTCTAAAGAGACCAACTTTAATAATAGCCACCTTATATATAATTAAAAAAATGCAGAAATTCTTTATTTTCTGAAAAAAAATATTTTTATATTTCTTAAAAACGAAAATTTTTAATTACATCAATATGTGCTAAATTATAGATGTATTAAACGAATTAATATCCACAGTCAGATAATATTGTTTCGGGGAATAATGTTTTTCGAAGAGAATTTTTGCCATCTTCTCTTGTCTAGACAAGAACCTATAGAGAAATTATTTCAAATATAAAAGTTATTTCATTTTTTGTTCTGAACTATATGAGTACTTCCTAATTCTTTTTCAAAATATACAGGGTGGACCAATTAAATTGTTACAGCTAAATATTTCCGAAACGGTACGTGATAGAAAATGTTTCAAGCAACCCCATTTATTTTCGAGGGGGACAGTTGATGGTGTTAATTTTAATTGGAACAGTTCATTGCTGACGCGGGGGTGGACGGTAACTTCACAATTTTCAATGGAAAGGGTGGTGAAGTAATATATCATTGGAAAGCCTATAAAAATTCATGTTGAATGGCAATTTGGTTTTTGTTAATTCCGTCAAATAGAACATGAGATATTGTCAATTGAAATTCCAGAATGGTGGATAGGGCGACGTGACGTCGGTTGTAATTTAACGATACTCGTAATTATCCATGGATGGGTGGACCATGTATGTTGCTGTGGTGACATACTGTACATATCTGTAGGGGCAGTGTTCGATGAACAGGTGTCCAGCAACAGGTATTACACGTGAAATGGGACAACACAGTGATTGTGGTGTGTCTGTTACTGGTGGGGTCGGGGAGGGAACGTTACACAGGATGATGGAACGGTCATGTCACCTATCATAAATGTAACATTGGCAGTGTCAGTGGTTGGTGATGTACTTTGCAACGAAATAAACAACTGTCATATCAACAACTATGTACTTTATTGTAACCTTGCAGAGAGGTTTGAACAGTAACAACAGTAATACAGAGGACGACAACCAGTAATCATACGTCTGCAAACTACATTTATCTTCAAACATCCAAAAACCCCATGAAGGTTATCGTAATAAATGCTCAAAGTGATCACTTTGCAAGCCTTGGCAGAAACGATTGCTGAGTACGTTAAAGAATAGTGCTATCAATATTTGCACAGGCATTGCGTATCCGCTCCTTCATATTGTCTGGAGTCGTTGGTTTATCAATATAAACTTTCTGTTTGAGGTAGCCCCACAAAAAAATATCTGCCAATGTAAGGTCTGGAGATCGCGCAGGCCAATGTATTGGGCCTCCACACCCTATCCAACGGCCATGATACTGTTGATTCAACACTTCACGAGTCGTACGGACATAATGCGCAGGGCAGCCATCATGCTGAAACCACATTGTCCGTCGTTCCTGTAATGGCACGTCTTCCAATAGTAAGGGTAACTCCTCAACCAAAAACTGTGTACATTCGTCCTGTTAAATGGTCATCAAAAAAATAAGGTCCAATTATCCTATCAGCCAAAATGCCACACCATACATTCACAGACCAACGGCGTTGATGCTCCACTTCCCGCAACCAATGCGGATTTTCCACAGCCCAATAATGCATGTTATGTCGATTGACTTCGCCGTAATTGGAGAAAGACGATTCATCTGAAAATAGTACAGTCAGGAAAAAGTTGTTATTATGTTGCAGTTTGTCCTGAGCCCATCGACAGAGTGTCATCCTGTGCATGAAATCATTCCCATGTAGTGCTTGATGTAATGAGATATGATATGGGTGAAAGTGATATCGTTTCAATATTCGTAAAATACTACTTTTTGACATCCCCGTATCGTCAGCCAATGTTCGACTACTCACATAGGGATCGTTATTCACTGCAGCTAACACCACAATTTCGTGATCTTCGGTAGTGGCTGTTCTTTTGCGAGCATGTTTCTTTGGCTGTACTCTACCGTCTTTGGAAAACAGCTTTATAATTCGAGAAAACGACATCTTGGAAGGGGTTCTTCTGTTGGGAAACTTTTCGGCTTACTGATTCCTTGCCTGTTGTAAATTGCGTCTCGCTTCCCCGCACAGGAAGATCATTTCAATTTTCTCGTCCACAGTATGACGTTCCATGTTGTTAACACATCGATTGCAAGGACTGTTCTGTCACTGCCACTGCACGACGCAACAATGCGGACGCACTTTTCATTCCAGCACGCGGAATAGTGCTATTGTTGCAGAGAAGGTAGTAATATTCGTCTGATTCCACGAGTCCACCATTTGTCAATTACGTCTTTCATTACAACATTCTGGACTTTCAATTAGCTATATCTCATGATCTACTTGTCGGAATTTCAAAAACCAAATTGCTATTCAACATGAATTTTTATAGGCTTTCCAATGATATATTATTTCACCACCCTTTCCATTGAAAATTGTGAAGTTACCGTCCACCCCCGCGTCAGCAATGAACTGTTCCTATTAAAACTAACACCATCAACTGTCCCCCTCGAAAATAAATGGAGTTGCTTGAAACATTTGTTTTCTATCACGTACCGTTTCGGAAATATTTAGCTGTAACAATTTAATTGGTCCACCCTGTATATTCAGCAGTTTAAAGTTATTATTTTCTGTATATGTAGACATATATATGACTTACCGGATGGCTTGTACCGTAAGATATAACATGAGTTACATATGCCAGACCAAATGAGCTCTATCTAAACGAATTAAAGAGCATGTTAATGCCTTCAATACAATAAATATCAACAAATCAGCCCCTGTTTTCCATTTTCTCGACACAGGATTAATTTTTTTATTGGTAAATTACAATAAAAGAAGCAAAGAAATCTACTACAAGCTAAGAAATCTACTACAAGCAAAAAAATCACCAACCATTTTCCCCTTCCCCACCCAACAACTAAACATCTTGAAAATGAATATCTAAGTAATAAGCGCGAGTGTTTGTTTGTTTGTTTGTCTTGAAACAACGTCGCCATTTTCCAACGGATCTTTCCCAAATTTGGCACAGAGGTTCACATGCATTCCAGAATAATTGCATTAACAACGAAAACCCGGATCCGTACTAAGGGGTGTAAACGGGGAAAGGAGGCAAACGTTCTTGAAGGGTACGCATATCTCTGAAACGTCTTCAGTTGGAAACAAGAAATTTGATATAAGTGTTCTTTAAGAAAATCTAAAATATACGTATTTCACGAGGTTTCGATATTCGGATCCTAAGGGATGTAAACCGGTAGGGAGAGAGACTTTCCTGCAGGATACGCAGCAAGCATGGAGTTGTCACTTTAATTAAATAAAAATAAAAGTATCCATGTGTAGACAGCTCCATGTGAAATTTCATGTTAGCAACTCAAGTGGTTTTGGAGATATGGATATCCTGCAGGTCTCTTAGCATCTCTTACCCTACAGGTCTCCCTCTCTCTCTAGAATGATCTAAGTTTTGTCTTACAATATTGAACTTACTGTAATACATACGTAAGAATATTTAAGAATTTCCGAATTCTTAACATTCCATAGCATAGATGAACGCGTTTCTTTTGCCATGGGGTTCAATAATTAAAATACATTAATCAATAACTATAATTTTTCTAATTATAAGAAGATTTCATCCTCTCCTGTTTTTGTAGTTGTCAGCAAATCAATAATACTCATTCCCACCCGCATTCGCACAGCATGTATCAGTGATCTCCACCCTCACAGCAATAGTTACAGATTGGTTGTATACTAATTTAATATTTCTTTATTATATTACTCAGCATCTAATATCTTTTAAACTCAAATAAAACGTTATCTACTAAGAAAAATTTCAAACTTACGGGCCGGTAATTATGAAAATAAATCTGCTTGTTTCTTTTTTTTTTGTCCCAACTCCAAAAAAAGACATAGACATTCTTTATTGATCAAAATTCAAATGATTATTTAACATGGAATAAACTTAAAAACAAAAAATTTCCTTTTAAGACATCATCTAAAAAAGCGAGAGATAAGTAATTTCGTCAGCTGTATAAGTAATTTCTTTCGATTAGGAACACCTAATCATTTTCTTACGCAAGTTCTTCGATTACAATAATATTACTAATATAAATCTTTCCGAATTTCCGTTTCACTTACTTTGTGTTAAATATATCCCATTTTCAAAGAACCTTTCTTAGCTAAATTTTGCAACCGGACCAACCACAGTTTCTTTATGCTAAACATTTTCCAAAGTAATTAAGAACTTTTAATTAGTTAATTAATTTGGTTTTTTCATTTTAAAGATAAACATCCAGATAAAATTCAGAGAAAACATAAAAGTCAAAGCTGAAATTACAACTTCAGTACTAAGATATTTGCAATCTTTTAAGTAAAAAATAAGTTCATAAGAAATATGTAAATCATGGTTCATTTGCAGAGAAGTACCTCTTTTATTGCCCCTCGAAATAGAGATACCAGGAGACATAACTGAAATATGAACTTAGCATAACCGATCGAAGGTTTTTTATTTGATGCGGAAGATTGATTGAAAAAGAGGTGAGAGTACTATAAAGTATGGCTTGACCCTAAGCAATCTTTCTAATACCAGTATCTCAATTGAAGTCTGGTCATCTGGAAAATTGTATTTGAAGATTTTTCTTTCTGAAGCAGCAGAAAGCAATTTATCACTTTTCGCCGAACACTCACGTATTTAAGCGAAGATTTTCTTCATGGTTTCCACAGTATCGTACTGAAAATTCAAAAACGAAGTACAGTTATGTTAATGAGTCAAAGATAAAACCTATTCTTTTCTTATTCCTTAAACAAATTTCACAGCACGTTAAATTTTTCTTTACTTTAAAACCTATTTATTCGAAGTTTTATGATTTGCTTTAAACTGTATTTTTAAAATATTTTTGAATAGATATATATTTTCCCTGTAGAGTAACTACAACACAGGTTTATTTACTGTCCGACCAGGCTATGCTTGAATGTTTCATCCACAAGTTATACTCTTGTCCCATACAGGGGCGAATATAAGGGGGGGGGGTGGCAAGGGCCCCCCTCCCTCGAAATAATGAATATAAAGAAAAAAAGTACCGTAATCTGAATTATTTTAATGAATCGCGCGAAGGTATCGCCGCGGCAGACAGTGATACTTCCCGGTTTACGTGAGGGCAGTGGGGTGGTAGTGGTCTGAAGTTCGTTGAAAAATTATTCAAATACTCCCATATCATAACTTCAAATTACACAAGAAATAATACTTTACTTCATAAACTCATACCCGATATTTCGTCCTAATTTAACATTAGGACTTACTCATGGTTTTAAATACAAAAGAAAAGAAGAAAAATGATTCTAAATTTAACAAAATAAAATATTCAACAACTGAAAAACATCAAAACTGTGTAAACAAACTCAAACCTTTGTTAAAAAACAAATAAAGTTAAATAATAATAATAACATCAAATTTTTGTTAAAAATAAAATAATGTTAAATAATAATAACAATAAAAACGAAATAACTATGTACAATAAATTGAAATCGGAAAGATAATATCATTGATCGTAAACCTTTTATAAATCTCTAATATCTTTTACTTCTATTACTATAATTCCTCTACTTTAATTGTACTATAATTTCTTTATATCACAATTTCTTTACTTTAATTTTTTTCATTATAATTTGTTTACTTTAATTTTTTTCATTATAATTTGTTTACTTTAATTTCACAATTTCTTTTATTCTTTTATTTTCCATTAATGATTTTCTAAAAATCCCTAACGATATCCCACTTACCTTTAGGGATTTATCTCTATTGAAACAATAACAACTATTTATCTTTTATCTAATATAAAAGATTTATATTAGAATCCTGCCTGATAAATAGTTGTTATATAAATATATTCTATATTCGCTAGTGGTCCCATACAATATTACATGATTCTAATTCGATCGATGGAAACCAATTATATATTCAATTATATATTCCGGTACTAAAATCGAATGTCAAATTATATAGTAATTTTCAGTTATTTATAAATTAGTTAAAAATTTAGATTTGAGCAGATAAAATTTGAATATGACTCCCGATATCTCTAATATTTATACGTAACGTATAAATATTATCGCTTGCAACGTTGGCAACATATGATGGACCATCTTGGAGATTACTTTGAGGGGCGTTTTCAATTTACAGTATATAACAAAAAAAGTAAGGATAAAAAACCATACATTTAAAGGATTCACTGAGCTATTTTTGGAAATTTCGCACCGGGAACCCAAGACAGACTGCTATTTTTCGTCGGTTGGATTCTTCCAAGTACGATGTACTCTTAAACTTGAAGTACAGATATCGTCGATAACTATCATTATAGAATTTTGTATTAAAATAAAACTTGTATTTCCTTAACTACCAAATATTACAGTGAGGTTTTCCATGTCATTTAAAATCATGAAACAGAATTCCAATCGACATATTTGGACATGAAATATAACAGTCGATGAAGTATTGCAGTTAGTTAGGATCCTAATAAAATCATGTTCTTAATCGAAATAACTATCTTATACTAAGAAGAAACTGGATTTAGTGAAATAGAAAATTCAATTCATCTTTAATGAATTCTAAATTGCAAACATACAAAGATGTTAAGTTTCAAAGTAGACATCTTACCAATAAGAACCTTTTCTTGATCTAAAATCTTCATTCTAATTTTATCGTGGTTAAATTTGGAAGTATAGGGCTCATCAATTGCCCAGTAAGTTACAGAAAGGAATTTAATTTTGAACATTTAAAGGGAAAGTGACATTGCTAAAATTAATTCCTTGCAATTTATAGGTCACCTAAGTTACATTTTAAAGTTTCATTGAATTCGAATTCCTGAAAACTTCATTCCTTTAGAAACTGATATTGCATTTACTCCAATGGAAAATGTGGATTTCGGCGTATCTAATTCTTTTTATGTGCTTGGGGTTTACGTACGTTTTTAGCAGAAAACCTTTAATAGCTTAAAAAGAGTCACAATGAGTTTGAATGTGTTTCTATTCCTTCTGCAATTGAAGAGAACAATAGAAGGCTCTGATTCACGTGTTGTGCAAGTACTTATTATCAATAATGTTTCATATCGGGTTAAGACTTAAGTTAATAAAGTTATAAAGGAACTAACACAAAGAAACTCAGCTAATTGGGGGCTATTCAGTTATATTAAAAATAAATAGCAATTGAACTATTGCAAGACTTTGTTGATATTAACGAAATGTAAATTGTTTCAGAAAATACAATGATTTCACTCTAAATAAAACAGCTCTTAACAGTAACGTAGATAAGCTACCCATCCCCATAATCTAAACATGCTCTAAAAAGAAAAATAGATTTATAGCTTATCGTTATTAGTTGATCTACAAACGGACATATTGCCGGGGCCTTCAATGGGTATGTAATGACTAAAATTTAATGAGATTTAGACATTAAGGTTAAGTTAAATATCGATTTTGATATATATCAATGTAGTTTACATTGAATTTCTTAAGAGCATAGAATCTTGGACCATAATTAAAAGTGGCTCATAAGGTATATTAATACATCAAAATTCAACAAGATTTAAATACAATAATTCTAAACTATTTGAATAACATTAAATTTCGTATTACTTAAATTTATAAATTATTCTTTAAGTTACTGAAGGGTACCGTTACTGAAGTGTGGATGCTCTAAACACCAAAATATAATTAAGGCTTATCATTTAATTATTAATTACGAAGTTTGCTGTTTATAAGTGCACGTCTTAGTTATTTACGTTTCACTGTTTTAGCTCTTATGTAAAGTGGCCTTTAAAATAAGTCGATACATTGGGAAATCTAATCAACTAGACTGCGTTTCCAAACTCTTAAATATGAAGTTTAATGTAGATCAGTTAATTAATTTTTGAGTTATCGTGTCTCGATTACAGTCTTGTTTTAATATAAGTTTGAAGAAGTTAAGTTATTAGTGATTAATAATACTTCATATTTGTATATCGGCAGCCAAGTCATGATTACTATACCTTACTAACGTATGAAGAAAATAAAACTAGAAGCCACTTTTGCATTGCATATAACAGAATGAAAAGTATCTTTTTGAATAGTATCTTAATATTACTTTTTTAATAGTGTAGATTGATTGTTTTAAGCTGGATACGAGAACATTTAAAAAAATAAATCCTATTTATCTGGATTAATTCATTTATCTTTTCCATGTTAAGTAATAAGTGAGTTTTCTGTAATGTTTGCTACTGAAATCTTAAATTGTGAAATTATGTAAATGAAGGCAAATGATAAATATTTCTAATCATCCTTAAAAAATACGAAAAATTTAGGTTTTATAGTAAATTAGTGATACTGAAGATATCATTGGACAAAGAATATCGAAAATCGAATGAACTACATTTGAGCCTCTTTGAAAGTTTTGAAATTATAGTTATTTTGAGTATCAGCAATTTATTATAAATGGTTTTACACAAATCTACGTTTTATGCCAGAAAATTAGTCTATGCTTCATTACAAGAGAAAGAAAACGAGAGACGAAATAATTACATCACCCAGAGATCATTCCAAGATCATTCAGAGATACTGATGTACAACGAAGAGTTCGATTTTTTCTGTCAAAATCCAAATTCCTTAATCTGATTTCTATGAATGAATCCTTTGAAGAGTTCATGGATTCAGACTTGCTTTGAAGTAAACTTCCTAGTTAAATATAATATTTAAATATTATATAATATAATATTATATAATATAATAGTTAAACAATCAATTTAGAAAAAAAAATCAATATTAGTTATTATTGAATTCAAAATTTTGTAATGATAGATAGTTCTGACTAAATAGTATTGATTACTAAGGAATTGATCGGCAATATTCAGCGATGACATTCGCTTTGACATTTATTGATGGACATTTCTCTAGAAAGATCCTCAGCTTTCATCACATTACTAATCAGTGACTGCAAAATGTTAAAAACAACTTAGTTGAAAGAAATTTCTCCAGTAGCTTTGAAGGTGTTATATTTTTTGGAAAAGATATTTATTTAGAATTACTTATATTTTTATTTATATAGGAGTATATATCCCGTAACCGCAGGGCATAGGTTCCAAGACCTACCGCGGATAGAACGGATCCACTTTTCCATTGTGAATTACCGCATGGCCACTAACCCACGTTCAATATCATAAGGTGCCTGTATTGACATCAGGTGTATGATGTCAGGCGTATGGTACGTAAGTGAAGCATTCTGGTGACCGTTTTGAGGTAGAATACTGTTATACTTGTGAAAATGTATTAAGTGTTCTCGCAAATGGCTCCCAGAAAGAAGTTCACAGATTGATCGGGTTCAATTGATACACCCTGTTTAACGTGATATTCGTATAACATACTTAAATAAATTAGTAAAGTTTAATAGTTTAATAATTGAACACAGTAAGACATTAGCAACATTAAACACAGCAATAATAAAGTGTTTCTTTTATCTATTTCAATCATATCTAGAATTTTCAATTTTTCACTAATGGAAAGAAATTCATTAACTTCTCTTAAGCATAGAAGCAGTACCAGCCTCACTACTCTTACGCTTTGGGGTTATTATTACGGTAAATAAGGGATTTCTGAATACTGTGATTATGCGGTAACTAATGGGAACAGCGTGAACGCTAGAAGCAGAATGGAAACAAGTTTTGTGGGGAAGGAACAAAACAAGAAGAGTGAAGTACTCAGCACGTTGGGCTGCTGGATTTCAACATGCTACGGACCGTTCTTGCTTTGAAACTTTTGAGCCGTTTATTTCTTTAATTTACCAATTTTTTTTCGGCCCACAGTAAACTGAATCAGCGGATACGGGGATCCAACTGTACTTACTTTAGCCGATACTTCTTTCAAAATAAAATATTGTGCATAAGTTCTTGATTTAAAGAAAAAAAGGATTTTTTTTCTTTGAAGATAGTAATAATTGTTTTGAAAGAGCTCTCGTGACAATGCTTTGCACAGAATGAAAGAAGATATTAATTTGATCAAAATACTAGATGCCAAATTGATAGATTCTATCAAAACATAATCCAACATTTTTGCAGTGTCTCTTTTTTATAGCTGACCATAATTCAAAACTTAATCAAAGGATAATATCCACATTATTATACAGCAAAAACCATCTTCACGCTCCATTAAATTTTCACTCTAAAAAGTTTCCTGTCAATGAGGAGTTCCCGCGGAAAGATAGACAACATTTAATACTAGGATATTGTACAAATTTTGTCTGTATTAAATAAAGACCGGCTGGGATTAAATTTTGATCACGACTTCATCTATAGAAGCAGCTGTGCTTTGATTATATGGTTATTACAAATGAGTTTATATTATATATAATCCTTTTTTTTGAATACTGACTGAAAATTGCTTCCAAAATGCTTGACTGCGGCATTGAATAATGTAAATAATCCATGTGAAGTTTTCCTTTTTATGCAAGATATGTAAAAAGTAAGTAGTATTTTGCTAAAAAGTTTCGTGAAATGATTGATATGGAAAGACTTTGCAGAAATCATTCTAGAATGTATGTGCATTATCTTGGAACGCGATTTAATGAAAGGTACAACCTTTAAGTTTTGCAATACATTATTACAAAAGGAAAAGTTTAAAACATATCCGTTATATTCTCCTGTTTTCTT
>JAFIDM010002131.1:50492974-50515406 GCA_023159025.1 Thereuonema tuberculata | reverse complement strand
CTCTCTCTCTATATATATATATATATATATATATATCTAACAAATTTTACTCTTTAAAAAAATAGTTACACAGTGTAAACGTTCACCCAAACAAACACACACAAAAAATCACGTTTAATCACTGGCATTTTCTTAGGCAAGACGGGCCTCAACCAGGGGCCTAAGTGTTGCTAAGGTATTGACGTAAAATGTTCGCAGTGCCAATGATGGCTGTCTTTTGTAATTCAGCTGTTGTTATTGCTGGTGCTCCAAGTCTGGTGTAATAGTCCATAAATTTAAGTGATAGTGTTCCTAGTGCACCAATGATGATTGGCAACACTGTAGTTGTTTTATTCCATATTTGTGTAATTTCAAGTGCCAGAGCCCTGTATTTGTTGATTTTTTCCAGTTCTTTTTCCTGGACTCTACAGTCCCCAGGGATGGCAATGTCAATTAGGGTCACATTTTGTTGTTCAATTAATGTAATATCAGGCGTATTAGCTGTTACATGCTGGTCTGTTTGAATACGAAAATCCCAGAGGATTTTAACTTGCCCGTTATCCAAGACCTTTTCTATACTGTGATGCCAGGGTTTTTCTGATGTATGGAATCCAAATTTACGACATAGTGCCCAATGTATTTTCTTGGCTACATCGTCATGTCGCTTTTTATATTCTGTGTTAGCAATTGTAGAACACTCACAGATTATATGATTTACAGTTTCTTCTCGGTTGTTACACAGTCTGCAAAGGCTGTTGGTGCTTGTGCCTTGTATTTTGGCCTTCATAACATTGGTCTGAAGGGCCTGTTCCTGTGCAGCAAGGAGCAGACCCTCAGTCTCCTTTCTCAATGTACCATTTTTTTAGCCAAGTCCAGATGATATTTTTGTCATGTTTATGTTCGATTTTTTTGAAGAATATATATATAGATATTCTCATATTGCACTATCAGTATAGCATCTATAACAACATCACTTTATTGAATAAAGAATCATTAGTTGCTTCAGTATCATTACGTAGTAATAACGCCTGACCTTATATTTTTATCCTATGGATTATATGAAAGTCAACATCTACCGAGAAAGTATTAAAGACAACATAACAGAGCATGTGTAGAACTTTATTAGCGAGATATACGGGCGGCCTTAATTAAAGAGGTGTTTACAGCCAATTATCAAAAACCTACTGGGCCAAACTCCACCAAATTTAGACCATTGCGTTTTTGATTGAAGAAAAAAAAGTAGTTCAATTTGCAATTTGAAAATGCGGGATCGTTACAAGTGCTGCCAGGATGAAGACACAAACCGACATCAAAGCAAGAAATTGAAACAGTTGCAATTGCTGCACTGGAATCAAACGATGCAACGCGTCCAGAAGTGCAAGGGCAAAATCCAGGCAAAATACTCAGACAAAACTGATGATAGTTGATACAAAATCAACAACTGCTTCGAGGAGATGCAGACGCTCGTCTGATCTTTTCTCTGTTGTTCCTAACTCGAATAGAAGCCGGGGATGCATGCCTTTGGAACATCCTATTGAGTGATGAGGCAAATTTTCTTTTTAATGGAATTGTAAATACACATAATTGCCACATATGGGCGTTGTAGAATCCTCATGTGTCTCAGCAGATTCTTTTGCAAAAAGATTATTAAATGGTCAAGCGTAGGTTTTTCAATACTAATACTTTTCTAAGTCATGTAAATGAGCTGATTTCTCGACAAGGGCGGAAACAAAAAATTTTTAAGATTATTAAAAACGATACAATATTTAATATGCATATCAAGTTTCAAGAAAATCTATCCAACAGTTCTAAAGTCGTTAAGAGTGAGTGACAAACCACACAGACTGAATTTAATGAACCTTGCTATCCTAGGAAATTAGGCAGAATATAAATAGAATAGAATATGACAAGATGTTGTAGGCCGATTTTAGCTTTTGACAATATTTTTTTTTTGTAAGCACATCTGTTTCAACAATCGTTAATTTTTTTATTGCAATCTTTTTGTTAGAGTAACGGTCACAGATTCTACAGACTTACATTTTCAATATAATTATTTAAAAAGTAAGCTTGTAAAAGTTGCAACTATTCCGTTTCGTGAAATATTGCAGTACAAATCGAAGTTTATTAGAAATGAGTTAAGTAGGTCCTGTAGTGGTTTAGGCTCTTGATTACGGACTGGAGGAGCTAGATTCAACTTCCTGGAAAAGTCAGAGATATTTTCCACGGTTATTAGTTATTAGACGGACGATAAGGTTCACGCAACTTTTTGTCAAGTGAATACCCGGATTTCTGACTCGGCAGTTAAAAGCTGACCCTGTCCCCATTTAATTTCTTTGATCACTGAGTGTCAAAACCTCTCGAACACCCAAGGGCCTGAACAATCTGTAGTGTATCGCTTTTACGATTAGTGGCCATGGTTACAGAGATATTTTGAGAGATATTTCTGTTTTTTATTTTATTTTACGATTGTTGTTGTAATTTTCCAACACTGCTTCATTTGATAACTAGTGGTGCAAGCAACTCGCGTCGATAAGAATGTTTTCGTGAATATTTTCAAATCCTGCACGGTCTCAAGTGGCTTGAAGTCCTCTTGTTTCCAGTTGTTTGATCATTCGATATTTGATTCGAAAAGTAAACGAGGTTGACCAATCCAGATGTTAAAGCCTCTTCATTAATACGAACTAACAAGACGACTTTATATTGATCTGAAGTTCATTCTCCTTTGCCCTATTACTTTACTTTTATGCAATTGACTTATTTCGAAAAGTTTTCAAGTCATATTACATTTTTATTCAATTATATTATTAAAGGCTTCATCCATGAAACTATTATTGTATTCTGTGACAATTGGTAAAATTTCATAATAGAAATAGAAATAATATCGAATGATTTCTTTCTAACAACAGAGATTTATCAAGAGAAAGTTAATTGCTGTTTTTTTTTATTAGAAAGATTTGAATGCAGTAATATACTGCAAAACAAGCTCACGAAAGAACTTGAAACATTGGATTCAAATACACTTAATCCAGGAGTAGCTTTGACTATTTTGAAAAACCGGCCGAAAGTGGATTACTTGTAATTGTATTGTCGTAAATAAATAAATTATACAAATAAACAAATATCTTAAATTGATAAAAATAATAGAAGAAAATATTAATAAATAAATAAATATGAAAGTTAGTCTGTGCCTTGTCTTAAATCTGCATTCCAAGTTCACAAAACATCCATGCTCAAAAATTTTTTTGAAGAAAACATAAATTGACTAATTTGATAAACCTCACTGGTTCCCAGAAAAATCAGTTAATGAATTTTAGAACTTCAAAATTTGTAACATAATAAAAAGTGGATATTTATGTATAGTATTTCTGATGCTAAAACCTTAATGAAAGTTATTCGTTACTGATATCTTTTGCCTTTAAGTAGTAGATGTGATACGGTATGCCTCAGTTTTTCTAGGAAATTAGATGAACATCGCCAGCGATGAACAAGAGCCTGCAAGCCGCGTTCGTAAAAATCGGGATCCTGCGAATTCAGCCTCGTTTTCACAGCTGCCACGACGGCGTCGTCAATTGGATAACTTTGCCCACGCAGTCTACCTTTCATCGGCCCAAAGAGATGAAAGTTCGAAGGGGCCAAATCTAGACCATACGGTGGATGCAATAGGACACTCCAGCCAATTTTGGCGATGTACTCCAGGGTCTTGAAACTGGTGTGGGGCCTTGCGTTGTCGTGTTGCAGGGTCTCCATGTAGCGATCAGAGTTAAAGGTCTTTCCACATTCCTTAAATTCCAGATCGATGACCCCCCCTTCCTGTCCCAAAAGACAGTGGCCATCAATTTTCCTGCGGAGGGCTGTGTCTTGAACTTTATTGTCTTCGTTGGAGAATTCTCATGTCGTCATTCCATTGACTGGCGCTTCGATTCCGGCTCATAGTGGTGACACCATGTCTCGTCACCGGTAACGATGTGATCGAGAAAACCATCACCGTCAGCCTCGAAATGGTCAAGCAGGTCCTGACAAACATTCGGCGTTCTTTTTTTTCCTGCGTGAGCATTAGTGGAACCCATTTGGCACAAACTTTCTGGTATCCTAAAGTTTCCAATATTGCTTCCAACGCGTTAAAGCCGACATTCAGCTCCAAGCACAGTTCCCTGGTCGTAATCCTCCGATTCGCGCGGATGAGTTGATCGAGACGCTCTTCGTTGTTTGGTGTGACAGCTGTGCTTGGTCGCCCGGAACGTGGTTTGTTGTGCACGTCGCTATCGCCCTTGTTGAAACGCACCACTCACCGCCTCACTATACTAATATCAACTGTTTGGTTTTTGTAAACATTGAAGAAGCGTTTGTGAATGTCGATGGGTGAAATTTTTTCCGCCTTAAGGAATTCAATTAAACACCTTTGCTTGATACGCACATCTTCGTCAGAGGCCATTTTATTAGGCTATTTCTCTGCTGCCACCTGGCGCACGTCAGTAAAATTAAACGGATATTGGCGTGAAGGTTCAAACTGTACTGCCATACCATTAACATTTGCTTCTGACATCATGGGCAAACATAAAACAATAGGAGGCATTACTTTTAGAGGGACCCTCGTACATCAGATACTTTTATTAGTACATAAATGTTGCATTTGTTTGCCCTAATGCTTTTGCTTTAGTATTAATTAATTTTGAATTATATATTCCAAAATAAACGAGTTAATATAGTTCGCGTCTTAAACAAAAATAAAGAAATTAAGATGTAGTACTTATCACAGTTACATTTTCCATACTCAATTTACTTAAGCAAACATTAAGCACAATATATAGGCATATTCAAACATAAAATGTATAAAGCGAGTTAAAAATAAAGTAATTTTCAGTAACACTTCTTAATTCTTTACCATTTCTTTTGTATATACCATACACTCCTTGAAAAAAAAATCGACGCACCAATAAGGAATTATCCAATTGAGACAAAATTTGGAACGTTTAATGTACATATACAGAAAACGAAATGATTAGAATTTCAGAACAATTGGATGATGATCCACCTCTGGCCTGCATACAAGCTGTTACTCGACGTGGCATTGATTAATATAGTTGGAGGATGGTTTTCTGCGGGATTGGCCTCCAATTGACGGGCTAATTCTTCGGGTATCTGGGATGGTCGCAAGTGACGCCCCATTACATCGCAAATGTGCTCAATAGGAGAGAGATCTGGCTGGCCAAAGAAGTGTGTCGCAACCACGAAGACAATCAATGGAAGGAAGTGCCATATGTGGCCGGGCATATGCCCTTGCTGAAATGTAAGCCTAGGGTGTCTGGAAAGGAATGTAAGTGTAGGCGGTATAATGGGCGCTGCGCGAGTAGATTCTGTTTCCTTAGTCTTCTACTAATCATCCGGGTGGACACTTCGCTATTGGTCACACGTTGGATGGTTGATAGGGACGAATCTGTTGCTGCAATAGCTGCTCTGACAAATGCTCTATCTTCCCGTTCTCTTGTCGCCCTAGGCCGTCCGCTGATCGCTGAAATCTGTCTTTGAGGACCGATTCCTGATAGCATCGTCTAATTGCAGCATCGCTCCGACCCAAATGTCGAGCGAGTTATCGGTTTGTTCAGGTAGTCCGATGACTCATCCGCTTTCAAACTCCGTCATATGGTCGTAGTGGCCGCGAATTCGCAGGTGAGGCATTGTTACAGTCAAGATAGGAAAACGTAATAAAAATCCATACGAAGTTCTGTTCATGAAATCTCTTTATATATACCACCACGATGCAAAGTTCCAATGCCCTGTAGCTCCGTCTATTCATTGATTGCGTGCGAATTTTTGGTCGTTGGCATATACGGTCGAAAGGTTTTTACAGAAGTTTCGTTACCGGTACTATCTGATTATTTTTTCGGGTGCATCGATTTTCTTTGTCAATGTATATAAATATTGATTGATTGATTGATTGTGGATGGCAGGAAAGCAAGTACCGCGATCTGTAGGTCTATTGTGCTATCCCACGGAAATGAGGACAGACGGAAAGAAAGACTGATGAAGAATAGTGGAGAAGAGCAGGGGAAATAAGAGAACCCCTAGAAAACCTGTCCAACGCGGATCGTCCACCATCACGAAACCCACATTGAGAACCAAACCCCAGTAGTTAGAGTTGAGAGGCCAATGTCTTAGTAACAATGCTAACCGCGCGGCCTGTATATAACACACTATATATTTATAACTGTAAGAAAGTTGGCTGGTATAATGCTAATAATATACTAATAGCAGAAAACAACACTGATATAATTATCTGTTTTGATGGAACCTTAACTCCTTGAATTGTCGCTTGTGGTGAAAGAATTTAAGTTACAAAGGAAGTTAAGTTAAAATACCTTAATAAAATAAATAGCTGATATATTCAGATATATTGAAGCTTCTTGAATGGCGTCAATTTCAGTAGAATCTTGAACAGAGGCTACATTTCATAGATGAAGATCACAGTTTTCATTCGTTGAGAATACTTTGATTTATAACTAAGGAATAATATACAACTAAGGAAGTAAAATCACCAAGGAGAACGTTCATCAGTACAATCACATCATAGTCTGTATCTTATTAGAGACAGACAGTCATAGAGATTAGTAGAGTGTCACAGATCTCTGAATTTTAAATGTAATAAGTTATGTAAAATAGTTATATAATTTTTGTGTATTAAGATGTTATTTTTTTGTTTTAAGAGTTATTATGAAGAGCACATAACATTTTCTCCTTAATTATTTTATTTCTTTTATTAAAAAAAGTTAATTTTATCGTATTAAATATCTCTAATATTTTTAGAACAGCTGTCAGTTTTACAAGAATAAATAAATAAGAAAATTCAATTTTTAGAAAAGGGGGAGCGGCGAGATCTTTATATTACTATTTTCGATGGTGGCTCTTATGTAAAGGTTACATGATCATGAGCGTAAATCACTATATGGTATTTATTTTTCATTTTACTATTTATCTCTAAAACAAACCGAAGAAATACCAGGAAAGAGAATTGAAAAATTTGGGAACCACTGATACAATCTCTAATTCCTGCGACTGAGGAATCGTTTCGTAATGATCCATTGGGAGAAATCCACTCAGTGTATATTTAGGCATTCAGACCATCAATGGAGCGCACATCCTTAGTTAATAGTGTGAAAGTGGACTTGACATTCACACGCCCGCCTAACACTTCAGTTTTCGTCTGTAAATGTCTACATTAAAAAAACAAGAGAATATTATTATATTTAATATTAATCAGTTGAATGTTTTTGCTATTAGTATATAATGCACTTCATGAATTTTTTTACCAAACTGAAAAAATATTTTAGATGTTGACATGAGATCAATAATTACTATTGATTTTACGTAAATATCAAAATTATTTTAAATTTAATACCTTTCTTTAATCCTTACACTTTCTAATGCAATGTATAATTGTAGAAACTTTAAAAATTGAGTTTTTTGTCTACATTTTTTAAATTTTAGCATACATCGAATTCAAACAGTAATCCCTCAACTATTCCGCCGCTGAAAATGAATTAAATCCACAAACGTTTTACGTATGCTGATAAAAACCTGTTAAGGGGTAAACGCACTTCTCCGTCTTCCGTTATGTTTCCGAAACGTAATTGCATTAGTGACGTAGTTACGTATTCAGGGTCACCAGAGTTGAGTCTAGTAAGACGTAACGGCTATTTCAAGATCTCCGCCGTATGAGACTCAATTCTAGTGACCCTGAATACCTAACTACGTCACTAAAGCAATTACGTTAAGGAAACAACGGAAGACGTAGAAATGCGTTTAGACCTTTACTTTCATTCATCTTTGCTTATACGTAAATGACATTGGATAACTAAACGGACTAATTTGCATTTTAGACATGATAGAAAATCTTGGTTTGCTTCCGATATTTTCCTGAAGGAATGATCATCTCCAAAGCGCAAATTTCTGGAGATGAGCTTAGATGAAAAAGTTTGAAGTGCAAAAGCTTGATCTTCTCTTATTCGTTGATATGCATGCTAAATTTCAAATAGATCCACCATATCCGGCTGATTTTTACGAACATATAAGAGACAGATTAATTTAATGGTCATGTTTCTAAGAAAATAGAAAGAATACTTTATTTTCAAATACTGATGCAGTAAAGAGAGCATTGCTTTTTATAAAGGAAATTTATTAAATTGTTGTTTTCAATAATTACGCAGAATAAAATAATTATTATTTTCTAAATAAAAACTTTTCAAACTTTGAAACTGTATGATAATTGGCAATGTGGCAAAGTATTAGACTATCACGACTTATTACAGTATATAATATTTTTTTTAGTTAATTTTTCTGCAAATAGTCAAAGATTATTTAATTGTTTTAAATAACAAATTCTGTCAGTATAAATTAAATAAATGTAATTAAAAGTTAGGAATGAATCTTTGAGTTTCTGTATTCATTGGATGTGATGTAGCGGTATACCTTCAATGTAGAAAAGAAACAAACGCTATATACTTAGACAATTATTATTATTATTATTATTAGGCATTAAATAAACAGCTAATGGAAATTTAGATCTAATATAAGAATTAAGTATTTTACCAAATATTTATCAAAAAATTTACAAGTAAAATGAAATAAAATTAATTCTTTATTTTTCTTATTATCTGTATTAACATTTATTTTTGTTATTATTAATTTATTTATTTATTATGTTATGAAAATTTCATTGAATGGAAACTTAATTTATTATCTAAAATTAATAACATAACCCATACATCATATGATAGGGTTAATAATTTTAAAATAAATCATAATTCATTTATGATTTAAATCATAAATTTAATAAATAAATAAATCATAAATTTAATTTATTTAAAATTTAAAAACTATTTCTATCTAAAACAAAAATTATATTTTTACTACCATAGATAAAGCACATAATAATTTGGTTATTATTTGAAAACAATTTTATTTTGATAAAATTAAAGAATTACTACATGATCAATCTGTTTTTTTAAAAATTACGGGATACTAACACCGTGCGCACTTTCTGGGTTGTCATCGGAGGAGTTTGGCTGGCTGAGGAGTCCTAATGAGGACGAAACGGTCCGTCCCAGTCTCTTCCCGATGACAACTCGAAGTGCGAATCCTAACTTTAGCTTTGTGCCTTTCGATTGATATTTTTCTTGAATTATTCGGGCACGTTAAACTTCTTTTATTTAAATTTAAAGTATTTAGTCTTAAACCCAAAAATGCATAAAATAGGTAAATTTAGAATGATTTGTAGTACATCTAATTCTATTTTAAAACAATCAAATATTATTTACAAATTTTTCTTAATAAATTGCATGAAATTATTAAAAATAAAATTAATCCTGATTTTTATTGGCTTATTAATAATCATGTTATCAAATATGTAAATAATACTAAAATTTTTAATATAATTACAGCTGATTTTGAAAACCTTATTTACAAATGTACCTTTAGATTCTTTATTACAACAAATAAAATTCTTAATTTCAGAATTTAATATAGACAATTTATTTGGTATTTCTATAAATAAATTTCTCAATTTTCTTAAATTTAATTTATACAATAATTATATTGAATTTGAGGATGAAATATATTCCCAAATCAAAGGTATTGGAATGGGGGTAAATTATAGTAGCAATCTCGCTAATTTATTTTTATTGGCTTATGAATATCAATTTTGTATTAACACCACTTTCCAATTAAAATTTATTGATATATAGATGATTTAGTTATTTTTAATACTAATTTTACAATTGATTATATTGAAGACAAATTTTATAAAAATATTATTAGCTTACAAAAAACTAATAATAATTCTAATTTTGTTGACTTTTTTAGATTTACGAATATATTTTAATCAACAAATTCTTTACATTAAATTATTTAATAAAACATTTTTATTTCTATTGAAAATTAATAGATTTCGTAAATTTACCAGTAATGTGAGTTTAAATTTATTTAAAAACATTTTTAAACAAGACCTCAAAAGATATCTTGATATTAATTCAAACTTTGAAGATTTTTTACTTAATTTAAATTATCTTACTAAAGAATTTATAAATAGTAATTTCCCAATTAAAGTTTTAAACACATATATTTTACAATTTCAAAATAAATTTAAATTTCAAATTTATAAAAAATATAAAGTTAAAAATATTTTTAGTTTTCATAATTTTATTTACTCAATAAAATTATTTACTTAATTCTTCTAGATAGGATTTGTTGGTATATAATCATTTAAGTTATCTTATGACAACTCAAGATTAAATCCTTTATTTTAAGAAGTTTTGAGTTTGATCTCATAACTGTCATCTGTTTATTATTTATTATTTATTTTATTTTTTAATTTTTTTTAAATATTAAAAAACTATAAAAAAAGTAAATAAAAAGGTTATAAAATAAAAGAAATATAAAAAGGATATAAAATCAAAAAAATTAAAAAAAGAATACATATGAAAAAAAGAGCAAATTCTTTATATATTCTATATATATATGTGTGTGGTGTGTATGCATGTGTGTCTGTGTTATAGAACTATATACATACATATACCGTGTAAAGAAAGTATAAAGTCACCCAAGTATTTCAAATAACTTTTTATTACAGGATTCGTTTACTTCCCTTTTTTTCATAGAGCTATTTAACAGCAATGAATTCATGTATCATTTAAACATCTCAAACATTTTCAGTAGTTATTAAATTAAAAAATAAAAATCACTTTTCAACTGTAAAGAAAACATAAACTCAAAACATAATATTTCGAAAATTATTGAAATTAATAACATGTTGATCCTCCTTTCTTCTCTATAATTTCTATCATTCTGTCAGGCATTGTCCCATTTAATGTTTTCAAATGGGACATCTTTATTTGGTCCCAAGCATTCCAAATTGCAACCTTCAGATCATTCAAGTGATGATACTGTTTGTTTCGGCCATGTACAATGTTTGCCATCCAACCCCACACGTTTTCAGTTGGGTTTAGATCAGTTGAACGGGAGGACCATGGAATGACATCCATTTTCTCTTTTTTAAATCACGCTTTGGAGGATTTTGACGCATGTATAGAAGCATTGTCTTGTTGATGTTGCCAATTTGGCCCTCCTAGAAGGGATCCAAATGGTATTAAATGGTCGTATATATACAAATGGTCGGATATATTTTAGAGTTCATCTTGCCTTCCACAAACACTATATCTGCTTTATCTCCTGCCCCAAATGCTGCCCACACGATCACTTCACCCCCTCCATGTCGTTTGCTTAATCTTATCTTCCACGGTCTGCGAATATCATGCCAGTATGCGAAATACACGTCAGGGCCGTCAAGACAGAAACGTTTTTCATCAGAAAAAACTATTTCGTTCCACCTTTGTTGCCATTTCACTGTTTTCTTAGCCCAGTCAAGTCGGCTGGAACGATGAGTTCAGAGCTTGGGTTTAGCTTTCAGTTTTGCAAACTTCATGTGATTATTTGACGTTAAGGTTTTCTATACAGTTTGGTGAGATACAGTCTTTGGCAACACACGAGCAATTTCACGGGTGGACATCTCATTAGATGCAGTAAGATCTTGAATTCTCCGGTGGTCCCGAGGTGGTGAGTTTTGGAGGTCTATCTGGTCTTTTTGTGGCTCCATGACTAAATCTTTCTTGATGACATTTTGAATAACAATCTGTGAACGATTTAATTCTGAGGCTATTTGCCTTGTTGACTTTTTTTGACCAAGAAGAAAATGAAGTTTTCTTATTTCTTTGTCAGTTAATGAATTTCCACGAGGCATGATAAAGTAGTTGCATATGTTTGTACGAAAATGAATGGATTACATACTTTAGCCACTTTTAGTTCTCTTTATGCAAATTTGGTATATTCCAGTCACTTTGCAGGTGTCAAAATCAAAACATTTCTTTGTATATATTTTCGAGTTTATATTTTCTTTAAAGTTGAAAATTGATTTTATTTTTCTAATTTAAAAACTATTCAAATTGTTTGAGATATTTAAATGGTACATGAATTAATTTCTTTTAAGCAGACTAAGAAAAAAAATTGAAAGTAAACAAATCATATAACGAAAAGTTATTTGCAATATTTGGGTGAGTTTATACTTTCTTTACAGGGTGTACACATATATATGTATATGCTACATAAAAAAGTAAATATTCACTACATCAAAAAGTACTATTTACAGTAGTAACAGTAGATTGTAATTAATAAACAAAAAAGTTGTATTTATATTAACTACTTTTCAATAATTAATTAACGTGTGAAGTCAATGTTTACCTTCTTGAAGGAAAGAGAATTTACATACAAGAGTAGTAGATTCTCTTTCTTTAATGTGTTTTAGAAGTTAATTTACAAATAGATTTAAGCTAAAATAAATACATCAATTAAATTTCAACTTCATTGTAATGAACTTCTTTATTTGGAATGTATTATTTTGATAATGTTAATTAAGTTCAACAATATCTTACGAACATAAATCAAATATATAAAGATTAATTTCTAAAACTACAGTTATGCTTCTTAAATATTTAAAAGTTGTTGGTCAATTTATCGTATTTTGATGCCAATTGCACATGTGTGCTAGATTTAACCAAACAACAGTTGCCGGCTTTTCCAATGGAAAGGTCAAGTATTACCGGGCCGAAAGCTAAAAGATTATGACCTCAGAATAATACACTAAGTCGAGCACGAAATGCTTTGTGATTTAACAGTTGGGTCATGAGCTTAAAACTCCTCTGGTGTGTTAATATAATTTTGTAATTTGCCACCTGGACTGATTCCTGTTCATGAAAGAACAGTTAGTTTATTTATTTTTTTATTAACAAAATATGAGTTTTAAAGTAATGAAACTGGTAATTGGAATTTAATCCCTATAACTAATTCGAAAGGAGAATTTTAGTTATAATGAATTTTTGACTTATTGATAGTATGAACTATCAACAATAGAAACTTAAACATTACAAAGCAATCAAACAATTATAATAGTTAATCCATTTTGTTGTGAATATATTGGGTTAAAAATGTTAAAGTACATAAAATCTGATTATTTTACTAGATTTTATTTGCTTTCTCTACTTATTAACATGGAAATTTATATAGTATTTGTATAGTATTTTTATAGAAGTTAGTTCAATACAAAGCCTTAGAAATTTAAAAAAAAAATTAAATATTATTACAATTCTTACTACTGCAAAAATCTGGTAATCCTTATTATGAACTGCTATGTTTTGATCAGAATTTCTAATTCCTCACGAAAACTCAATGATTTGTAGATCAAGTCTTTTATCTAGCATTTATCACAAATTTAAAATTACAAAATTACAGGTTCTAGATTTAGGCCAATTATGAGGTAATATATACTACAATATTTCTAGAACTACTAATGTACTTTACAATAGAAAATTGGGCTTACAAGTCAGTCTATCAGTGTGCAAGTATGTATGTAGTGCTAGTGTACAGCAAAATACTGTATTCTCTTTCAACTTTTGAACCGTTAGATAGATCTTCTTAAAACTTGGTAGTAATGAAAAGGTGATCTATTTTTTTATATTTAATTTTCTTTCCCATCTGGCTCTTTGTTCCGGAATAAGCGTGTGAAGATGATAAAAATTCCCGTAGAATTAGAACATGATAGAAACATTATGTTTCTATTGATGTCTTAAACGTTGGATGTTCATCCATCTTTTCCTCCTTTTAAAACAGTATATGCACTAGCTTTAAGGTAATTAAATTAATTTAAGGTAATTAATTTCTTAAATTGAAAAATCATTTAAGGTAATTAAATGATTTTTCAATTTAAGAAATTAATATGGTTTTAATTATTTTATTCAGAAAATGGAGATATTTCTGCTTGTAATCAGCTGATATTATAATTTCAAAGGAAGTTTGAAACAAATTAGAAGTTTGAAATAAATTAAGTTCGTCCTAATGTAACAATAAAACTCTTTCGTCAAATTTTTAAATTACATTTCTTATTTTAACAATACTTGAAAATTCCAAACAAAAGCAAATTATTCTAACATTCCTAACGCTTCCACAAAATAATTATTCTTAAAAAAAAGAAAGTTATATGTTGATGCAGATAAAATCATCTGTTTTTGTTGTTTGATATTCTTGAGCTATTTCTGTTCTTACTTGTGGAGTCAGTGATTCGATAGATAGCTCTAATGACTGCAGTCTAATGTGACTGCTGCCTCTAATGAAAGCTGCAGTTTGCTGTTACATCGTCGTCTGTGCATGGATCAAATTATAGGCTCGAATTTCCTGATTACCTGTCAGTCTTGTATCTTGAATGATTTACAATAGATTGTTTTGTTGATGACTACATCCTATACTCTTGTTACGAATTACATTCGCCAAAGTCTTAACGTGATATCCTCTAGTTTAAGCAATGAGGAAAGATTATAGCTGAACAAATGTAATAAGTCATTTTAGATGAAAATAATTTTTTGGTTTTGCTTTCCCTTGAAGAAATTATTCGATCATGATTACCCATAAGAAATCCATACCTTTTTCTAAGGTATATTATAATTGGAAAATTGTAATTTGTAAATTTTGGAAATGACTTTTGCAAAATATTTTTACATTATATTTATATCGAAATTGTGAATTGATGTTTGTCATCCGATATGTTTTGACACAAAATAGTGAAAAATAGGAAATAATTCTCGAAAAGACTCCAGCATTAACAATTCAAAATTGATGCTCTTGCTAAAATAAATATCCTCTATTTAACCTTCTGTAAATTGACCTAAATGGCTTTTTCACACTTTAATAAATAAATGGTCAGTGAGCTTTGAGAACTTAAAGGATTCATATCCATATTTAATTCAATAACTAATATTTTCAAAGCAAAATTAATGCAACCTAGGCCGCTAGGTCACTGAAATAGACAAATTTACGTTAACGTAGATCTATTTAAGATTAGACTCAGATTAATAATAATAAATGGAATAATAAATTCTTTTAAATCAATCAACTGGGGAGAAGAAAAGGCTCATTTCTTTTGTATTTTTATTATGTTGAAGCAAACCTGGAGAAAAGTTTTCGACAGTGTATTGTAAGAAACTATGTCATAGAACTTTAGTATTTATAAATTTAAGCAGTAACAACTAATCTATAAAATTAAACTTAATATCGGTTAAAACAACTCCTTATGTACTCTTCCTAAAAGTATAAATAGAAAATAAAATTCATTTATTTTAAAAAGTAGAATACATTACACTGAAATTATAATGGATAATTTTTCTTTCAAAGGAAGAAGCAAACAAATTAGTGTTCTCTTGTTTATTATCAGTTACATCCTCATGGGAGAATAGGAACTGCATTTTGTTATTATTGAACAGTCACACGGAAGAGAAATTTCATCATTTGTACTTTTAGTTAAATCCTTTTCAGATGAATTCTTACGATTGGCTGACTGGGAAACCAAAACAATGCAAATTCGTAAGATTCTATTGGAGATACCAAGCATGCTTGTGTGCAATTTATTCAAACCACAAGCAGAAAACTGACGTCGAGTGAATGTTATGTTATTTGAATTTTAAATCTCAACTTGATTTCAGAGACTCGCTGATTACACATAAACCAAAAAACAAAATTGAGAGGCAATATTGGAGAAAATTAGAAATTGTTTATAGAATTCGTAGGAAATCAGTGATCGCGGGATCTTAGATTCTGAGATAATTTTCTCAGCACCCGTGACCGTGAGCTCGTCTCATATTTGATGGTAAGCCACTTGACTTCTGGTTAGAAGTTTTATCTCGAAAATGATAGATAAAAACGAAAATGTAACATCTTGCTGACGGTCTTGGAGACCAGGGAGGTCTCGGAACATTCCGCGATGTCAGGGTAATCCACTTAAATAAAAAAAAAATTGTGAGCGTCCACACTACTATACTTAAGATTTGCCACCTTTTTGTATTTCTGTGTCTTATGGTTTCGGAGGAGATAGGGCCAGAACCCTACTTTACATTCGACGGTTTCGGGGAGACTTGGGCGTCCTGTTGAGACTCTGCATTTGACAGACTTTTTATCCTGTACTGTTCGCGAGGACTTCCAACTGACCACAAACGAACGGCGAACCATGTGGACCACAGCCCGTAAAGCTTCGGGAAGGTTACAATATCTATGGCGCTTTGATAACGATGCCATCCTTATTAATCATAAAGACACCGTCATCAGAGAACAACAGCGCCATTTACTTGTTAGAACCATGCGAAATAACATCCGGTCATCTCGTAGTCAGCGGCTTTGTTCTCTACCTAATCAAGGAAAAGTCATGGAATGTGTTGCAACGAGTAAGGCCAGCTCTCACTTTCTATTGAGTGGATCTTTTACAAGATTTGCCGACTGGCGATTTATCCACCGCACCCGACTGAATTTAGTTCCTCTAAATGCCAACAGGAGATGGAACACCCGAGGTGTAAAGAACTGTCGACGGAAGAACATAAAAAATCAGCTCTCTCAAATTTTGAAGAGATAATATCTAATAATGATGAATTGTCAGGATAGTAATCCAAATCTCGATAATAATAACATCATAAACCTTCCCAATTTCCTGCTAATACAAACACGCTTCTAAATTTAATCTAGAATTCAAGGAAGTGAGCTGGTAACATTTGCAGAAAGTTATTTCAATCCTCTTCTACAGTTATTGGTGTTTTTTATTTTTTTTTATTTTCCCATAGTGTAACTTTTACGCAAGTTCCTTGAGCTTGCAATTTTTATGATGGACAGATAAACCTGCTGATTATCCCAGGTGAGAAATCGGCTTTCAATTCCCTTAAACAGATGTCAAGCAAACACCGAAGAAAAAAAAATATCCAAGCTCAACGTTAGGATTATTTACAGAAAAAAAGAAATAAGAAATTAAGCAAAATATAGATAGAGGTTAATAACTCTAAATTAAATTTGATAGGCAACAGAGTAAGGCTTAATAAGGATTATTGAATATTAAAAATATATAATGCGACAAGTTCTAACATATCAGCGATGAACTAAAAAGATGGCAATTTGCGAAATGAAGATCAATGCGTGCAGATGGAAAGCAGAATTTGCTCCATTTTTTTGAAGACATCTTGAAAACAAGCAGTCTTGCCTGTTTTTTTTTTTTTCACCGAAAATCAAAAGTTGCCTATCATACTTATACAAATAGTAATAATACATCTTATTGATTATTCATCTCTATCCTTGCTTGTGGCTTGGTGAGTGGGTGTATACGTAGAAACTTGAAGGCAGCTATACATTCCTCACGTAAAGTTTCCTATATTCAACTTTTAGACGAAAAAATGTTTGCAGTAAATATACATTTCAAAAAACCAAATTACATTTATTTTTCTTATAACGAAACAAGAAAGGACAGCTCAAATTTTACTAAAATAACAAACAAATACTGCACTAGCAATAAAAAATAAAGATGTAGAGAGAGAAATTACATTGAGGGGAACAATATAAAGGATAAGGTTGTTCTAATGCTTACTGCTTGTTAACTAGTTTTCTTCTTGTTAGTTTAATGACTGAAATTTCTATTTGGATACAACTCCATCGATCCATTCTATTCATAGAATCACTTAGAGGAAGACAGAAGATGATGTTTTGTATCGTTACACCAAATCATGGTATTCGTGATAGGAAGAGTTCATTAGGAAATGTTATCGTATGCCGTGTTTTTTTTTTATATGGTTAATACAGGACCTAACAGATTAACAGAACATTTTACATGACTAATATTAAGCCAATGGTTAACTTAGGACAATTTTATTTTAAGGAAATTTTATTTTGCTCCTGTGTAAAAATTTCTTTTATTGGAATCTAGTTTCAAAAATCTGATTAATAAATACGAATTCACTTTTTTCTAGTTATTCTTATTGAAGTAATTTTCACTATTAGCATATGATAATACAGATTTTTTTCAAAATTCAATGCTTTTGTTTAGAATAAAACCTTATAATTTGAAATAGTTAATGCAAATTCTATGTAATTTTTCCTCGAAAATCTTGCGAAGAGGTTGAGGAAAAAAGCGATCATTTTTCGTTATTGAAGTTCTGTTTTCATTTGAGGTTATAAAAAGTTAAATAGTAGATTACAAAAGTGGTTAGATCTAGTTTCAAAATTATATATCGTCATTTTAGCCGGACAAGAATTAATAAATTTAATTGCATTTATTAATTGCATTTATTACTTACCATATGCCATGAATGAATAATCTGTAAGAAAAAAGTAATTAAAAAAATAATTTGAAACGTAATCTCGCGTTTCTAGGGCATTATTTAAAATTTAGAACAGTTATAATAGAAATTAGAGTATATCATGCAAGTACAATGTTGCAATGTCTTAGAGAAATAAAAAAAGTAAATCCTTAAAATAAATCCTTAAAATAAAATAAGCCACGAATTTAAAATATGAGCTGTAATTAAGTTTTAAAATATTAAAGTTAAAATAAAAAGCCGGATGTCAAATGATTTGCTTTAATCCTCAGGACGAGATTTATAATTGGGCGGCTACATTCTGCTGTTTCTGTGGGAAATTTCGGTACTCGTTCGAGCGTGTTTCAAATAAACATGATTACAAAGGCCACGTGGAGGTCAAGCTGACGGCTACCCGATTGTTCTATTTCTACTTTGATGGTTTAGTTCAACTTTAATGAAACCGATTCATTGGCCAAAACAGCAATGAACGATGGGGTTTTCAAAATTGGGAAGGAAATTAATCAAACAGGTTAATGAGCGGAAACACTACAAGAACAAAGGGGATTTCTGAGTCAGTAGAAATTCAATAGTCTTAATTGATTTGTCAAACATATTTGCAACTGAACACTGCTATGAATTTGCTTTTGCAGAAACAAACTGAAGTTTCCATTATCACGAAATTTTACACTTCCATGAGTATTTATTTTGAAAATATTAACATCTAACGAATGTAAATCTCTAAAATGGATTGCAAATTTTCTGGATTGTTTTGCTCCTTGTTAAGATTTAATCGAAAATAGGATTTTTGAATTAATAATATCCAAATATCACATAGGTTTAACGAATAAAATCAAGTTAATCAAAACGTATTTTGCTAAATCTTAAACAAAGTTAACATTTGTAATTCCATTGGAGGTTTACGTTCACTTAATCAGCGATTCTTTTTCTGACTAGCGAGCCCTTTTCAAAATACTACTTTCATTGAGTGTTGTAGGTAGCTGCGATACAGATAGCTCTGTTGAAATTGCCAAGTCCAGTGTGTAATCTTCTTTGAATAACAACGAATTCTTATGACGCCTGGACAAATGTCCAAATGCATATTGCTCTTAAAAATACGAAGTTAAAAACAAATTAAAGGAATAAATACTAAATACTTTAATATTAGGTAATATTAATACAAGGAAACATGACAGAACATTCTGCCACACATGTCTCTCTCTCTCTCCAATTTTAGGATAAGAAAACAGCTACCTTAAAAATACCCGAAAAAGATGGCAGCATAAGACTTTAAGATTACAAAGTGACACATGCACATGAATAACCACCTGATTAAAATAACAATAAATCAACAATACTCAAATGTATAACCATAATATTTAGTCAGAACATTAAATGAAATTAATAATAAAAACCTCCAACAATCCAACCGGAAAACGTAAACCTCGGTATACAATTGTTCTGCCATAAACGTGTGAATGGTTTTAGAAACAAAAGATATAGCAAACTAGATAACATAAGACTGTAAAATTCTACATAAACAATATTACTCACTATTCATCATAGCGATCATTAACAGCTCTTTTAAATGAGAAGTTCCAGCGCTCCTGTTGGGCGCTGTTCCACCTTTTTGTTATTTGGAATAGTCTTATCTTTGGATGGCGGGATATTACCTTTCTTGTGGCTTTATGCAAATTTTGGCTTGTTATAATTACTTATATAAGACTTTTGTTCTTTATCTACTGCCCGATGAAATATGCAAAATTGCATGAGAAACCGATTCTATATAGTTTATTTAATGCATTTTTAATGTGTAAATATACTGTCTTATCTATATGTGTTGGGGTCAGAGTGCTTTCAATAACATACGTATACAACTCATCTTCATTTCGATTAAATATTAAATATTTTGAAGATTAAATATTACAAGGGATTATTATTATTATTATTATTAATTATTATTTTTAATAATATTTTTACAGAATTATTATTTTTAATTATAAAGCTAAATAAAAACTGTACAAATTTCTTATGAAATTCTAAACGAGTGAAATTTTGTAAATTGAACAAAATAATAAATAAGTATAATATTGATATTAAAAGTTACCCATATGTTTAACAAAACAACTAAGCTTAAGAAATGTATAATTTTATAATGCCGTAATATTTCTTTTTAGAATATTTTTCTTCAGAAAACTACACATAATTAGCCTAATGCTAATTCTAAAATTAGTAGCCTGATTTTCAAATTAGAAACTTTTTTAAGATTAACGACCAATTAAAATGACTAATTATCAAGAAAAGATGAAAATACGTTAAATGATTTTAAACTCTACACACATTTTTTAAAACTTCTTTTTGGTTCTCCTGATACGAGCATTTGGAAATTGGCACGCCAAGTATTCAAGTTAGACACTTAATTTTGTGCTCGTCTTTCAATTGTTCCAAGTTCACAGTTCTACCTTCAAACTTTATTCTATAGGTAAACTTTATTTCTTAGGGGAAAAGCTTAACGAGGCATCAGACTGAGCATAACTTTTTCGGAAAACGCAACGTGTGTTATTGGAAGGTACTAAAGTTAGAGTAATCTGACAGTTTTGCCAAAATTCGGCTTGGCTTAAGGGAAATATACGTGATCTGATTCTGAAGCAACAGCAATCTTTCAGAACCAAAGACGAAAGCAGAGAAAGTAGAGCATTTGCTTGAGTGCTGTATTGATTTACCACTAAGTAGATGATAACATAGCCATAATGATGTTGCATTTAGAGAATTTTGTTGTTTTTTTTTACCATAAAACATAATCAAAGAAAAAAAACTCGAAGTTTAAAAAGCTAAATACATATTAAGGCATCATCAACAATTCTACTAATTTAGATACTGAAGGAATAGATTCGTTTTTTTTAATTATTCATTTTATACTGTACTTTATAAACTTAATGGATCTTCTTAAAGTATGACTGGATACTTGTCAACATTACATTTATTGGACAGGCTTAGTTTTAGTCTAATTCTATAGGAAAGGGAGTCTCAGCAAACTGAGCAGACTGTATGTTTGTGTCTGTGTCTACTAACTTTTGAACCGCTAGAATAATCTTCATGAAATTTAGCAAGCATTTTGAAGATAAATGACGCCAACACACACAATTAAATGTAAGAAATTTGAATAGGTTGACACGTCGATCAAGATGACATATACTTTACATCGGAAACATAAGTATTGTATTCCAGAAAAAATCTTCACTTGCAATTCTATTATATATCACACAAATTTAGAAAAGATTCAAATTGATCTTCTATGTTCCCAAGGCACCACCCTTAGCAGAAATGAACTGTTTTCTCCTGACGTTTTGTGGGATTGGCACCACGTCATGAGCTGATATATTGATGCGGTCTTTTTGTTCAAGCTTATAATGAAGGAACATTTGGCTACCATTATCTGAAAATACTAGTCGGCTTTATAGCTACTGAAACTGATCATGATTTTAATTGTATATATTTCTAAATTTTAACTGTGTGTGTTGGCGTCATTTTATCTAATGTAATTACTTTTACAGGCGTTAAAAAAATCTAAGTTAAGACGATTTTATATTAGAATTTTCCCCCATAGGTCCTTGTTGAGAAACAGAGCAATAACAGAGATATGGAAAATTCCTCTAAAAACTTTAGAACCGATCCATTACATTTCTTTTGTCTTACACAACGAATAAAAATCCGCTTATTAATCCTCTTAATGTTTACATCAGCGTTAATAAGATTAAAATAATCGGATATATGCAATTTATTAAAAATAAGGATTTAAATAATATCTTCAGAACATCGAAAACTCAGAAGATTAAATAAACTGTTACCCGTCGCTTTATAACATTCTTTTAAGCTTTAAAAATAAACAAAAAAGCAAGATTTAAGGAAAGGAAAGTTGGCTTCAAGCCCGTTGTTAAACTTGTTTGGACCTAAGTTTACAAATGAATTTAATACATTTCAATTAAATTTAGAAACTAATATTGGATTTTTATCTTAATTCTGTAATCACAAAGCCGTCTTTTATCTCAAGTATTTAATTTATTCAGTTATTTAACTTTGCACAATGTTGAAATCAAAATCAGAATCTAATGTTATTACAATCATTTCAAATTTTTAGTGTTGAGGTGGATAAACTTCTCTGGTTGTATAAATAATGTGGGCACTAAGTAAGTTATTGTCCGATATTAATTTAAACATCAAAGAAAAACTTTGAAAAAACTATAAAAAAACATACAATA
>JAFIDM010002131.1:50456367-50492574 GCA_023159025.1 Thereuonema tuberculata | reverse complement strand
ACATTGTATACACGTTAATTTTGATTTCTTTACCAATATTAATTTGATTGCGCAATAATGAATGTGAATGTGAAGTGACTATTGTTCTAAACAATAGAGTAGTGCAACGCATTCGTGTGATCAACGAACATTATTAGCGAATAGAGTTCTTGAAGTGGCATTCAGAAGTAGTGATCGTACAATTAAGCCGCTTTGAGTCATTTTATGTTAATTTTTTTTTTTTTTTTTTTTTTTTTTGCCAACGCCCGGGCTCTTAGTACTTAAACTATTGGCCTCAACAAGGGGCGAGAAATGTGAGCATTTCGCCGATGAAACGTTGCCCAGGGTACGCCATAGGAGGCAGCTCACGCTATACCCGCAGAAATGGACAAGACACAGAAGGAGAAAGTAACACCCATGCCACTGCCGGGATTCGAACCCAGGTACTGGCGCATTGGACGCCACGGCTGGCCGCCGCCGAGACCGCACGACCACGCCAGCACGGCATATGTTAAATTTAAAAAGCTTCAAAAAAAGGTATGTATCTATGTGATAATAAGGAATCAGAATTTATGATAACTAACATAGTGAATTAAGAAATAACAGCTTCACATATCACTCGAAGTCAGCGTATTTCCTATGGTTAGGTTTAGAAATTGATTCATACCACATATCTTCATGGAATCCTGAATGTATCCAGCTAGTTCCCGAATGGCCGATACGACCAACATGCAATAACTATGAATTATTAAGTATGGATTTCAGAAGCTAGTACTCGAGTTTAATTCAAACTACTCATGTTCAGATGAAAGACGACAAATTCAGTTGTATTCAAGAAATATGGGAATAGGAGCTATTACGATCGAAGGACTGTGTTTTAACAACTGAATAACAATGAATTTCAGTTGATTTCCTGTTCATTAGTCATCCGTTATGCCATCAATTATGCAGTCTTGTATGTAGTTTTGTATTAGTCTAACTGTTTACTAACGATAAATTTCAATATTTCCACACGTTCGTATCTATGGTATCTATCCATAAGTAGTCTGCATTCTTATCTCCTGCATCATATCTGTTAATTTAAAGTATTCAAGTATCCACAGTAATTATTTAGGCCCATCACGCTTTCACTGGCTCAAAGAACAAAAGACTTTGAGCCAAAGAACTGAAGACGTTCAGCGGTGATTTACATGTAATTACGAAAGTTAGGCACGTCACCTAATATGACTAACGGACTTATTCGAACGCACTCGAAGGCAGTTTCAATTTTAAAGATAGCTGTGCCGTATATGATTTCGTCGAGATATACAGCATCAACCATGGTGTTTAATGCCAAAAAATTTCCGATATCGCGACTATCGAAGTCAGCTTCAGAAGAAAGGTTTGTGAAAAATCGCAAATATCGATGCAGCCGAGATCGAATCGCTAAAGGAATCGTCAGAACGACGAAAAATAGAAGAAAACAAGATGTCACAAGAAAGTGCTGCAACTGTGGCAAGATCGGACCTTATGCTATATATTGAAAAAAGGAATATTTAGAAAGAAGAAAGGAATTCAAGTTCATAAATCCGGAATTACAAATGGCAACATGAAAACTGCTGAGAATTCCTGTAAGAAAAATGTAGATTGGTTCATCGACAGTGCATCAACTTACCATATTACCTATTGAAAACACTTTGTACATGACTGTAAAGATTTCAACCCAGTCAAGATATATGGGGCGAATTTGGAACCTACCGATGCCACTGGTTCAGGAACCGTGAAATGGAAGGTAATGCTATCGGGAAATAGAACTCAAAAGGTCGAGATATACAACGTTTATTACGTACCGGACATAGACATCAGTTTTTTATCTGCTTTGAGAGTTGCCAAGTTGGCATTCATCCAGACAATTAAGCTGATCATTACGATATGCAGGATAAAAATGACCGAACAGTCTATGTGGTGGTTTCTATGCTATAAAATGTCAACACTGTAACTAAAGACTACAACTAAAGTCCAAAGTTACAGTCCCATTGTCAAGAAAAAATAAGAACAATCTTGAAAGGATATTGTATGAGAGGTAGGACATGCTTCCCAAGAAAAGCTAAACATCATCATGGAAAAGAACTTGTTAAAAGGATTAGGTGAACTACAAAAACCAAAGAAGAACCCAAGAAGATTAGTAGGCGAAACCTGCAAGATGAGCAACATATCCCATAAAAGAGTGAAATGCATTGTAACCAAAAAAGGATTGGAATTAATACATTCCGATGTTTGTGGTCCAATAATTGTGAAGAAGAACAGAAACTGTCCAGTACATACTCACCTTTACTGATGATTATTCGAGAAGATCTTTCATTTACTTACTCAAATCCAAGGAAGAAGTTCCAAATTGTATAAAACGTTTTCTTTAATTTACGGAAAGACAGACAGACAAGAGAGTTGAGTAATTCATTTCGAATCAAGGTACGGAGTACATGAATGCATAGTTAAAAGACTTTAATGTAAAGGGAATACTTCATAGAAATTTTTCTTCATACTATCCATGAATGAAATAAGCTGAAAGACTCAAGAGATCATTCTTAAACATTTCGAGAGCAGCTTTAAATGATTCCAGACTTACCAACTAGATTTTAGGGCCTGCGCGGTTGAATATGCTAAATACATCTATAATTGACTCTTGCATAAAGTTGTAAACAATCAAATTCCAATGAGCCGACGGTCTCCTAACACATTTCCTTTAATGTTCAATATTTAAAGAAATTTGGAAGTGTAGTCTACTTAAAACACTTAAAATGAAGTTTAGAAATAAATTCCAACCCAGATCGGTAAAAGGAATTTTCCTAAGATACTCATCATGATCCCGCGGTTACAAAGTTGTAAACCTAATAACAAAAAGAATTGAAAAAACACGCGATATATTCATGAGTGAAGATGAAATGGAATCGAAATAACTTTACGAAAAAGTTGTCACCTGAGAAACATAAAAGTAAACTGAACATGCCTGGAACCGTGAACAATAAATCCTCACCTTCAAATGAAGATTGAATAACTAAAGGCGATGAAGAGGACTTTAATGAGAATAAAAACGACAAAGCAAACAGCCATCCATCCTGATTAAAACGTAGACTGATCTGAAAGTAATAATTCGATCAAAGTAACAGAGATAAGTAACTCCAGCAATCCTGGGGACTCTTATATGCAACTCGGAACAAGGAAAATTCTGAAGAAAACAGCAGCTAAGGGTGTTAAAAACTATTTATGCTATGACAAAATACCAAGAACCTATTCAGAAACTATTAATGCTAAGGATAGTGATAAATGATGTAAAGCAATTCAGCGGGATATAAAAAGCATCAAGGAGCACAGTATCTGGACACCTCGGTCATTTCAAGGCATATCGTTCCTTTAACCACTCAATGGATTTTCAGAATTAAACAAGATGAAAATCTTGAACAGATGTACAAGGCAAGTCTTGTTGTTAACGGTTGTGTTCAGAAACCGGCGATTGATTATCCTAAAACATAAGCACCAACTCCAAGCTTGTGAACCATTCGCTTACTCCTTTTATTTAGCAGTACAAAAAAGATTGACGTATTGATGAATGCGATGTCAAGTCTGCAGAGGGGAGGTCCGGGCAAAGCGAAAAATTCTTAGTATTGAAAAAATATATCAGATAGCGCTACACGACTAGCGATATTTTGGCCGGTTTCTGGGGAAAGCATATACTCATTTGTAAAGTTTTTGTGTTATGAGTGAGACGACATTTTGAAATA
This sequence comes from Thereuonema tuberculata, assembly GCA_023159025.1. NCBI lineage: Eukaryota > Metazoa > Arthropoda > Chilopoda > Scutigeromorpha > Scutigeridae > Thereuonema > Thereuonema tuberculata. The sequence continues at coordinate 50,488,837 of JAFIDM010002131.1, read as the reverse complement.
TCCTCAGTTTTGTTAAAATATTCCATTGTGAGAACATAACATATATACTTATTTAGAGTGTTAGGATTTCTGGAAAACGTTTTATTTCTTATTAAGCTGTATATTTCCCGTGTTTCGATACTGTGACTGTCCTATGTCGGTGCATTTGAATCTTTGAAGCTAATGGCATCGGTCAAAGCGAACAGGGGCTTGTTGACACAAAAGAATTATTATTAATATTAATTATTTTAATTTTTATTTTATTTAATTATTAATATTGTTTTAGATGGTATATGATTATAAAAAATACAAAAAACAAAGCAAGCTTGCTGGAGTGAACAAGATATGGAAAAAGTCATGCAAGAAACTGCATTGGGATTCTTAAATTTTTCATCTTCAAAGTGTAACATCGCATATACAACTTTGTATAAGCACATGAAAAAGAGAGCTGTTGAAAAGAAATTATGGAGATTCGTGAATGTATTCAATATTCGACCTTGTTCAAAGTGCTTCATCAAGTGGACGGAAAAGAAAATTTCAAAAGCCTGAAATACTATCTCCAGTCAGACATAAATAACAAAAGAAATTTGACAAAAAGGAGAACCAACATTTGAAATTCGAAAAGAAATTTAACGTGCTGTGAGTATGAGTAAATAAAGCAAAGGAAACGCAGCACTTGAATAAAAGGAGAAATTGCCTTTCTGATTAGATTATGGGAAAGAATTGGGAACGGCCGTTTCGTCCTTCTACGGACTCATTTCCTTTGCTTTATTTACTCATACTCACAGCACCTTAAATTTCTTTTCTTTTTTACTTTGTAAAGTTTTTTGAACCTTCTGTTCTGTTTAAATTCCTTTCAGCCTACTCTCATAGGAGAAAGGCTTTTTGCTGGCGTCGAGAGACGCAGCAATTTATTTTCTTGTCTTGGTGTTGTTGGTGGAGTCATGGCCGGGTCGGCGGTGACTTTTACTAACAAGATCTTACCTTTCTGATTTGGGTAAGGGAAGGCGAGGATTGGGCTGATGAGTCCGTAGAAGGACGAAACGGCCGTTCCCAATTCCTTCCCATAATATAATCAGAAAGGCAATTTCTCCTTTTATTCAAGTGCTGCGTTTCATTTGCTTTATTTTACATTTGCAATTAGAAACCAGCAAAGATCTGAGTGAGACAAAAAAGAAGTCGCTAAGAAAATTATTGTTGTCTGCTGTGCGGAGAACCCTACAACCGACCCACTTGAAGAAAATTGAATACAATGTTCGCAGTGTGCTTTGTGAAGTCACGAATCATGCACAAAGTACGTCGCGGTTCATACTTTTAAGAGGATTGCTTTAATTAAAATGACTACTCACTTTGTCTGGGTACCTCAGGCAAAGCGACTAAAGTTCAGATTTTTAAAATTTTGTATTTTTATTTTATTAGAAGTGTTTATGTGATAAAATAACAAGTGTCTGAATGGAAATCTCCGACATAAGAACAATGAGAAGATAAAAGTATCTGAAATCGTTCAGAATTAAAGATCTTAGACCAATGAATTATTTTCTTGGTATGAAGTACCAAAACTCTTGGTTGATGTTGTTCACCAATTGGCGCCAAGTGAGTTGACGTCAACTGGCTTATCTGAATGACTGTTGTTGATCAACTGTAAATATCCGAACGACCAGTTGATCAACCCCTCAACCGGTTGATATCCGAATACAGCCAAGAATACATAAGCGTTGCCGTTTTACCACTTCCTCATCCGTTTCATTACTTCCGCTACCACGCAAGGACACATCACATTGTTTTTCATCATTCGACTTCAATTTTCACGAAAATGGCTCAAATGACTGGTCCGGAAAGATTACGTGCTGGTTTGTAATTTTTTTAGCGGGTTTGAGAGATGAATGTCAGAAGGATGCCATTGAATTTTGTATGGATTGGTAAAGAGTATAATTGTATTCGTTAATTGGTTATTGGTTATTGGTTATAATAGTAAAATCGAAGTGTGGGAAGAACATGTAGTTGGTTGAAAGGAAAGATCATGATGATGGTTAAAATTGGATATGTCGTTTAAAAAAAATCGAACAGGCATTATGTGAAATGATCGGTAAGAAAGGGTTCATGGTTTGATGAGAGCAAATTGAGGTGAAGTGTTGATGGCTACGTATTTTTGGGTGAAAAGCACGAGTAATGACTGGATTACGGATGAGATGAATTTATCAGAGCACAAATGGTTGAATGGAAGAATTTTTGTCGGGAAGTTTGTGTAGAATATTTGTTGAATGAAAGTTCTGCAATTGGTGGTCTGATGTAACTTATCAAAATAGATGAAAGCAAATTTGTAAAAAGAAAGTGTAACAGGTGTAAAAGAGTGAAAGGAAAATGGGTGTTTGCGGTATTGAGAGAGAATCGAGCAATTTCTTTTTTGTTTTTGGGGTTGTGGCGAAAGAAGTGTTGTTGCATGTTATTAAAAATTTATTTTACCAGGAATCACCGTAATCTCCGACTGCTGGTCATCGTACAACACTCTTCTTAATGATCAAGGAACAAAAAAATGTGAAAATCAATTTGATACCTATTCATGTGGCGCAAGAGACACAGTTGTAAATAAAGAGAAATGTTTAATTCAATCTTCGAATCCAACAAGACTATTTAACCGCGACAAACACAGGACGACGTTAAATAAGGTAAGTCTAACTATCTGAAATTACTGAAAAAAAAGGGTTTTAGGGTTAGGTTCACCAGCGCCGCAGCCAGTTGCTAATAGGCTTGAAGAACGGGTCGGCCGACCACGAGGGGAGCGAACCAAGCGCAGCGCAGGCAAGCGGCACGAGACCACGACGCGAATGCACAGTGTGAACAAAATCCGCCATCTTGCAAAATTGTGCCAAGGCTGAACTTGGCTCAACTCATAAAAATTGTTCAAAATGCAGGAGTACCATATTCTGCTGTCTTATCTTTTAAACATTCAAACACGTTCGTATCTATCCATTAGTATTCTTCATTCTGTGTTACTTTAAACATATTCAAGTATCCACAGATAAAAAGTTTTAAACTTTACTTCCAAATTCAGCTAAAACTCAGATTACTACATGTTGAGCTTTTATTACGAATCAGAATTATTACGAATTCGTCCAAATATCAGGAATCACATTTTGAAATTATAAAATCAAACAACGTAAATTTTTTTTAAAAAAATTGAATCTTTGTCATTCCTTCACCTTGATATAATTTGAGATGTTCTTTCTTATTTACTTTTTCATTTGTCCACGGATTTATATTTAGAAGACAGAGGGATTATATTTTTTTATTTCCTAATACTTCATTAGATACATTGTGTTTCTATCCTTTAATCCTTAATTAATATGTCTATTTATCTCGTTAAATCTTAATACCCATCGATTTATTGACGTAATTTTTAAATTACGCTTTCTAATTATTATAAAACAATAACTTTCTAATCCAATAATACAAAACAATTTTCGTTAAAATGCTCAACTATCTAAATACAATTCCTATCAATAAAATTGTCAAAATTCAAAATTAATATAGCAATTCTTTGAACTCCACAAATTTATATGAAAGCAAATAGCCTTTATCAAACCACTAGCTATAAATGTAATTTGGTTGTTCACTTCAATACTATCGTATCTATTCAACTTCTGTGCTTTTAAATTTCTGATTAATGTGCATTCCATCATCCTTATTTTACTATTTTTTCCTGTATGTTTTAGATAAAATCGTAAGATGCTACTTAATGAATTTCAAATAAGGATCAACTTTCTATTCTTATCCTATCGAATTCTTTTAATGCGCCTACAATTAATATTAACTGTTTGATATCTAACAACACATAATTTTTCTTTCATTCAATTATCGGAGATATGGATTTCCGATAATCAGGTATTCATTTGTTTTACCTTTGAAAAGCTTATTTTTATTATTTTAAGGATGAGTTACCATTAAAATATAGAATGTATTCACTTTTTCTAAAGTCCTTTTTAAAAAATCAGATTTAGGAGGGCCATGGAAAATATTTTTTTATACCAATAATCGATCTAGTTTTAATTGCGTTAAGTATCGTGTTGTATAGAAATGAACGAAATTTACCGTAAAATAAATTGGACATTTTAATACGCTTAGTTTCTGAACTGAAATATAGTTTTTTCCCTTCTGGTAAAGGTACTGAAGAGTTTTTCAAAATATTAATGAAAGAAAAGTATTATCTATTCGTCTTTCTAAGTAACTACTTTTAAGCGTAGTTAAAAACTTTATAGCAAACATTCTATAATGAGAAATTCTGTTTGTCTGCAAAGTGTAAGCGTTATTCAGTGTTTCGTGAAGTTTGTTAAATATTCATCTTAACATATATTCTAGCAATGTCAAAGTAGCAAAAAATCAGTTATCGATACTAACAAAATGGGAAGAAATGTTTCTGAAACAGTCTTTTAATGTTAAAGGCAATATTCAACAATCTAAATTTTTGAACATGGATAATAGTAGAAACGAAGTTCAGAATCTCTTTTGGAAGTACCTGTCAAAGAGTCTAATGATACCAAACGGATTTCTAAAAAAGTAATGAGTCAGAAAGTTTAAGCAGCCACTGAACAGCAATTCGCGTTTTAAAAACCTGCAAAGTAGGTTCGTTTGATCAGTTTGGAACTAAAAAGATCAGTATCTAGTTTTATAAGAATTGGAATTGGGTTTAATATTGAAAGTAATTAAAGGACATAGTTTTTTGTTAATTGTTTTGTAGGTGAAAACAGCCAACTGAAGCTTATATATATGTTCGAAAGGAATTATGTTATACTTTTCCAGAGGGATTGAGTAGAGTAGAGGCGGGGCTTTTTATCTAAGAATCTTAGGAAATGCTTTTGGACTTTAAGTATAATTTTTTCTTGAAATTTGGCAGTGGTACCCCAGATGATTACACCGTAGCACAAGTTTGTATGAATTAGCGACCAATATAGACTCAGAAGTATTTGCCTAGGAAGAAAATAAAGTTTCCTAATGATGCCTAAAGTTTTTGAGACTTTATGAGCGATTTGTTGTGCATGGAGATTCCATGTTAGATCGTGCGAAAGAGTAACACCTAAATATCTAAAGGATTGAACTTCTTGTGGGAAGGAGTTGTTGTAAGTGATAGAAAAATTGTCAGTGTTGAGTATTTTATTTCTTTGATAGAAAAACATATAACCCGTTTTGGTTGTATTTAAAGTAAGGTCGTTTGAGGATAGCCAAGCTTCAAGATAGAAAAGTGAGCTCTGGACCTCATGCTTGAGTTTTTCCACATTACGATGAGCAAATAGGAGGGTTCCGTCATCGTCATAGAAGATACATTTGGAAGCAGGTGATGTGAGATGCAGCAATTATAAGAACGATTAGTGTTTTTTTTTTATATCAGGAACAACATAGGAAAGCAAGCTAAAGCTGCAAAAACTAAAGAGCAAACGCCTCTTCAAATACAGCAGATTGCAACTGAGAGGCGAAATATATAAAAACAAAAATATAAATTACCTGTAGTATTCACAGATTTCCGGAAAGAAAAAAGGCCCGTTTCCAAGTAAAATCCTATTTAAATGATCTAAAGCACAAGAAAAGTAAAATTAAAAAAAAAAAAATTAAGAGAAAGGAAAGATTGTCGCTCACAATTAAACCAAGATTATCCTCCTCAAGAACAAACGATTGCCGTCATTGTACAGAAATAAATTGCAGTCTGAATTTCAATTCATTTACTTAGTTCGATAGGAATGGTTTCACTAATTCCATCATCAAGAAATTACAGGCTGGTCAGAGAAGATGCAGCAATTAAAAATTTCGAAAACCTTCGAATCGATTGAATCAAACGTGTGAAGCATCAAGGCCAGAAAAGGGGGAATCGCTTCTATAGGCAGTATAGAAGTACTGCATACGAAAGTTGTCTCTTTTTGTGAAAAAGGCTTATATTTCTAAGAACAACAACAAACAATAAATCTTTGTTTTATTTAACGAAGAGTCAAGTACCTAAAGCAATTTGAGCAATTTATGCCTCTATTAGAGAAAATTTTGAACTATTGGTAGATATTTCGCAACAAAATCCTATTGTCCTATTAGACATACTTGGCCCAAAGAGTGAGGAAATGGGTCTGAAGATAAATACAAGGAAGACAAAGGTGATGTGTATCAGCAGAAAAAAACTAAAAATGAACATTACTTGTGGAAACAAAATTCTAGAACAAGTAGAAGCTTTCTGTTATCTGGGAAGGCACTTTAACTCAGATAATGACCAAACATGCGAAATAAAAAGACGTATAGGACAAGCTAAAAACCAATTCATGAAAATGAGAAACATTTTAAGTGAAGGACATCTAAGCTCAAAGCTAAGAATGAAGACCCTGAAATGTTATATTTGGCCCACATTGCTTTATGGCTGTGAGACTTGGACTCTAAAGAAAGAAGCAAAGAACAAATTAGAGGCTTTCGAGATGTGGTGTCTCATCTTCAAAACTAACTGTTTTTTTCATAAGGGTATTTTACATATTGTCATATGAATTTTTACATGTAAGCTTGCTTTAATTATATCTTACATAACGAATTTGATTTTATTTTTATTAAAATTTTACTTTAAAAACCAAAACGCAGTTTCTGAAGTGATTTTAAAGTCGTTTAAAATAATAAGACAATGTTAGATAGAAACACACTCTTCCATACATTGCATTAGTATTAAAATATTTATTAAAATACTAATAAGGGAGACAAATTTTCAGGAACTGTACATATTCCTTTTTTCAAGTCAATAATATAGGTATAACAGAATTAAGAATAAGCTTGGCAGCATTGGTTTAAAAACATGAACTATTAATAAAATTAATTGTTGTTACAATATGCTTAAACATCTCAAAGTGACTATTAACTAATTTTATTGTTACAAAAAATAAATAAATAAAAGCATGGTGATACAACAAATTTAATTGTTGTTTACAATCTGACTTATTAATTGTAATCTATAATTTTTCAAACTATTGTTAATAATTTAATTCCTTAATATTGGCTGTTTTTCGGTTATCAAATTGTAAGTAATCTCTAATAAGTACAATGGTATTAAAATTTACTATAGCTCCTTTATACCTATTAAAATTTTTTTCTTTAGAGTTTCTAATAACACAACTTTCCAATATTTTTCGTAAACCTAATTGGGTTTCTTTATATAAAATTTGGACATTTGTGTCCATAACGTGGCTTTTCGTTATACAATGATATGCTACGTCTGAGATGTCTTTGTTTTTATTTTTCAAGGCCCTACAGTGCTCGGACACTCGCTCCGCTAGGGTTCTTTTGGTTTCTCCCACGTAAAAATTTTGGCAAGTTTGGCAAGTGATTTTATATATTAAACCCATTTCTTTCTTATAATCATGTTGATTAACTTTTTTACATAGCAAATTTTTAATTTTATTATTATATCTAAAGCCAATGTTTATGTTGTAAGCTTTACATAAAGTTTGTAACCAAAAGCTGTTGTTATTAAGGTAAGGGATATAAATTCTATTTTCAAATTTGTTAATTTCTTTAATTTTGAAAGTATTGTAAGATTTAATTTGGTCATTGATAAATTTTTCTGGATAATTGTTTTTCTTAAGGAGGGTAGTCATATCATGAATTTTTTCTTTATACACATTTTCAAAACTGGTGTTACAATCTAATCTTCTTAACCAATTTTCAACAATATTCTTTTTTATATGAGCTTTATGGCCTGATTGGTAATTTAATACATGATCACTTTGAAATTCTTTTCTGTAGTGCTCCATTAATAATAATAATAGTTCATGTTTTTAAACCAATGCTGCCAAGCTTATTCTTAATTCTGTTATACCTATATTATTGACTTGAAAAAAGGAATATGTACAGTTCCTGAAAATTTGTCTCCCTTATTAGTATTTTAATAAATATTTTAATACTAATGCAATGTATGGAAGAGTGTGTTTCTATCTAATATTTTTGATATGGAAAGAAAGAAGATTGTGGAAGAATTTGGTTTATATACATATAGACAAATTATTAAGCATCAAAGGATTATTCACAAGCTGGCACGTTGGGAAGAACATCACAATTTTTTAAAAGCATGCCTATCGGAAAACTGGATTCCGAAACCTCTCAAAATAAGAAACCCTACCTTAATTCAGACAGAAAACACGAATCACATCAAAAGAGTAGCTGAACTCAATCTGGTGAAAGATCAACTGAAAGGTACGTCATATCACATCTATAAACTGTTAAAAGAAGAAGAAACCCTAAACAAGTTAGTTTACAATTCAATTCCTAAATCTTTATATTTCAAAATAATGAGTTGGAACCACGAACTATATCTGAAAATTAAAAGAGAAAGCAAAAAAAGAAAAATGAAAAAGATAAATTTTAGACATAACAAAGAACTTCCTTCCGACTACGTGGTAAACCTGAGCAAAAGAAATTTCAACAAAAAAGAAATTTCATTATTAAATAAAGGAATCGACTTTGTATATGACCAAAAAAACAACTTAGACGTTTCTACTATTATATCACTAGAAGAAGCTTCTAACAAATTAAACCATATTGAAAAAGAAAAATTCCTAAATGAGTTAAAAAAATTCAAAAGTATGCCATTGAGAAAAAATGTTAATTTAAACGAACATGAAATCAAAATTTTACAAAATTTGGGCAAAGATAAAAATCTTTTTTTCACTAAATCCGATAAAGGAAATCACCTAGTCATTATGAACAAAGAAGATTACATAAGAAAATTAAACGAAATAGTAGAAGATGGACATTACACCGAAATCAAAGAAGACATTACCATTACTTTGCACAACAATTTAAAAAATGTTCTCAAAACTCTAGAAGAAAACAAAATTATAAACTTTCAAGAAAAAGAAGAAATTCTTAAAGTTTCTTGCAAATCACCAACGCTAGAAGGAAGGATTAAAGTCCACAAAGAAGATTTTCCGATGCGTCCCTTAGTTAATGCTTATGGATCCCCCACCCAAAATTTGGCCAGAAAAATAAATTTTTGGATGAGAAATTTCAAGATGCCAAATGAAAAAGTTATAATAAAAAACTCAAAAGAATTAATAGATAAATTAGAAAATTTTAACAACACCAACAAAAAAAATTTTCATTTGGCTTCTTTAGATATAGTTAATATGTATAACAACATTCCTGTTAATGAAACTTTATCTCTTTTGGAAAAACACATCTACAAAAACAAAGAACTCTTATTAAAATATAAACTAGATGAATATGTACTTAGAGAATTAGTAGAATTTGTAACTACTAACACTTACTTTAAACATGGAAACAAATTTTACAAACAAACCAAGGGCTTCCCAATGGGCTCACCAATATCTGGCACATTATGTAACCTATTTCTAAACTACTTTGAAAACAATTTGTTAATTAACCTAAAAAAACCAAATTTTGAATACTTCAGGTATGTAGATGACATACTTATAATATGGTTTGGCACTATTAGACAATTTAACTTATTCTTTGAAAACTTAAATAAAAGCTCCACTGATTTAAAATTTAAAAAAGAATTAGAAACAAATGGTGAGTTGAAGTTTTTAGACATCAAGTTAATACAAAATAAAAACAAAATTGTAATGGAGCACTACAGAAAAGAATTTCAAAGTGATCATGTATTAAATTACCAATCAGGCCATAAAGCTCATATAAAAAAGAATTGAAAAAATGGGACCAAACACACTACTAGATATAAAAAAACATTTAAAAAATTCATATTCGTTACATGTTACAAGGCATCGTATACAGGCCTTTTCATCAGACTAGAAATAAATAACAGAAGCAAATTAGGCCTTTATAAATTTTGGATTACATTTTACAATAATATCAAAGTATCAAACATCAATGCTAGCCAATTATTAATAAAACAATAAAAAATAGTTAATCGAGCTGATAATGCAATACATTTTTTATAGACAATTCAGTATTGTAACATTTGTTGAATTTGGAATTAATTAATAATGATTCATAAAATTTTCTTAAGTATTGATCTGTAATAATATTATAAATGATCGGATTGTCCACCATTATTAGATGGCCAGTTTGTTTGTGATGAACTGCTGTGAAATATTGGTCATTGCCCTTTTTTATGGCGTTGGAATGCTCATTCATTCGAATTTTTACCTTTCTGCCTGTCTCACCAATATACTGGCACCCACCCCCTCCCGATTGACATTTTATTCCATATACCGCTCCCTTTTTCTCCTTATTTGTTTTCTTTATCTCTTCTTTAGATATTATGTCACGTTCATTATTTAGGATATTTCTGATGGTGTTTCTTGCCTTATTTGCAATACGAATCCCTACATTAGCCAATAATGGGGTTAGTTTGTTTTGTAATTCTTCTGCAAATGGAATACTTACATATTTAATTGCGTTATCAACTTTGATTTTATTAACATTTCTTTCTTTAAGTGCTCTGTATATTATCTTGTTGATGAAATCTATAGGATAGTTGTTCATAATAAAAATTTTTCTGATTTTTTGTAATTCATCATCCAATAATTTATTATTTGAACATAATCTTAAGGCTCTTGTGACAGCCAATTTTATTACATTAATTTTGTAGGAAGTTGGTGCTGCGGTATTAAAATTTAATGTAACACCTGCATACACCTCCTTACGATAAACTGTAGTACTGAAAGTATCATTACTTTTAATGATCATGACATCTAGATAAGGCAATTTACCTTCTATTTCTTGTTCCATAGTAAATTGGATCATTTTATTTACTGAGTTGAAAGTTAATAGTATTTGGTTTATTTCTTCTTTTTTAATTAATAAAAATGTGTCATCCACATATCTAGTCATAAATGTTTTTTTATATCTAGTAGTGTGTTTGGTCCCATTTTTTCAATTATTCCCTACACACTGTATTAATGAATAATAAAAAAGAATATTGTTGAAAATTGGTTAAGAAGATTAGATTGTAACACCAGTTTTGAAAATGTGTATAAAGAAAAAATTCATGATATGACTACCCTCCTTAAGAAAAACAATTATCCAGAAAAATTTATCAATGACCAAATTAAATCTTACAATACTTTCAAAATTAAAGAAATTAACAAATTTGAAAATAGAATTTATATCCCTTACCTTAATAACAACAGCTTTTGGTTACAAACTTTATGTAAAGCTTACAACATAAACATTGGCTTTAGATATAATAATAAAATTAAAAATTTGCTATGTAAAAAAGTTAATCAACATGATTATAAGAAAGAAATGGGTTTAATATATAAAATCACTTGCCAAACTTGCCAAAATTTTTACGTGGGAGAAACCAAAAGAACCCTAGCGGAGCGAGTGTCCGAGCACTGTAGGGCCTTGAAAAATAAAAACAAAGACATCTCAGACGTAGCATATCATTGTATAACGAAAAGCCACGTTATGGACACAAATGTCCAAATTTTATATAAAGAAACCCAATTAGGTTTACGAAAAATATTGGAAAGTTGTGTTATTAGAAACTCTAAAGAAAAAAATTTTAATAGGTATAAAGGAGCTATAGTAAATTTTAATACCATTGTACTTATTAGAGATTACTTACAATTTGATAACCGAAAATCAGCCAATATTAAGGAATTAAATTATTAACAATAGTTTGAAAAATTATAGATTACAATTAATAAGTCAGATTGTAAACAACAATTAAATTTGTTGTATCACCATGCTTTTATTTATTTATTTTTTGTAACAATAAAATTAGTTAATAGTCACTTTGAGATGTTTAAGCATATTGTAACAACAATTAATTTTATCAATAGTTCATGTTTTTAAACCAATGCTGCCAAGCTTATTCTTAATTCTGTTATACCTATATTATTGACTTGAAAAAAGGAATATGTACAGTTCCTGAAAATTTGTCTCCCTTATTAGTATTTTAATAAATATTTTAATACTAATGCAATGTATGGAAGAGTGTGTTTCTATCTAATATTTTTGATATGGAAAGAAAGAAGATTGTGGAAGAATTTGGTTAATAAGACAATGTTGTTCAGAATCCATCGTCGTTTTGATATTAGAGCTCACTGCTCGCAAAGAAACAACACAGACGTAATTCTCTGCTTGAAATATAACTTCTTTGCCCAAAACATGTCCACACGTTGATAAGTATTCATACATACTGTCAAAAAAATCGCTGAATGTGAAGAGCGGAGATTTGAAACTCAATTAACATTTCTTGAATTTTACCAGCTACCATATTAATTTGTGATCTACTGAACCCTACATATATATTTAGAGAAAATCAATTATTAAAAAGTTTTTTAAATATGGAATAGTAATACCGTATTGTATATGATGAAATATTATACAGTCTCCAGCACTTCTAATATGGAATGAAAAACTGGCAGCTTGTAATGTATCGTTAATTTACAGTGGTATTCTTAAAATAGATTCTAAACGTTTTCTGTAAATTGTAATTTATAAATTGTAATTTATAATATTCACAAATTTCCGGTTTTTAGAAGGAAAATACTCGATATGTTTCGCTGCATTACGGAAAACATTTAAATATTGCTTTCACCGTAAGAGCCCGTGATTTATTTCCGTAAATACAGAAAAGGTAAACTTTACAGATCAAACCAGCAGACACAATCTATACAATTGATTTTAAATCAGCAAAAAATTACTTTCTTTTAACCAGAGATAAATACTAATTTTATTTTACTAGCATCATTTCTACAGCATTATTTCTACAGAACTTGATACAAACCAAAGTGTGAGCCTCATAGGCAAGTGGGAAAGTTCTCGATTGCGGCTTCATTCCCCAACCCCAGCGGAGGTCGGTCATTTTTCCACGCTGATTTTTTCCTGCAGAAACCCAGGACCCAGCTCTCTCTAAAAAGTGTGCCAGGTTTCTTCCCAGGGTGGTAAAGGCAGGAGAGGTTTAGCCTGACCACGTGACCTTAACTTAGTCCCGTTGGTCACGAAACCCCAGGAACCTCCCCGACTCCAAGGGCCTACAAAGGCCTGTAGTTGACTATTTTGACTTAACTTTTTAACATGCCAAAGGAATCAAGGGATTAGTTCTTAGAATGAAATAGGATCAAAGATAGAATGGATGTTAGAAGTATTGAACGCCAATAGCAATGCCTCATCTTTCCTTCTATCGTTTTCCTGTAGTGCCAGGTCCAAGAAGGAGTGTGCCTCTTCTCCCCAGCATAACTTGTGGAGCTCAGCCTTCCTCATAACAAAACTATGATTTTAAAACGACATAAAAAAATACAACTACTTCAGTGGCATGATAATATTACTGGATTACTGGTTACAGTAAATTTCTGTGGCCTGATAACGGAAAATTTAAACAAAGCTTATGTCCTCCAAATGAGAGATGGCCGCCCTGTTTTTGTGAGATCTGCGCATGTATCATCGATTAGTCTGGTCAGGCACTTCCGTCTGATGTAATGACAGGACGCCGCCATGACAGGTAATCGCTTGTTACTTTGCAAAAGAGCATTGTATTTATAAATAATATATATTTATTTACTTATATAAATACTTATTGTTAGCAACTGGTATTGAAATAACGCTAAATAGTCGAGAGAAGTTTTAATTTGGCATTATCAACATGCCTTTCTCAGTGAAAACAGACCCCGTCGTCCATTGTGACAGGAAAACATAATTGATCAGCTACCAGAAGGGCTGCGCAGTTCAAACTTCCGCCGGCCATCTCTCCTTTGGAGGACAACTGTATTCACTCTATCAGTAATCTTCCATTACATTATAGTGTTGCAATTTCAATTTCCGACAGTGTATTTAATGTTAAATTAAAGAATTTAAAAAAAAAAGAAAATTTAAGTCAATTAACTGTGATGATGATGTGAATGTTTAAATGTAGTTACAAATAAATATATCTTAATTATTATTATAGTGTTTTTTTTTTCAAAGCACGTTAATTTTGATTTAATTATTATTATAGTGCTTCAGTGAAAGAAAAGGTTTTTCTTTAAAGTATTATAAGTGAACAAAATATTAAAAGCCGTGCATTTGACGCTCGCGCAGAAGGATCGCATCAGATCGTCATGGGCCATTGTAATGAAAACGGACGGCTTTAGAAAAGTTAACAATGATGTGTGTGGTTCGTGTGTATGCATCAGAAAGATATATCGGGGAAATGAAGCTAAGAATAAATATGGTAAAACTGCAGTTTGTGGTACCGCGTCCTGAAACATGGCCGTCTTGGAACTATTTTCAGAAACCGGAAGCGATGAAGGAGCGATGATTGAATGGGATAAATTTCTATTCAAAAGTTAGCAACAGATACACCCTGCAGCTGACGAAGCCTCAATTAACCTAACCGAAACATAATCTAGCGCCTGACGAAGTAAAGTAACCTTGCGCAGTATCCTAAACTTCTATTGGCTTGTACCAGATTCTTGTTCCAGAGTCTAGTCATAAATATTTTTCCGATATCGGTAAATATACCGTGCTAATGTAAATTAATGAAATATCAAAAGATACAATTCTTCTTTGTGAAGTTTAAATTGTTAAACCACATTTATCATTAGCTGTGATCGACGATGAACAGGATTTAGGCCAGATAGAATCGAATTCCTGGTTAAGAGAATGTGCGATATTGTATCCTGTTTTACCAATTGTGGACTTGGATTAGTTTCTACGAGAAATCGACGTATAGAATTAAAAGAGATAATGTATGATTAATTATTAATATGTGAAGAGGATCGTATTAAATGCTTACATATGAACTATTCTATTTTATATGATCTGAATGATCATATGAAGTGAAGTTAAAGTATTTAACTCGAAAATTATTTATTTAAATGTAACTTCATCTCCGAGGAGACAAAGTCTGTAAATATACAATTCGGTAGAATATAAGAAATTATTTAAACGTTAAACTGTCTAAGTCTTATTTATTCGACAAGAGTTCTAATTAATTTTTGACTTGATTTACCGGAATAATACACTCACTTGAATTCTATTCCGCTCTGTTAAATTCAAATGTTGTATAAGTATTTAGTTTACATGGAACGAATTACATTAACTAATTTGTAAACAAATTACGAAAGTAAACAAGCTACTTATCTAATACTGCAGAACCCTAAATTTTTATCGCTAATATTTATTAACAAAAAATGATCATTATTCCCAAAACATGAAGATTAAAGAAAAGAGGTGGTTTGTTTCAAATCACATTTAATATTCATAGCTCCGGAACAATGTTTTGTGAACTTTATAATTTATATCTAAAATAAAGTAAAAATATAAAAACGTTAAAAGCTTTTTAGAAGGTATTAAAAATCGAGTCTGATACCATTGAAACGATTTTTTGTATCTTTGTGGCTTGTCTGTTTACTTTTCCATCACAGAAAGCTATTTTTCTACGCATCATTGATAACGCTCCAGAAAAAAAAAAGGATCTGATAAGATCCAAGGAAGCCAATTGAATTTTGCAAAACACAGCACAATATTAATAAATTTGTTTTCGTCTGGTTTTCTAATATGTTTGTCCTCTTTTAGATTTTGTTATTACTTAGATTGCTGTGTATATTTTAGACCTCTTTTTTTTATCGGAAGACTGAGGAAAAATTTAATTGTAAAGTTTTTATCTGAAAGTTTTCCAAAACGAATTAGATGTCTTTGTGGTAGTTTAGTGCATTTTATTACCTGCTTTAATTCACAAATGTTTCATACATTATAAAATTTTATTTTAATTAACTTATTTCCTTATTATGAATCAATTAGAAATTTTTGTTGCATATTTTGATGCTCAGTCAGTCAAACAAGTGAATTAAAACATTTCATTAAGATATAATTAATGTAAAACCAATAAAATACTAAATAGATAGGAAAGTGACGTCATAAAATGAAAATTCTTTCAACTTTTTTTTTTCAATTGTAAATTATTTTATTCTTTTTCTTTTTCAGAATTCCTTTTTTTCTTGTAATTTCTTAGTTTTCAATTGTAAATTAGAAATTTCTTTATAAAATCGATTAGGATAGTTTTATTCAAAATAATTTTTTTTTTAAAAACTTAAATTTCATTAAGGAATAGAGACGAATTTTTTTAGTCTGAAACATCAAGTTGCTGAAAATATTATACTAGGTGATATCTCCCTAACAGCTTTTTTTTTTAACTTAATTGGCGATCATCAGTTGACAGTAGTCACCAGTAAACAACAAGGTACGGGTGGTACCGAGGTGAATGGAAATATCATTAATATCCTTTTATTTTAAATGCGCGAAGAGTATTGGTTGAGGCTGGCGGAGGCCATCGCAGGAATTTCTTTATTTTATTTTTTCATGTGTATTTCTTGTTTTTAGTTTAGATTTGTGGAGGTACCATATTTTTTTCTTAACGATATTTCCATTTCCCTCCGGATTGAGACCTTGTTTACTGATGACTACTTTCAACTGATGATCGTAATCATGCGTGAAACAGCTGTTTTGAGATGCCACCTAGTAAACATCTGGTCTCAACCTTTAGTAAGTATTCTCAACAATTTAATATTAGTTCATTTTGGAAGAATTATGTTCGTTTGTTCCTCTTTCCTCAAAAAACAAAAACTATTAACCATGAATATGGAAATACAGTAAAACCTCGTTAAGTCGTCACTAAAGGGACCAAGCATTTTTGACGACTTCAGCGGAGTGGGCATTTTTGAAAAAAACAACAACAAAAAACACTGAAATAGGGTATTTTTATGAATTGCTGTAGGATTCGGTGAGAAAAACAAGATTTTCATTTCATGCAAATGAATGAGTGGAAAATAAAACAAACAAGAAAAACACTTTTTATAGTTACTACATTTTAATCGTTTTAAAAGAAAGGCAATGTCTGTCTTTAAAACGTTCCAGTCAACCATTGCTGCCGCCGAAATCTTTATTGTTCAACTCCTTAGCAATTTCAATGGCTTTTTCTTTGAGAATCACGGCAGAAATCGGCGCATTTTGCGATCTGGAATGTTTTAGCCATCGAACTAAAACCACCTCGATCTCGTCAAACTTCGATTTCCTCATTCTCTTTATTTTGTCTTTGCAGTCATCTTCTTCAATTACTTGTTTCGATGAAAGAATATCGTTTAATGTAGTCCTGGGAATATGGTGTTCTTTGGCAAAAGCTGTTTTCGAAAAAATTTGATTTTTCAAAAAGTGCAATTAATCTTTTTTTTCATTAAAAGATAACGAGGTAAGTTTTCGTTTCCTGGCATGTTAAAAACGTAATCGAACCACGAAATTTCAAGAGAAAAAAGTAGTCCTTAGAGCGGGGCTTAATCACTATAAAATGAAGTCACACTCAGGAGCTGTCAAGAAAAACGTCTATACTCGACAGATTGGCAGCAAGAAGTGTGCCTTGCATGATTCGCAGCGAGATTCCAAGAACCCAAATCTTCCGAAGGGGTAGGAAAAGAATGAAGTGACAGGCGTGGTCGAAAATTCCCCGTAAAGCCTTGGCTTTATTAAAAGTGAAGGGGCGCGGCTGACAAGACAACACGATGGCATGCAAAATGGAGAAGAAAGATGCTTTTGGACATTTCTGAGGGTGACGATTTATCCGGAGTAGAATTAAATGTGATGACGGGTAAAGGAGGGTTATTTTACATTATTTTGTATGAGACCTTGTCGGGACCAAAGGAAAACGACGAATGAAACGGAGTGACGACTTATCCGGGTGACGACTTAACGAGGTTTTACTGTATATGTTTAAATTTGTGATATATGAAAAGTTCACTTATTAAAAAAAGGAAACGGTTAACAGATTTATTTTTAAAAAATAATACGTTTTAATATATAAATTTGTCTATTTTTTCTTCGTATTTATAATATTCATCAATTAACAATTTCATCCAATAATTTATTATAATACATAATAAAGTTATTGGATGATATTTTTAATTGATGGATATTATAAATATTAAGAAAAAAATGACAAATGAAGACAGTTTAGAGAGAATCCCTCAGCCAATTGTAAAAGAATATTAATAATATCTGATTCTTTAAAGTTAAATATGATTCTTTTAAGTTCCTTTAAGGTGTATTCAATTGCAGTCAATTTAAAACCTGAAGGATTAATTTTTTATTTTTATACAGTTTTTCTGTCCATCTTATATAATTCCGCGAAAGTATGGAGTTCTTTGCTGTAAGATCACGCGTGACAGTCGTGGTTTTCGATCTACACCGATGGAAATGGAAGATTTTGTTTCTGCATTAAGATTTTTGAACGGAAAAAAATCGAAATGGAACCATCGTCTGTCATCGTCCACGTTCCGTTTTATTTTTCATCTTAATGCTTTTGAAAAACAGCAAGAAGCTGCCAGATAAGAGGTCATACATCAAACTTGAAATGATGGACTGCCTATACGAGGGCATGACTCCAGTAAGAATGAGTGTCTAACACTGGGGTTATTTTTCTGACGAACAGCCTGATAAGATGGACAATTTCGGAATAACTCTTGACAATTGTAGTTCTTGGAAAATTCTTGCTTAACAGAATAATACTTGGAAGAAGAATGTTCATAGCAATTATGTTTGCATGAATTATTCTTATGATTTTTTGCTTTAAGATAATTTTTTACGTTGTCATACACCCTTTACTCTTTAATAAAACCTCTTTAAACTGGTTTTATTTCTTTCGGAAATAATAGCAGAGTTTTGTTTCTACTGAAATGATATTGTTTTTACATATTTATAGTTTGCAACATTTTAATAGAAAATGTAAAGTTACTGCTTGAATCGAACTCAGCATACTATGAAAATAATTCCTTCAAAAAACCGTTGTTGACTGCAAATTTCTAGTCCAAATCCACCGATTCTATTAATTTCAATGTTACTGTTCAGATCTTATCTGTAAAGGCTATCGATGGCATTTAACTTTGAAAATGCAAGTTGCGCCCAATATCCGAAAAGCCTGTAGAAAAGTCTGTAAATATCACAATCACAAGAAATAGCGATACAATTATTCTAGAATAACATTCGTAAAAAGAATTATTCGTTATATAACAAAAATTTAAAGCATAATATTTACGCATAATGTACTATATTACATATGAGTAATTCCGGGTTCATTTTGCTTTATAACAAGGTTATTTTTTTAAAGCTGCATCAACCTTTTACTGAAAATGCCACTTCAAAGTCACTTTATTGTGTCACTTTCTCTGTAGATTTCTATCTAATAAAAGACAATGCATATTCCAAAGTAATTAAAAATAAGAGAAAGCTTTAAGTTGAAAAGTTCAATACTGCAAGTTCGAAAAAGTCATATAAATATAAATAAATAATATATTTTTATAAAATTAATTTCTAATTACAAAAGTTACAGTCCCGTTAGGGTTTTGAATACAGATATACTACAAATATGTAATCCATTTTGAATACAAATATATTTAATACAATGCTAAAAGGCAATAAACGACTTACATCAATATCTGTATAGTTTTTCAATTGATCTTTGTAAAAAGACCGCTAAGTGCTAATTTTCCAAAATGTTAAATTAGGCAGTAACAATTTGAAAGTAAAAATTATTTTCTGATGTAATTCTATATATGTTTAGCTTATTTTTATCGAGTAAAGTAAAACTAACAATAATCAATATAAAAGACATTGGAAGTTTACAAAATTAAACAAAATAATTAAATAAGGTATAACGTACAGATTACAATAACATTGACAACAATTGAACAACAGGAATTCATCGTATTAGCCAGTTTTTTAATAGTTTCTTCACATTGGATATGCTTCCATATATATATTTCTTTTCATCTATATTGGTAAATATATTTTCAATTATATAGTTAAAATTTCTCTGTCCATAATCATTGAATATAAATGGTTAGGAAAGACGACTGAAATGTTTCTTGTTTCTTAGATTATATGAGGATTTATGTTTTTCTTCTTTCTGATGTTCAAAGATTTTATAATAGTTTTAATTAGTATGTTGTATTTAAATTTTTGTTTGGGATTTATTATACTACATTGAAGCTTTTTATTTTAGATTATACTGTTATCGTTTACATTTTGTTTGAAGAAAATTAACTTTAAAATTTTATTTGTAGATTAATTATAGGTTTTAAACAACTGTCGCTAGGGTTGGCCCAAATGTCAGCTGCACAGTTTATGTTCAAATCGAATAAAGCATTATAAGTAACATTTTAATCCGGGCTAGCAGTGTATCTTTTATATGATAGAATACGTACGATAATTTGTTTATCTTTTTGTGTAACATTTTAATGCGATTATTTCACGAAAACTTTTGGTTTATTATTAAGCCAAGATATTTAATTGTTCTGTGTAACAACAACTTTTACAACTGAAATACAATTTTTGAAATTTTTCAATTGTCGGGATATTTCTTTTTATCTATAATTTTCATCAATAATAGCATGCTTATATGTGCAAAAATTTTCTTTTTTATCCTTGATTTCTTTGATTTCAAGATTATCAAAATTTACGGATTTTTGGTTTTTTAGCTTATTAATAATATTAAACATTTCTTGATAACTGGTTTCTCAAAGACAATAGAGTTTTGTATATACAGTGGAAACTCGATTAACCGTCACCTTCGGGACCGGGACTGTGACGGTTAACCGAATAGACGGATAACAGAAATTTCGCAATAATCATGTACAGTAACGACATTTCAATGCTGGCTTGGGACGAAAGGCAAACAATAAATTAATACAAAGAAAAATCTATCGTTAACAAATAGATATCGTCAAACACCAAACAAATAATAATAATAATAATAATAATAACAGAAATAGTAGGCCTACTAGATATTAAGGTTTATATGTTGAAGCTGTAATCAGTCATCTTCTTCTGTTTCTTCGAGGCTCGAGCTTTTTTTCGCGGCAATTTATTCATTCATTTTTTTTGTTATTTATTGGCAATTTATTCATTTATTTTTGTTATTATCTTATTATAGATTTCATTAGTGTGGGTAATATTCTTTTCGGAGATCTCCTATATTATATTTTTGTGCCTTTCACTAGTTTGTTTTTTATTTTAAATATGTACTCTTTTGACTTTGTTGTTTTCTTTTTTTTTGTCAACTTTTTTGTTTTTACTTCGATTGTGTTATTACTGATAATATTTAGAACAATTACGATTAAGCGATCGGATATTACATGTTTGCATATAATTCCCCGTATTTCTACTATTAATACAGTTATCTCTTAAGAATATATGATCTATACAGGATTAGTGCTTTTTATTTGTTATGATGTGTCTGGTTACAGGATTTATACAATTTGTAAAACCATTGGAATATAGCCAATCCAGATATTTTAAAGTAGTTAAATCTTTATTTTTCTTCCCTAGATCAATATTTAAAGCTCCAATGAAAAAAAATTGTATTCTTATAATTTCCATTGATATTGAATAAATTATTAATTTTTCCATAAAAGATATGTTACCTAATTTTGAGATCTATGTATTCCAATTATTATAAATTTTTTGTTGTTAACTGAATCCTTGAGATTTGCAAGATTTGATTTGTGCCAATTTTGGTTTCCTTATAAGAAAATTCCTTACAAAAAAAGATGATTATTCCTCCCCCTTTTTTGTTATTATGTCTAACTTTTACTAAAAAAAATCCAATTTTCTAATTTATACAAATAACTCTTTGTTATGGTTTCTTCAGTTAAAATTATTACGTCAATCACAGGAAGAGAATAATTGCTTTTGCAAAAAAACAGATTCTAGTTTAATCTTGAGTGAGCGAATAATTAGATGTAGAATAATTAGACGTTGAATACCCTACATTTTTGGGTTACTGATATTATTCATTAGATCAGAGTTTTTTTTTTATATATATGAGATTGAATTTAGAATTACTGAGTTTGACATAGTTATGCTGTATATGTCTCTATCAATTTCTACCATTGGAAAAATAACAAATAATTGTAAGTTTTTTACCTGTACCTTATTTTAATTTCCTCAAATCCGCTTCATCTTTGATTCTAATTATGTTTGAGACATCGTTTTTCCTTATAAGAATTTTAATATCTTTTCACTCAAACATATTTGAACCCCTTTTCCCTAGCCTTAACAGAGAATTTTCATTATACTGGTCAGATTTTCATTTCTGTATACTGATGCATCATCACCATTAACGGTGAAGATCATTATTTGAATTTTGTTTTTTGTTTCTTCATTTCTAGCCACTTTGCTAATAATAATAATAAGAATAATAGTGCCACACTACACTTATGGCGATTGACCACATAATATCAGACGGTTCCTTTCTCTCCCAAACAGACTACCTCCACCCACACACTCAGTAGCGTCGATCGTCAATGAACATCAGCATACAAACACTCACTTATGAAGAACACGGTCCCGTACTACAAGTAGACACCACAAAGCGAATTAGTTACCCACACATAAGCTATACTGGGATCGCCCGATTCACACAAACAAAACCGTACATCGCAACAGACCTGACATCACACTTGTTGATCAGGCCAACAAACAGACCTATCTCATTGATACTGCAGTACCTATTAGTAAACTTATCAAGAGCATGCAGTAAACTTACACAAACAAGATCAATAAATATGCCGATTTAGCACATGAACTCCAGAAGCAGTGGAACAAGACAGAGTACGTGTTGTACACACCGTCCTGTCCGCCACTGGACTGGTGCCTCACACACACTAGGACTTCACAAAAACACTTAAGCATAACTCCAGAAGGCTGTGGTACTCAACCCCACACTCATAATTAGGAAATTCCTGGACAGAATCACACATACCTAACGTCCTCTTGCACGCTTTTTTACACTTGGCAACATTTCCTTTGGTCCTTGTCGCTCCTTGTATTAGCTGGGGAAATCCAAGTTTTGGAACATTTAGATAACAATAATAATAATAATAATAATAATAATAATAGAATCTTACTTCCTTAATGCATAAAATCCCATAGTGAAAATCATCCCTAATCTAATTAATAAGATTGACAAAACTTTCATAAATTCATATACTGGATGAATGAATCTAGATATCAGAATTTTTACAATTGAAACTACTCACTCCAAAAAAAAATTAAAATATATCAATGAAAAAATGAAAATATATCAATGGTAAGGAGTGCAATATTTCATGGACTACAGAAAAACTCTGATTAATCTTTATATTACTTACGTATTAATATTTAATTAATTTTAATTAACTTTTTGTTTATTATCAAAATAAAACATCTAGATTATTCTTATTTTCTTCATTCTAAGTTTGCATTTCCACGAGATGCTTCCCATCTTTTTTTTTTTTTTTTATATCTTTTTTACATTTTTATTTTATCAGTTACCATATATATCAATTCACTCTTATCCTATGAAGATTGGGAAGTAAGTTTAAGCATTTAGCGATAGCTAGATTTTAATTGACTTTGATTAAAGTGACCATAAAAACTGGACATTTATTCATTAAAAGTGACAATAAAGAATATCATTTTATTAATATATAAATAATAAAATATTATGTTAAGTTAAAGTTGCGATCAGGCCCAGAGGACCGCGCAATGGAACTGGAGGGTAGGCTCCAGTGTTCAGAACCTACGGGACAAAGTTTTTATCAATATTTTGTGGGCCCGTCGCTCGCCCGCCTTTAACTTCCGGGAAAGAAACCCGGTACCCATTCTATAGAGGTCTGGATAGACCCTAGGGCTCGTTTGGAGGAGAAAGAAGCGTGGAAAAATTCCCGGCCTCCGCCGAGGCCGGGAATCGAACCCGCCACCTCCAACCCGCAGCCAAGTGCCCTTACCCACTCGGCTACCGGGCCCACAAAATATTATGTAAATATTAAAAATATACCTGAATGTAATATTGTGTATATTTGTTTATCATTTATTTTATAATTGTGTATATTTATAAACACACTGTTTATAAATTGAAAGGGGCATATTGTTTCTCTCTTGTATTAATATTAATGTATTTGTATTAATATTGTCATTATTGAATCCCATTTTGGATATACACTCGACAATTCAAGTTATTGTGAATAAGTATTCAAACTGCTTTTTCTTTACAAATAATGAAAATAAGAATATTTGATTCAGAGATAGAATCATTAGTGAAGGACATTATTTTCCAATTCTCAGCTTTCTTTCAAACTCATTAAAATAGGAAATTTACCTTGAACTAAGAATGGATCATTTACCAAAAAGCTTCACTTAAACTTGTTTCAGTCCCAATTACTTACTGGAGAGACATTGAAAATGAAGGAGGAAAAAAGAAAATTACTAAGACACATTGAAAGCGTTGTTTCTCTGTGATGTTTAAATTATTTCGCCAATTCCACCTTGACATTTATTTATTTATCTTTAATCATCTTAAAATGAAAATTCTTTTTCAGAGGGAATTGCTGCCATTTGATGACTAGTCTGCTCATTTGACGGCAATACCAATGGGACATTATCAAAACTTTCATTTTTATTCTGAAATTTATTACTTCTTATCGCAAGGGGTTAACAATGTAAATTCGAATACATTTCTTGTCTGAACTCATACTATTATTAAAAATTCATATTCTAATTATTCAAAATTGTTCTGGAAAATATTTAAGATTAGCAAATCTCTAATGTACTGTATGCAGATTCTTAATTACTAAGGAAACTAATCTCTCTAAATAAATTAATCTGAACACAGAATGGTGTAAGCTTACATGATTGCAATGTCTCATTATTAGAATCAATACTCAGAGCTAATATTACGTTGTATAACTAATAAGAAAATTAAAGCGAAGAACTAACAAAGTTAAAGTAAGCAAAAGGAGGGATTCTTTTGCTCAACCAAAAGTTTGAAACAAGAAATAAAGTAAAA
This sequence comes from Thereuonema tuberculata, assembly GCA_023159025.1. Classification (NCBI taxonomy): domain Eukaryota; kingdom Metazoa; phylum Arthropoda; class Chilopoda; order Scutigeromorpha; family Scutigeridae; genus Thereuonema; species Thereuonema tuberculata. The sequence continues at coordinate 50,464,065 of JAFIDM010002131.1, read as the reverse complement.
TTGAAGACAAGGATATAAAGCAAAGAAAACCTTTTGATGAAATAGTCAAGAACAAATTAAAGTAAATTGGGAGTCTGTTTGTTGTCGGCTATTTCATTATGAGTCTAATATCAGAAATATTCTTGAACATTTGGACGTTAATCGAGAAAGAGAACAAATTTTCTTTTACATTGTGCACTTACAATATACTTACAATACTTTATATTGTAAGTATTATTCTTAAATCCCATTCTATGAAACGTTAAGTTAATTAAGATTTAATAATCGATATCCATTGACCAATAAGACCTCTTGTTTTGCTAGCACAATTGCCTCTTGTTTTGCTACCTAATTGCTAACGTAATTCACAATTCAAATTGTAAAAGATACTGTCCTAATGATAATTTTTCTTCTTGTGATATTCTATGTTGATGTCAATTGACTGAAATCTTTACTTACTTAAATAACGATAACTACAATAGTGGCCATGGAAATTGCGACCCATGTGATTTACACCAAAAGTAGGTCAACAGATGTGCAAAGTAGTACAGTTAAGCTATATCTCGAATTTATCAAATACATTTACAGAAACTAAACCAAGAAGAAATGTAATAAATTATTGAGCTGAAATAAGGGTAAGTTCATCCTTATGTTCATCAGTACTGTTACGGAACACTGTCACAAGAAAAGCAGTTTTCAATTGGGTTTAGGTCAGGATTGTTCGGATAAAACGAATTACGATAAATTATTTTTTATAGACAATCTGAAGGATGATCTTTGATTTCTGTTAATTTCAAGAGATAGTTTCCCTAATGGCATGTCGTTCAATATTTTTATGGTTTTTATACAAGCCTATGTTGAAACATATTCTGGTTTTGAAACTAAATTAAAGAAGTGAATTCCAATAATTGTTATTGTTAAATTTCATATCAGAAATTTAAATATCAAACCGTTATACATTTACTAATTATTAATAAATTATAACTCATATTTAAATTTATATTTAAAATTTCTAATTTTTATATCCATTAGTTAAAAAGATGATTTTAAATATCCTTAAATAGAGATTATTTAAAACGACCTTGACTAAAACCTCACCTGAAAAACTGCATCAGATTTCTACCATAAAAACTCATTGCTTAAAAAAGTTGTGTTTTTTTTTGTTCATATTACGTAAAGCAAATACCACAGTGGTCTGATCCTCTGAGTTCGATTTCCGGAGCTGTCTCGAATGATCTTCCTTCTTTGTTTCATGCTCTCTAAGCTTTCTCATGCATTTTTCTCCTGAAGGATTTCGGGCATCTAAAAACTCGAATGAAAATCACTTAATATATAAGAAGTTTCTCAAGGAACTTGCTGTGCTTCAAATGCTACAAAGTTGTTTTTTTTTATTTTAATTATTTATTTATATTTCTGTGTCTCTGTAGTCATGAAAATAATTACAAAGTAAATTCTTCATTTATTATTAAATTATAATGTAGGTATCCAGAAAAACATTCTAAGGTGTTTATTTTCTGAAAACAAATATTAAATCCGAATTATTTATTGAAATTGTTCAATCCTGTTAAATTAGTCATTTGTTCTTTTTAACTGGTGTTAAATTATCTTAAAAACTTCAACTAGAAATTTTGCTTCTATATTTTTCTAGAAACATCTTTACTTGATATTTAGAGATATTCTCCAAATATCTTAACATCTTTAACTTGGTGCAGTATCTTAAATAATTGAAAAATTTCTCCTTTTTTTTCTCTACTTTAAAACAAAATTTCCTGTATACTACAATGCCAAACTTTGTTCCAAAAATCTACGCTTATTTAATGATTATAAAAATTGAACAATTCTTGTCACTTAGCAAAAGATAGACATTATTATTGCAGTCATAATGTTGTATAATGCTAAATTTAAATTAGAATTTTTACCTCTCTCTTTGTTCAAAAACATTTTTTCGTTTTCATTCATACTTAATCTTCAATCGTTCATGTTGAAATTACTGATAGCATTAATAATTCACGGTGTCAGAAGAAGTGAAAAAAATAAACCTTCATTTGAATCAAATTCCCGCAAGCAAAGAAAGTTTAATTTACATTTTTTTTTTCAACCTAATGGTAAAATTTGATTTTCAAAAATGAATACGATTTTGAAAATTTAATTTTGGCTTCTGTATGTCAATAAAGTTGCAAAAGTAAAGAAAGTCATAATTTAATGAATGTTTATTACAGATGAACTTCCAATGTTGTAAAATCTGCTTATTTTCGTTTCGATTTTACGAAAACAAATGATGCCTACAATAGTCGAAATTTGATTGTTATCTCGAATATAGTTTTCCAGTTCTGTGTATCCATCTGTGTATAAAGCACTCCTCCTGTATATCATGCGGGAGAGTTGCTCTGGAAATCACACATGTTCTACAGCGCAACTCTGTATGTATGTAACGCAACAATGCCCGCATTCGCAATGTATTTTCACATGGCCAGCGTTATGTTGCATTGTCGCGTTCACAGAGACAAGATCAAAATAGTCTTCGTATAAAAAAAGGTCAAGGTCATTTGCTAAATGATGCTCGAATTTGCACTCGCAATGTTACTTATGATGAAGACTTTCAATAAACAAATTCATTTATATTTCTAGCAATGCATTCATTTTAATTTTTTATTATGTTTTATATATGATAAATATATCTACTACTCAATCTAAAATTAAAGCCATCACATTGTTATCCATCATTGTTGACGAACATATATGTTAGTTTCAAATAAATAAACTATGAAAACATAAATTCGAGGAGATTCTTAGTTAATACCTTTGTTAACTTATCTCCCAGTCAATTCTCGGTAAGACGGTCTTACAATCTGCCTAATCTACATCCGTGCGTCCAAACAGAATGGAATCAACGGCGAGGAGTTCCGTTGAAATTCATTCCACGTTTCCTGCCCTGCAGACGCTGCAAAGCTACAACAACCACGAAACAACGTCTGCTGCCTTCCCTAATCCTAAAAAGGATAGGGAAGTGGATCTGCTAAGACACAAAACTCAACAGTAATAAAAATGTTTGCCTATTCTTTAGAAAGTGCAACAAGACACATCCAAACTATATTTTATTAGCAGACAAAAGGAATTATTTTTCAGATTTTTCTTCGCTGAACGGATGCCTCTTTAACGATGTCAAAAGATGCCATTTTAACAGCTATTTACGATGGAGGTGGTCTTACACCATTGAACACATCCAAACCAATATTTCTTAATCGGTTAAAGGTGAAGCGCACCTCTGTTCCTTGCTGCACCCCTATTTATATTAATCAGATCGTTTTAGCAATGAATGGTGGTGTGTTTAGTCGTATCGGCTTAACGGAAACAGAGGGACAATGAAAAGTGACAACCGATTTGTTTTCGCCCGCCTAATTTCGTTCTGCCCGAGACCAGCGAGAAACAGCGAGTTGTTCTCAGTGGGTGGCCGAGAAAAGAAGACAAGGGCAGACCTTTGTTGCTTCTACAGAATAAGATGAATAGCCTGCTTTATTGTCTTCCTATATGCTTTTCATAATGCATCGACTTAATTAATGTGAGTGGTGCGATCTAAGCTATTCAGTTTTCTGCATTTAAAATGCAATTAAGATTCTGTGGCTTCCAGAAGCGAGATTTTCTATAAAGGAAAAAAAAATCAAGTTTTCTGTCTTCATTCACATTATCTATTAAAAGAAATACAATATATTAAAATAGCAGAAACGGGGAGTTTTGCTCTTATGTTAACTTCTTCTTATGTCTGCATAATAACGGTTTTTTCCATATTTATCTTGTTTAACATTATTTAAAAATGCAAAATACTATGTTTAACTTAAGAAACAAAGCATTCTAGAATTAACATAGCTAACACAATTATTTAATAAAATGATAAAAAAAACTCAAAAGGCCAGACGGTTTTAGCCAAATCTACATCAACATCATTAGTAAAGACTCTTACATACAAGAAACCTTTATTATTTTTAACTAAATATGTATCCTTAGGTGAATTTCTTTAGAACATCTACTGTAAAGTTACTATAAATAGCAGAAACCTTAAGTTAAATAAAAAAAAGCATTTCTGTGGATCTTCTTTAGTATTTCTTTTATCTCTATAAAAAAAAAAAAGTCCTGACTCACTTACTCATTCACTGGTTCATCAACGCCTAGCCCAAACCCTTGGACCTAGAAAGCTGAAATTTTGCACAGAGGTTACCTTTATGATGTAGATAAGGAATGAGGCCGGATTTTTCGAAATTCCCCCGGGATAGGAATAAAGAGGATTTATATTTTCGCTTTAAAATGACCATGAAGTGTGTGGCGGCCAACCGGCAATACAAATAAGTTATCCGGAAAAGGCCACATCGGGCTGCGAACTCATATATTTTCCGATCTTGATATTAATTTGCTAAATAAATAAAGTGTTTTTTTTATGCTATGTATGCAAGGTTTCCGGAGCGAAGCAATGGTACCCGGCTATTCATTAATAAAGTTTCGAGTTCATTTACTTTCTATGGAGTTAGCAAAGCAACGACTAGAAGTTCTCTGTAAAAAAACAAAAATTAACATAAAATGAATAGATGATGCTGTTGCGGCGCAATAAATCCGATATTTGAATAATTCATGTATCTCTTTTAAAAGATGAAATTTTAACAAAGGTCAAAACATTGTTTCATGATTGCATGAGATAAAAACGGATTTTACGGATTAATATCGAGATCGGAGAATATAAGATTCCCACCCCTTTCTACCCTTCTCCACACCCCTATCACTTCAAACCTTCCCTAGTTGGTACAAAAAGACTTTATAATTACAAAGTAATGTTATATTCTGATTTTGTAACCTGATATCCCGTAAATGAGAAAAATAAAATAACGACAGAATCAGAATTTTTTTTTTTCAGAAAACAACTGACAATAACTGTTATAATGACAACCTTTCCGTGCAAAGAGGTTCTGATTACGGTTTCCAAAAATAATAATACCTTCAAATATTTATGATTTTTCTCGTTATTGTTTATTTTATTTTTATATATTTTATATTTGTGTATTTTATTTTTGTCATTTAGCAACCATATAACAAAATAGTTTAATAGTTTCTGTCTGAATTTTTTTAAATTTTTAGCCGTGTTTTAATTTATATTGTGAGTATTCTTAGTTTCTTCTCCCTCGAGATCGCTTTGATGTGATCCCAGGCTGTTGGCGATGTTGTCTCTATCGTATATGTCAGCAAGTTTGGACTTGCCTGCCTGCCTATTATCATATGTTGCATCCTTCCTATTATCCTTTATTGAAGGTGGCCTTCCATATATTTAGTAAGAATATCATTTATTTCAAAATAATAAAAAAAAACAAAAGGAGAGTAAAAAACAGAAAAAAAAATGGAAATAAAAATAAACAGTAAAATAAAGAATCCAAAAGAAAAACAAATATTGCCACCAAGCAGATTTGAACCCGGTAACCATACCTCTACTGGAAAATTATACAAAGGTGATTAAATTAGGGGAGGGAGAGATGGGTCCAGGTTTCAATTGTAGGCTCTTGTTTTCACAGGGTTCTAAAGAGTAATTCTGCAATGTTGGGTCCAGATCGGTCAAAGAGTACAGGAGCGTATAGCGAACCAGCACACAAACAAACAAACCAACAAACGTCCTCCTTTATATAAATAGAAGATACATAGCCTACTTAAATAGATAGATATATCAAAAGAAGAATGCCAATATAACTTTCCAATAATGCAGTTGGCTAAGCACCATGTCGCCAGAAATGATAAGCTCTTTAGGCTTTATGGCCGTAAGTTAAGTATCAATTTCAATACAAATAATGGCAATATCTAGACAACCGGAGTTTGGGACAAGCAGTGGCGGTCCGTGCAAAAAAAAATCAGCCATTTGCTACTTCTATTTGCCTCAAATTTCCGACCAAACTAAAGGAAATTAATAAAGTCTCCAAAGTGGCAAAGATCTTGATATTTACATGCCCTTAGTTCTCGTGGTTACCAAAATACGGAAAATCTCATTTCGGCCTTTATTAATTGGCGTAATTTCTTATATTTATTGATTTCTTATATTTATAAATTAAGATATTTTCCTATTTTAATAACTATAAATGTTTTCGGTATTTTAAGAGTAGAAAACTAGAATAATAATATTATATTTAAACACATTAAAATTGAGACCAATGTTCTTCTGACACCTCAAGACAAGCCTGTTTCACGCTTATTAGGCGATCATCAGTTGAGGGTAGTCAGAATGAACATTGTAGTTCTCATAACGAGGTGACTTGGAAGTTGAATAGGAAGAGCAGTGGAACCTCCATGACTCTAAACTAAAAACATAAAAGCACATTAAAAATAAAGAAAAAGAAAATTCATGTGCTGGGCTTTGCCAGCCTCAGATGAATTTCTTATGGCTTTATCAAAATAAAGCTTCTTATTCTTTATATGGCTTCTTATTCTTTATCAAAATAAAGAAAAAATGCCTAAAAGATATGTAAACACATTAAAATTTAGACCAATGTTCATCTGACACCTCAAAAAAAGCCTGTTTCACGCTTATTAGGCGATCATCAGGTGAAACAGGCTTGTCTTGAGGTGTCAGATGAACATTGGTCTCAATTTTAATGTGTTTACATATCTTTTAGGCATTTTTTCTTTATTTTGATGCCATAAGAAATTCATTTGAGGCTGGCAGAGCCCAGCACATGAATTTTCTTTTTCTTTATTTTTAATGTGTTTTTAAGTTTTTAGTTTAGAGTCATGGATGTTCCACTGCTCTTCCTATTCAAATATTATATTTAATTACTTATTTATCGAGAACTTTCCTGTATCTTATTAGTCACATGCTTCCTCAGAATCTTCTTTCCAGACCTTTTCCGGATATTAACTTTCTCAAGCAATATCAGAACAATATTTATTTCCAGATTAATTTCTATTTCTTATAAGCAAAATTCATCTTTGATCCAAGCAAAATATTTATCTAACCGAAAGACAAACATCGGTTATGTAATGAATTTGTTATGCTGGCATAAAAATTCTAGTATCGTTTTTTGCTAAAAATCTAAATGTACAGTACTCAGTTAATCTATAATCTTTATTTAATGAGGTAATCATATATGTAATTAATGAGCGATTTATCTAAGTAGTTTACAATTTGAATTCGTTGAGAGTTCATATTCATTTCTAAATATAAGAGGGTAAAAAAAGGGATTCATTATTCATAATAGCAAAATACAGTGCAACTTGGATAATTCGAACGTCTTTAATTCGAAATCGTGGTTAATTCGAAGATTTCTCTTAGTCCCTTGAATTTCTTATTAAATCAATGTTAAAAAATCGTGGATAATTCGAAGTTCAACTTCCTTAATTCGAAGTTTTTTGTAATATAAATCCTATTTCGTTTATATACATATAATGTTTAAGTCTTTCATACCATGCTCTTTCTGAATAAATATTTACTTATTGACAGAATAATCTTTTCAAGCATTCAGTGGACCTGAAATTAAAGTTAAAAGATGTAACTTGTTTAATTCGAAGTTTTGGATAATTCGAAGTTTTTTAGTGGTCCCTTCAGCTTCGAATTATCCAAGTTGCACTGTATATATAAATCAGTAAAGGAAAAGAAAAACAGCACCTGAACAAAAGAAGAAGAAGAAATTGCCTCTCTGATTCTAGATTATGGAGAGGAGTTGGGAACGACCGTTTCGTCCTGCAACGGACTCATCA
>JAFIDM010002131.1:50441919-50456357 GCA_023159025.1 Thereuonema tuberculata | reverse complement strand
TGGAGAGGAGTTGGGAACGACCGTTTCGTCCTGCAACGGACTCATCAGCCCAACATTGTCTCACCCTAACCGAATCAGAAAGGCAAGATCTTCTTAGTGAGAACCAACCGTTTATTAAAATAATTTTATTTTTCATATAACTGAGTTTTATTTTGAATCATCTATTCTTTCATTAAAATCTTTTTTTGCCTACAGTTCCGTAGGAAAAGTGCGAATGCCAATGGTCTTAATTTTCCTTAATTTAAATAAATAAGAAACAGTATAAACAGCAAATCAGTTTTCTATATCGTTACGGTTAAAATTTAACATAGTTATTATTATATATAAGAAAAGTAGATATATAAGTCGTATTTCATATCATCAATTCATCTGTTATAAACAAGAAACGATTGGCACTGAAAATAGAAAAAAACACCCCTTCAATAGATTTATAGAACCGTCTCGTACCACGTGACGTAGCCGTGGCCAAGTCTCATCTGCTGGTGGTCGGACAATAAATGAAATGTATGGAGTTAAACTCATAAATCAAGCTGAGCTACATTTACATCTACATTTACATTTAAAGCTATATTTATATCTTTGTTAGAAATAAAAAAGAGAAAAAAGTGCAAACTTTTTGAGATTTATTAATTAAACGAATCCTATTATTCCTACGTTTCTTAACAATTTTTGTTAATTTCAGATTTTTTTAATATACATTTTTATATAAAAAAATCTTAAATTTACTGAAATTGTTCAGTAACTTGGGAATAAATAGGATTCGTTTAATTGAAAGAATTCTGCGATTGCTTCAAGAAAAACACCTGTTTCCGGATCCTTAATATGTAACTTATGAGAAGTTTCAGCTATGGTTGTCATTCCTTTATTATCTACAAAATACACAGTAAGCCTACTTATTAATTTGCCTGTTTTGTTGGCCATATTTCTAAACTCTAACAGATGAACCCCAAGGGTACTTCTAGACCACCATTTGATGATGCAGTTTTCCCTTTCGATAAATTAACGCAGAAAATTACTACATATGAGCAGTTATGGTCGCCCAATAATAAGCACGAGAATATACACAAGGGAGAGTGGAAGACCGTCTCGAACATTCCAGTGAACATACTTGATGCATTTCGATATTGGAAAAACCCACTTTCCAAATATTTGTCACAATAAGGCAGGATCAGGATTATTTCGTAAACTTGAGCTAATACTTTGATGAAATCATCTACAGAGACAGTTTCCAATTTCATTGATTACCTCACGGTTAAGTTATAATTCTTTTAACAAGTCGAAATTTTACTTAGCTTGAGGAAAATAAATCTAAAATCAATAACACAATAAAACATTCCTAATTATTTTAGTTTTTCTTTTGCAAATTAAAGGGAAGGTCAAAATATTATAAAAACAAAAAGTTAAAAAAAGTTTCATCTGTTTTGAAAAACTCATTAACGAAACAAAAAAAATTGCCTATCTTTCAGAAAGAGTTCTTTACTTTAATTTAGTCAAAAAAAAGCTTGAGAAATTTTTTTTATTGAAATTTAATACATTTCTGTTTAAGTAATATTGTGGAAGTAAATGCATGTCTTTCTACTTATTCGTTGCTTAAATTCTGAGGAAATCGACATTTCCTATTTTTATAGTCTGTTTCAGTGTTTGGTGATTCGTTGATAGCGATGCCTGCTTTCTTTCTATTACAAAACTGCAACAATGTGTTTTCTTGAGTACTTCTAGAAAACAAGTCTGAGTCATTGTTACATACATCTATTTTGAAGAAATTCGAAACAGGAACTTTCAGATTTCTAACTTTAAGGTTTACTTAATAATCCAGTAAAATGACTATAGATTTCCTTTTTTTTTATTTTCTTAACCTTTTTAACAAACAGTTCTACTAGATTCTAAATTGCATGTGTATGCAGGTTCTGAGCGTATCTTTTTATATTAATTATTACAGAAAACTAACATAATGGTTATTTTTACAATTATGTTGTTATAATATTTTTATGATACATGTTTAACATAATGTAATTATTACTTATTAGGAGTTACAATGACTAGTGATTATTAAATTAAATATAATATAATAATAATCAAATGAGTAGCAAATAGTACAATATATGTTATCATTACAATTATATATTAAAATTTTAAATAAACATATAGTCGTATGCAAAATTATTATATTACAAAGACTTGCTAATTTTGAGAAATAATAATATTTACTTAAAAATGAAATGAAATAAAAACACATTATAAATGATTTACTAATATTTAGGAATAACAAGATTTATATTATGAAGATTTAACTAAATTTCAGTAATAACATTTCTACAAGATTGTTTTACTTATATACCAATATTTTAAATTTTAATGTAAATTTATAATATGAAAATGATTCAGATATCATCTTTATGTATCTGTAATATTCCAAATATGAGTAATATTGCCACTTTTTATTTTTAAACCACTAGCAACCCAGGAAAAGTTGATTCTCACACCCTGCGACTGCTTTCTCACAAATATCGATAAAAGTGAATTCTCCCAATCCACGACTGCTTTTAGAACCAGCGAGTGTGTCTAAGACATATTTTTATTTTTTTAAAGACATTAGATAAACATTAGTCCACGTGGCATAATGGATAAGACGTCTAACTTCGGGTCAGAAGGTTGCAGGTTCGATTCCCGTAGCAAACTTGTAGTAATTATTTCTATTTTCACAAATCGCGACAATTGCGCCGGACAGACAGACAGAGAAATAAAAGATTTCAGTAGTATAGGTTATGTTTAATATATACTTAGGCCTATTTGGTTATGTCTTAAATTGTCTTTTATTTACGTAATTTTTAGTAATATTGTATTTAAGTTTCTGTGGTCATAATTAATTTTGGGGTTTTTGTTAGTATAAAATTTGTGTTAGTTTGTTTCTTGAAATGTCATCTGTATTTTTGTTAGTATATAGTTTTCTTATTTCATAAAAAATTTTAGTTATAAGAAGATGCATTTATTTTTCCCTAGGTGTTAATATATTATGTTTTATTCTATGGCTATTTTTTTTCTTCTTAATATAATATAGTCTGTTATTATGTAGTTAATTATTTGCTTAATATTTATTAATGTTCTATTATTTAAATCTATTATTTAAATGTGCCTAACAACATAAACCATAATTTAATAGTGAATCAATAAATGATTTGTAGATTAATAACTTATATTTTATTCGTTATTTAATAACTCATATGTTGTATGTTTGAAATTATATATGAAAGAGTTCAGTTTGTTTGATATCACTGTCCGGCGACTTTTTTAGGTACACTTACCTAGTAGCGTGTTGGACCTCTTTTAGCCCTCAAAACAGCCTGAATTCGTCGAGATATGGATTCCACAAGATGCTGAAAACGTTGTTGCGATATTGTGTACCATGCAGACATGAGTGTGTCACGCAGTTCCTGAAGATTTGATGGAGGTGTAGGCCTGGAGCGAACAGCCCGTTCCAGCTCATCTCACAAATTTTCAATCGGACTGAGATCCGGGAACTGAACGGGCCACTGCAGCAAGGAAAAGTCATCGTTATGTTTCTCAAACCATGACATCTCAAACCATCTCAAATTTTATAATTTCACCATCACTTGATTCCTGGTTTGAGTTATTGTCTATTATGCAGATATGATTGGGACATTTAATAAAAGAATTAAAATGAAGATACTTATTTTTAGTTTTAAATGTTGTTAATTTTGATTTTTGAATGTTTATTCTCATTTTGTTGTTATATGTCCTTTTACTAACTTTATTAAAATCTTTTCGTACATTTCGTTCTGCAATATTGTAGTTTTCATTGGTTTTTTTTTAAATTTTATCAATGGGATAGGCCTATCATCTGCATAAACATAGATTTTTGAGGTAGTGAGTATTTTATAATTAAAATGCCTGACACAGGTGTCAGTTTTTTAATATATTTTTTTAAATATTAATGTCAATTTTTATTCTGTGTGCAGGCATTTTAAAACTTTTAATTCATTCACACACGTAAAAATTTCACTTTATTTTATAATATAAACTGAATTCAAGTACTGGTTGTATCAGTTGGATCCAGTCAATTTTCGTATCGACTTTTTCACCAGAAGTTCGGTGATGATGTGTTGGTTCTCTTCTGTAGGAATTGTGTTAGTGTTTGTAGTGTGTTTCGCAGCATGTCTTGTTGCAACAGAACCAGTGTCTTCAATTTCATTCTGGATTTCAGTCATTGTTTCACGTTTCAGAAAATCTATAGGGGAAAACCGCCTAAGAGTACGCACTGCCCAAGAGTACGAATAGCCCTTCACATCTCTCACACTCGGTGAGAGAAGCTATCAAGCACAGGGAATGTGATGCATGAGTTGGTCATACCGTAAGAAAGCGCCAATTGTGTTTGCTTCACCAAGAAGAGAGATAAGTTAATTTTTTGTCTGACAACCATTTTGTTATAATGTTTTGCACAAATACATTAACGATTTTACACACTTCTATTGTCGAATCATGAGACTTTGCCATTGATATAATATCCGTATAAGTCTCTAATTCTTTCTGAGGGATAAAAATATTTAATTTCTTACCGACTTTTGATCATGTGAGAGTCACAATGAAAAATGGCGAAACGTCCTAAAAGTACGCAAGTTGGATCCAGTGTCAAAGCTGCTGACTTTGGGCCCATGCTGAATGCGCAGGGATCGACCGTAGAACAAAGAGATATGTGAACTTTGTTGAGCTGTGATATATCTTAATTGTAACTCTTCACTAAACCATTTATTACAATAAATGCCATTGTTTTACTCCTTTTTTTAAATTGCGTACTCTTGTGCCTTCAAGTGCGTACTTTTAAGAAGCCACTATACCTAAGAGTACGCATTTGCACTTTACTACTAAAATAAAGTTACTGTGCAAATTTTTGCTTCAATTGACCCGAAACTTCCTTATTCTTTGATTAAAACATCAGGGAACAGTTCAAGCTGATTTCACTGCAAAAATTTAAATTCTTCTCCATGAAATGTAGTACTAAACAAAAAGTGCATACTCTTCGGCGGACTTCCCCTATTTCTCATCATATAAATGTCTTGCTGCAGAGATGTTGCCCTTCGATTCATAAATAACATTAATGACAGACACCGTTACTTAAATATCAACCAGAACGCACCATTTTCCCTGCCTGCAATTGGGAATTACCGTACTGTCACTAAAGCGAGTTCAATGTCACGAGATGAAATTGTTTGCCCAGTCCTGACACTGGAGAAGCATTCCGCCTTTGTGTAAGGATACTGTCATTCTTGTGAAAATGTATAATCTACTCTCAAAGATGGCTCCCAGGAAGAATTCATCAGGTTGACGGGGTCAATCGATACACCCTGTGGTTCCAGATTTGAGCCTTGTGGAACTCCTTGAGTCTTGAGCCCTGTTTATAATTTATAAGTTTGCCGGGTTTTAAATTTAAATTTATTCTTATTTTTCTATTTTTGAGATAACTTTTTAAGAGTTCTAATGTTTTCTATCTTATGCCACTATTAAATAAGTTTTTATTGGAATTTTATGATTTGCTTTTCAAAATTTATATATACAGGATGAGCAAAAATGATTTGAACGATCTCAAAAATTTCCTGTAACATCGCTATTGTAGTAACGAAAGGTATAGTTGGATGGAGCACATGTTCAATTTTTTTTGTATGTATAGCTTATAAATGTTCGATATGGCTACCATTGTTAACATGACAATGTCCAAACGATACTGAAAGTCTTCCCAAACACGACAGCTGTTGATCATTTGCACCTGCACAGCCGATCCACCAGTGTGACAACCTCTCGTTCAGGTGGTCGCGTATGGTTGAGTGGAAATGGGGGGCTGCCCTTCTTGTTGCAGAATGAAGTCATCTATATCGTTTTCCAAATGTGGTAACAACATTCCGTTAACATGCCAAGGTAGTTAGAGCCTGTCACACTGTTCTCTGCAAAGAAGAATGGGCCGTACACTGTGTTCACCGAAATGGCACAGAAGCATTCACTTTCGGGAAATACCGCACATGTTCCATGTAAGCGGTAATTGTTCCTCCATTTCCCAAATTCGCACATTGTGCCGATTTATTCTTCCACTGACATGAAAGGTGGCCTCTCATTGAAGATTATGGTGGTCGCAATGTTCTCAACTTTACATCGCTGTAACATCGCCTGACAGAATGCCTCGCGATGACAGTGGTCGTTCAGTGTCAAAAGCTGCAGCCTCTGCGGGCGATATGGACACATGTGGGGCCGTTTCCGCAGTAGGTGCCAGTCGCTGCGGGATGCTCAGTCGCTGCGGGATGCTCAGTTCTGCACTTCCTCTGCGCATTGATTTATTATGGCTACGACGGTATGTGTCCTCAGATACGGTCGGCATGCCCTCACAAACGCACCCTCTTCCATTCAATTGATCAAGCCATTTACGAATGGAGTTCTTGGCAGGTGCGTCATTCTGAAATTTGGTGCAAAAACCACGCTATATCATCGTCATCGACCTGGTTGCGTGATATTCTAAAACCCAGTACGCCTCTTCTTCACCAGTTAACGCCATGTGTCAACATCACCACATGACGAGCGGCAGCGGCAATCGTTTGTTACGCGACGCAACAGCCAATTACCCATACTGTGGATACCAGGTTTACAATTGGCGTGTGGCTAATGTAGGTCGTATTTCGTTCTGAGATATATAAAAAAAAAATTAAACATGTGCTCTATCCAACTGTACCATTCGTCGCATCATAACTACAATAGCGATGTTACAGCAAATTTTTTGCTCACCCTATACATATACCCTTATTAAGGAAAATATTGATTGTCTTTTGAAAATTTTGATGATTATACCATAATCATGCATTTTCTTTAAAAGTTCTTTTATTATTATTGCAAAAGATTATATTTCTTTACTTCCATTACATTTATGTTATAAATGCCAATAGAATCTTTGGCAACAGAATCTTATTTTTTTCATCATTTTCTTATACTTTCAGTATCATGTATAAGAAGTTTATCGAATTTCTAAATTTAGTACTTTCAGTATTATTGTTATTAATATTACAATTATATGATGCAAATTTTCAAATATCTCATCCGTTTTTTTTTTGTAATTACTTTTTATTTTTTTTCCGATTAATTTGTTAATTTTATTTTTAGTTTCATTGTTATTTACTCTCTTAGTGTTGATAGTTTTCCAAGTCTGCTTATTACGACTACTACATTTCTATAACTTGCTCTGATAAAATGTTTGTTTGGTTTCTGTTACTAAATTACTTAACTAATTCCTTTTTTTCTTATATTCTATATTTGTTTTATTGTTTTTGTGTTTTCATAGACTATAGCTTGCCTTTTTCTTTACTACGATAATAAATTTCGTCTGTTATCCATTCGTGTTTATAAATACTTTTTTGTTGCTCATAGTATTGTTATTATTATTTCGTATATGGTTATCTTCATTATTTTTTTTCACTGTTATTTATGGTGTTTTTTGAGATATTGATTATCTTCATTTTAGGTACATATAAATGTTTGTCTATTTACATCTTGGCTCCTTTTATTTTTTTAATTCGCACAGATAATTCATTTGTGACCGGCGGATGCCAGCACATGAATATTTTTTCTCTTTATTTTTTTTTTTGGTGTGTATTTATTGTCCTTTTTTTAATTTTGGAGGCACCAATTTTCTTTTCAACGATTATTCCAATGAAACAATGTATTGAGACCTGCTGTTACCGGTTACTACTCCCAGCTGATGATCGCCAATAAAGCGTGAAACAGCTGTTCTGTGATGTCACTTAGCATACACTTTTTTTTGTTTTCAAGAATTTCAAGTTTTTGTTTATAATTTATGTTCAGATTCATGTCACTTGAAGTGACAGAATGGAATGTGTGTATGGCTGTGGCTAGATTGTATCTACACTATCTTCTTTAATTCTATCTTGAGATAAATTGAGACGATCTCCAATGCTTCCTTCTAAATTCATTCAACTGCTAATAGTAAACAATAAACTTACTTCAATGCTTGAAGTAGGTATTCTAACCTTGAAACTTTAAAGCTTTAATGGTTTTAACTGCAATACTTCGTTACTTTTTAAAAATTCAGATAAATTCCATTTGGGCCAAAGAACTCATTCATTTGAAATCAATTCATTAATGATGGAATTTGAACCAAAGCTTTTAATAGATTAAACAGTAGTCATTCATCAGCATTTAATTTGTTTATTTGGATAAAATGAAAGCCTAAGCGGATTTATTTGCATTATCGGTCTTAAAGGCTTAATTTATTAATCATAAATGAATTTCAAATAGTTCATAATTTAAATGTTTCAGCATTTGTTGGCAAAAATGACACCGAAATGTATAAAAAGCCTTCAGTGATTTTACTAATTATTTATTGGTGAAATGTGTTTTTACCAATAATAATTACTAAAATTACTAATTAAAAGTTGTTAAAGATGTATACTGTTTTTATTGTTATATTATAAATAGTATTATTAGGCATCTTACAACTCGTTAATAGGAGATAAAAATAACATACACTTAATTAAAATTATATTTTCTCAAGAAGTTTTCAAGGAGACGATTTTTATCTCCCCTTAAGGCTTTAGTTGAAACTTAATTAAGCTAACCAAGAAAAAAACTTAAAATTCTCTGCTCTGCAGAGAATGGGACAAAAAAAACTTTTAAGAACGTTGTGTAGTTGTGCAAAATTATTCTTTTGAATTTATAAAAGTATTCTTTGTAACTTCGCCAGTTTGTTTATTTATTTTGTTTCTTTTTTAGTAATACAGAAAATTTTAGTAATGTCATTGTTCTTTACACTTTTCTAAAGGAAATAATAAAAAAAGAATATAAAAACCAAATTAATATTAACAAGAAGCTTTTTATGGATCCTATCAATGGTTGATATATTTACTGTTTTTCGCTGTGCCGGCTTGGTCGAGTGGATTAGACAGCGATCTTCCAAGAGGGCAATATGTCGGCACCTGGGTTCTAATCCTGGTGTAGAGTTGGATGTTTGCCTTCTTTCTTGTGTTTGTCTGCTTCTTCTTCTTCTCTTTCTCTTCCGCTGTCTATGGCATTGGAGGTTGTGAAATTTCACAATTTCTGACCATTGTGGGGTTAGTGCGATAGATCCGCAAGGATGAAAGCACACTTGGGGTGTACCCATGGCAAAAAAATTACGCTTTTTCTTTTAATCTGCTTAATACATTTCCCGTTTGTTAAAATAAACAAAACGAGAGTCAACAAACGAGGAGAAAGACCATTTAAAACCTAGTAAATACTTTTACTGCAGTTTTTGGTATCGACTAACAGACACTACTAGAGGAAGAGATCTATTCACAAGCATTTTGAGAACTAAAATTCATTTTTGAGAATCCTTCAGATAGATAGTATTTACAAATGACCCTTAAGGGTATCTAAAATAACTGTAAGCAATTTCATTTCATCAACAATTTCAAATCATCGAATTACACTTCAAAAAACTAACTCTTTCCAGTTAAGACATTACGATCTTAAAGCTGCTAATTTAGCGGGCATCTTTTTTGTGCTAAATGCCAATAGACAGTGTGGTAAGGACTAAATTCTGTAAATGGTTTAGATAGTATATTGTATGTAATCGCTGAAACTGCTTACATTATTATCTTTGAATGTATCAGATGAGCAATTGAAAGGAATTGAAAGGCTCGATAGATTTAGTTGCAGATAAATTCACACAGCATCAAATTTTCATCTGTGCCTAAATAATTCCAACGTGCATCGCTGGATTTTGTGCAATCTGCGATAGCAATCGTAATTAAGGGATGTATCTATCAATCACTACCGAAAAATTAGTGTTTAGCAACTAAACAACTTTACTGATATGATATAGATAAAGCTTTTTAAAACGATATTGGTAAAGTTAAACTTTACTAATATAAAACTGCACATAAATAAAGATTTTCGCACCAATGATGTCTATATATATATATATATATGTTTGTTTGAGGTTCCAAAACAATCCTTTTGAAAACGAAACAAATTTGAAACGGTCCGGTGCACGATTATTTATCATTGTTGCGTTGATTTTGAGTTTGATGGCCATTTCATTGAGTTCAAATGATTTTCTCATATTTGTCTCAGCACTCTGAGCTGCCATCAAGGTAAATCTGGCTGTAGAAGCCTAATAATGCTGAAACAGCTGTCCCAGATTCCCGGCGAGTTATAGTTCAAGATGCGAGAACTTTTTGTGTAGTTTTATACTCTTCAATTTTTGATTGTTTTCAATAATAGCATTACATCTGGAAAGAAGTTCAGTGGTCAACTTGATTTTTTAACAGCTTTCGGTTACTAAAATTGAAGATTTTGCAGATAACTATTCAACAATGGCATTGTTGAATTGAGTAATTCTTTATACACACAAATTTGTTAAGTACGTATGAGTAATGAATGAGTAATTGCCAAATGAGACAGCACACATCAAGTTTCGTAACAATATAGACAACGTTTATTGGTAATTACAAATAAGGTTCCATATGACCACCATTGTGATGTTCCATGAGCTGCCTGCGGTGCACGGAACATGTTGCACGGCGGCCCGCAACATATCGGAATGGATTTGTCGCACCTGTAATGTAATTCGATCTTTCAACGTCGGGATATCGGGGACATGTCCTTTATACACACAATGCTTTTAAGAAATCCCCACAGCCAAAAGTCACAAGGATTGAGCTCAGGCGACCTCGTTGGCCATGCTGTGGGAAATGCACGACTAAGGATTCTGGTGTCAGAGAAATGTTGCCGCAACACAAGCTGTATCTGATATCCGATGTGGAGTGGTGCACCATCCTGCATGAAGATGATCGAATCGAGACATCCTCTTTGCTGCAGTTGTGGAATCACAAAGTTCTTTAGCATATCGGAATAACGTGCAGCCTTGATGGAACAGGTCACTGGTCCACTTCGGTGAGATTCCTCGTAAAAATAAGGACTGATGATAAACGATGATGTAAAGCTGCACCACACTGACTTTCGGCGAGTGGATAGGCATCTGCAGACCCACGTGTGGATTAGTCGCAGCCCAAAAGCGGCAGTTGTGTGCGTTCAAATATCACCGTGCAAATAAAAGTGCGCTTCGTCACTCCATAAAATCCCCCACGGTCATGCTTCATCCACTTCCATGCGCGCTAAGAATCTTAATGCAAACTGAATGTGGGTGGCCGCATCGCCAGGGTGCAATTCTTGAATAGGACAGATTTTATAGGGGTGAAACTTCAACATTGATGCAAGATTTTCCGCACCGTTGAATATGGGATATCCGTTTGCCAGAATATTGTCCGTTCACTGCTGGTACCCTGCACATTCGTCATTTCCTGTTCCATAGCAGCAGTTACAACTTCTTCAAAGTGTTCGCGACTGATAGTTTTCCCTCCCCGGCCTGGTTGCACTGCTAGAGTTCCAGTAGTTTCAAAGCGTTGAATCATTTTACTTAGATTTGTTATGCTCATCGGTCCTCTTCGTAGCGCTTTCAACCGCCGAAATTCCTTACGTCCCGCTGATAATACAGCTTCGTAAGGTATTGTAAGGTAAGAGCCATCGAATGGCAGTTCGTCGCCGAGTGATGTGAATTCTCCAAGCCTTTCTTTTTATCATGATCGCTCTACATGTAAGGCTGTTTATGCAAATTGGTGCGTTAACAGCGCCACATTTTCCCCTGTTGGCGACTTTTAGTACTAATTTTTTTTTTTGTATGTTCCACTCTGTATATAACCGAATGTTGTTACGATTCGTCCAATATATTCCTCGCAACATGGCTTTGAACACCTCACGTTATTTTATGCCCACCGGGTATATAAAGGAGGGCGTTTGTGGGTTTGTTTGTTCGCTATATACTCCTCGGCCCATTGCCCTATCTGGATCAAACTTTAGCAGAATTACTCTTTAGGCGCCTGCGGAAAAAACGGGCTATCTCGGAACCTGGAAACAACACTCCCTGTGGATAGAAAGGGGTGAAGTCCATGAAATAGCACGACAAATGCACCTGGTGATGACAAAAATTGTTGTGCAACAATTGGAACTAAAATATTGCTGTGCATAATAGATGCGGTGTTTTCGGGATAGATACAGATTTGTAATGATCAGATTATTTTTTTTTACGAACTGGTAAAGGTTTCAAGTGACAGGGTTATGACGTTACAAAATTCCAATAACCTGGTGCTAGAGGTATAAATGGGACGGAGAAGTGGAGAAATTGGTGGGAAGTCTTTTATTCTCCGATCTCAATATTAATTACATATCTAAGAATCTCGAGTTATAAAATTCAAATAACCTTAAACTATGGGTGTACACGAGAGGACGGTGAGTGGATGGGCAAACATGGTTGAATGATATTTCTACGGGGATTTCGGGATTTGTAATGACATCAGAGCTTTGAAGTTATTTTTTTTTTCAACAACCAGAAAAGTTTTAAGTGATCTCGCAATTGCAGTTTCATTATCATCCACATCAGGACATTGGTTTTTTGTAACCCGAGCAAAGAACGGATTTTTTTGCTTGTAACTGATAGTTTTCGAAAGAGAAAAAAGACATGATTGACTTTCAGCTATGATTTGCACAGAGTGCATGTGATTATTATAAATTATTAAAAATAGCCAATCACTGTAGAGCATCAATCATAGTTATTGTTCACTGTGAGGCATTTTTTTTTTGTTACCGCCAAAAGATGTAACTGTATGATTTACAAAGAATGCTTACTGAAAGTTTACTAATTTCCAGGTAAAAAAAAATCAACATCCTTACCTTAAGTTTCAAATCCTTTATAGTAATACTATCCTTTAAAATTTAAAAGATTGCCAAGGAATTACATATGTGGTTTCTTGGTGATAGTTTATTCTTATTACAAAATTGGCGTTGAATTTCTCTTCATTATTATGAGATACAACGATTTGATTTGTCCCCTTAATTTCAGGTACTTCATTATTTCGAAAAGTTGACAGTAATCCATTTTCAAAATTCATTAACAAATAATTCTTGTCCATCATTCACAGTTATTAATTTCATTCAAATAGTAAACGTATTCAGAGTATTTATTTATTTTAATAAGACTGTAGGCTCCTTAATTCATATTCGTATACGGTGGTGTAATTAATGAATAGATGTTGATTTTCCGTAAATAAACTTCACTATTTTCCTTAATGTTTAAGTCCAAGTAAGCGTTCCTTTCCTTTTTAGCATTTTACATTGTTAACGTAAGCAAACTATTTGACTAATGGCTGCTTTACAGGCTCTCAAAAACTTTCCTCAAACTTGTCACATGCTCTAAATCCAACGAGCTCTAAATTCAGGCAAATATTAGAAGTAGACACCAGCGCTCTTGGCGGCGAGAAAAAAATATTTAAAAATTACGACAGTGTTAACTCAATTCATTTCTTTAACTTTTCTGTGAAATGAATTGAGAATTATTAGCAAAACTGAGCAATTATTAGCAATAAGCTGCAAAGTCATCTTGATTGTCGCTTCGGCGACCGCCAGTTGTAATCGTGATTAACGAGAGCAAAACGAGATTTTCGCTTGCACCCGTAAAAAATCGCAAGTCCTCCAAGGTGTAACTGGTAAATGACAAGTTCTGAGCACGTTTGAGACAAGTTTTCAAGAGTGTATAAAGCAGCCATTACATAATTAAACATACAAGGTGATCGTAATTACACTTGGCCTATTCAGATCTCGCTTAGCTGTAACCAATAAGCGGATTGACACCAAAATTTGTGTAGAGACTTTTCAAAAGATGCACAAAAGTTCAAAACCGTTCCTCTAGGGAGCGCTGTACAAAAAATATCTTTTATGTTCCTCATAGGGAAGTTGTAAAATTTGCAAGCGAAGAGCAGTGTGATCAATGCCTGACAGCAACTGATTTCCCCCCCCCCCCATGTTGCTTCTCACATTTAGCAAAAAACAGTCCTTTAAGTCTAGAAAATATTCAACATTTTCAAAATAAGCAACATTCTTCAAATGGACCCACAAGCAGAAAGAACATGGATTCAGATCTGGAGAACGTGATGGACAGGCAGTAAGAAGTGATCGACTAATCATCTAGCGATCGGCGAGTTTAATATGTGGGGGCTTACTATCTTGCATAAAAGTTGTAGACGTAAGGCATTGTCGGTTGTTGAACTTGGAATCCGACAAAATTCTGGAGCATGCATGAAATCTCAGGACGTCACAGAAATGTCAAAGTACCATTAAGGGCAACTTCTTCGAAGAAGAATGGTCCGACGATCAATGTGGAAGTGAATCCCCACCAGCCTGTAACTGTAGGAGAGTGCAGGGGGAGTTTCAGAAAACTACTTGGATTTTTCTTGGCTCAAATGCGATAATTCTGGGTTAACTGTTCCATTAGATAAAAATATGCTTCCATGTAGCTCCTCTGATGTTCCACGACCACGACACGTTAACTTCCATTC
>JAFIDM010002131.1:50415310-50441909 GCA_023159025.1 Thereuonema tuberculata | reverse complement strand
TCACTGCACGTGCAGTATTGGCGCACTAACATGAATCATTGACTGCTCGACAACAGCCATCGGAAATCTTCAAGATTTCTTCATTGACAGGCTTGCGCCGTCTGCCAGATTGAACTTCTTACGATCCAGTTTTCTCGAATCTACGTATCATGTTCCTCAAAGCTTATGTAGACATTGATCCGCGGCGTCCATGAGTTTGTAAAAAACCCAAAAAACTTCACAATTAAAGCACGTTCCGGTAAAGGGATAGCCGTCGTCTTGCGATAAGAATGGCATTAACTAGTTGTAATCATTTATACCCAGAACTCTGCTGCGATGCGGATGCTTATGTACATGAGATTGCGTTTTCTCTTATTCGTAAAGTTGATAAATACAAAATTAAAAGTTTAAAATGTCATTTGATGTTGGTCTTAGTTATTTACCGTCGTTTTTTTTGTGTATTGTGCTGTAAAGCCGTCCCTTAGTGGAACTTTTTTGATTTTTATTGTGTGCATAATCCTTTGAGTAGTCTGTAATTTTGATGTCAATCCGCTAATTAGTTACAGCTACAGAGTGCTCTGAATAGACCAAGTTTATTTACGGTCATATTAAATAGCCTGACTTTGGAGCGGAAGCTCAACGAAGCTGCTCTAGATTCCTTTGCACTTACTATTAAGACAGGCAATAGTCATGACAATGCCAGTTTAAATGACAAGTATAAAATAGTAAAACTTCGTTTTTCACTTTCTAGAGCGTTTTTACCACCAAAAGAAAAATGTCACTAAATAATTGCCGAAGAAAAATTAGTATTATAAATTTAATGCCATTAGTAACTGTCTTTTGCTATGTATAATTCAACATTGTTTCGTTTGAAAATTAGTTAGGCATACATTACAATATTCTGAGAATTAAAGCAAAATTTATTTTTAATTTCTTTTTTGTTCTTTTTGAAGTTCTTTGTGTTCATCCCATAGACTTCTTTCTTTTCACTCTTCTTATATTGGCAAAGATGTCTTTGATGGAATTTCGCAGCCATACATTGTAAGCCTGTGGTAAACATTATTCTCTAAAGATTACTTTTGGTTTGGACAGTTAAATGTAACTTTTCTTAATAAATTGTAAAGAAATTGTAAAGAAATAAGTAAAGTAAAAGTAAAATCCTTTTAGGACTATATCAAAAGCCAAATAATATTGCTCAAATAATAATAATAATAAAATGACGTACATCAAATTTTAATATTTTACAGATATATTTTGAATGTTAATGGTACCAAAATTTGTTTTTGAGATTTAATGACTTAAACATTAATGTTCCAAAATTACTTGCAATTCTTACACGAAAAGAGAAAATCTTCCAATTCTAGTACAGGAAAAATATAACAAACATCCAGACGCCATATAAACATAAAATATTTCATTATTTTGAATCAGTGTAATTTCTGAAAAACAAGTACACTGTAAAATAAATTGTATGATTTGCAAGTTTAAAGTTTGAAGTCACAATTCTAAAAATAATGCATTGATCTATTTCAAACTGCAAAGTTTAGATTTAAAATAGGCATAAAGTAGCCATAATGTTATATAATAAAGAGAAGTATGTGTAATAACCGCAAATTAAATCTTCGACTATCTTGTCAAGCATTTTTTAAAATAACAATTTTTGAATTTTTGAATTTTTGAGCAGCAAGATACTTTGACAGTTCCTGATTCCTATGGTTCATTATGTATCAAAATCAACCTACCTTTTTTACATTTTACATTGGGAGCTACCTTTTTTACATTTCTTTATAATTTCAGCCCTTCTAGAATATTTTTATGAAGTTAATAAAATAATATAGATAAATCATGAAATCCCTTCTGCACTCGGAGGAAATCAGAACTGGAAAGGAGTAGCTCCTAATTTAATGCTAAAATAAAAGAAATAATTAAGGAATTTAAATCTGCAATAATTATAATAAATCAATTATTTTTTAAGATATTAATAATTGCTCAAATTACGAATATTGAGGAAGCTATAGATTAAACTAGAAAGTACTTTATATAGCTGCTTCTTTGGTTCAAGGAATTAAGAGATTCGTGTAATAAATTCTAAAAGATTATTTTCTAATCCTATCCAAACACAAATTCAAAATTTAGATGAGATGGGAATAAAGGTTCCTATAAAAACTGAAAATCAAAAATTTTTTTTTGTATTTGTGTTAATATATAAGGTGGTCTATAATCATATTAAATTTTGAGTTAGTTTTAGTCTTTTAAGTTAGTTTGCTCACAGATTGAATCAGATTTACATAAAAGTACATTTACAAATGAAATGTAATACAATTTTTATTTTTAGTAAAGTATTTCGACTTAATATTTCTTTCGATTTTTCCCAATCTTCCAATTCCAATTTGAATTATTAACATTTGCTAGTCTTTCTTCACTATGTATCTTTTTTTTTAACAGCTTATCAAATATTTCTTGATAAACAAATTTTCCAAACTTTGCTGAGAGAAGCGTGGTGGAGGTTCAGTGTCGCAAATGAAACCTAGAAAGTGACGTAATGTCAAGCGAAGTTCTGCCAGAAGAGACCACAAGAATGCAGGAGCCTGATTAGATAAGACACGTAGATTCCAGTGACATTATCGTTTAGAGAAGTATTTAGGATATGGAGTTTTTAAGACAAATTTCTCATTCCAGTTGCCACATCAATGAAGAACAAGCTTCTGCAGGTCACTTGATTATTTAAGTATTTGGAATCCATATTAAAGTTATATAAAAAAAAATCATTACCAAAAAATTAATGGCTTATTAGCGATTTGTCACTTCGTGGTTATTATCTTAACTTCCTTCATTTACCATGAAGATAATATGAAAATAAATAATTACACGCAATGTCCAAAAAAAGTCAAAGGTCTTAAATTAAATGAAAAAAACCTAAGTTTTAAAGAACTAATTTTGAAATACTCTACATGAACTTTTGTAATTTAAAGTTTCATTTTATTGGATTCTGGTATTTTAGTTCCATCTTATCTAGAATATGGGCCATTTATAAGACACTTGTATACAAAAGATACAATAAAATATTATATTAACATATATTATGGGATATTGATAACTTTTGATTAAATCACATTGTTAAGAGATAAGCTAATGTTAGGACCAGCTTTGAAGGAAGAACACCTGAATCACTACATTCCAAAATTACAATTATTAATCTACACATAGTATATATTAAACTTTTCTTGAAGCGTCAAGATGTGATATTAATGAAACAAGTCTACTAGCTATCTTCGAAGAAAACAAAACAAAACAAAAATTCTGCATTATTTTGAGATGTCAGTTTACAAAATAACTTGTTAATAACAATGTGAAATAGGCAGTTAAAATTTCTCAATATTTTTGATAAATAGATGGTCTATTTTATATGAACACTTTTAATAGTACATACTAATATAACAAATGGAAAAGGAAGTCTTCCAAGAATCTGCTTGTCAGTGATCTTCGAGTGTGAAAAAGTAGGGATGTGGGAAGAACTCGAGAAATAAAAAATATGATTAATTAATTCAAAGTTTCTGTTCATGAAATGATAAAAAACAATATAAGAGGACCAGCAGCAAAACCATGAAACAGATTAATCAAAAGGATTATGCTAGACAATCCTTTGCACCTCCCACAGTTAGGCTACTAGTGGAAGAGAGTTACCAGCCATTTTATGACTGATTACAGATCTTGGCTCATACAATAACTGAATTTACTTCTATGCTTTAACGACGAAACATCTTGTACCAATACACAGGAGTTAGTATCGGGAAGTTTGTCAGCGAGGGAGTTGTCTAACCGAATCTGAGCTTAAGAACTACGTAAGAATATTGATGGGGAATACAATAATTTAAAATAATCTTGGATCAGCATCAATTCAAGCAACAAATCCTGAATAATATAATTGTCCATCACAGATGTGGCGACCGCGCTTATATCGACATGATACGATTTTTCACGCGGTTAAATTGGCCTGATCACCATTACCTCAAAAGAGTAGTTTCACACGAGACGCGATTTTTCATTGCTGCCAGTAGTGTTTTGCTGTGCATTGCCTTCTGAAAGTTTTAAGAACATGATTAATGCGAAACCTTTTTACAGAATGGGGACTTTGATACTGAAAAATTCATAGTAGAAGTTCAGTGGAGGTCTGCACTGTCGGACCTGATGGTTGAAGAGTATTCCAATACGGATTTGAAGAATAAGAATTGGGAGGAGCTTAAAATATATTTATAAGCGTATCACAGGAGGCAACCAATATCTTCGATTTCTCTGCTTTCACCTTTTTCGTAACTGCGATAACCACACAACACCAGGAGAAGCTCATTCTTCCAAATCCATTTTGAGGATTGAGCTTCGGTTGGTCTCTTTGGTGGCAAAAAATAACGTTCACCCCAGCGTGGTGGCGTCGTGTGTAAGATATCCCAGATATATCCCAAATATTTAGATTAATCCATAATAGTGATTGTAATCCTTGGTAATGGATAAAATAATCCTTGATAAACTCATGACTTTATTTATTTAGATTATGCATAATCTACTCAGTGAAGCCTATAATACCATTGGCCCGAAATTAATTTCCTAAAAAGTTATTTTTACAAGTCTATGTAAAATATAATTTTGTTTATGATAAGCATTATTAAGTATATTAAAGGATTATTAAGTATATATTAATACTTTTGGACTTTTTTTTACCCTGAAATTTTGTAATAGCAGTTCTACAAAAATTTCAGAAAATTCTTTCATTGAGTATCAATACATTTCAGACAATTGATGCATTTCTACTATATAGACAGACTTATCACAAGGTTATTTTTCTAAATATTTAGTGTGGGTGAAAACTCGGGAAAATCAAAATAATGATTAGTCATAGAAACGATTGATTTGTTAAAAAAAGCTACTCAATCTAACTAATTGCTGTCTATACTTGGCTTCCGCCAATCCGAAACACAAAATTAAATTTCTGACACAACTTTCCAAACGCTAATTAGAAATTAGATTAGTATGGTTTGAGCTAAGACAGGTTGTTTACATGTGGTTGCGTGCATAAAGCGGCCTAGCCTTACATCACTCTTTCTAATCCAATATGGTTCCACTATGGACTTTTAGAGCTTCAGATAACAGCATTAAATACCTTGTTTATTCTGTACTGTAACAATATTAGTTAAGAGCAAAAGTTGCTATTTCTCTGATTAGCGTTTCTCATCTGTGGTTCGCGAATCCTCATGGGATTCATAAAGATGGTTTGATTGTAATGGCGTCTCTATCACACAGAATATTTTAATAACACGAACCCATTAATTGGCTTAATCTATTGCGAATTAAGAGATAATAAACTCTACTGATATAGACTTTAATTTTAAGCTAAGAAGAAAGAAATTTGTTAATGTTCCATATTCAATATTTTAATTTTAACAATCTTGTATTATAAGGATGAATTTGAAATATCGAGCATTAAAAAAGATGCAATATTTGTAATTCTTTTGCTGTAAAAAAAATTCTTGGCATAAAGATTCCTTAACTATTCTAACTAAACTAAGGAATTTTTACCGAAAAAGCTCTTTTTTTTATTTTTATGGATTAATTTGATTTTTTAAATTATAAATTTATATATTTATAAACATTCAAATAGAAACAGCACTAATTAGAAACGGAATTTTCAGTAAAATGCCATTTTAGAATATGTAGATTTGAACACGTTTCCATTAACGTTTCCACAATGACATTGACTAAATGGTTGCAACTCTCAATGGAAGTTGAAAATAAAAGAACTTTGAATTAAACGATCGCTTTATTCAGTTATTTTTTTTCTGTTAATGCTTTCAACTTTCATAAAACAATAGGCTTTCAGAAAAATTGAAAAAAAAAACAAAAACAAAAAAAAAACCCAACGTTTGGAATTGCCTTTTCGTCGTGTATTTAAAAATACAGCCTTGATAAAGTAGATAATAAATTGTATGAATACCAAAAAATATAACAAACGTAAATGCTATATATGGGCCCAGAGGTCAAATGGTTAGACGTTTGACTGCGGCCTGGAGGAACAAGGTTCAATTGGCGGTTTCTTTCCCACGTTCAGTCGGTCCTACGGTCCGCCAGCTCTCGGAAGAATGAGTACCTGGTTTCTTTCCTGGGGTTAAAGGCGAGCAGGCATCGGGCTAACCAGCCAGCCTCAACGTAATCCTGCTGATCATGAAACATTGGCAGCCTTATCTCCCGTGACCCGTGGATCATTGGAATATTTGAACTTAAAGGTGCCAGGCATAAAAAGAACTTTAAAAATTTAGTCTACGCGAGCAATACTCAATAATTCCTTCAATAAATGATACAATTCTGATCTTTGTTGAATTTGGAAAATATGGCTTTAAAATATTTGAAAGTTATATTTCAGTGTCCGGCATATTTACTGCAAGCAACAATTAGAGCACTTAATAATATGAGTATTCCCGCAGCACAACAATAAGAGTTCTGCAAAGTTATGATGTAAAACACGATGTGTCAAATTTGATAGAGAATAATTGAAAAAGCGGTTAAAGATTAAATCATCGCGCCTTTTATCCTCAATAGAGAATTGATAGCATACAAAAATAAGATCTGTAATTACTAGTTGAATGGGGTAAAATGATATCAGTGGACACTTGACAAAGGAAGTCATACAATTTCCTAAACATAAAAGAAAATTGCACTTTTTAATATATTGTAGAAACTAATATGTATTTCTTACATTGTAGGTATTCCATTTTACAGATTCATAACTTCAGTCTCGACTAGATAGAAATAATATTTCTTTTTTTTAACTTTTCAAATGGCACGACTCAAAATAGTGCTTTTGAACAACTCAATACAAGGTCAACACACCGAAATTACTGATATGAGCTATATATTTAATTGTGTATTGCTTACTGCTTTAATATACTGCAGAAATTTTCATCGTACCGTTAATTACACAGTATCAACAACGTACAAAAAAGAGATAAAAAAACGCGATCATTATCTCATATCTTATCTGAAATTAAAGCACGCGTCGATGGGAGTGAAAGCCAAAGGAGACAACGTGCCCACTCTGACTCTGTCCTGTTTTTAAGATGGGTGAAGAAGAAGCATTAAAGAAGTAATATTCCCTTTGATTTTAGAAATAAAATTTGAAGAATAATAAAAATGTTTTTATTGAAGTTATTTTTCATGAAATTTATGAGTGCATTACAAATCTGACCACAATTTAGCCCAATTCAAACTCAAAATAATAATAATCCATAAGAAATAATAGTTCACCAACCAACTTTCAGGCACGAATAATTTCTACACGAATGTCTCCAATCTATAAATTAAAAGTTTTAATTCATGTGTTATAAAGCATTATATAGTTGCAACATCTCGTTAATTTCTCAATTTTATGACGATTTACATTTTTGTTTCCTATGATTAAAATTCTTAACTTGAGATTGATTTGTGATCCTGTGTTGTAGTTTATGACTTATATTCTTTATGAGTATTCTGTAAAGCGCAAGAGGTTATTGGTCCCATTTTACGAACTCGACTCCCTTGCAAAGTAATAGTGATTACATCCATATTACTGTTAAATTACCCTTTCAGAAATGAACCTTTCGCACAGGAGTTTCAAAAAAATAAGCATAGCTAGCGCGTTTCAGCAACAACCTAGCGGCAGATCGTTGGGTTCTAGACTAGCATCTTCATTAGATCTTGCCCCTCCCTCTCTTTCATTTTAAGCCGACAAAAAATGCAGCGATCTTGCCTTGCATGAGGATGAACGAGCAACGGGAGTTAGGAGTCTTTATTGGGCAGGTGGACCCTACCGACGGGTATTGACGCCAAACCTTAAACGAGGGCAGCACTGACTTTTAAGCATCCCCGTTGACCTATTACTCGCTGCCGGAGTTTGGAGGACAACGGCTGGATTGGCAACCATATATACTTCTAGTCACGTTCACTAGTTTCGTTTGAAGTACCGCTGAAAAATAAAAAAAAAGTCGCTATTTCTTCGACGAAATTTCCAATGTTATTTTTTTTCTGGATTTTTTTTTAATGAATATTTATGTACATCTGTTTGGATTAGATACATCACAAAAAAATGAAACTTTCTTAATATTATTTCGTAATACCGGTATCTAACTGAATTTTTTTTGC
Source organism: Thereuonema tuberculata (assembly GCA_023159025.1). Lineage (NCBI taxonomy): Eukaryota > Metazoa > Arthropoda > Chilopoda > Scutigeromorpha > Scutigeridae > Thereuonema > Thereuonema tuberculata. The sequence goes on along the minus strand of JAFIDM010002131.1, from coordinate 50,433,764 downwards.
TGAAAATTAACTTAGATATTAAGAAATGATCTGATTTACTTACATTTTATTTTAAATAATGTATTATTCTTTTGAGAACAACAAAAAATTGCATATTCGTCGAACCGATAGCTCAAGTGGTAGCGTACTTGTATGAATGGTGCAGGAGGCTAACCGGGATTTTTTTTCTTGGTTATTTCTGCTGTTGATGAATCTCAACAGGATTTTAGTAATTTAATATAGTTATATTAAGAAAAACGAAAAAAAAAAACACAGCTTGGATCCCTTTGGAAATTATTTGGATTCGTTTTAAAGTTCTTCCGCAATATGTAGCCAAAAAAAATACTAAGTGTTTTTAATATTGATTATTTTTTTAAATAAATAATAGAGATAATGATAGTTATTTATTGAAATAAAACTTTAAATTATGAGTTTTTACATTGTGACGAATTACTTTGGATGATCATATCCGAATATTGTATAACAACTTAATATTTGAATTACAAAGTTAAGATTTACTTCATGCATAGAGACGCATAGTAAGCAAATTATCTCTGGCAATGTTAAGCGTATTGCTGCGTATTGATTAGCTAGGGTTCGCAACTATTTTACTATCACTCTGAAACTATTCTCGTACTGGAGGAGTTGATAAAATAATATTTTTTTTTTATTATTATTTATTCATTTATTAAATTTATACAATTCAGTCCCGTTAGGAATTCAAATTCCTATCAACAGGTGCTGTTATTTATTATAATACATAATAATTATATTGAAAATTATACTTAAATAAATTTTACAAATTTTACAAAAAATCAACTTATCATCCTCAAACATACTGAAACAAATATTAGCAAAAACATATTAACACAAACATAAAATTAACAAATTATTAATCAATATTATCCAATATCCAATTTTTTATCTTATTTTTTATAATTGAAATTCTTTTAGAATCTTTAAATATATTCCAATGTATATCATTAAAGGTTTTCTCAATTATATAATTTAAATTTCTTATACCATATTCATTATATTTATAAGGATAATCAAGTTTTATTCTATTTTTATTTCTCAAATTATAATTCTCTTTTATACTTTCATCTTTTAATTTAATTACACTATAAAAAATTATTTATTATTATATTATATATAAATTTTTGCTTAGGATATAATATATATTATATTTTAATAATATTTGTTTCCTTTTATTAATATTATTCCATATGTTTTTAGGAAGTATCAACTTTAAAACTTTGGTTTGTAAATTTTTTACAATAATAATTATGGACACAACCACACATCTCTAACCTTTTTTTTTTTACACTTGGCAATAAGTGCTTTGGTCCTTGACCCGCCATATTGTCTTTGCTGGGGAAACCCATGGTTTGAAACTTTTACGATATAATAATAATAATAAAATAAGTTTGAAAAAAAGTCTACAAAATAAAATGATAAAAATGGACAAGATAAATGAAAAAATCATTGAAGATGGAACTCTGAGAAAACATTTATTTCGATTCACTGAAATTCAGCTAAATATTTTTTAAAAGTTTTCTTTAAAAATTTTTTAATTCATTGTCGTGCATTCGAATTTCAATAATTAGGTATATCTAGGATTATTGAAAATAACTGATTATGTTCAGCAGAGACCAACATTTGTGACAGATCTATTTTCGATTATTCATACTTTCAAAGTGTGACTACTGCACAACGAAACTATGGATAATCGAAATGTAGATCTCTCACAAATAAACGCATTAATGTTATTATAAGACGATGTTGGACTTTGACTTGTTTATGATAAATGTTACTTAACTACGTGTTGACTTCCCCAACGATACGGAATGTTAACTTGTAGCAGCCGAAGAATAATGTAATTAGGCTAGTAAGAACGAGACATTGAAATAACTTCAATAACATCATTTATCTTTGAACTAAAATATATTCTAATATATATTCTAATATTTACACAATCACAGTTGAAACGATACAATTAACTTGATTTACTTTTCTTAAGTTAATAAAATTGTTTCTTCATTAAGTTTTAAATGTTGATGCATAAATTTACTTAAAGAGTCTCTTCAATAATTGATCGCTAAATTTAAATCAGTTCCTAAGTATATCTTCTTTTATACTTATTTATCCTTCATTTCAATTCGATAGCTTTTCCTAAAAGAAATATCTGTTATTTCTTTTTTTTATCTTTTCACTTTTTTATCGATGGAATTCCAGGATTGGATGTACGTTCGAAATTCCTCCTGAAATTACCTTCCCTTGGTAAAATTCTTTGGACCTTTGTAGATGTGTAATTTTGTCCGCTCATCGTTCTTGAACACGCTTTGTTGTGTTACTTGGCAATGAGACTTGATGAACGGCCTTTTTTACTACATATATTTTGCGGACAATTACTGCTTATTTGCTGATGTCTTCTTTGGTAATATCCTATCCATCCAGTTCACTTGACATCTTTATTTCTCTGGTGTTTTCGGTAACTTTCAGAGAAATTTAGTTTGACTTCGTGTTGATCTGATTTTGCTGTATTGATCAGAACTTCATTTCGTTGTGACACATAACAAAGGATCCCTAACTTGAGATTTCCTATTGTTTTTAATAATAATAATAATAATGCCTTGTCACATGTTCTGCTATCAGTCACGTTTAAATAATATTAAATAGTTATTTAAACAGTTGTTTTTTGTTTTGTTTTCTTTTTCAATCACTTTGATAATTTATATATTTTGTTTAACATTATTTAATTTATTACTAATTCTTCAATCGTTATTTGTGATGAATATTTTCATGTAATATGTTTTCCTTCACTTTCAGTTTTAAAAATATTCACAGACGATCTAAAGTTTGAAATGTTAAAATGTTAAATACACTATAAATATTTTTTTTTTAAATTAAGTTATACTTTTACATTTTCGATTTTACAAAAAGTAGCACTGAAATATTCTGTTTATTCTAATAACAGTGGATGTGTCTATGAAGTAAGAATTAAAAAAAAAATACTTTAAAAATTGCTATATTTTGATGTCAAAAAAAGGAAAAAAAGAAAATTGCATGGTATTATGATATGAAAATTATACTAAAAAAAAACAAAATGACTGCCCTGCTGGGCTTTTCACACCGATTATTTAATGATGATATTCAGTTGTTGATATTTCTAGAATTATATAAAAGAAACCAAACTAAAAGCACATGTTATTACAAATGTTGGTATAAGAATCTCAGAATGAACATTAGTTTTTACGATATACAGGTTACAACACAAATGATAATCGTTCCACTCAAGTAAATTTAGAGATGCCAATATTGGAATACAAAGATGGTTCCAAATTGATTCCTTTAATAAATTTCGATGAAAACCATTCTTACCATTAATGATTAAATAACAAACGGTGTATTAGGCTAATCCTTAATTATTTCAACGTGGAATTCTCTTAAACCATTGATAGTCCAATCCATCGATTGAATTGGGTTATTATGGTTTGAAATATAACCCCCAACCTCCTCTAAGCGGTTTATTACATGAAAGGTCATTTTGATTAAATTCAATGCGATTATACAAAGTTGGTCGGATTAAACTATGTTGGACTATTTTGACTACATTTTACGGAAGAGAGATAATTAAGTGATTACAACCAAGGCTCTTAACTGCAATTTTCATAGCATTAAATTTTTTAGCATTTGAAATTACATTTTTAGAGGGGAAAAAAGGGCAAATAAAAGCCATTTAAAGAAAAACTTATTTAAGAAAACTAAAGCTTGTTTTTTATGCAAGCTCCAACTGAAATGAATAATTTATTTTTTAATTAGATTAAGAAAACTTTGGCTGCAAACAAACTTTCTCTACACAACCTGCAACGCCTGATATTCTGAATGATATTATTATGTAAAACTGATGTTATGCTAATGTGCCTTAAAAACAGATTATTTTATTGTAAATATGCTTATCAGTTACTTATTATTTTAATTAATCATATTGGTTGATTCTTAAAATTCCTTTTTTCAGCGTTGAGCCTTTTATTTTAAATTAGAAGTTGAAGTTTATAAAGTATTTACTTCATCGTTTCTCAATTACAATACACAAGTTCAACAACGCTTAAATTATTGCTATTTTGTGTTTTTGGATGATAACCCTGTTTGTTTTTGTATTTATTTATTCATTACTATAAAATAAAGTTCTGTAGTTAGAATTTTATATTTTCGGCCTATTCCTTAGATTTCATTCATAAAAGTTAGCAAATCATTTTAACAGCGAGACCTCAAACAATGACACAATCACAGTAATTTTCAACTCAACGACTACGTATTTTAAATATCTTCCGAAGCTATGCTACATAGGCACCTGCTTAGCATTGAAATTTTTAACATTTGAAATTACGCTTGCTTTTAACTATTTTTGATATTATTTACCATTAAATAATAATAATATTTTTACATTAATTTAATCCAAAAAATACATTTAAAAAGTATCTCCATTCTAAAAAGGTACCTAATCTTGAATAAACCTCCAAATACAACAATCTGTATTGAAGTAAAAGTGCATCAATATTTGTAAATTAATTATCAGACAAGATGTGCGTAATTATAATAAAGAAGGACCAAACACACAAAATAAGTAAAATAAATAAACATAAACACTTCATTATAAAAACTTCATGACATGTTTCGAGGATCTTAAACCTCCTCCTCAGATGATAAACATAATATAAAGGAAAACTCTATGGCTCCGAACATAATATTTAAGCCAGAAAAGAATTTCAACAAATCAATACAAAGTAATTCTTTTCTGGCTTAAATATTATGTTCGGAGCCATACAGTTTTCCTTTATATTATATTTATCATCTGAGGAGGAGGATTTAAGATCCTCGAAACATGTCATGAAGTTTTTATAATGAAGTGTTTATATTTATTTATTTTACTTATTGTGTGTGTTTGGTCCTTCTTTAATTTGTAAATTAAGCTGTCATTCCGCTTTGTTGTTATGAAAATTAGCATGAATAAATCAGCTGGAGTAACTCCATCGCTCCAACTTCAGAAAGTATCCTTTTATCTAATGAGTAAATGATATTGATCTAAAATTTTTATCAATCAGACTAAATTAGGAATTGCTTGTGGAATTCCACAAAGAAGAATGAAACAAAGAATGAAACAGATATTATTATCAATTACAACAGAGAATTGTTCTCGTGTAGGAAATTGAATAGAAAATTGTTCAGTTTAGGGAATACTGAATGAACCATTGAAAATTACAAAAAAATATTCAGTCCTAATGAAAACTGAAAGATACGTCCTTTTCTTTCAATTTAACACCTCGAAAAATTAATCTGAAATAATGATTACTTTGTTATAAAACAAAACGAAGTGGTCTGTCAAATTTGGATCTTCAGTACCCAACAAATCCGACAATAAGCATTAAGTAGTTTACGCAAGCATTTGCTAGATAATACAGAAAAACTTAAGAAAAAGTTAGATATTAAAAATTGATAAACAGCAGAATATACAGTTAAACAGTTATAGAATAAACAGTTGAAGCCTTTGTTGCGAAGACGTTTTCCAAATTTCCTTAGGCGATAACATTGAACTTGTTTTCTAAACCGTCTTTCGAATACACTTCTTTTCTAGTCTCTTCTCACACCCCTACTCCTCTGCCAAATTTAGAGGCAAGCAACAAAGATCGAGGCAACGGAGAACGCGTCTCTCGAGTGCCTTTAAAAATTGATCTCGAGGTACTTTATGCCGATATTGCACCCTAGGCTACACTGGAAACACGCAGCTAATGGAAATGGATTGTCGAATATCGAGTTTTAAAGCTGCAAGGCTTTTGTCACTGTTCGCCTTATAGTTTTGCATGTGGACTGAAGTTTGAGGATGCTTTTTCTCCTCCTAATGCGATTAACATTTATGGCCCAAGGTCCCTACTAAGACGCTACAGGGTGGTGATGAGGGAGTAATCATGGAATCCGTAACTAAATACGGAAAAATGATGAGCTCACGCAAAAGCAGTTTCCAAAGAAATTTTTTCCCTTTGCTGGAAAGAAAACTAAAGTTATTTCCTTTTAAAACTTAAAGCAAAAACGGATTAAGAGAGAAGAATCCTATTGTTCATTATCTTTTGCTTTCAAAGTTCGTACAACACTGTTTAGATTGGCCATTTAAATTTAAACATTATTCTCGAATTCTTCACAAGTTGATTACTTTCTTTTTCTTTGCTGAAACAAGAAGTTCTTGAAAAAAATGTAAGACTACTTTCCTTTTATCTTGAGCATTTATGTCGTTCGTGTAGACATTATTCAAAAGAAAAGTCTTTGCATTTGAAAATTATAATTCCTTCCTAAAAACAAGAACTTGTCTTTCATATTCAGATTTATATATATATCATATTCAGATATAATCTGTTAAATCTTAAGGTAATTAAAAAAAATTAAACATTCAGAAATTTAAAAACGATTACATAATAGATTATCATGAATTGTTAAACATCATAGAAATGTCATCGAACAGTTAATTAACTTCTAAATTTTGTGTAGAATTTGCATAGAAATACAAAACTCATCAGTGTAGTCAAGATGGAGAAATATTCAAAGTTATTAATACGTGCTGTAATCTCTTCACTAGTTCAAAATGTATTAGGGACACGTATCAAACAATAATAAACCCACATAAACTGATTTCAAGAGATTAATTTTTCTATTTGTAATTCGAAATTCTCAATAATGACATTTTTAAAAAGTATTCTTTGATATGTTTAAACATTTTTAAGTCATTTTTGTGATGTACTGTGTAGAAAAATATTAATTTCGATAGTAAAACAATCATTTTTATATTTAAACCGACAAAGTTCTTTATTGAGTAAGAAGGTTTTACCATTATCTTAATCTTTGTCAAAAAAAAAATGATCTTCCTCTCAAGCTCTGTTTGTCTAAAAATGTGTATATTGTTCTTTATAAATTTAAAATTCTATTTACAAATGTTAAGTAATCTGAGCTTGAGAGGAAGGTAATTTTTTTGTACAAACATTAAGATTTGGTCTTTACAAATTTCAACATTCTAAGCAATATTTATTTTTATAACACAGTCCTTGTCTATTTCGTAAAGCAAAATTAAATTCATTCTCATCTTAAGCGAAAAACTGTTTGAGCTAGACCTGAACTTTTTCTGCAACAAGCCAGCAACTTAATTAGTATCTGTGTTAAATTCAACTGTTAAAACTGTTAGAAGTCAATCACTAAGTAAGTCTTCCAGAAATATAGATAGAAGATGCTATAAGTTTTACTAGTAATTTCACTCAGAACTAACATTTTGCTTTGCTACATGCAACATTCTGAAACATTAGGATATTTCAGTTAACCGTATTCGTATGTGACATTGGTTTGATAGATGTCTGATTTCATATCCTTATGAAAAGAAATCCAAGCGTATTAGATGTGGCAATGTCCTAGCCCTGTTGCTTCTGTGTCAAAATTCATCGATCTGGATTATTTTTTCTGGTACTTAACAACAACGTTTACATAGACAGACAATGCAGTTTCCTGCTGAAAGATGACAGTATTCAAAATACTAGCCAACAATTTGTCTAACAAACTGAGTCGAAACAAAAAGCTAATCATTCGTTTAACTTATTTAACTTACATTAACTTACATACTTACGAAGAAATTTTTAACATACATTAAGCTAATTTGATAAAGGAAATATACTTTCATTTGTAACATTTTAGCCAATTTCTCTATACGAAATAGTGAATGATAAAGGGCACCTATTAGTTTTTATTGGTACTTAACATAATTGTTGCTGTTGAAGGCTCTTCGAATGTACATTATAGGGAAATAGAAAATTAATGAAATCAATGAATTACTTAAAACAAGTCAACAAATTAAATAGTTTAATTACGTTTCTTGATGAAGTCATCAAAATAATAAAATCAATGTTTAATGTTGTTGTAAATTACCATATTCGAGAATTTGTCATTTTGGCTTGTGAAATTGCTCTTTTAGTCTACTTTCTTAGCAATGTGAGGCTCCTGAAATCAATGGGTATCTGTGTGAGTGATTTGTGCGTATACTCCTAATACGATTTGAACCGTTGAATGGATCGTATTTAAAACTGGCATGCACGTTTACGAACAAAAGATGAGTTCGTATTTCAAAGCTTTTACATGGATAATTATCGAGAAATTAGCAAGAGAAAAAAAATTTCTTAGAAAAGTATTAAACCAAAACATTAAATTTCTCTCAATGTTTTTAAATAGGATAGTATTCGTTAGAGCAATTCATTAATTACGAGTGTTTTGATAGAATTAAAATTAATTGATTTCGACAACTTAATGTAATGCTAATTTAATTTTTTTCAGACAATTAATAATATAATTTAAAAACATGGATATAATTATTTCATTTATATCATTTTTTCGATTTAAAAAAAAACACAAAGACAATTACAGAAGCATTGTCTTAAGTAGACAGTAAATTCATTTAAGAACTTCTCGTCATGGGGTTCGACCTTTAAGTTTTCAATATAATAAAATAGAATTTAATAAAACAAAGGATGTAGAATGCTTTCATTACTTCAATACTTTGTAATAACTAAATGCTAACGTCCTGATTAAATTTGCAAATTCTTACGTTAAAACTTCTAAATTAAATGAGAATAAGTGAATTTTCATGTTCTATAACACTGAGAAAATTGTGTTATTCTACTTTTATTCTATTTTGAGAAAATTAATCCAAATGAAGTTTATTTCAGGATGAGAAAAATTGACTTCGAAGTTAATGGGGACCTACAAGTGATCAAAACCGAGACAATTTGCATAATGCAAGCACAACAAGGACATCAATTTACTCGTCAATATAAATTACAGTTAATGTAATATCCTTGCCTGAGTTACAGGGGATAGATACACGATTTGCCACTTCTGTAACGAAACAGCTTGTAACTAAAGACTTTTGAAATATATTTAAGTTTAATGATATTTTTTTAATGTGAACTGAATATACAAATAACTTGTATAAGGTTAACTTATATTTGCAGTTAAGTGCTATAGAAAGTTAGCAAATTTGTAAAGTATTTGTAAATCTTAAGAAAACATTAATGCTCGCAGCTTTCTATTTTTATATTCTGTAAGGATAGTAAGGCTTACGAAATCAGTATGTTTTTGTATTTGTTTGTATTTCCTCCTCTGATAAGGTTTGAACACCTGAAAGGAGCTCCTTGAAACGTAAAACTTACTAGAGATGATCTCGGATATCATCCAAAGATGTTTGAAAATTTGAAAATATTTGATTATTGTGTAGTCAGGCAAAGGAAAGTCATTCAATGGAAAAGAGAAGATGAAAGGATAAATTGAATTGACAATGAGAAAGCATATATATATTCTCATAAGATAAAAAATTAGGAATAGAACTGCAATAAATAAAATGCTAGATCCAGGCGATATTTTAGGGCTGGTTTCAAGGGAAGATATTAGAAAACTTTTTTATGTCGTCACGAAATTTATTCATGAACAGATAACAGTTCCATTAGAAATAAAAGAAAAAAAAAACACATTAAAATGAAAGAAATTCCAATCGACAACTAGAAATGCATTTTAGTATTTTTAGCATTCTTTTAAATTATAAATTAAAAATATAGAAACTATACTGGCACTAACCTTAATCTAAAACCTTAAATGACCACGACGTTTCGGAGCTTCATGGATTAAGCCCCCTTTTCAAGTGGAACGAGTCATATTTAACGAAAAACCTTTTCTTATCTGAGATTGTAAAACAGAAAGGAATGACCATTCCCATTTTAATAAAAACACCTCCTGGCGACAGATGCTTTAAATACGCACAGGAAGTGGTCGTCTGCGAAGGCTTCAAATACAATCAAATGGAAAAAACTATTAGGAAATTTATTTAAAGGAACTAACACAATTATCAAAACCCGTATTCCAACACATTTGAAGTAGAAAGGTCCTGATTATAGCTACCTAACAATCTTATCATGCAAGATTCATAAAAAATACGCAAATATTTATTTTTACGTACACCAAGAATCTCTACCTGTCCTAAGTCGAGCGAATGACCCGTTTGGTGAATGGGTTTGGCTGATGAGTCCCTAAAAAGGACGAAACGGTCCGTCCCAAACTCTCACCGATGAAAGTTCAGATATTTTTTTTTGTTTCTGTCATTTCTTTAAGCTTTATATTAATTTCTCGCACATTAAATGTTTTAATTATTTATGTTCTTTTAATATGTATGTAAAATTGACTGTCAAGGTTACAATGAAAAGCGAACTTCAGTAATTACTAAAGAATATAAAACAACGTGTTATTTAGTGGCAGAAACAGATTCATTATTTAAGTGATTTATTTCATTAAGTGCAGCTAGTTTGATTCGGATTCCATTGAAACGATTGGCTCAATTTTGATTTCTTTTATTATTCCTTATTAATGATGCAGTGAAAAAGGTTATACAAGATTCTGCTATGGTAGACAAGTTTTGGACTACGGAACTTATTCAATTTAATAAATTATTTTTTTTAAAAATCGTAAAACTCTACAAAAATTAGAAATCAGAAATTCTAATTGCTTAATAATTTCGTTTCGCCGTTTTTTGCAGAAAAATTATTGATAATCTTTTGCTGCGTTTGGTTAGCATGCTGCTAATGATTATTGACTTTGTATTGTAAAAAGCATTTATTTTTAGCTGTTTATATTGGGGCAAAAATTATTAGATAATAAGTTAATTTGGTTTAAGTGTAACTCAGGTGATGATATAAATTAAAATCAGTGTTGATTTTGGAGTAAACCTGCTGTCTGTCGTTTAGATGAATTGTAGATATGATACAATTGTAGATATGATAGAAACTTAAAGTTGTTAAACCACGCAACGGCGCCCTCTGACGGCAGACTCAGAATTCAATTTTTCTTTTGCTGATTTAGAACACTTTAATTCTACTCTAAGATTCGCAGAATTAATAAAGCTGCAACTAACATGAAATTAATATAAAAGAAAATCCAGTAATTTTGAAACACTTCTTTATGATTATTCTGAATTCTTACATTTTTTTATTAGTTACTATTTCCACTACAAATTTAGCAATTTAACTACTACTTTTTGTTTCTCTTAAACTATATATTGAAAATGGATGCTCTGCTATTTGGTGCTATTAAGACTTTTTTTGCATTGTGCTCTAAATATTTTTATCTCTTTTCTAAAATTCACAATTGAATTTAAACGAATACAAAATATTATTATATGCATAAAGAAAGAGAAACATGGCGGAATACCTTTTGCAAATTCTAGGTAATTCATTCGCAGAATGATTTTGTTCATTGACAAAATTATAGTTTAGTGTTCAGAAAAGCTGTCTGCAAAAGAAGAGGATTTTTTTCCATTCGCAACTGACCTTATAAATACATTTATCTTAAAATGTACGAAACTTGATTTTCAATTATAAAAGCAAGAGGCCTTATCCCTGTTTCGAAGATGGACAGAAACAGATGTAATAAGACTGGCAATCACCAACCCAATACAGTGAAGAGACGCTGTTCTATCTTAAAGACAATTAGTCCATCTTATCCTATCTCTAATAAACGCTCCAGTATCTTTCAGAAATATCTTTCTGAAAATCTTTCTGTAAATCTTTCAGAAATACAACTGATTTTTTTTTAAAAATGTGTTTACGAAAACATACTTTTAAAATATTATCTGAGATGAGATCAAAAGTAACTTCTTCATTACAACTTTTTTTTTTTTCAGAAGTTAATAAAAAAAGTGAAAAAAGCAATGTGTTATTGAACAAAGTAATGATCCAATAAAGATCACTTTAGTACAATTTTCTTCTATATTTCTAAAAGGAATTCCATGTTAAAAAAATGCAGCAACTTTATGTCTTCGTTAAATATTTTGGAATTTGCAAATATAGCCCCTAGTCTTAAAGTTTGTTGAAGATCTTGACTGCATGCCTGAGTTAAGAAATACGAGCGAATGAGATTTTCGAGAATATTGAATTCTTTATTTTTGTGGCAGTTCCGTATTTAAGTATTTTATATTCAAAACATGAAATTTTGTAGTTAGTAAATCATATGTCTATCTGCTTAAGTAAACTTAATTATTTATTTAACCAAATCTTTGAAGGAATAAAATTTCTTGGAATTCTTAATTTTTTTTTAAAAAAAGTCTATATTTAATTTTAAGTTTAAGTTGAGAAAAAGAAATTCCGAACTTGCTTTTTTTTTTTCAAAAATCATCTGGTTAAATATTCTCTTTACTGATATTATTAATAAAATAAAAATTAATATAAGAAGTTATTATGCAGTTTTTCAAAACTGATATTATATATCTGAAAAGAGAGAAATATATATATATTTTTTATTATTTCTGCTTCACGATTTGAAAGTTGATCAATATCGATGAAAGATCTCCCAAATATTCATTTATATATTTAAGCAATAAGGACAGCAGAAATAGAAAATTGAAAAATGAATTGAAACAAACTTAAGCACAAGAACAGAATGTAATGAGGATTCCAATAACGATTTACAGATTTATTATAAACTGTTAATTTTGAAACTTCTTAGTGTGGTATTAGTAATTTTAGATAATTATACTCCAAGAAATCCTTAATAAAAACAACTCCTTCAATTTCCACGATATTTCATCCATCTGTTCGAGGGACTTAATCAGGTGGTACCAGAGGACAAGAAACTATTCTTCTTACTCTACTGTTTGGTAGGACTACAAATAAGAACTAAAGTAAGCATTTTTATTTCTATTAAGAATTTCTAGGAGTAGGAATAGAATTTCTATTCCTAGGAATAGGAATAACAAAAATAGAAAATAGAAAATAGAAAAAAATAGAAAACTTTCTAGGAATAGAATTTTTTAAAGAAGCATATATTGGGTGAGTGCAAAAGTTCTACTCATTTTTAGATATGAAAATTTGCAATGGAATTGCCCTCACACATGACATTATAATGACGCAAATCGTCTGCCAATCAAACGTATGGATACCTCACTTATAAATGTATCGTGTCTCACAAAGTTAATCATCTCAAAAAAATATCAGAGGGCATAACATGGAACGTGAGAAGGAGTATATAAGACATTGTTTGTTATACGAGTTCGATAAAAAGAGTATGTCAGCCGCAGCATGTCGCAATGTTTGTCAAATTTATGGGGAGGATGCAATAGACGAAAGCACATGTCGTCGATGGTTTCATAAAATTAGGAAAGAAGACAGAAGCTGCCAAGATCAGGCTACGAGTAGACGGCCATCACACGTTGGAGAGGACGATATTGACCAAGCCATAAGGAACAGCCCGAACGCAACCGTGCAAGAATTAGCGGAGACCTTCAACGTACACCGGACAACGGTCGAGAGACGACTGGCTAAGTTGGGTTTGATGAGAAAGTTGGATCGTTGGGTTCCACATAATCTGACAGCTAAGCAACGGGATGACCGAATCGCCACCTGTGTTTCCTTGCTTTCCCGGTACAAAAATGATCCATTCTTGACACGAATTGTGACAGGAGAGAAGTGGGTTATGTACCGTAACGTAAAGCGTCGTAGGACTGTTTCGCCCTTCTGATCGGCATGCATCGACTTCGAAAGCTGAACTTCATCCCAAGAAGGTGTTATTGAGTGTGTGTGGTGGGATGTGCAGGGAATAATTCACTGGGAGGTCCTGCCACTCAACCAAACCATCAATGCTGCCTTCTACTGTTTACAGTTAGACAGGCTGCATTCAAATTTGGTAGCAAAGCGACAAAGTCTCATCAATCGTCGCGATGTTATCCTTCATCGAGATAACGCCAGGCCACATGCTGCTGTCATCATTCGCCAAAAGTTACTGGGCTTTGGTTGGGAGGTTTTACCCCACCCTCCCTATTCTCCTGACTTGGCACCAACTGACTATCACCTATTTCGTGCGTTGAACAATTCCTTCAGTCAGAAAATCTTTTATGATCTTGATGCTGTGAAAACTGCCATCCAAGACTTTTTTGACTCGAAACCACCGGAATTTTACCCCGTGGGATTCATCTCCTACCAGAAAGATGGCAAGAGGTCCTATATAGCAATCGGGATTATGCACAATAATAGGTACTGTTCATTTTGCGTTTATTTGACCTTCTTTATGGGTAATAAAAAACGGGTAGAACTTTTGCACTCACCCAATATTATAAATAATTATTATATAATAGGATTGCTAACAATTATGAAATGAGAATGATGGAATCATTCTAAACAGAATTATTTAAAAAAATTGTGAATGATTTTTTTTATACATTTGGAGCTGAAATATATTTCATGAAAAAATTTGAAAGCAAATTTATCATCTAAAAGATTTTGGAAATCTTAAAGTACATATAAAGAAAAAGTGATTTAACGTGTGTCAATCTAAAGGTTCAGTAAAACAGGATATGAAACATAAAATTAAATTAAATACAGAGAAATAATGCTATTATATTGTAAAAGAACAAACATCAGTGGTTACATTTCAAGGAGACTGAAGTTGATAGTTCATCAAATACTTTTAATGTATTCCTAGACTGAAGAAATCAGAAATTCTTGTGCACAATTGCTATAAAGTGGATAAAATTGAATGCTCCTGGAGCTTTAGTGTCGTTCTTTAAATGCTAGACATAAGCAATCTCGTCCTTTAAAGACAAGACTAAGGTTAAAGTAATATTTGTTCAGCTGTCTGTCTTAGGTGGAGCCTAAGGAAAGTCGACTGACCAAGAATAACGAAGATGTCCTGTACACAGATGAGTCTATATTTACTTTCCCGTTAGATACGAGACGAGGAAATGTTTGATATAACAGAAGCTTGGCCTTTCTGTTATTATCTAAATATGTGGTATTTGTTTCTTTCGGAATAAATTAGATGTATTTTAAAGTAGTCGAATATGATTTGGTTGGAAGTTCGGTTGGAAATTTACATAGAAGCTACTATTGGTACATCCCTGATAAGATCTGTGATAGACAGTTAATTAAAACTTAAGGATGAAAATGTTCATCTACTTTCAATAAAAACATTATGTTAAATTCTTCATGAATCTTCATTCTATAGCAACTTAGTTTTTCAACACCCAAAATTTAGCTTCAAATTACCTTTTTTTCTGTCTACTCTCCACTCTGTTAAATTCAAATTCTCCTATAAGATCTGAAAGAGGATCATAATGAAATTTAACTATTCAGTTTTATCTAATTTCTTTGTTATATAGGATCGTTGATCTCATATTGTTATGTCGAACACCTCTTACAGGTTGAAAAATGGGAGAAACCCGTGAATATATCAGGCGACTTAATAGGAAAATTCGACCAAAAAAAACCAGATATTGCAGTCTCTAATCTTTTCTAGTCATAAAAATGCAGCGTTTTTTTGGAACAAAGACCCTTTTGGAAAAGATTTCAAATACAAAGTTATATTCGCCCCTAGTCCTTACATGTGCGAGTCTCAAGATGATATAAGCAAGTTATGAGGAAAATGAACTTGGTGACACGTACACATTCTGACTGGACTCAGATTGTTATTGAAAAATATGCTTATTATTGTATAAAAGAGCAAACATCAATAGTCAATCATCAAGGAAACCGAAGTTAATAGTGAAATACTTATAATGTTGTATTGCAAGTCTGAATAAAATCAGCTTCTTTTCTTGAAGATAGATATTTATTTGTATTATTGACAACCTTTGCTGAACGTTTGTTTAAGGTTAGTTGGACAGAGGTCGCTCTAGCTTTGGTGCTGTTAACGCCACATACCTTTTTTGGAATTAAAGAGAATCATCTCCTCGTCTAGGATGACGAACCAACGCCATTTGCAATGAGCTACATAGTCTTCTTGGAATTTTCGTCAATTAGTCAAACAATGGATCGATAAATTTCCTCCCTTGTAATTTATGTCCATGAGCTTTATAACGCTTCACAAGGCCAAAGGTTGCGTGGTTGATCCAGTTTACAGTCGTCGAAGATGTCTTCATATCCATATCATCACCAAACTCTTTCCTTAAGCAAGTCTTCCTTTAGGGAAACCTTCAGTTCATCTGCAACTGCTAATAAAAGAACAGTCTTCGTCTTCAATCAGAACTTTTTTACATAAGTTTGAAGGCTTTTCTTCTTATTTTGGCATTTGGTAATTCCCTCTGTTGATCTTCAATCCAAGCATCGTGTAGGGCTTGTAAATAGTTGAACATCTCACGATGCATTCGGTTAGAACAAGAATATAATCTTGACAAAATAGCTTCACTTATGTTTATTAATGCTTCACATTTATATACACATCAGTGTATGTTCTTTAAATGAGAGTTCACTAAATGAAGAAAGTAGAGTAAAATCTGAGTATCTGGATTTGAAGAAATCAAATCCGAAAGTCGTGGAAATGGCAGTGGCAGTTAAAGTGAAGCAAATCGATTATTTATATATTGCAGTATTTCCAGAATGGTTTTCAATAATTGGTGAAATAAATGCCTCATCCATTTATAAATTATTTAATAACTGTATTTTAAAGAACTTTGTAAGGTAAAGAAGAACGGTCTCCAAAGCCATCATGTTAAAATTCATTATTTTTTTGACAGCTAACATAAATGTTTTTGTTAAATCGTCTTCTTTTTAAAATACTTTTAATAACTTTTTCACTTTTAGTACCAGTTTTCTCTATTAAGCTATCAGCTAGATTAAACTTTTGTCAGAACAAATTTGTGAGTCTATTTTTCTTAATGATTAGGTAGAGATTCTGTAATTGCTCTTTCAAAGACTTCATCCGTGGTAAGATGAAATGATATTTCATAAATCTGCTTTCGAATTAGAGATATAGTAAACATTTCAATTCAAAATGACTACAAGAATTTTAGAAATGGTGTATTTAGTAATGACCACTTCTTTTATTTCTTTCAAATCAAAAGAAATGCACAGCAAACCTAAATATCGGAATCAATTAAAGAAGAGATAACTTCATTGAACGAGATTGGTCATAAATGACTTAAAGCATAAATTCTGCCAAAAAATACTACCCTCACGCTGTTTTTCGAACTTTTTCACACCTTTATGTGGTCTCACGCTACAGCTGCAATTGACATAAATCGTCAACATTTACGGATGGCAGTTAATGACCAATCGTATCATCAAGTTAGCAATTCCACCTGCTCGTGAAACTACAATGAAGTCGTAAAGTGTCCTGGATAAAACATCTTTGAGCTCAAGGACGAAAACAAAAGTAAGAAATCTATCAGCTTCAATATTTAAACAACGAGAAACTGCTCTTGTGAAATAATGAATATCAAAACTTTTCTTATAGTGAAACTGCCTTGATAAAAGAATGTATTAAAAATACCTAGTTTAGGAAACGTTAACTTTATTGTCATTTTTTTAACTATTCAATTATTGTTAGTCCTACTTCCCAATAAGAAAGTGAGGATCATCAAATCAGATTCTGTGTGAACTCTACCCCCTAACCCCCATCCACCTACTAGAATAACTTTTGAACCGCTGGATGGATGTACTTGAAACTTGGGCTGCATATTTGAGGACTGGGGTTGATATTTGAAATTGGATCCTTATCCATTCAAAATGGGTCGAATGGAGAAAATAGCGTGAAAAAGCGACAAAAATTCCCATAGTAAAGAACTGGAATCTGAATAATGGAGTTCATTATTTAATCTCTAATTGTCTTTTGAATATTACATTGAATATTAAATATTAAACATTGATATTAAAACTTAGATAATGCATTCACACGATATAAAATTGATCAGATTTAAGCAATTGAAGTAAATAATGCGGATTTAAATTCATTTCTTACCAAAGTGGAGTTTCTAGTGTTTGTATTTAGTAGACATTTATAGACTGAATACAAACGTAGACATTTTGAGACACACTTTCACAGAAAAAAAAAACAAAGAAAAGAAACGAATAGAAGTTTTAAGAAATAAGGCTGTAAGTTCTTCTGAACTTCTAGTTTCTTTATGTTTGTATCAAAAACAGTTTTTCCTTGTTTTCCTAAGTTATACTATTATTAATTTGGGTTAATAAAAAAAGTAAATTTAAACAAGTGGGTCTAATTAAATACTTTTCTATTCGATTTACATTGAAAGTTAGTTGTTTTGTTAGTTTAGAACTGTAACTATTAATTACTAAAACCAAACAGATCTAGTTTTGTGATACGTAAATTCTGTCCGTGTTGTAGAAACTCCTCCAGTAAATGGTTGTCAACTTGTCTTCCAGAAATTGAAAAATGTCTTAACGTCACTTTCATCGTTGCGCGCGAATAATCCGATGATGCGGTTTGGCTGTGCAATTACTCTTGGTTTGAATTGAGGAAGACGAGAAACGCGCGATTGCCTTTGTGGTTTCACTGGTTTAACGTTGAGGTATCTAGAATGATCAGTGAGTTGGAAAGCCACCGATCATCTATCGAAATCGAGTCCAATGAAGTATAAGTCACTGACCGTTAGTCCTTGCGTTGATAATGGGAATTCGAT
>JAFIDM010002131.1:50348784-50415300 GCA_023159025.1 Thereuonema tuberculata | reverse complement strand
CAATTCACACGCAATTGGCCCCAGAACATCACCGAACATCACGCATTCCGCGGTGGAGGCATCATAGTCTGGGCAGGGATTTCATTGGGATATCGCACCGACCTGCACATCTTCAGGTGAGGTTCTGTGACGGCTGTACGGTATCGAGATGAAATCCTAGACCTCATTGTGAAACTGTACGCTGCAGCAGTTGGTCCTTCTTTCTTTTTAATGGACAATAATGCGCGTCCCCATAGAGCTGCCATCGTTTACGACTTTCTGCAGAGTGAGGGGATTGCGCGTATGGAGTGGCCGGCTTACTCGCCGGACCTTAATCCAATTGAAAATCTTTGGGATGCCCTCGGCCGTGCTGTATGTCGACGTTTCCCACCTCCGGCCACTCTCGGAGCTTTAGAAACTGCCCTACAGGAGGAATGGCGATCACTGGACTCTGCGGTGGTTGATCACCTCGGAACAAGCATGATCACACGCTGTAAACTTTGTATGCAGGTAAGAGATGCTCACATACCCTAATTAATGTCGGTTTTTATTGTTTGTTTTGAATTTATACATCATTTTGCTAATGACGCAAATAGGACGTCATCTTACAATTTATGAAAATTCAATGTTTTGTTTATCTCTGTATGTAATTCTTTGTTTTGTTTCATGAATAAACATAGAGCTACTTGCAGCATTTCATCTCAATCAAATCAGTACTTATCCATTTTTTTCGCATTTTACCTCTCCGTGCTTAAC
Organism: Thereuonema tuberculata; assembly: GCA_023159025.1. Lineage (NCBI taxonomy): Eukaryota > Metazoa > Arthropoda > Chilopoda > Scutigeromorpha > Scutigeridae > Thereuonema > Thereuonema tuberculata. Next base: position 50,414,565 of record JAFIDM010002131.1, on the reverse strand, counting down.
TTTTGGAAGTGAGTGTAGTTAGGAAAATAAAATAAAACAACAACAAAAAAAGTAGTTATACGGATTCGAACCGACAACCTTCAGTATGAGTCCGAAACATTAACCATCATGCTATTGCTGACAGCTGAAACGAGCCGGTTGCATTTGTTTAAGCCAACAGCGGAAATCCAATGAAAACACTAAATATCTCGAACATAATGGGGTGTTGGCCCTTGAAAATACCCTATTCCTACTTTGTTCGGGCCTCTGAACACACCATGATGAAGTTCGTTGATCTATCCGACCTTTCTTTCGGGAGTTTTTAGAACGGTACAATGACAACAATACCAAATATCTGAAACATCGGGGGCGGGGGGGCTGAAGAAACCCCATTCCTACAGTGTTCTCTGAACACGATGGTGAAGTCTTTTGGTCGATCCGTTCTTACGTTCGGAGGTTGTTAGGGGTGGCAGACACGGACGGACAGGACAAACCCAGTAGTTATCGATTTTTGATCGCTATCACACTAGTTCCCAAATGGGGCGCTAAAAATAATATGATGACAGATAAAATTTCCCAAATTCTATACAAAAATGGACTAATTAAAAATGGACTACCCAAGAAGAAAAAAATGAAAAGAAAAAAAGCAGACTTAGTAAATTTGTAATTTTTCAGTGAGAATTCTCTGAGTAATAAGGAAATGATGAAATTTTTAACCATCCAATTTTTTTACATTTCAATTTTTTCTCAATGTTTTCATTAACCTTTTTCATTTATTAACCTTTTTTCATTTATTAAAATAAATATTAAAATTTATTTATTTTACATTTATTTATGTAAAATTGATTCATTTAAGAAAAATGTAATATAGTTTTTAGAATTAATTAGAAAAATAAGTTGATTTTGATATTTCGATTTCTACTTAATAAATCATTTTGTCACACTGTACCAATGTACAGTGGAACATACAATAATAATAATAAAGTAAAATAATAATTGTGTGATTAATTATTAAAATAATAATAATAATAATAATAATAATAATAATAATAATAATAATTCTCATCATCATCATTGATTATTTTCTTATATTTAAAAATTGCGGTATTGAGATCTTGCAAAAGTTAAAAGGATTTATTTTATTTTATTTATTATCGAAAAACAAAGAATAGAAAAAAGGATTTTTTTTTTAATTTTGCTATTAATTTTATGAAAATAAATTTTAACTATTTTAAAATATTATCATAACACTTTACAACTTTATTTACTTTTTAGTATATTTTTTTTATCATTCTAGTAAATTACTTATTTTATTTTTAATTAATTAATTAATTTTCATTTGTAGTGAAGTTATTTTAGCCGTCAAACATGATCATTTCTTCTTGTCCCATTCCTTCCTGCAAATTTAGAGATAATATCAAGATATCTTTTGAGTTCTTGTATAAAAATATTTTTAAATAAATTTAAACTTACGTTACTGGTAAATTTATGAAATCTATTAATTTTAATTAATTGATTAATTAATTAATTTTATTAAATAATTTAATATATGGAATTTGTTGATTAAAATATATTCGTAAATCTAAAAAATCAACAAATTTAGAATTATTATTAGTTTTTTGTAAGTTAACAATATTTTTATAAATTTTGTCTTTTATATAATCAATCGTAAAATTAGTATTAAAAATAATTAAGTCATCTATATATCTAAAAATTTTAAAATGGAAAGGGGTATTAATACAAAATTGATATTTTTAGGCAAATAAAAATAAATTAGCAAGGATGCTACTATAATTTACCCCTATTCCAATACCTTTTGATTGGGAATATATTTCATCATCAAATCAATATAATTATTATATAAATTAAATTTAAGAAAATTAAGAAATTTACTAATAGAAATACCAAATAAATTTTTTATATTAAATTCAGAAATTAAGAATTCTATTTGTTTAAATAAAGAGTCTAAAGATATATTTGAAAATAAGTTTTCAAAATCATGCTGTAATTATATTAAAAATTTTAGTATTATTTACGTATTTGATAACATCATAATGACTATTAATAAGCCAATAAAAATCAGGATTAATTTTATTTTTAATAATTTCGTGCAATTTATTAAGAAAAATTTCTAAAATAATTTCTGTATATAAACCACTTCACCATTATAACTCGGGTTTAGGGTTTTGGATCTGACCCGCAGTATAAGACAGCAGCGCTATAATCGACGCCTACAAATTATCTCAATTAATTAAATTCTGGCTTCGAAGAGACTCTGAATGCAAACGCTATTAAAATCGACCATATTTACGATGCTCTATTCTGTAATTAGTAGTATTTTAGTAGGAGCATTAGTATTTTTGTAAGAATTTCTTAGTTTGATAAATATCTTGTTTGCTTCTACTATATGGGAAGAGTAAAAGTCCCAGGGATTTACCTCTCTTGCGACTATCGGATGATTTGAGTGGACAATCCTCCTACAGTTCGAGGTTTTAAAAGAACGATAATATATTTCTCGGAATTTTTCACAACGGCAGTTCTGTTACTATGACCCATGGTTTATCCGAACCCATGTTATAAACAATGGAGTTACATCCGTTCAGCATTGTATTATCAAAATAAACTTGATTGATCGTGCGAAATCATATTACTTGAACATTTTTCTTCTTTGTCTGTCTGGTTTTTCGCTCATCACGCTAAACCGGCTGGGCCAATTTCATTAAAATTTAGTGTTAGGCTTATTTTTGATCCAATTTAAAATATGATCACATTATTTTGACCTCAATCCCTTCCAGTCCGTCAAAATGTGAATTCCCTGTCCATAAAAACATGCTCAGCAGTACGCCTCAGCAGCCCATGACAAATAATACCATTTATTTTCTAAAAATTAAGGAATATAGAAAACATTCATCTTTAAAATATTTTTCATATTTCTGATGGATATGAGAAAAAGATATGACTGAATAGAAAATTTAATTTCTAAGTTTACTGAAACTAAATGCTGTTGATATTAGTATGATACTAAATTCATTCATCCGACCCATGAACGACCCATTCATCTTATTTTCTTTTATTTCAATATTATTGCTGCCCTAAGAATCAAAACTAAATATTGACTGACTTTATTTAAACTCTTTTTATAACAAACAACAATCCGGGCTTAAGAATTGCAAAAATATTATTGATTGTGAATTATTTGTCTCTATGATATACCCGTCGAAATACAACCAATTGAGTTTGAGAGAGGTCGCATCATACACATAAGAGAAGCTGTATGGCCAGGGAGATGTATCCAACTGCCCTTAGACGATATTGCCGGAAAGTCTAGAAGGGGATACACAACCCCCACAAAGTATCTGAACATCCCAGGAAAACAAGTGATCGAGAAGTTCGTGCGATTACATCAGCCATAATGGCGATAGCATCCCTGTTCTCCATCCAAAGATGCATAATTTCCTACACGAGTATCGTGTAGTATCAATAGACACCATGTAGTCGGCGAAGACTGGAAGAGCTAGGACTTCATTCTCGGTATCCTTATCACTGGCCACAAAATAGGCAACACCGTCTGGAATGCTAAGAAGTCTGGGAATTCTACTGGCATAATATTGTACTGTGCGACGAATTCCTGCTTCTGTCATCCGTATATGGAGAGCCATTGCTCCAATCCAGCTGCATTGATCGAGTGACAAACGGCATCAATCCTGGTATTTTATACTTCCTCCTATACCTACCGATCTCCCCGAAAATAGTTTTGTTACAAGTACTTGCTTAGCAAACCTACTAGTTGAAAATATTGCTTTTGGTATCAAGCCTTCTAAGGCATATCTACCAGTATTTCAGCAAACTATCGCAATAATGTCTCCCTGAGGTTCTTAAGCACTCAAATCACTTCGCCAATCGAGCTTATCTGAGATGTTCTGGGAAGGCAGTTGTCATCAAAGAGTGATCGAAGTACCCTAACAATTGCAGAACATCTTATATAATCTGCCAGAGCACAAATTAGACTATTTGACCCCATGTCGACCATATATAGTGTATCGCCGCCAGAAGCATTCTGTATTAATATGTGACCTTATGTCACCACTGCTCTGCAATAAAAAGTCCGTTTGCACTGAAAGTGTAATCATTTATTAATTTTTACATACTCATTAAGTTTCATAAGTAGACTTATTCGGAGTTTTGAGCCGACTTTTCTTTTCCACACTTACAATAAAATAATTTTCCCTTTAACTTCATCTCATTACAATGATTAACATTTTAATTAATTTATCAGGACTTATTGATTACAGCCAGTCTTACAATAATAAAATTAACAGTATAAAAATATTGTACCCACAACATTTACTGCAAAAGCTTTAACAAAGTACGATGAAATTAAACCAATTGTGACATTCAATTATTCAGCAGTGTTACAACAGAAGTTTTGGTAAAACTGGTAGTAAATGAATATAATCTCTATATATTATTTCTCAAAGGTTTTTTTTTGTCGGTTCGCCATATCTCCCTTAATACTTCATCAAAATCAATGATTGAGGCATCATTTTAAAGATTACGTTCACCGCTAATGACAAAAAAAAAATTGTTTAAAATTAATATTTTTCTTAAAAACTTTATTTTAAAAACCTTTTTATAAAAATGTAGAAGGCGCCATCTGTTGACAATCTGTTTAACTAACAAGCACGACAGCTGTTGGAGTTGTTTATTATTTCTCAAAGGTGTTGTTTTTTTTTGTCGGTACGTCATATGATAACGTTTCTATTTGACAAAGCCAATATCAGCTTTTTAAATGTTTTACAATTAAACCTATTGTATACAATGATCACGACTTTTTACAATAATATTGATATTATTACTACTCTTCTAAATAAAATACCTTTCAATAATAAATAATGGCAGGTATTTATTTCCACATTATTATATTATCATTCGGTAACTGATCAAGATACCATGCGAATTATTCGCACGGGTCAACTAGTCTGCTAATATTGATGATATGATGTTAATTAGGTTAAATTTCAATTGAAAAAACTAAATATCAATCAACGAAACTTCCACCAATTTTCCCTAAAATAACTTTAATGAACCACAACTACAATTGTAATTTTACTCTCAAACTTTATTTTAAATTACCAAATGGTGATAATATTTGAAAAATGATTACCAATTATGTTGTAATTAATGATTCAAATGAATCCCAAATTCATTCGTTGGTTACATTTATACTAAAGTTTAAGAATGATACATCAAGCAATGATGTACAAAAAAAATCATCATTTAACCGTATTTTCTGATATATTATCGTTGAAATCTGGATAAATCTTTCTCTACTATTCTTTCAAAAAAAAAAGAATAGGGTAATTTGATTACGATTTTTATTACGATTTTATTGAAAGTAACAAAGTATTTTTCAATGGATATCTTCTTGGATTTTCAAAAATTCTATTTATTCATAAAATTGTATTTACATTTTTTAAGCATTAGCTTTCAAATTTGAGTGAAAACGTATAATAAAAATCTTATTTTTTTATTTATTTCGCAATCTAAAGGTTTGCAAAAAAAACCCAGCAAAAATGAAGAAACTGAATTGTTTCTGAGACTCCAAATTCTTAGAGCACACATTTTGCAGCAGTTTCTCCTAGACTTCTCATCCACTAACGTCGACGTGTTGACAGATTATAGAAATGCCACTAAAATTTTTATAAATGAGCATAACATATTAATCACCAGCAAATCAGCTACGGCTTCTCTCTTGAGACTGGGCGTAGAGTAACAGATAAATGTATGCTTTCACGTCCACTTTCGTATAAGACAACTTTATCAGCTGTCACTGTTCTTGACAACACATCGAGACGGCCAAGACTTAGAAATGTCTTCCTGCTAACATCGACTGTCACGTAGGCGATATTTAAGCCTTATACCTCATTGCTAACATGATTTCTCCCGGTTAGAAATGATTACCGGGTTTCAACAAAATGAAATCGTGATATTCGAAAGTGATACTTAGGAATCCACAGACTTTTTTTTTTGATTTGTAATTGAATACCAGGTCACTTCCAAGAAACTATTTGATGAAGAAAAAGCTTTCTTTGTGATTAGATAATTGAGGAAAAAACTTCGAGTACGATTTGATTTATTAAGGAATCATAAGTTAAAATTTATTTTAGATGAAAAGAGGTCATTTTAGATATTAAATCGTTCCAATACAATAACATTTTCCTTTGAGAAAGAGTTGTTAAATAGTTGTGATTTTATTTAAAGCTCAGACCTATTACAATAAAATTAGTTGATTCGTTTTGTTTTCTTTGTCATTTAATTGAATCGACATTATCTAGGAATTCAACAATGTGACATGGAAAGCTTTAAAATTCAATACAATTTTTCTACGCCTTTTGTAAAGATATGCATGGAAATTTTTCTCTCAGGTACAGATCCTGTCTCGATCTTTCGCTAGAGGACATGCCCACCTGTCTTTTAACTAGGCCAACAAAAAAATTAAATTCCAAAAATTGTTCGGCACTCTTTTTGAGAAGATAGGAAAATTGTTAAAGCTTGGCAAATACCAGCCAACATTTTTTGTTCAGTTCCACCGGACATTTTTCATATAAAATGCGTCATAAGACCAAGATGGAACAATATAGTCGAATATGCTTGCAGCAAACTCAATAAATTAGAGTGAAGGATTGAAACACATCACTAATGAGAGCATTCATTCTTCATTGCTTTTGCTCCCTGATAAATCTCAATTCAACTGCGATGAAAACCTCGATAAGTTTATTATTGCAATAATATCGTTATCATTCGAAAGGACACAATCTTTATACTGAAATATAATAATTCTACCGTAAATCAGGAAACGTTCTGAAGAAAGAGTTTCGAACGATTTTTAGTGATATTGTGACTGTTTCAACTCTGTGAATCAATCAGCAAAAAATTATGAATTTGCTAATTAATGTGACAAATTCACTCACATTCAAGTAATGTCACATTCAGACATTAAGAAAAATTTACCAAGATCTATTCTCAAACATTTTATTTCTGAATATCTTCCATTTGCTAGGAATAATCTTTCAATTCTTTACTAAAGAGCGATCGGCGATTCTTCAGATCTGAATACGAACAAAAAGTGATGCTGTGAAACTTTCAAATAAATCTTTTTTTTTAATATTCTCTCATATTTTCTGACTCATAAAATTAACATAATACGTGTATAAACTTTACTTATTTACGAAAGATTATCTCAACATTGTGATAATAATTTTGTAACTATTTTCCATTCATATCATGTGGAGACAAAGTATGTCTATGAATGTCCATCCGTCACTACTGGCGTGTTCCAATGCTTCACTCTAATTGATTGTTGAGTTGATTGAGGGGAAACCGTCTTTTGAAATTAGAACATTTCTAAAAGGGGCCGATAGAAAGACAATTGCCGCGTGACTGTGGCTTGCGAACAAAGTTGGCACGACAAGTGTTTTTGCTCTCTATGTTGTGTCTTCGGCCCAGCTAAGTCTTGACAGAAAAAGTTAACCATAACATAGAATTTAAGCATGCACCTTAATTAGCACAAGTTTCCGAAAATTGCCTTCCTCAATGTATAATTTTTTTTCTGAAACAAAAGAGATCAAAAACAGAAATAATCATATTCAAGTTTTATTCGGCACATAAGAACGAATCAATAAAGTTCTAAGAAAAGTGCTCTACTGTTTTGTCGTGAGACAGAGGAACATTACTTTTCAGAGATGAAGGTAGTCCAAGACAAAATAATCATGCTTACATGTCAATGGAACCAGAAATCAGTATCGCAGCAAATTTTAAGGAAATAAGACAAGGCATTTTAACTATTTCGGCGATAATTTCTTTTTAAGGACTGCGATTATGAAGACTAAAATAATCGTGCTCATATTATACAAAGTACCAAAATAATTAACCAAGGTTAAAAATAAACAATGTACCAAATTTAAAAGAAATTCATCTACTGTTTTAATTTATTACAACAATGACAAACAAATGAAGCAGTATATTTCAAAAAGTTGAAAAGTTCAAAAGTTGCGAAGTTTCCTGACTTCGCATTTGCAGGGAATGAACAGAATACAGATTTCAATATTCAGAACTTCTCATCTTATAAAATTTTTAACGAAGTAGACTTTAAATTAAAGAAAAGGGAAATTATCCATCATGCACACAATGAAAATAAAAGAAAAGCTCATGTCGTGTGCATGATGGGAAATTTCCTTTTCTTTAATTTAATGTCTACTTCCTTAAAAATGTTATTTCTTTAATTTTGCAGTCTTTAAAACGAGAGGAAAAGGAAAGCCTACAATAATATTCAAATATTATTAGAATATTTACCGAATAAGAACATTGCAAATTTTCCAAAACCTGAAGAAAAACAACCTGAAACAAACAAATCCGTTTTATTTACTTATTTGTGGATTAATTTTAATAGAATCAAATCCACGAAGAATGGCTAGAGAGTAAATGATTTAATATTGTTTAAGAGAATGAAATATTAATAGAAAGTGAATATAGATCCATTGTTTAGAATACATCTATTTTTCATAGAGTTTTTTTCGCCTTTTGAGAGCTGATTTTTCGACAAGAACCCATTTCTAAAAGATTTCAAATTTATAAACTATACCATCCATTGTCCTCGAATACGCAGACCATGTCTTAAGATGCTGTTTCCAGCGGTTGAGACGGTATTAGGGGACGCTCTCACACACATACTGACTGATTTGGTATGTTTTAATTTGCTTTTGGAAATAGGCTAAGAAAAATCAAATGCAGTGTAAATCTAGATTAGTAATGTAGGAGCCTTCAGCCAATTACTTGATATTTATGCTGCTTTCAAATAATATTGCTATAGTTTTCTTTATTGAATCAAGAGCATGTACTGCAGATCTGGTGACTAAAGACTATTAACTATTAACCATTAACTACTTGGCTGGAATCAAGAAAGTTATTGCACATTGCTTGCTTTTCTTTAAGTTAAAAAAAAGAAATCCTTCACCTTTTTTTGTGCATATTTTCCAAAAAAATCCAAACAATTGGAAGCATTTTTTTGGTACATCTGTAAACTTCATTATAAATACACTTTCATTATAAAAATAAACTAGACGCTAGTAGGATGTTTTATTCAATTTGGACAGAGAGTTCTAGTCCGTTACAGTTTTCGGAGTTACATAACAGAGATAATTTATATGCTTTTCAAACTTATCAATATCCTCTGGTTTGCTTTCTTTGAGATGAATGCAGGAATGAACGCTGCTTATTAAAATTCAGTGTTACGTAATTTACCACAAGATAGCAAGCATCAAAGTTACCAAGCAATAGTCCCAAGAAATCTTCATTATTGTTTATTATATAATAAACATAATTAAAATTAAAGCATCCCACTATAGGCCAAAGCAGGCCCTTAGGTAAAGCCTATCGTAAGTAACAGGACTAAGTTGAGGTTGCGTGGTCAGCCAGACGCCCGCCCGCCTATCCCGGGAAAGATCCAGAAAATCCGTCCGAAATACCACTTGATCTTCGCTTGAAATAATCGATTATTTATAGGGTGAAGATTCCAAAAATTAAAATGAGAAAAGTAATAAAAGGAGTGAGAACTGTTCCATTTAATCATAAAGTTCTTACAGCAAGAAATATTGACATAAATTGGAAGCAAAAAAGGCTCTTTGGCGATTGTCTGCTAACAGTAACCAGTAAACAGCACCAATAAACAGCAAGGTCTCAGTATAGAGGCTAATTGGAATAAGCGTGGGAATCAATGTGAAACCACCAAAGCTTCAACAAACATTGATTCCCACGGTTGTTCCTATTCTCCTTTGTATGAGACCTCGCCCTTTACTGGTGACTATTCCTAGCTGACGATCACCAAGGAGCGTGACGAGCATGAAACAGCTGTTCCAGGATGTCGCTTACAAATTAGTGAATACTTGGTCTCTCTCTTTGATTTTTATTAATATTTAGATAGGCTTTTTTACTCTATTGATGCGCTAAAAAAATTCATTGAGGCCGATGGAATGCCAGAACATGAAGGCTCTCATCTGAAGTTTCTGGTGAGATTTTTCATTGTTTATTTAAGCTTTGGAGGCTGCACATTGATTCCTACTGTTGGCCTTTGTTTCAAAACCTTGCTGTTTACATCCTAGTAAAAGAACGTGAAACAGCTGTTCTACGATGTCACTTAGTACACACTTGGTATCACCCATCGATATTTTCTCAATTTTATTTACAATGTACTTTATGTATTGTATTATGTAATCTTGTCTTAGATCAATTAATTTTTAAAGGCTTTCCTCCAAATTTATAAAAGGCAATCTTTTTGAACAGCTGTATTTTAATACTCTATGTAGTGTTATATATATATATATATATATCTATTATGTAATTTATTTATTAAATAAAGCAATTCTGAGAAATTAGAGGCACTTTTAAAAAATTCAGAAAAATTAGGGTTGAAGTTCAGAAATTGACGAATGTCAGTTTCTAGACTTTGATGAACGTATTTACTTCCATAGATAAATATTAAATTGTTACTTACAATTACAATACTCTACAATACTTTTCTATAACATTTATACAACATCTGCTTTGTTGCTTCATAACTCATATGCTAGTAGCATCCGAACATCAAGAGAGATATAAACACCTATTCCTAATTAATAGGCAGCTAAATTTCGGACTTTTTCCTTTCTTTTTTTTTGTTGCTCGTGATTAAATATACAAATGGTTTTTCATTATGCAGGGAGACAAAATAGGCAGAGCTGAAGGGGTAGCTTTTTCTCAAAAAGACCCCAAAATTAATATCGCTCAAAAATCAATTGGTTTTCTGAACCAATTTTTAAATTCATCAGTCCATCCATTTTAGTAAAAGTGTCATTTTGAGCAAAAGGGTGGAGAGAAAGATACATGAATTATAAATAAGCAATCTGCCAAATTTCGTGGAAATCGGTCCACCTATTTTAGCATGATGCGAACAGACAACCAAAGAAGATTAATGTAGAAGTTGAATATTAAGACTTCACATGCCATGTTAAATTTTAGTATTCCATTTATCTTCTTTAATTAAATTACAACTAATTACTTATATTTTCTAAAATATGCTGTTTTCTAAAATAATGAACTCTAACTTGATATAATTCATACTCGTATTTTCTTGTCAACAAATACTTAACAATTTTAACAGAAAATTCTTAAATCAATGAATTTTCATTCCTTACTGGTTTATTAAAATAGTTTTCTCACCTTCTGGTAATCACCATACGTTAGTGTTGTGCTAACGGTAACTCTGCTAGCTCACCTTTAAGTCAAGCAAACCCCCTCCCATCCCCCGCCGCAGCCGTTATCACCAATGGCTCCTCTTATAGTTCGTAAAACTTAGTTGACGCAAAGCACCGAACGCAGTCTGCTAGGACGTCAGCAGTTCCCTCTCCCCCTGTTGGCTGAGTCCACTTCTTCGCAGGTTCATTCAGGGCAACCTCCTCCCATCCACTTCATGTGTCTTAAATAATATTAGGGCGAATTAACAGGGTACTTCATCGCTACGTGCTATCCCCAAGGAGTCCTACCCGGGTGATCATTTTGGTCCGCCGCCACTTCTGTAGATCTACTAAGTGAATTCCTAAGGACATTCTGCTGAGAGCAAGTGGAGAATGGTTCGCTGTCGTGCACGCTCGTGCCACAGGAGTAAATATAAACTGCTGATGGAGTGCTGACTTTACATCAATAATTAAATAGAATAACTCATTCTAGCATAATGCTTCTGTTTTTAAAGCTGTTATCCGCAAAGTATGTCGTCATCTATCACAGTGTTAATCATGTATGGCAGTCACTCAGCCTAAAAATGTTTTACATCAATTTTAAAGAACAACTACAAACTGTAATATGGTGGTGAAATTTCCGGTTGTGGATGATTACAGAAGTCTTAACAATTTGAAAAGTTTGCCTTGCTGATTTTATGCACAACAGTTGAACAGGTCTCTTGAAAATTTGCTTCTTTGTTTATTTGTGGTGGAACACGAGCACTAGCTTTTTGATACCCATTCCCTCATCAATTTATACCTTTATTGTAGCTAATTGTTGCCACGAATGATACTAGAAGCCATAAAACAAACTGTAAAAGTGATAAAGCTTTCCGCTTATTTTATGCTTTTAAATAAGATTAATGATACTTTTCCTAATGATGACTGAATTACATTTTTAGGTATAATTTTTGCTTAATTACATCACTTTAAACTGGCCAACAGTACATCATTAAGTAGTAAGTTAATTAGTAAAATTAAAAAATGTGGAATAAGCTTTTTTTTGCTAAATTTCTATTTGTAAAATTTAATTTAATTTTCATGTATATAATTTTCTAGAAAAACGAGAAATAATAACCATTTTTCGAACCAACATATCTTGAACAATATAGTCCTTAATTACGTATTACAGAAGAAGGATTCGAGAGAGCAATTGAGAATTTTCCTTATTCCATATCTTCCATAATCATCTACATTTCAACCACCCCTCTGCCAAACTATTAATTAATCTCTTTAATCCAGATGTTTTGGTAATCTATATGTCCCGTGATCCATCCAACCATCTTAGTCTGTGGGTTCCTTTAGCCGTTTGCTAATACCATTTTCGAGGGTAGATTGATAGCATGTTTAATTTGCACAGACAGAATGTAATCAAAACTAATGTCTAAATAATACGCATTTGAACAATGATTAGTGTCTCTAGATATTTTGCAATAAACATAACTAGTACAATAATCCTTTAGTTTTGTGAACAAAAAAATCATTTTTTTTTTTTGCAAATTTTTTGGCATTGCCAAAATGGAATATTTCTCGAAGTGGAATTTTCAGCCAAGAAGCTTTATGCTATGAAAACTATCCCGCCGAGAATAAATTTAAATAATTATTTAAATCAAAGGTTTAAAAAATAGTTATTTATAGAATTCAAAATTGAAGCCGGCGCACCTGATTAAATTAAAATGTTATTTAATAGTTATTTACTTTTCATAGTTGTTATGTAAACTACATAAATATTTTTTTTACTAAAATGACTTATCCATTAAATGTTTCACATTAATTTTCAGTATAAACATACTTTTATGTAGTATTCAATTTCCTTTTCACAATTACCTCTCTTTTAATGTGTAAAAGAAGATACGAAGGATGCTTTTTTTTACTCGAAGAATTCTTTCAGATATTCAGTAGTTTCTCAAAAGTTTAATAATTCATAGATGCATCTACCGTTTATGATATTGTCTTTGCTTTAGGTAACTCACAAATATCAGTATTTATTAACTTTAAATAAATCATAGACTTTTGTTTCAATTTAGCAGTTGCCTTCGGCTTCATTTTCTAGAATTAATATGTAAGTTGTATTCCAAGTTTTAAGAGAATATGAAGCTCAAAGAGATATGCTTCAATAAATTCAATAACAATATTTTCTTATGATATATTACGCCAATTACAAGACTATTGTCCTCTAAATGAAAGGTGGCCGGCGGAAGTTTGAACTGCGCAGCCCTTCCGGTAGCTGATCAATTATGATTTGAAAATACGAATAGAAATGTACAAACTTTAGACCAAATTAAATCGAAAACGTTCTCATCCGTTTAATCACTTACACCATCATAAGATACCTCTTTTACTACATGATTTCTTTCTGCCATTAATTTCATCACCAATTTGTTAAACAAAACGAAACAAGAGAATTTAAGACATGCGATGAAACTTCAGTGAACTGTCATTAGTCCTCACAATCAAGCCCGTAGGAGTAGTGACGTAACAGTAAACAAATGATAATAAATTAACATTGAGGTACCGATAAAGCAGCTACATCGTTTTTACCGATTCAATTGTATCTAGAGCTACCAATGATTCAAATACCGTAGCGATAAGATTACATTCTGAAAATAAACATGATTATTACTGCATTAGAATAAGCTAAGAGATTTTCAGTTCTTGCTGCAGCAAATACAAGTTCGCAAAGGACTATGGGATTATTTGTTGCTCTTGTAAAATTTACAACTTGCATTCACTTACCTTTTACTTTTATTTAAAATTACAAATTTCAAAATGCCCACTTTCGAACAGACCGACGACTTGCAAAAAACTTATTTCATATTCTACGGAAAGTGTTACTTAAAGGCGACTTTAAACCATAATAAAACCTGAAAGTTGAAAGCTTTAGATCTCGTCGCTGATTGTTTATTCAGTTTAAAAGGTATAATAAATTACTTAAAGCATTTCTTCTGCTTTTTTTTCGATTTTCTGATTTGAAACTGAAATTTATTTTCATGTAATCAATCAATAACAAGCTACGAATACTATTTCACTGCCTTTAAAATGTTCCACGTGTAAAATAACAGTTCTTTCTAGGATTCTATCCTTGATTCTACTAGTGTTCGGAAAGTTTTCTTTGCCGTAAATGCCATTCCGATTCATTAGAAGTTCCTTTGACTGAGTTTCTTAACTGTTTGGGTTGCTTCTCTTGAATACGAAGCATAATCAGGCAATTGAGAGTCGTAAAGAGGATCTAAGTTTCAAAGTGGATTAGACAACCAACGACATGTAATGCCTTTAATGTTTGAGGTGAATAGATCATTAGCAAGTTTGTTTTCTTGGCACTGTGTGATCTGCACGTAATAACAGGAAACCAAGCGATTTGCCGGTGCATTTTGAGTTTACCAATCATTTCACTAAATAATTAAGTTCGTCGAAGATAATTTTGATGCCGATTTAAAGGTAAACGAAGGAAATGCTAAGGAAATTTTAAGTTTCGATAAGACCTGTAATTATGGTGGCATAGTTAAATAGCAGTAAACTTTAGGCCAAAATCCAAGGTTATAAGTTTAATGACTTGAAAAGATTAAAATATACTTTGATTCATGAAGAAAGATAGCTTCACTGAAGATGTTCCTATAATTAATTGTAATTAAAAATCATAAATGAAATGTATTATCACATTGAAGTATTTTTGCTTCACTGAAAAAAAAAATTCCAAAGATTAAATTTAAAAAAAAGATTGAATTGTAATATCTTAAGCAGCAGTACTCATTACTGCAAAAGAAGGAATTAAAGGAAGAATAAAAATGTGAAAGAAGTTTGGGAGCATATTATCAATATTTTATCTGAAATTTAATGTTTACAGACAAAAATTAATTCTTTAGATCGTTAACAAAAATTTAGTTAAATGCTAACAGGTAAGACTTCAGAGTAATTATTACTATAAAGAATCAATAATTAAAATTTCTGTCATTTCGTAAAACTAAAATAAATGTTGATTGTCTTTTATCAATTTGTGGAGTTTAACAGGATGGTTTTTGAAAATTATTATTAACCACTCTGTACTGTGTAAATAAACATTAAAACCTATGATCGTTAATTTCAGCTTAACATTGCAATGATAAATTAAACTATTACTTACTTATTGAGAATTGCATAAATTCACTCCAGTTTTTATCTAATTAATTAAAAAAAATACAGTTTTTACTACAGGCCGACTCACAGTCTTTCCCTTTTGTAAATCCAATTCATGAATATTATTCTGTCGTTCTACTGAATTTTAAAATAAATATGTATTAAAAGTTTTCTTTTGAAAATTTGATCTTTGAATGACTATGTTACTGCATGTTTTTAATGTAAAAGCTGTTTTCTTTTTATTTAAAATCAAAGACCTAAAGAATACTCCAAAACTGTTGATCGTTCTGAATGTTTAAATGATTTCTTTGCTTTTGATAAGAAATAAATAATAAACCGGTAGTGGTTTTTAAACAGCGGATCTGGAAAAAAAATGGAAAGTATGTTACAATTTAAAAAGTAATAGCTAAGTGAATTTGTTAAGTGTACAATATAAAACAAATAATAAGAGACAAACACCATGACACAAAGAATATAATATGAGTTCAGAGATAGTCCCTGATCACTGTGCCGTACTATTTAACGTGGAAATGTTGATTCTATAAATTTTAAATATGTTTTTTATTGTCAACATTCTCCTTCATTATTATTTTTTAAGACGACAAAATTAATTTACGAGATTGTTAAAGACACCCTTTGGTCATTTTAGAAAGAAAAGAAGCTTGATAAACTTTAACATTTTAAACTTTTAATCGCTGTAAACTCACACTTTCTCTCACTATCTGGTCATTGAGGAAAGGCACGTCCAATTCTTTTCAGAAGAACATAAGTCTCCGTCTTCTTGATTTCCGTCTGCGGCAGAGGGTATGTCTGCGTATAATCGGCTTTTCTGTCAGAATATGGGAAAGTCCATATATCATAGGCGAACATAAAAAGAAAAGACACTGGCAAAGACTGAAGAACGAAGCCCACGTTATCAACCAAGTGCAACTCCTGCTTATACCCCGATCTCCCTCTTTGTTAATCTCTCCTTTGAGTGGGTTCCCCCAAGTAAAAAGAATGGAGCAACGGAAAACAGATGACAAAGTCCACCTATATCCTTGTGCATTTTATCTCATGTGGAGATGCTGTTTGAACTCAGGTTTGGTTAGTGATGGAAAAAGAGGTAAGACAAAGATAAATTGTAATGGAATGAATAAAAAATGAAAAGGTGAAAGAGAGGAACGAATATATTAACTACATAGGACCGAAAATTTGTTCAAAATATAAATTAAGAGAGAAACTTGCATTTTCATGTTTCACACTTCAAATTAAAGCACTTGATATGCATATTTGTAGGAAAAAAACCAGTAGTAAAATCGGTTGCAGCATTGAAGGAAGTGACATTTTTTCCTTCGTTCTAATATTAATCGTTGACGATAAATAATTATTAAAATACGATAATTTAAAATTAGATAACATTGATTTGAAACTACATAATGTATGAAGGTAAAAAAAGAAATTTCAAAAGCTTCTTCGTTGAAAACTAAGTATTACTAAATTCGCTAAATACCTCGAGGATATATGTTTTAATTGGAGAAATAAGTTATATTTCCTACTTTCCTTACTTTTCCAAAAAGATTTATAACTTACTGCATTAATTCAGCTGAAATCATCGAATGATATGTATGTATACGAATTTCGTTAAATAGAGTTCAATTTCAGTTAAATAAAGAAAAAAGAATTTTAAAATATATTATAAAATCTATGATAAACGTTTATTCACATACGCTATTTTTAGTTTTATTGATCTGGCATTATTGAATCTTTGTTAAAAAATGATTTATTATACAGGGTAATTCACGAAGATACGCAAAAACTTCGGAAGCTCATTCTACATGTAAAGGTAAAGAAAAAAAGTTATATAAACATAGGTCCGGAAATGCTTCGGTATCGAGTTACGGCTAACGAAAGATTTCGATCATAATGTAGTACAACAAGGACTATAAGGACAAGCACAAGGACCACACCTCAGTTATTAGCGCTCACAATAAATCAAAACAATGCACTTCACTTTATTGTTGAACAGCTGTTATTGTGTTGCCAACTTTGTAGGTTCCACGTGGGATAAGCAACCATAAGAAACCACTGATTTCGCCCCTTAATTTACCTTCCCCGACTTCCAGCAAGTCTTCATTTCACCCAGAGTACTATATTATGGGTGAAATCTTTCGCTAGCCGTAATTCGATACCGAAGAATTTCCGAAACTATGCTTACATAACTTTTTTTCTTTACTTTTACATGTAGAATGAGCTCCCGAAGTTTCTGCATATCTTCGTGAATCACACTGTATAATAATCATCTTTTAATCGTAATTTAGATTGGAAAACGTTTAGATTCCAACAAAAAAAACAATGAGGAAATAGTCATTGAAGTACGAAGATATAGTGACTAGATTCTCAAATTACAGACAGCCAATAAAGTAATTCTAGATTTTTCTGTAGATAATAGTCTCAGTTATATTGCTAAAAAGGCTAATATTTAGTAGACTCAGTGGAAAGCAACTGAACAGTATAAGCTCTTCAACAGATTTGGGATTACACAATGTGAAAATATTTATTGAGCTTTCTTTTAATTTAACAAATCCTAATTCTGATGAAACCTAGTATTAAATTAATCAAACCAATTTTAATTAGAATGATACGAAATTTCAACATAGATGTCATTATTTTTTGAAAGCCAAGCTTTTGAAATACTCTTTTTATATATTGTGTAAACCACGGTTAAGTCATCTATAATTTTACTGTCAATATATATATTACATTTGCTTCCTATTCAACACTTTTTGCTATTCATTAATTAAGTTGTTTCATCAGTTTAAGACGAATAAAAGATAACTACCTATTCAGCAAATCCAAATAACAGTCAAAATATTAAAATAGAAAAATGCAAGGCTTGGTAATGTCCTCAAGCAAACACCAAAATGATGTTTTGATCTCTGATATTTTATTCAAATTGCAAAAGCTCTGGGATTAATTTATTATTGCGGATCAATTCAGTTGAATTCAAACGCACGATTGAACGTATAAAAGAAGAAAAGTAGGAATGGTAAAAATAAAATTTAAATGCAATCTGCATATATCTGGTAAATGTACAAATTGCAAATATAAATTTAAAGTTTCTGCTAAATTAGTTCGTTGAAAGGCTACTATTGAAATGTCGAAGGCATTTTCCAAAGGAAAGTTGTATCAGTACGTAATGATTATATAATATTTTGATTTTCGTTGTTAAATATGTTTGTGAACACAATATCCACTTGCAGTATACCTTTATCTCCGAATACTCTAAACATACCAAGAGATATATGAGATAGCCGATACTAACATAAATAATAATACAGAATTGCTAAGTCATTCTTTCCATTAATGTACAAGAAAAAGGCATTGTAGCTAGCATACGAAGGACGACTATTTAAAGTTTACATACCATTTACATATTATATATAAAGAATTTATATAAATTTATATTCGTTATCTCAGCATAATCAAGTTATTTCACCATTATCAATCTGTAGTCATTCTCATATCATATTTTATTGTCTTATACTTCCCGTCATAATATAAAGAAAAAACGATGCCCTTCCCAAATTGAGGACATTTATAGATACAATAGCGTGTCCTTTTATGTCTTCTACATGTATTTCTATTACAGTGAAACCTTTTTTTAGGAATTAAAAAAAAAATATCATACATTGAAATAAAAGAATTTTTTTCCCTTATTTTTAATAATAATTACACAGAAATAGACAGATTCTTTAATTTTTATAATATTAATAATATTAATAATATCTTATAATATCTGTAATATACGTAAATGTTTAAAGTTATATTTAAATACATATTCTCTTATTCTTTAGCTTTTGTAATATTAATGTACATCTGTAATATATGCAAATTAAATATATGTATTTACGGTCCTACGTATATATACTATACACAGGAACAAACAGGCATGCCTGCATCTTCACATTAAAGTGAATGTTCCTTAAAATATGTGTTTTAAATTTTCATTGATTGTACTGCGTAGATATATAGATTACATGTATATTGCATTAAATTAGCAACCATAAATTAATCAGATTGTAAACATTAAACTCCAGAACCTACTGACAGGTAAATTTTCCTAGTTGACTGTAAAATTCGAATTGAATAAATAAATAAAAAAAAAATATATAAGAACTTCGACTGAAAAGTTAAAATTATTGCTGTACTGAATCGAATCTGAGATCAAGCCAACCATATCAAAATCAAAAGTCATGTTTTTAGCGATATTCGAATTTATCGAGCTCAATCTCGGATTCCAGTGGTTCCTTAGCTGATTATATTATTTCAAATTTGTCTCAAAGAATGTTTCTGAATTACTTCCTATAAAATATTTCCGGAATAATGAGCTCAGCTTTAGTTCCTTAGTAACTCCTTTGAAGATTAAACTTCAATCGCTAATTAAGGGCCTTTTTTTTCTTTTCATACACTTTTAATAACTTTTAATAGTTATATTATTACTTCTTTTTTTTACTTTAATGGAAAGGACTTTATATTAAATAATATTTAAGAGTAATAAATTTCGATTAACATCCAAAAATTACTTTGGAAAATTTCTTAATTAGTTTTAGAATTCTTAAACGCAGTTTTTCAACTTTGCTCTCAGTTTTATAATTTTTAAAAAAACATAAATCAAAAATAAAAAAAGCTTAATCTATTGATGGGATGTTAGGATTGGATTAAATTTTTAAATCCGTTTTCCTAAAAAAAAGTAGGCAATTGCAGTAGACTCTTGCCAGGAATCCCTCAAATTTTAAGTAAAACTGATGATTCAACAGGAAATTATGGAAATGTAGGGAAAAATGGGATAAAGAAAAGGGGAGGAAGTCGATACCCTTGTTTACTTCTGCGTTAAGAAAATAAATTCTGGTGGAAATGTCAGAAGAATTAATGTGGACGGAAAGGGAATATATCACGAACTACGACGGCTTACTGTTTTAGCTTTGAAAATTTGGTCCTGGGGCATTGAGATTCGGTCTGCGTCTGCGGAGTCACTGCCAACTATGCATATTTAAAAGCGATGGGGAAATGATCTTTCTCCGACCAAACGCCCCCTTTCTGAAACAGACGTCTCGACGCGACACTCTTCGTCAACTGAAGCGACCAGAACAGGCTGTTGAGATTTAGAGCTGTGAGAAAGAAAACCAAGCCAACAATGTCTTGATCGGCAGTGAATAATTCATCTGCCAGTTCGCAGAGCATATAGTGCACCTCCCTCCCTCCCTCCCCGCTTTTCTTTTGAGACCCCCCCGAGCAGTTCGGAATTCGTCTCATGCATCCAGAAACAACCAACAGCAAAGATGGTAATCGCAGAACAGGAACCGAATGCCAAAACCCGCGTCATCTCACCTTCGTAAGAGATATAGATTGAGTAGGAAAATAATAACAAAAAAGGACAAAAATGGCCAGGCAAGAAATCGAATGAGCCTTCATATAGAATAAATCAGATTTTGGTGATTAAAAAAATATTACTATCTTTTAAATGCAGTTCATAATCTGCACAATTTGCAATATATCGAGAAAACTTTTCATATATTTTTTTAAATTAAAGTGGAAAGAATTAGATATAATCTTTTTGGTAACAATATGTAATAATATATATCGTACACAATACAATAGCGACCTTGCTGTTACTGGTGATCACCTCTATTGACGATCGCCAATTAGCTGTTCTAGCATGTCACATAGTAAACGCTTGATCTCACCAATTGATGGTTTATAATAATATTTAATTAAAAGTTTTAATTTTATTCTTAATAAAATATTTTTATGCAATAAAAAAAGCTCTCAAAACTATTTCTTTAATCAGTATATTTATATACAAAGTTGTTAGAATTAAATTATCCGTACTTACAGGCCCTTAGAGTGAATTCTAAGGCTCTACGGATTATAACTTAAACTAATGAAGAGAAATTTGAACAAAGAATGCGCCCGTCAGTTATCGAAAACAAAAATAATTGCAAGTATATGGCGCTAAGGTAATAACTTACTTTATTTGTATAATGTTTACTCGGCAGCTCTACAAAAACAAAGCAGACTTTTCAAAATCATAGAAGTTTGCCCGAACTACAGCAGGTAACGCCAACAATATTGCAGGAAAGAGGCTATTAGATAAAAGCTGTATTATTAGGATAGCAACAAAACAGAGAATTCCCACGTCAGAAACGAGTAAGGGTGGACCTATGATTGCTTGCACTACTCGCAGAATGAGTACAACGTTTGAAGCGACAGGACATCTTGGAGTTCACCCAGGAAGGAGATCGAAATAAATGGATTCTTCTCGTATTGGAGATGTGGCTACGGTTGTGAGGGATTTGTAGTATCAAGTCAATTTTCATATCATAGTATAAGTGTGGCAGCTACTACCCGTGAAGTAGAAATGACGTATTTCACTGTAAGGCCGCAGGTCACTGGTCGTCAGTTGTTGCGGTACTATCTTTACAAAATGCAAATGCTGCAGGAGCTAAAGTAACGTATGGTAACGTATACATATATTGTGTCAATTCGCACTTCCACTTGTGTCAAGTGGATATCACTTGGCCACGGATCAGCCTTTGAAGTGATGAGGCCCACTGCTGCTTAAATGGGCGAGTGATATGGGAGGTCCCGTTGCACTCTCCAAATGATAGAGTGGTTTGGATTTATCGCCACTTCATCATTGTACCATATTTTTTGAAGAGGTAACACCGACTGCAGTACAGCAGTATTATGATAAATTTCTTAATACTAGAGCTGTAACAAAGCGGTATTTTTCACGATATCATATCAGGGATGAGGGTGTGCAGCCACACCTACAGTTGTCCGAAGATTGCTAAGGCAGCACTTTACAGATGAACAGGTCATAAACCATTGTTTCCAGACATCTTGACCACTTCCGATCACCGGATCTCCACCTCATAAGGTTTCTGGTTATTGTTTTTTTTTTTTTTGTTTTGTTTTTTTATGAAGAAGCATTTGTCACGAGAATTTTAAAAAAACTCTGATGGAAGACAAAGATGTCATATGCTGACCAGATAACATATTACGTTGTTCTTCGAATGAAACTTGTTAACTACAATTCTAGCCCTATTCGAGTGATTTGTATTGTCACAGCGCTATCTAGTGACAAATTTTGTAATTTCGTCGTCGAAATCAATGTGGAGCCTGAAAAGCTAAAATAAACAATAAAAAAAGCTGGCGAGAAAATTCGTGTGCACTCTGCACGCGGCCGCTATAAATTTTTAGCGCATAAGAAATAAGATTGCGCAAGTAAATATTAAGAAAGGGTGAGACCAAGTTGTTTACTAAATATTAGCTGTTTCACGCTAATATTTCTCAAATATCTTTAATAGAACTTTCTCACCAGTTATCCTTTTGGCCAGTTATTTTATTGTTTCAATTATATACAGGGTGTTGCAAAATTCGTGTGTAGTATTCAAACCATGTGTAGGGGCATGACTAAGGATCAATATATTCCAAATGAACCATGTCCGCAAACGCCCCATTAAGGCGCTGGGTGGTCCTAAGTGAGGCTTTCCCAGAGATCATATTCTTTGCTACACCATAAGAAATGTTTTGCAGGCGAGCTAACACCTGTCTTACAGGCAAGCTATTTTTGTTTGTTTCAATTGTTTCAACAAAAATAGCTCGCCTGCAAAACAGGTGTTGGCTCGCCTGCAAAACATTTCTTATGATGTAGCAAAGAATATAATCTTAAGGAAAGGCTCACTTTAGGAATATATTGATCTTTAGCCATGTCCTTACATGTGGTTTGAATATTACATACGAATTTTGCAACACCCTGTGTATGTATATATATGTATATATATATATATGAAAATTCTATTCTATTATAAATAAATCGATAATCGATATTCATATCTAGTCCAAGTCCATCATAGTGAAAAAAATTTGAAGCATATCGCATCAATGTTTTCTTTTGGATTATTCTGACATAATAACATATCCAAATCAAATCCCAAAAAATATTTGGCTTCAATTAAACAATTCTCTGTAAATACAAGTGTTTCGTTAATTAAAATTTTCCATTAATGCTTAACAATAAGATTAATAGAATGAAAACTCTGGAAAAGCACTTACATCTGAATAAGAATGAAAAGCTTAAAAATGATTAAGGATATAGAGCAATGCTTATCAAAATTTTTTTGCTTCAGGGCACACTTTTGTATTTAGAGAAATCTGAGGCACACCAAATCTTGTTCCTAAAATTCGCTGCACGCCAAACTTTTTCATTATCATTGAAAAACACTTATGATTTACAAATGAATTTAACATTTTACTTTAAGCATTTGTAGATACCCTAAAGTTTTTTTAAACCGATTGCCTGTGATTTATTAATTTAATATTAATCTTAATTTTTAGAACGAAAAAGAATGTATTTCATTTTTCTGTTTGCCCAGGTTATTTGATGTTTAGATTTTTATTTTAACATGAAATGTTTGTTACACTTTCAGAATTTTCTCGCGGCACATCTGTTGAGAAGTTCTGATTTAGAGAATACAAAATCTTTGTCTGGAGAATCGGCTCTATTTTTAAGTAGGCTGATTTGTTATTAGAAACCCTTTTCATTCAAACTAATACCTGTTTTTCAAAACAATGGAATAGATTTATTTATTTTCTTCTTTATTATCTTTTCATCTTAAAGCTGTTTTTTTGCAAAGAATTGAAACTGTCGTAAATACCTGCTACACTATAAAGCTTCATATAATGTTACAGTAATGTTTATACAATCATAGTCATTACTACAGTAAATGAAACGGGAGAGGAAACGTGTCTTGCTAAGAAGCCCTTTGGTTTGTTTTCATTTGAATTACTCTTATAGTTAATACTAGTTGCGACCCATGAAATATTCACGGAAGTAAAACAAATTCAACATTTTTGAAAAACACAAGATTGAAAAAGATGTTCTAAGCTCATTTTTTAAAAGTCATGACTTCCGCAACAGCCGACATATAATTTGAATGACTAAGCCAATTTTTTTTAAAATGAAAGAAAATAAAAAATTGATTTACCAGTTTCAATAATAACAGTAACAATAACGAATGTCCAACAGCCAATACCAATAATCCTGTCTGGGCATAAGTGAGGGCACGTGCATCGTCATTATCCCCTACTTGTTGAGTATTGTGAGAGCGGCTACACAGCCGAAATTATATAAAAACTGAGGTTGTACAAAATGTCTGATAAATTTTGATGCATGAACTTCATGCATTTCAGTGTAAACTTCATTTATGTGGGAAAGAAAATCTCAATACGCTGATGATAATAATTATGTAATCGCCATCCGTCATGGTGAAGTGGAGAAAATAGTAGAGACGCCATCCTTAAACATGGGCGTGACGTCATGCCTGACGTGTTCCAACGCTGCACTGGGATTGGTTATTTCCAATTAGAAATTTGCAAAGATCCGTACAACTTTTGCCTATTAATAGGATGATTCGTGTATTCTGAAGTATCTATAACAATAGTGATCAAATTGGTGATATATCTGATATTTAAGTGATTCTATAAGACATCAAGATATATATTAGAGTGGTCCAAACGGTTGCAACCGTTGTGGCAACTGTTCAATCAGGAATAGAATATAAATGGGGTGGTGCCCAGTCATCCTGCAAAATGAAATCATCAGTTTTCCAACTGTGGTAAAAACTATTCTGTTAATATGTCAAGGTAGTTGGAACCTGTCACAGTGTTCTCTGCGAAGAAGAATTGGCCGTACACCGTGTTCACCGAACATTCACTTTCGGGTAATCCCGCACTTGCTCCATGTAAGCATGGGATTCTACAGTTCCCAAACCCGCACATTGTGTCGGTTTCACTCTTCACTGACATGAAATGTGGCCACTGAAGATTACACTGGTAGGAAAGTTCTCAACGTCTCATCGCTGTAACATCGCCTGACAGAATACCTCGGGATGACGGTGGTCGTTCGGTTTCTAATGCTGTAGCCTTCTGCAGGCGATACAAATGCATGTGTAGGCGTTTCCACAGCACATGCCACACAGTCGTCTGCTGGATGTCCAGTTCTGGACTTCCTCTGCGCGTTGAAGGTTTAGGGATATGATAGTAAGTGCCCTAAAATGCATCCTCTTTGCTTAAATTGATCATACTATTTCCGAATGAAGTTCTTGGCAGGTGGGTCATTCTGAAATTTGGTGCGAAAACCACATTGTACTACTGCCGCGTTTGCCAGGAGTGTGCCTAGCTGGTTTAAAGTTGTCATATGACTAATTTAGGTCGCAGTTCTGAGATATATATAAAAAAAAATTGAATATATGCTATATCCATCTGTATCATTCATCGCATCATAGGCCTTACTATAATAGTGATGTTCAGGAAATTTTTGAAATCATTCAAATCATTTTTGCTCACCGTATATATAAACTAAAATGTAGAACTTGTCATAAGCTATTTTGGAAATTCGGGAAGAACACTCAAGAAAAGAGTGAAATATCATATTGCGGTGTTCTGAAATAAAAAACCCAGGTATCTGATCTTAATTACTTAACAGAAGGACATAACCTAGATCCCGAAGTAGAAATTTTATTCCAAATTAATGATAAATATAATAGATATGTATTTGGAGCATGCATAATCCAAAGCTACAAATGAAGGTTTATTTATCAATAGTAATACATTATGAACGATTTAAAAAACGAATTACACACAAAGTTAAAAAGATGAAAAAACAAACTACAAACAATAAAAATGTGCAGATCAGTTTGAAACCGTCACGATGCAGCCCTTTTTCAATACAAATGAATCCCCAGCAAAACAGCCCTTTTAAAGCATCGGGGAACCAATAAGTAAGCAGTCTAGTGCACGGTCCAATCAGGAGAAGAGGGCGGAAACTTGCCATATCATCCAATGGAAGGCCAGCTGACTTCCACCTGGCGATGATCAAAAGAATCCACAAACACGATCACCTAAGCAGATCCAGGTGCGACCCGCAAAACAAAAACAAAAAAAAAGAAAAGTCATGCTTATCGGGGGAAGAAAGTCATTGCTTATCGCAAGGTTGAATTGGATAGCCATATTGGAAAATAGCCCTGACCGACACCTTCTCATTATAACAACCCTCCGAATAACAATAAGTATTGACTCCATACATTGCCACGTATAGGTAGAGTCAGTCCTGGCTAATCTTTCTGGATGTTAAAAGTCGATCATGTGGCCCGCATCCCTCTTGTGACAAACCGTCCTGTAAGTGACATCCTTTCGTATAAGGGCTCGACGGTGGTCCGCTACCCTGTCGACTAATGGTCGCCTGGTCTCTCCCATACTTACACGGTATTGCAAAGCATACACCATCCGTCTTTCTTTACAGGCCTCCTTTGTCTTTTTTAATTTGTTAGTTAAGTTTCTGGTCGTACAGCGGCTAGGCGGTTACAATGATGATGAAACGGTCTTAAAATGCTTGCCAAAGCAGAAAACACCTGGGGGTGAAAGTAGACCGACAACATCTGTTTGAAATTGATCTGCGCATTTTCATTGTATCCAGTTTTCTAACTTTTTAACTTTGTAATTTTCGCTCATCAATCGCTCATCAATTTCAGCACACGTAAAACGAACTTAGTAATACATTATCTTGTTTAAAGACATTAGGAGCAAGAAGATGAAAAGAAAAAATATAAAATATTTCAAAGTTCAATGTAATTTAATATGAATATTGTTGTAACTTGCAGGATAAAAATTGCTTGTAAATGAAATGTAGGCTATTGTTGTTTATTCGAAAAAAAAATCGAAATCAGCTTAAAAAAACTAGGCCGATAGAAATGCCTGCGAATATCACTGTTTGGAACAACTAAAGGAGGAACAAAGTCAAGAGCTTCATTAATAAGCGTGAAAATAAAAATATAAAATACAAATATGTTTTTTATTTAAATCTTTGCGCTTACTTATGTAAAGGTGAGTTTGTGAATCCCATCAGGAACTAGAGTGAACCTTAAATCATCTGCTTAGAACTGAATTACATCATTATATTAGCAACATTAGATCAGAAAGGTCCTCCTTCGGTGTCATCGTGATCACCAAATATCCTTTATTTATAAGCTATCTCCGATGGCTCAGGGAGATGACTTTTCGAAATATTTGTTTTCTTCAGAATTTTCATTCCCAATCATTTAAAATCCATAACTTTCAAATTTGACTGTTATCTGACGAGACAAACTACAGTTGTGCTTACTTTCAATAACAGACCACAGATCGAAGATCTATTCGTGGAACTAAAATCTATTGCGCATCTTAACTGCTTAAATTCATTATATCCTTCCTGAATAAATTATTTGAATACTGTTTTATAATTCATAGTTTGTATAATGTTGTATGCTTGGTTGAAGTGCTGTTACATAGTTAAAAATTAATGAGGAACTTTAATTAATGCAGATAAACTCCAAGAATAATGTTGAACTAAGGATGTCCAGTTTAACTAAAGTAGAGCAAAGCTCAAGTATTAGCAACAAATATCCTTGTCATTTAAGAGGTTTTTGAAATTGTAAAAAATACAAAATAAAGGTAAATCTTAAATCTTAATTTAAAGAAATTATCAATACTTCTGATATGACTTTAGGAAATTGCTCTCTATTATTATTTCACGACTGATTTTGGTTTAACGGCTCCCTGATCTCCAATTCTGGTCGAATTTTGGGGAATTTTGTTTGATCGTTCTTGAAAATCATGGTAAGCATTGGTCCATAGATTTTTCTGAAGAGAAGATAATTTATGAACAGACTTCCAGTTCTCTTTCTTTAGATCTCGAACCTCTTCCTTCCAAGAAAATCCGACTTATCTTTTAGAAGAATTCTTTCCATCATGTCTCCGGAAGAAGTAGTTGAGGGAAAAATTGGCGTATAGTGGAAGTCAAGAAGTGCAAGAGTGGAATTTAAACAAAGAAAACCTGAAGCCGGTCGTGTCGTTGAAGAATGATCACTTTCATATTTTTTGGTTATCATTCTTTCATGAATCAAATCTTAGGGGAATCTGATAAGTGTTTGAAGTAGCATAACATTGAAGTTCGAATAGTTCCACTTACTTATCATTTTGCTTCTGCTACGGGCTTCCTGCCAAAATTTTAGATATTGAAGAATAATGTGCTACTATAGTAATTAGCTTGTTTAGTATTGCTTCTAATTTAATTTATTTCCTTTTATTAAATTATATTTCCTCTTAAGTGACAGTCATTCTCGTTTCGTATTCCATTCCATTTCATTTAACCCAGAAACATAAAAATGTAAACATACATAGAAACATACAAGTATCTTTATATAAGCTAAGTCTTTAATAAGTGGCATGGCAACTTCATAGCTTTGATAAAGTTAGGGAAAGCCTGGGAAAAGCGATTAACTTAATATTAAATACTATCAGGGTCTAAATACTATCAGACGTTGACAAGTAGACTCAAATGTTTTATTGGATTTATTACAGTAATGTTGGTTGTGTTTATTGAACTTGCTATTTTGTCACATATACTCCTAATAAAGTAAAAATACAAAATTATACAAAGCTGTACATGAATCGCGTTGCCCGAGGTACCTGGATAAAGTGAAAATGGAATGCAGTCAAACTAGTCATTTTAATCAAAGCAAGCCTCACAAAAATAGGAACCGCGACCACTGTAGTTTGTGCATGATTCGTGAATACACAAAGTACACTACGAACACTGTATCCAATCTTTTTCCGGTGGGTTGCTGCAGGGCTCTCCACACACCAGGCAAAAATACTTCTTCTCCGCAACTTCTTTTATGTCTGACTGAGACCTTTTTGAGAAATTTTGCTGGTTTCTAGCAACCAATTTCAACGTAATTTCTTCTTGTTGTCAAATTTCTTTTGTTGATATATAACTGTAGAATAGTTAGTATTTCGGCTTGTTGAAATTTTCTTTTCCGTCCACTAGATGAAACAATTTGGACAATTAGGCAAGGTCGAATATTGAATACAGTCACGAATGTCCCTAATTTCTTTTCAGCAGTCCCTACAAAGAGTTGCATTTGGGATGTTATACTTTGAAGCTGCAGAATTCAAGGATCCCAAAGCAGCTTCTTACGTGGCTTTTTCCATTTCTTGTTCACTTTAGCTTGCTTGATTTGTTTTTCTATTATAATCATCTACTGAAACAATATTAATATTAATAATTAGTTAAAATAAAAATTAAAACTAATTAATATCAAGCCGATCAAAGCGATTAGTTATTTGCTTTGCCTTGTTCGCTTTGCCCGATGCGTTGCCATTAGCTTCAAGAGGTTATGAGGATCGAAATCAAATGCAGTAACTTAGGATAGTCACAGTATCGAAACACGGGAAATATAAAGCTTAATAAGAAATAAAACATATCCCGGAAATCCTAACACTTTAAATAAACGTGTATGTACTCACATTGGAATATTTTAACAAAACTGAGGATATTTCAGAATGTCGTCTCACGCATAACACAAAAAAATTCACAAATGAGCATATGCTTCCCCCGGAAGCCAAACAGATATCACTAGGGATTACATTAGTCGTGTAGCGCTATCTGATATATTTTTGGAATACTAAGAATTTTTTACTTAAATCCGGTCTGTTCGCTTTGCCCGAACCTTTCCTATGTGCAAAGTTCATTTTATACTGACAAAATACTGTAATGATGATATGTCATTGTCTAAGATAATATTACCCCGACTTGTTATTGTTCTGGTCTTCAGTTTTGTTTTAATAAAGTTCAGTCTTTCTATGCTCCTAATAACAACATAGTTGGTATTAAATGATCAAAAACTACTTCAAAAGTAAAATAACATATCAAGTTTAAAGTTAAATCTATAGGCCTAAGCAGACGGCCCAGTATAAAGATAAGAATTATTAATAGACTTTACATAGGATCACTGTCTAGGCTAAACCTATTACGTTTCTTTTTTACTACAGCACATTCCAAAAACTTCAGGGAGTTGATCCAGTATCTTCCGAAAGGGAAATAATAATAAAAATATCCTTTTTATCTTCCGGGGCACGAACTTACGTCTTACGTAATAAATAATTTATTCTAACTTGAGTTATACAATAAATTTTAAAACTTTTGAAGCGAATAGGTTTTTAAGGGTTTCAATAAACATTTGAAACGAAAGCAACAAAGTTTTAAACGTTAAGGAATAAATTCTTTTTTTTTTTTTTAATTTTTCAAAAAGATTTAATGTTGTATTTTTTTCCCTATTTAATTTCGAATGAATTAAAAGATTTCCTCAATCTTAAAGTTATCAAAGAACTTTTAAATTAATTTAACTTAATTTGCTTAGTAATTTAACCTCTTTAAATTACAGAGAAAGAATTTTAATAGACTGAAATCTTTCTCAGATCTTATTTTTTAATTTAGGATAATTAATTTGGGAAATTAATTAATTTCAAAAGACTTTGAAACTCGATTTCCTTACTAAAGTTTTAGTAGTTTTATAATACGAATGGTTTCAAATGATTAATAGAAGTTTCATAAATTCATCATTATAAAGTTTTCTTTACTTTTATTAGTCTAGAAGCGTTAGAGGTCTAATAGATCTTAGTAAATGTTATAAAATCTCGCTTAACTTAAAATCTCGCTCTAAATGAATAATAAATGTTCACTATTTAACGTGTGTAAAATTAACGAAGTATTTCAAAAGGCCAGACACACAAATACTTTAAAAAATAAATAAAATACATTAAAACTTGTTTTAATTAAAAAATGCTTTTAAGTATTTATGTCTGATCTTTTTAATTACTTCATGAATCATAAACTAAATGAATTAGTTTAATTATATGCTAATTAAAAAAATCCAAGATCAAATTAGAAAATATTTATTTTGCTAAAAGCTATATATATAATCTAAATATTTCATTGCTGTCAGAGTCACACACTGATTACAAAAGAGTACTGGATTTTGTATTTAATTTAAAGTTGATCAATATGGGTGTGTACATTTAATAATAATCTAAGAAATCTAATACAGTATGGCCCAAAACAAACGACACTGAACCGTTTTTAACAGAAAACGCTGCAACCCTAAAGAATAATCAACTTTGTGGGTATTGACAAATAAATGTTCAATGTGATCCTCTGGCGCTCTAAGCAGTACTCATAGTGGTTGTGTAGGTTGTCCCCGGAAGAGAGGTTGTTCTATTCCTCTAAGAGTGATTTTCATTCGTTAGTATTGTTACAGGACGGCCGGTGCAACCTTTCCGCTGTGTGAGTACATTTCCGGTTCGATGGAATGTACCGACGACGGATAGCATAACCTTACTCGTGGGTGCTGGATGGTTAAAACGCTCACGAAATTCCACAGCAACATTTAGCATGCTAGGGCGTGTTCCGCATGATCGAAAATAGTGCTCCACAATAAACACTTTCTCTTCGGTAGTTCATACCATTTTCACAGCAACACCGATTAATCTCACATCCACAATCCTTCCTGTTCCGAATAAAACAATCGTGTTCATCTCGCAGTGCCACCTTTCATTATTCTGTGTCGTTTCTTTTCAGCCATACTGTGGATATTTATGAGATATAAGCAAGTTAAAGTCTTTTACTGGTGTCTTTGTTCACCTGACCTCAAAAATATAAAAAACTTAAATCTATTTACTAACAAAAATGAAGAAAATAATAAAGATTTTTAATTTTTTTATTGAGTGAAATTGCACTAAAAAAAAAATAGGATTTCGGAGTTGAATTTGTAATTCGTTCAAATGCAATCAGTTTCACAGAAATTATTGTAATGCTTAAGAAATGAAAAGTAATCAAACGTTGTGAAGCCAAAAGAAAAGGGGAAAGCGAGGAAAAAAAACTGTTGTTTTGAGATAAAGACTGCGGTAATAATTGCTAAACTTGAAGTGCTTCCCAGAAACATTATGACCGAAAAGATTTTTTGATGAATAGGTTGAAAATTGTTTGCAACTCAGCAATGACTATTTTTAATAATGATTCCTTGTAATATTGTTTACGGTACTGATATTCGATTATTTGGCCTGGAAATCAAAGTTCAGTCTATCTCATATCTCGATAATTTGAAGTTCTAAATACAGCCGATCATATATTCCTTTGTTTTTAAACTAAAAAATTGGGAACAATTCTAAAGTTCTGGGGAATGTCAGAATGTCAATAATTAGATTTCCCAACCACTACCACTCGTGGATTACCTTTCGATAAGAAACAATTTCTATGAGATAGATCAATCGTCACAGCAATTGAGAATGGCATAACCACTCGTAGTACATAATAACGTTCTGACATCAGACCCAAACTTCTCCTTCCTATCCCAAATTGTCTAATATTCTTCTTCTTCTATTACTCTTTAGTGATTATTAAGGAAAAGGGAAATACATCTTGGCAGTGGGAGTGAAATTAACACTTGGGAAAAAAAATGCTCTTCAAAGAAAAGGCCCTTCGTTAATATCCGAATTTCTTTTTAGTTTTGTTCAGTCCCCCCCAATAAATGAAAATCTAATGCTGCTTCAGGATCTCTTTACTTGAGAAGCGTTATATTTTTGCAGATGATTGTGCCACTGTTGATCTACTACGTTTTTATTTCATAATAACCCACTCAAGTCAATAGCAAACAACGTTTTAATGCACACGTATCAATATACTTGAAACGAGGCAAAGTTCAGTAATCTTCCATTGTAATATTTATGTTACAATGTATGAGCTTATAGCAATATGGCTCCATCTTACACCATCCTGTAGTGTAACTATGATGTAAAAGCCACGCTAAATTATCTTTACTGTATCTTAATTTTGCGAGCAGATAATGGGTTAGAACCTTGACAGCACAACTCACTGGTTCTGATAGTTGAAGAGCTGACTGATTTCAAAGGGATGAATTTTTTACATTTTAAAGTTGATATGTCGGTTTCCGTAATAAATTCATAGACATTCATTCATAGGGTGACCAGATTTTTCTGAAGTCAATGCGGGACAAGACAAAAACTTTAATAAACAATTTCAACGACTAAACAAAAAAAATACCAACTTTGACTGTACGAAACTTTAACATTGTGCAGATACCAAAAACTTTATAGTAATAATAACAAAAAACTTAGATACACAAAAATTTCTTCATCCTAACATGGACCAGCAGTTGCAATATTCAAGTCGATTTTTTTATAAAATGCGGGACAATTTCCGGGACAATTTTCCGGAACCAAATTCTTGTTTTAAATCCTTTATGCCTACACAGTTCGTAGGAAAAGGTCTTGTTGGCATCGGATGATGCAGCAATTTTATTTCTTGTTTTTTATTGTGGGTGGAATCACTGCCAGGTTGACAGTGGTTTCCACCAAGAAGATCTTGCCTTTCTGATTTTGGCTAGGGTGAGGCTGGATTGGGCTGATGAGTCCGTTGAAGGACGAAACGGTCGTTCCCAACTCCTCCCCATAATCTAAAATCAGAAAAGCAATTTCTTCCTTTTTCTCTTATTCAGGTGTGGATTTTCTTTTCCTTTATTCTAATTTTAGTGTCAAAATCAACCTAACTAACTGGTTCTGATACCCATAACATTATCAGGTTGTTCTTTTTTTTTCTTTGTTTTGGGGGGAGGGGGGCAAAATGTATGATATTGCAGTAAATATGAATATGCAGTAAATTATTATACTATTACAAAGATCGGGTGAATAGAAAACGAACCCGCCATGATTATCTACAAGAATTGTCTTTTTATTTTTAGTCACGTCTGGAGGGTTGAAAATTAGGCAAAAAAAAAAGCAACCCATTGTTCCTCAGTTATCGCCCCTAAAAAATCCTGTCATTATATTTTCATGATAAGTACTGATTTCAAATAGTAGTTTAGTAATGAATACGAAGACCACTCTCGCCCAATGCATTTAAAGTCAAAATTTATTAAACACAATTGCATGTTTCGAGCAGCCCAAGCGTTGACCCTCTTTTTCAAGTGAACGAAATGTTCGCCACTCTTCCTCAAATGAACATTTCGTTCACTTGAGAAAGAGGGTCAACGCTTGGGCTGCTCGAAACATGTAATTGTGTTTATTAAATTTTGACTTTAAATGCATTGGGCGAGATTGACCTTCGTATTCATCTTCATTGATTCCTGGTGTAGTTATAGTTTATTATTTTGTTTTTGTACGAAGGTGTAAGCATACGAGATATGTTTTTGCCGTTAGATTCTTAGACAGAATATGGCTTTAGACTCTTTTCTGCCTTCCCTTTTAGTAATTTTAATAATAGCAATCAAAAATCCAAAGTTTACTTCATAAATTTATAATTTTTTTTAAGGAAATTACTTTATTTTATAAAACTCTCCCAAAAATTTCCTTTTTTCTTCCTCTTAACCTAAATGCAAAAATTAATAATCCAAAAATAATTGCTTCAAGAAATAAGAATTTCACTTTGGAGGAGAATCAAATTAACCATTAAAAAAAGAATGTCCCCGAAATATTGATTAAAAATTGTCTTGATGCCCGGAGAAATCTACGAACTTCACAAAAGATTTTTTTATCCGGAAGAAAATTAAAAATAATGCAAATAATTTCATGAAGACAAAGGTTCATTCCAAGCATGTAAGTAAAGTAGATAACAATTAAATCGAAAAATATTGCAATTTGATAGCTAACATTACATATATATATAGTGTTAACTAAGCATTTACTTAAATTTCATGTTTGACCTAATTTCATAGGAAAGTGTTAAAATTAAAGTGTCCCACTGTGGCCCTTCGGATCGAGGGAGGCTCCCAGCGTTCGTGACCAACGGGACTAAGATGAGGTCGCGTGATCAGCACCGCCCGCCTTTAACCCCCGGGAAACAAACCCGGTAGCCATTGAACAGATGGCTGGGTAGACCCTAGGATCCGTTTGGAGAAGAAAAAATGCGGCACCTCCGACCCACAGCCCTTACTCATTCGGCTACTGGGCCCGCCCTTAGGAAAATGAGGACCTCGAAATCAATCAGTCTGATTGTCTTCTTGTCTCCTCCTAATAACTTTGAACACTAAAATGGATCTTTTTTGAAACTTGGCATTCGTATTTGAAAACTTTTCCATTATAGTTTTATTCTACGTTAGTCGTTGCAGAGAAATCATGGTGAAGTTGGCAAAAATTTGCATTAAAACCGCAATGATGTCTAGCAATGATCAATACTGTTAGCTAATCACTAATTTCGCACTAATTAAAATTAGTCGGATTTAAGCAACTTTCGTAATACGAATTGAATTAATTTATTTTTAGAAAATGGAAAATTTCTACTATTTCTAATTAGCAAATTTCATCATAAGAACGTGAAGTGTCTAAGTTTTGTGGCTGTCGGAACTTTAATAATTCCACAAAAAGCACTATATTTTAAGTACTATATGTTAAATACAGTAGGCTTTAAGTCCTTTTAGGTAATTCTTGTAAATTTTCATTATTTGTAACAAAAACTCACTTATTGTGATAGTGAAGTAAAGTAAGCGCTCTTAAATTCCAGTGTACTGTATATGGAATCTCTGTAAAATAACTTAAGAGATTGTTAATCGTGTAGTTCAGCGTCCTTAAGAAGATCGGATCGATTATGCTACTGAACTGAAACGTCTTTTCCATACCTTGCTCGGTTCAACAAAGCGACATCTTTTCCGAGCGACGACAAATTTTCGCTTGGGTCCATTAGGTAAGAAGAACGTAAGACCAAAGTTAATTTGATCCAATTTAGGAAATGACATGATTCTAAATCTAATATCGCGCAAGTACAATAGAAACAATGGAATGACGCCATGCACGCGCATGCTGTTTAAATAATTTACAAATAGGGCGTTTCGAAATCCTAAAAACTCGGTATACCGTATATACTACGGAAATGGAAATCCCAGCCCTGGGAGGAAGTTATGCTAGGTGAATAAAAATTACAGAAATTATTTGTCTTTTGAGTTATTTACATTGCTACCAGTGTCAACGTCACAACTAAAATGATGCACGTGCATTAAAGGGCTCATTCTTGGAATTTTATTTTGTTAAGGGTTATGGTAATGTGTGCGTGGATTACATAAAATTCAGCAAAGGCTATAATGAACTGCTTATCGGCAATTAAACAGCTTTGAACGAGGTCTTGTGGTAGGACTTCGAGAGGGTGGATTTCGTGAGATAGCGGCAATAATGGTCGAGACGTCACCATGTACATCTGTAATGGTCCCGGGAAGGCACTGCTAACAGAAGACGGGGTCCGGATATTTCTGTCTCCTCCCTGGAGAGAGAGAAGATTGCCGCAATCAGGATGGCCCCGGCTGATCAGTAAAAGCGATTCCAGATGCAGTGAAACCCGGCATCACCTCATGAGCTGACCTGAATCATCTCCTGGAGACTGACCCTCGCTCTAGGCGTCCAGGGCATGTTTGCCGCTCATTCCTATCCACCGTTTAATTCGTCTTCAGTGGTTTCGCGCAACAGTCCATTGGAAGGCAAAATGGAACTCTGATATTCACGCACGAGAGCAATTTCTCACTCGGTACCGGTGATGGCCGTACACGGGTCAGGAGGAATACTGGGTGAATGGTTGTTGGCAATCTGCATCCATCGTTGACATACCAGACCGATCCAAGGCATTATGGTATGGGGAGGAATTTCGTATAATGATAGGAATCCTGGTAGTTATCCCGGGACGGCGAACGTATAAATCAGAATGGTCATCCAACCCGTTGTTCTGTAGTCTCAGAACAGTATGGGGGGTGGGGGGGAGACAGTTTAACAGAAAATGCTAATCTCCATACTGCAGCTGCCATCTTACATGCTCTTTGAAAAGTTAACGTATTATCCTGGCCGCCAAGATCGCCAAATCTTTCGCCAATAGAGCATTTGTGGGACGTGATTGGACGACGACTCCGGGCTCATCGCAATCCTCAACGACCATTGCCGATCTGATCATACAGATGCAGCAGGTGTGGCACCTATTGCACAGAATGACATCCGACATATCTACAATTCGAGGCATGAGCGTTGGGATGCCTGCATTTAACTTGGCGTTGACTATAGTAAGTAGTGAGTAAGATGACGTTCAACTTTCATACGGCGCTGCACTCCATCATGTGAGTTTTGACGCTGTGTAACTTTCATTCTGTATAATTTTCATTTACTTAGCACAACTCCGTTTTGGTGTTGGGATGTCCATTTTGACAGTAAACACTAGTGATGCAGCACCATGAAGAAATGATAGTAATCTCTTGAAACGTATGGGATATGCAAATCACGGTATGACATTAGCGCCCTCTTTATAAATAGAGGGTTGTGTAAGAGCCACACAAGTAGTACATCTTGGACAGCGAGCTCTAAAAGTCTCCAGCATTCATTATACCTCGTCTACGACGCACGCCACAATATCGACAAACAACAGAGTTTGGTCGTGGATGAATGATGACAGAGTTTGGTCGAAAAGGAGGATTTGCTTTTCGCGACATTGTTGCTCGTACGGTAGATAACGCAACGATAGTGATGGCGTGTGGAAGCAATAGACCGTAGAGAAGTTAGACGGAATCGTGGTGACCGCCTTCTTCCGGCATGCATTGTAGCGCCATGCACTTGTGTGATGATGAGGGGCGCCATTAGTAACCGTACTATTCGCGATCTCGGCTGCTATGAATTGAGAGTAATCTGAACAGCGAGGGCTATATCAGGGAAGTTGAAGTTCTACGGCGTGAAGCCTCATACCCTTCCTTCAGAGTACTCCTGGCTGTATATTCCAGCAGGACAATCCACGACCACATGTTGCCAGGAATGTTCAAACCTTCTTTGCAGCACAACAGATAGCGCTTCTCCCTGGTCTGCAATTTCGCCTCTTCAACATGTGTGGTATATGGGCACTCGGCAAATGCCCCGTCAAAATTCTTCAGCAGTCAGAACCAATGAACTGTGGACTAGTATACAATCACTATGGACTCGCCTGACAAGCAATTCACAGGATATCATCCAAAGCCTTTTCGATTCGAAGAATAGATATGAACTGATATGTACAGGCATAAAATTGTATAAATTTCATTCTAATCGCAAAATTCTTTATTGATATTACATTTTTCACTAGTATAAAAAACTATTCTTTGTAAGTGAATAATATGTTTTGTAATCCAATAATATTTCTGTAGAAATATCTTCGCTTCAATTCAAAACGGAAATCAATCCGATATTCTTGATGGTGCTAAATTTGAAGGATAGTATTACCTAAGCAATCTTTAATAGAATCCATTAGACTGCAAATTCTTGGTTTCTAAAGTGACTTCTAAGTACTCCTTGAGAGTAAATAGACATTACGCACGAATTTAGTTAGTTATTTAGTACGATAGCGGTTGATAGAGAATAACATCGTCTATAATCGTTTGTTGGACATCTATTTTAAACCTACATTCATTTTACTAGAAACTCCAATTTCAAATTTTAAAAATTTTATTCTTTGCATCTTTTTCAAAATAATTTCCATCAGATAACAGTATACATTTCGAAAAAGAAAATAAGAGCCATCAAGGTATTGTATTTCTACTTGGAAAAGAAGAAGATACGTGTGTTACTTTTATGCTTATGGAAAGTTACTTACAAGATGCTCCTAAAAGGACTTAACATGTTTTTTATTTTCTTTTCTAAAAATTTTTTTATATATTTATCTTACTCCACAAAAACAAAGAAATCTCAATAGTATTTGGAAATTTTAAAATTTGTTTGTAAAATACTTTTTACATTATTTTGAATTATTTTTCGGAAAATTAATTAAACACAAATTATTTCCTTTCATTGCGTAAATCCAATCAATTTTAATCACAGCAAAGCACGCGGAAATTGCTGAGTTACTAAATGGATCAATTGATGTTGATTGTGAATTGGTAATGATAGAATTTCTTTTTTTTTTGGTGAAAATGTTTGTCATCTTCAACTAATCATCGAAAGACAACAACACGAAAACATTTTCAAAATTACAAAAGTTGCTTTCTCTAGTCATAAATATGCATTCTAGATTCCAGAAAATCCATTTACATACATTTAAATATTTTGTTTATACTTTTCAATAATTGAATTATTTGAATTTCATTTCAAAAGTATTTTTATCTGATTGCAGGTTAAGGAATTACACTTTTCTAATACTATGCAAGAAAGGTCTAGAAAAATTCAATTTGGCCTTTTTTTTCCCTAACTAATATCAGATTATAATTCAATTGCTAAAAAACACAAGGTGCAGTATGTTAACAAGCTGTAATAAGTAAATTTTCTGTGGATAAAACTTGCATACTTTATAAATAAACAAATTTATTTATTAAAAACACTAAAAAAAAAAATAATGTTCCTGGAATAACATGTTTAAAGCCCCCCCCCCCATTCAATCAAATAGCATAATCTCAGAAATTAAAGTCATTAAGAATCTTAAAATTATGAATGCAGTGAAATGATAATAGATCAACTTTATTAGGTTTTCAAATTTTGCTACAGTAATTTTTGTTAGTACTTCTTCTTTTATTGCTATAATTAAACGAAATAAAACGTTCTCGGAACACATTCTTCAGTGTCCCATAGACTGATAATCGCAATCAGCTTTAAAACTAGAAACAGATCCGTATTTATCCTGTGTCACTTTCCGAAACAGCAGTTATTGATTTTTAGAGTTGATCTTGGATCTCGCTGTTTGAACTGACATTACTAATGAATAACTTTTCATATTTTTAGAAATTCGCCTTTTTTTTCACGTGATAAGGGAATGTAATCAAGATTTCCAATAATGCAAAACCCAATTATCGAAACTTACTTTCGGCTGATGAGAAAAACTCATTTGTCAACCTTTGTTTCGGCCGAGACAGTGATTTTTATTTCCTTAATTGATGTTCTTGCTTTATTGTCGTTGGCAGACATTCGTTTATTTTCTAGGATTTCATTTTTGACAGGAATTAATATATTCAAACTCCTAGTGTTTCCACTATAAATTAATTATTTTATAAATTCTTTGATTAATATGACATTTTTCAAACTATCTTTTGCGACACTGAATTACTCATTGAAGTTAATAATCATTGCAAAATACGTCAGAATCTATCAATAAATTAAAATGGAAGTATCCTGAGAAAGTCTGTTAATAGTATACAACGCACTTAAGTTTATTTATTTATTCTCGTTGTATGTGATTTATTTGTTCTAGATCACAATAACGATAATATTTTAATTATAATATGTATATTTTATCTATAAAGAGTTATAGAAACAAAATTCATAGTCATTGTCCAAATACTAATACTCTCACAATTTAAATTGGATTTTAATAATTACAGCTACGGCATCATACATTTATACAAGCCTACACATACAACACAACAGCAAAGTAATTTACAGTAAAAAGGAATGTAGTTTCAGCTACACTTCTTCCAGAAATCTTTCTCCTATTACTGCAAACTCATTTCGAAATATTACTGATTATAAAATTTCATCTTTTTATTAATAATGATTTGTTCATAAACAAATACATTGAACAGACAAAACGTTACGCATTCCTAACTAATACCGTTTCGATTTTCCTCTAGTGGTTATAACAGCTGTACAGACTGAGGTATCGACGCTACTATATGCTGCAGAATAATCGAGGTAGTTCCAGCCATTCCTATCCTACATCTCCGTCCTAAAAATGGATGTCGGATTCACGGATGTCTCACTCAAAGGCAACCCGGAGATGGTCGATAAGGTTGGAATCTGGGGATTTTTACGGGCCACTGAATGGTTTCTCGATCAAAGCATGGGCTGCAGATAAGCGATAGGTGATCAACCTGCATATTCTGATAGCTCACAACATTTAAGGACCTAACACTAACGGACATTGAAACTGGATGTGATCAGCATTTCCCTTGTGTCGATCTTTACGAGTCAGGACAGTCTACGCCGACCCTTGTCATCATTGGCTTGTGGGAGGCCACCGCTTGCTTGCTTGGCGAGGCTACGTCAGTCGATGTATATTTGCGATAGACCGTTGATTCCATTTCCTTCTAACTCCTAGAATAGTAATCTCTTGGGCGATGCAATGATCCAACTGTCTTTACCCATTCACGATGAAAGTCACTAGTCGCAACATGTTCATCGATTGCGATTCATATGACTGGAAAGCCCAGATGTTCGCTTACTTACGGAGTGCGTTTGTATGTTTTTCCACTATGCTCTGGGACTGCCAATATCAACTTCCCATCAACCCTCTCTGTAAAGTTTTATCTGTTCAGTATTACTTAATTTATTAATATTCGATAATACTGTATCGAATAGTGTATCGTTTGCTATTTTGAAACATAACATTTACATTGAACTAGAACTCTTGAGCTCTGGCATTTAAAATGAGCAAACATCAAAGATGGTGCTGCAATTAGTATTCTACAATTTATGAAACTTAAAAACCTTTATATGAAGCCGAACATAAATCTCCCTATTGTAGAGATATAAAATATGCAATCACAAATTAAGAATCGGCTTATTAAATTATGAATAGCTTATCCTGAGAAAGCTTGCTAACACTGTATAATTCCCTTTAAATTTATTTATTTATTATTTTAGTTTATATATGATAACGCAGGCTAATGATTTTTAAAGTAAAAACAATACTCTCAATACTTTCGAAATCAACATGAAAAACATTAATATCTTATAATATTTCTTTTATTACCTCTCTCTTCTACAATATTTCGGAGTTTCTCGTGAAATCTCCTTTTTCAAGCATTTTACAAACATTTTTCAAAGGGAAAAAGAAATCTTTCTTGTTTGCCAAAGCTAAAAATTAACAAGCCACATTTTAAATTCTAATATAAGAATAAAACTTGCTATGCTCTACTCAACAAAAATTTTACTTCAAATTTTCTTCGCAAGAAATTTGGACATTTATTTTAAAGAAAATCGGACATCTATTTATTTCTTCGAAAGATTTTGGACATTTACTTCAAATTTTCTTTGCAAGAAATTTGGACATTTATTTTAAAGAAAATCGGACATTTATTTTAAAGGAAATTGGACATTTTAAAAAAAATGGACTTTAATTTATTTATTTTTCTGTAATAAAGCTTCATGCCGCACGTTTTTGCTTTGTTAAGTAGAGAATGGCAATTTTTTTGTTATATTAGAATTTAAAATTCTGGTTTGTTAATTTTTAGTTTTGGGAGAGAAGAAAGATATTTTCTTTTTCCCTTTGAAAAATGTTTGTAAAATGCTTGAAAAAGGAGATTCGATGAGAAACTTCGAAATATCGCAGAAGATAGAGGTAATAAAAGAAGAATTGTAAGTTAATAATACTCTCAATAATTTACATTGGGCTATAGTCATTCGTATCGATTGCTTTTGCGTTGTTCAGAAATCATAACAATTGTTTGCGTAAAGAATCGTATCTGGGGGGCACGGTAGTGCCCCCGTCAAGACGAGCCGAAGGCAGGAAGGGCACTACGTACCTTTTCTGGAAGTGTTTCGTCGTATTTTCGAACCCTTATAGCTTCGGCCTGGATAATACTAGAGAGCTCAAATTTTCAGGATAAAATGCAGTTAGCAGACTAATAAAATACGCTAAGTTTCATTTATTTAGCTTTTATACTTTGGATTTTATTAATACCTAAAATACGTCGATTCCGTCACTCACTCACTCACTCACTGACTGACCCATGATCATCAAAACCTCTAGGGTACTTCATGAAGTCCTAGAAAGCTGAAATTTGGTTTGCAGGCTAGGATTAGCACACAAACAACAAAAAAATTAAGAAATCAATAACTTTCACCCTCCAACCCCTCATAAAGGGGGGGTCTGGTTATGTATTATCGAACCCTCATAGCTTCGGCCTGGATAATACTAGAGAGCTCAAATTTTCAGGATAAGATGCAGTTATCATACTAATGAAATACGCTAAGTTTCATTTATCTAGCTTTAATACTTTGGATTTCATTAAGATCTGAAATCGTCGTACCCTCAATGCTTCGGCCTAAATAATACTGTGTAACAATGTGATTTCTTACAAAAGTGCAAACAGCTTGTATATACAAGTTGACCAATAGAAAAACAGAAAAGTAGGGTATTGAAAAAAAAATCCATTTTCTAAATAATCTTAAAACTAAATTTAGTGGTAATAGATAATCCCACCCAAAACATTTCATGTAAAATAAGTTGCCAAGACTCACATGCTCATAACGCTTTCACTGTTAAAAAGTTATCAGATCTCATCCTACAAAAAGAAATGAAATCCCACCCAAAACATTTCATGTAAACCGCACACGCTCATAATGCTTTCACTGGTAAAAAGATATGAGATCTCATGTAGAGCCAAGCCTCTAACTCTACAAGGCCTAACTCTACAAGCCCTAACTCTAAAATCCCTATATCTTGGTCAAAAAGTATGGCTTGGCCGTTTCATGGAACTATTTCATCCCACCCAAAACATTTCATGTAAAATACGTTGCCAAGATGCTCATAATGCTTTCACTGTTAAAAAGTTATCAGATCTCATGTAGAGCCAAGCCCCTCATTCTACATGCCTAACTCTAAAAACCCTAATATCTTGGTCAAAAAGTATGCCTTGGCATACTCCTTATCCTTTACATAACTCCATGGGATTGTCTGTGCGACAGCCACGAAACGGCCAAGCCATACTTTTTGACCAAGATATAGGGTTTTTAGAGTTAGGGCTTGTAGAGTTAGGCCTTGTAGAGTTAGGGGCTTGGCTTTACATGAGATCTCATATCTTTTTACCAGTGAAAGCATTATGAGCGTGTGAGTCTTGGCAACTTTATTCTACATGAAAGTTTTGGGTGGGATTCAAATTACAAAAAAATTAATATTTTCTACTTAAATAATTCATTCATATTAAGTATGTAATTTTGAAAAGGAGACGTTAATGTATTCTTGTTAAACATGTTGAACAAATGTTAATGTTGTACAAATTACTACTACTACTCTACTACTGTAATTGAAGTAATGTTGGTAATGCAACTAATAATGTGGAA
This sequence comes from Thereuonema tuberculata, assembly GCA_023159025.1. NCBI lineage: Eukaryota > Metazoa > Arthropoda > Chilopoda > Scutigeromorpha > Scutigeridae > Thereuonema > Thereuonema tuberculata. The sequence continues at coordinate 50,370,247 of JAFIDM010002131.1, read as the reverse complement.
ATTCTGAATCGGGAGGGGATTGACATTGGATTTTGCATGAACTTCGTATAGAAGTGTACAGTGATAAGGGAAATTCAAAATAGTTTTACCAATCGGCAAAATAAAAAAAGCATCTGTGGATATAGCAAATCTGTGATTATTTATCCCATAGTTACTTTCCGTTGTCTTATTGATTTTGATGCATTTCTGACCATTGAAAGGAGCGAAATAACCAAAATACTTTTGATTGAATTCCAATACCACAATAAACTATTGGTTTTCGTCTGTTTTCTGAATTTTTGGTAGCATCTAAGCGATATCTTGTTATACTTTGAAATGGAAGATTAAATTAAATGAACATTTTTTGCAAATAGCTTAAAGAATATTGGAATTTCAAAATTCTAATGGCGATTTCCAGCTATTTTTATTTTCGCATCGAAACAAACAAATCCAGAAAAAAATCTCCGAGGCATTATTCAAAGAAGTTCTCATATGCCACGAAGAAATTATTGAATTCAGAAAAGGCCTAGACCTGTTTCATTGAAAATGATTCTTTATAAATAATTGTTGGAGGAAAGAGTTTGACATATTTCCACCAGACGCTTTGCGCAAATCTGAGGAGGCCTAGTTTTGTCTTTTGAAAGAAGCGCGAGAAAATGAAGGAAAAGATTTTATTAGGTAGCTAAAGACACTATTCTAAAAGTTACATGCTGATGTGATAATTGTAACTAGATTTCAACTATGTCAACATGAAAATTGCCAATGTTATTTTCTCGAAGGTACACATTTTCTTTACTCAAGGAATGTTTATATCATCGAAAACTATTCCTTAAAGGAAACAAGGAGATATAGCAAATTCTAAGCTGCTTCATCCTCTTTTTCTTCATGATCTCTTTCCTCTTAAAGCTCTCATCATTAAATTTATTCTTGCATCAACTTTGAAATTTAGGTTGTTTTGTGATTTGCCATTCTATTTATAAGATTTTTTCTTGTTCACTTAAGACTATTCCTAGCTGTTCTCTGATTTCTACGTTGCTCTTTTGTCGAAAATAAAATAGGTGATCATTTTGCTCAGGAAGCTTAGTTTTGTTGTTCGCATTTTTTCCCCCTTCTTTCATCTCTTGAGATTATTTTAAGCCATGTTTGCCTAAGGGAACTGATGTTGTTTTTATAAAACTTTAATATGTTATATTGTAAGAAAGTAAAGTAAATACATTTTTCGATATAATTTTTAGGTGTTAAAGATAATTATTTTTATTCCAACAATGCGTAATTCCAATAATTTAAAACATTAATAGCATATAACAACTCACGCAATTTCTTCAGATATATGAAATATATAAAATGTTTGCTTTTCAGTTACCAGAGTGATTTTCCTTTCCTAAGCTAATTGAAAAGTGTCAGAATATTGATATGAAGAGAAGGATGCTTCTGCTAAGCATCCACGTCCTTTATGAGGTAAAGGGTCAAACATCTGGAATCATGGAAGCAAACTGTAACTTTCTTAAATTCAATGTTAAAATCAATATTCATCAGACGCCTTCAGGATATCTTCAATATCAAAGCTGTAAAAATCGTAAAATCATCTTCAAAGTGAAGAACAAGTTTGAAAAAGGCCAAGATTAAGTACATGAAATAGAAAAATCTCCTTAGAAAAACAATGCGAACATATTGACGCTTAAAAAGTTTGAGAAAGAAGAATACATCAAATCACACTTCAGAAGTTTCTACAAGTTTCTCTCATTCCTGAAATATGGAATGATAAACCTTAAGTGAATGTATTTCTTCAAAATTCTAGCTGTTTGTTCTACGATTTCTGATAATAATAAGATACATTTTGAACTTTCGTACAGAAATGATTTATATAATACTCTTAGACAATGAATCATTTATTTCTCTGAAAAATAAATATAAGCTTCGTACTTTTTAAGTTCATTTCATTCAAATTATAAAAATAAATTGATGAAATAAATGAAGTAACTAATCATTTTTAACCAAGCTCAATAAAATTATATTATTTCATCAGTTAAGTAGAATACTGTAGTTAAGCGTCTTAAAAAAATCTTAAAATCAATATACTGGATGATATAAGGCCAAACATTGGAAAAGGTTCGAGAAATTAATCTATCCTCACCAAATGTGAATGTTAAAGACAGCGTCCTTTCCTGCATGAAGGTAAATGAATCTTAAGCAATTATGTCTTTCAAAGCCGGAGTAACCTTTCATGGTGAGAAGATCTGTGGAACGTTTTCCATTTACCGATCGATGTACCGAACCTTGAGGCGTGATCACCTCAAAGAAAAATGACCCGATTAAAGTTTGCTGTAAATTCTCACAATACAATTATAGACAATGAGTAGAGGAGCTCAGAAGCATATTCGGACATGTCCGATCCCATAATTCGGCAATTGTGCGTATTCACTGCTCCTTGTAGGTAAATATTGTTCTATCGGTCCATAAGACTTCCATTTTATGTATCTGCCAAAGTATGAATGAAATCGTGATGTCCGCGATCGGAACCTTCCTTTGTTAGCATTACAAATATACTGCTCTGATGCAGATGGTTGGCCTGAAAAACTGATCTTCCATCTTCTTTGACGATACCAAAACAGTCAAAATATAGATTTTTTTTTTTAAAATCCCATTAAATTCTAAATAACAAATCATTTTATATCAACAGAACCTTTAAACGAGATTTGGTGTTTTCATTTTAATGAGTCATTCTTGTTGAAGGCCACTAAGCAAATAAAATATTTTGCTCTTAATTTAGAAGATGGATTAAATTAGTAGAAATGTAAAATCCTTCTCCGAAATATCATATTGTAATGGTGTTTGTGGGAGAGTCGTTGAGATAGAAAAACAACGAATCAGGTTTTGGAACTGAAATGAGTACTTTATTAAACGAAAAACATTGTTTTTTTTATAGATTTTTACACTAAAAAACTTGATTGAAAGATTAATTAATAATATCCACAATGATAGGATAAATCTATAACGAATTTAAATTAATTAACTGATTCAACGGTTGCAACGGAAAAGAATTTTAAAAATAAGCAGAACATCAGTAATTAGAAAATAGAATGTTTCAAAAGGAATGTTTTAAAACAAATAACGGTTAACGATTAAAATGAGTAAAATACAGATAAATAATTTCTACAAAAATACAAATAAACAATATCTAAAAGTATTTAGATAAAAAGTATTACAATATGTTTGATTCGTAAAGTCAAAAGAAATTTTAAAGAACATATAAAAAAAGAACTTCTCAGAATGCGAATGAGATAAATTATGTTTTAGAAAGAAGAAATAAAAAAGTGTACTGTTAAAGAGTAGTGTTTATTCTTCTATTTGTCGTCTCTGAGGCTGTATAAGAAAATAAAGAAGTTCAAAACTATTTATTAGGTAAAAATCTGTTCTACCTGCGGAAATCTTCAGGGAAAATTTATAAATAACATTGCAAGAAATTTATTTCTCAGTCGACTGAAATAATTAATATTCATGCTTACAGACAACAACAAACAAGTATCAGAGACAAAAATTGTTCAGACATGGATAAAGAGACAGTCAAAATCATCTCGACAACAGTGCAACGAAATAAAAACAATAAAAGAACACTATTAAAAAGTAATGGAAGTTAAAACAATAAACGAACACTATTAAAAAGAAATGGAAGTTAAAAACAAGAGATATTTCTGTGAAGAAAACAAGACTTCCGTGATATGGGAATAAGTTCTTTTAGTTATATTTTCAGAAAAAAAAATACTTTCAAAGGTGACAATAATGTTATTATAATGATTTAAGTACAGTAAGTTTTCATTATTAAAATCATTCCATTTCTTACTGGCTATTAATATTTTAACAATGATGATCGCTTACAAGTAAGCATGGGCGCTTTACGAGCAGACAAGGACTTGTTCCCCCCCCCCCAAAAAAAAAAAAAAAAATTTTTGATTTTAATTCATACATAATTTTTTTGTCGCAAGAGAACTAACAGATACAACAAAAAATAGGTAAGTTTTACTTATTTTATATAATATTTTCAATTTAAAGAATATTGGCAAAATTCTTTGTCTTTCCTTGAAATATTTCTGTGGGTAACCATGTTAGTGAACCATTATAACGATATTAAACACAATTTTAAATCATTGCTTCTACTAATCTTTTATACTTCAACATTTAATCAAAGATATCTTTAATTAGAAAATAGCTTTTAAGTTCTTAGAAATTTTTCAGTTATTAATATTATTTACCTCAGATCTATTAACATCACGTATTTCCATCATGACCTATTTCAATCAGATAGTTTTTAATTAGTTTCAACTTGAAATAAAAATTCTTAATAGAACAGATTACTTGAATTATTTAGTAATCAGATAATATAGAGTTGCATTTAAAAATCTCCACATCATTAACTTCTTGAAAGTGGTTTGAAGATTCTTAAGTAATAGACCACAGAATGTTTTTAATTTATTTACGAAGTTTTAATTAATTAAATTTTTAATTAATTAAATTTTTATTAAAACTTTATAAATTAAACAAGAAGTTCGAAAGATTATTCTATTTCCCTTAAAAATGTTAGTTGTTTATTTTAATTTTTTTTATTATTTTTAAAAAAAATCCTAAGAACGATGAAAAACGAAAAGCCTACATTCAAAGTACAGGGTATATATAATTAAATTTCAACTATTCCAATCTACAGCAAAAAATACTTATCGGAATGGCACTAAATTTATTGTATGTCGTAATAACGCCATGGGAAAAACATCTCATTGAAAAACAAATTACCACCAGGGGGGCGTTTGTAGGCGTGTATGGTATCAGAAATGAATTTCCGTTAGCAAGTCATCCCTCGTATCACTATTTAAGCAACAGCCTCACATGCATTTTCATTCAGATTTCGTTTTTAACTCAAAATGACGTGAAGTTTAAGAGAACGTGCTTTACTTGTGAAATTGTTTTACCAAAATGGGACCAGAAGCTTTGCGGAGCTTTAGGTCGTTAAAAGGTCTTCGGCGAGATCCAATGATGCGAATGGGTTACGAAAAATGATCCTGAAATTTGAAGAAACAGGATCGTTCAATATCAAAGCCGAAAGATGATAAAAGCCTGTTGCCGTGCAGGTGGTTGCCGATGTAGCGAGTAAAGCGAAAGAGAACAGAATGCCAAATATCAGGGCCAGAGTCAGCATTAGGCTTGTTGCACATTCGTTGGGCCAACCTGTTGCCAAAAGTTTGTAGCTCGGATGGAGGTTGACTCGGATTGGCCTTGGAACATTCTCTGAACGGACGACGCACATTTCCATCAGCATGCTTTAGTTAATAAGCATAATTGTCGCATTTAGGCAAGAGAAAATCCCAATGCGTCTGGAAATGCTTTTAGATTCCCCAAAATGGCAGTTTGATGTGGGTTTACGTCAACATTCATTGTTGAACCCGTTTTTCTTCGAAGAGTGTGGGTGCACAGGTCCTACTATATTATTACTTCAGTGATTCCAGCACTCCAACAACGTCAGTGCCTTGATTCAAGAGTGTTCATGCAGGATGATGCCCTCCACACATCGCCAATTGTGTTAAACAGATAGTCCGCTATCATTTAACTGATGATCGCATCATCAGCCACAACATCAGTCGCGTCATCGCTGTCGTAAGATTTTTTTATGAGAAATTTTTCAAAAAATAAATTTTTATTTATGTCAAGTAAAGGTGCAGTAAATGTCTAGGGTTAAGATGCGTTACAATATGAGAATATAAACGAATGTAATAAAAGTTTAAAATATTCTGAGATTATAGTTAAAAGCCTCCGCACTTGACTAAAAAATGAATTTCAAATTATAATTAAAAATGAACCCTGCTATTTGAGTCCAGAGTGCTGACTGGACATCCAAACGGATCAATGAGAAAGTGGAAAATGGCAGATTGATGTGGGAACCCCATTGAATTTTGAACCAATGATACGGGGGAAGGGGCGCGATCAGGGGAAAAAAAAAAAAAAAAAACAATAAGGAGAGACTTCAAGGGTTGATCGCTAGAGGCAATCAAACAGAGCACATCGCAATGTTAATAAACAAACGATTGTTGCAAAGCACATGGCAATGTTGATTAACAAAGGGCTGTATTGTAGTGAAGCACATGAAGGAAAACGTTATTGTAAATCCTTGAGCTGGTACTCAAAGCCATATCGGTAGATATTGTTTTCCTAAATATAGTCGTTGTAACATGAGTCTGTGGTCACAATAAATACCGATTCCATACACTTTCGGAGGAACTGTGAATCAGCTACAGCAAGTACTGTTGGGCTATGAAAATTGATAGAATGACCAGTGCTGTTGATATGTGTAATTGTAGTATATGTAAGGTCATTTTTTCCACATGCTAGCAACTAGCAAGACGCTCAACTAGCAGGGTGCATTTTTAATTGTAATTTAAAGTTCATTTTTTAGTCAAGTGCGGAGGCTTTTAACTATAATCTCATAAACGAATATAAATTTGTAATATTTATTGAAGGTCGGTACTGTAGGATTTAAATTCAGTACTGTGTGGCCCGCAGTTCACCGGATCTCACTCCATCCGATTTTTGGCTGTAGGGTTATTTTGAAGATCTAGTTTATCGTGACAACGTAGCAACTTTGGCAGATCTTAAAGCAAGCATGTCACGCCACAGGCTCAACATTTCCAGGGACACTTTGTGTTCAATACTTGAACATGCAATTCTGCGCTTTCAGATGATAGCAGATAATGGTGGTCAACATATCAAATATGTTGTGATGTGACTGTACCCATATCAGACTGTACCCATAATTTGTACTGCTTTGTCATAGTCATCATACCAGCCTACAAACGTTCCTACAAACGTCCCTATCTACAAACGGTTTGTTTGTCTGATGACCTACCAGACAAACATACGTGGTGGTAATTTTTGGAATATTTTTTTTTCAATGAATATAATTCTCAAGGCGTCATTACGAAGAACTCCAAATTTGGTGCCATACAATAATTTGGTTTTTTTTTTTTTGCTTTTTTGTTGTTGTTAACTTCCGTCAAGTTGTCTTCGACTCCTGGTGACTCCATGAACAAAGTTTCTCCAAATTGATCTTTCTTCAACGGCATTCCGAAGTTCTTGCAGAAACAATCCAGTGGCCTTCTTTATACCATCCATCCATCTAGTTCTTGGTCTTCCTTTCCTCCTTTTCCCATCTACTTTTCCAAGCATTAATGATTTTTCCAATGAATTGTCAGCTCTCATCACGTGTCCAAAGTTTAATAGCTCTTGTTTGAGAATCAGGGCCTCAAACGAGCAGTCAGGCTTCATTTCATTCAAACCGGACTCGTTGGTCCTCATTGCTGTCCGTGGGATTCTTTGGAGGAGACTGTTTCCAAATCCAGAGCTCAAAAGCGTTTACATTTCTTGTTTCTTCTTTTCTCAGAGTCCAGCTTTCACAACCGTACATTGCAGCAGGAAAGACCGTAGCTTTTATGATTCTAATCTTGCTCCCCCTTGCAAAGTCTCCATCTTTCTAATCTTGTTAAGCGCCAACGTAGCTGTTCTCCCCAGCCTAAGTCTTCTCCTAACATCTTCTTCTTTCCCGTCTTGAGGAGTTTTGTAGGTACCCATCGGACCCTGGGGACTTCCTGTTTGCCAGCTCATTCTTGGCCGAACGCACTTCACTTTCTAGCACTATTGGTTCTTCAGATAATTTCTTTTCCTTGATATATTTCTGTCATATTAACATCTGTCATATGTAGACCTTCGGTGTACTCTTTCCATCTCTTCTTAATTTCATATTCCTCAATCAAATTCTTCCCAGCAACATTCTTCAGAACGCCAAGTCTTGGGGTAAATTTTCCAGTAATCTCATTATCTTCTTAAATAGGTCTCTTGTTCTTCCTTTTTTATTTTTCTCCTCTATTTCTCTACATTCTTTGTTCAAATATACTTCTTTATCTTTCCTTGCTTGACATTTAAAGTCAGCCTTTAAATGTCTTGCTCCCTGAAAATGTCCCTGAGCTTTCTTCTTCCTTCTTTCTTCGGCAATCCTAATAGCTTGATCTGATAGCCATTTTGATTTCTTTTCCTTCTTAACTACAGGACTATTTTCTTTAGCTTCTTTTTTTATTATATCACCAAATTCTTTCCAAAGTTCATCCAAATTCTTTCCAAAGTGTCTATCTAGAGCATTGAATCTACTTTTCACTTTTATTGTATATTTATTGGGGATATTTTCGAGGTTGTATTTATTTGGAAGAGATGTTCTATTTACTTTTTCGAGCTTAATACGAATCCACGCCACTAAAAGCTCATGCTCAGTACCACAATCAGCACCTGGATAGTGTTCTTGCTGATAGTGCGGAACTTTTCCATCTTTTTTGACATAAAATATAGTCTATTTGATTCCTATGTTCTCTATTTGGATGTTCACGTATGTAGTCTTCGTTTGTGTTGTGTGAATTGAGTGTTCATTATGCAAAGTTGTTTTCTTTGCAGAATTCTATCAGTCTTGATCCAACGATATTTTCAAGTCTATATTTTCCAACAATATTATCGTAGTTTCCAACTTTGGCATTAAAATCTCCAATTATGAGGAAAACATCATTTTTTGATGTGAACCGATGTTCACATTTTGATGTTACATTTTGAAGTTCACTGTAAAACTCTTCAATGTCCTCTTCCTCTGCATATGTTGTGGGCGCATAAACTTGTATCAGTGTGATGTTAAGGGGTCACCCCTGTATTCTTATAGATAATTCTGTCACTAACAGGGTTACCTAAAATCGTTCAGGCTATATTTTTATTGAGAATTAATGCAACCCCATTTCTTTTGATGTTATCATGTCCTTTAGAGTTTTTGCTTCAGAGTGCGTGGAATCCGTAAACTTTAATTAGAAACATCCTGTATACCTAACTTCCAACAGGACAAATTCTCCATTTACTGAAAAAATACATGAATTAAATCCCATGTTTTTATTTGGATTTTCTAAACCGGATTAATTTCAATCGGATCAAACCGTGTGCAGTGACTTCACTAAGATTTAATATTCATTGTTTAAGGCAATGTCATATAAAAGAAATAGACTAGAAATCCATTGTTTCCAAATGCTTTTCTATTCTAATTTTTATCGTCTTCTCGCGCTGATGTTTGATTTAAGATCTATTTGGAAAATATCTCAAATATAAAGTTATTCATCGAATTTGCATACGAAGAAGATCCTCAAGTAGTTCTAAAGTGGTTAGATGTGAACATCAAACATTGACTGATGTGAGAGCTTCAATTTTACCTTGAAAAGTATATTGAACAAGCACAAATCCTTTTTAATTTTCTGAGCAATAGTACTTTATAAAATGAAGGAAACACCTTCGAACTTGTCATGATAGTCCATAAATTTTAACCTGTCAAATATTTCTGTGAGAAATGGTTCTAGATGAAAGTTCCAATCTATAATATGATCATCAAATTTGTACAATCAAATAAATAAAAATAGGTAAAAATAAATTAGCCAACTAAATTAAATAAATTAACCAACTAAAGTAAATAAATATACACAGCTTAATAAGTGGAACAGATTGAAAGCACTGCACTATGAGCTGCAGGCAGGGTTCTATTCCTGGCGAGGTTTGGAAGGTTTTCTACAATATTTCTGCTCTAAAAGATCTCAGGGTTCACCCCAGTAAAATGGGAACGAGGATTTTTTCCCGGGATTAACGGCGGATAGCAGTGGACCGACCACCTGATCTCAACTTAATCCTGTTGTCATAGAACGCTTTCAGCCTTGTTCTCGCAATACGAGATGGATAAGTTAATTTACAAATGAATGGGTAATCTACTAATTTGAGCTTTAAGAAGTAATTTATTGAAGTTGATATCGTCGTTAATTTCGATAGCTTTTATGTTACTTCTTCTCCTCTGTTCCTCAGTGTCTCCTCTTCACGCGCTTTTAGCGTTATTATCACTCATTCGCTTTTCTCATTCCTACATATTCTGTTGTCATTATTTTTTTAGATCTGATTATGATTCTCGAAGTGCTACACGAAAGGCCTCGTCTGTCACCTTTATTATGTTGTATTAAAATGCAGAAACACTCTATTGTCAGTACATCCGCCCACAGTAATATTATTATTAAGTATATGAAATAGCTTCCCAACAATTTTGGAATAAAATTAAGAAGCAAAATGAAAGTAACCAAAAAAAGCTGAACTAAAAACTAATTTGAGGCTTTAACCCGGCCTGCACTCTAAATAGTGATTAGTATCTTGCACTATGTAACCAAATTTCTGTTATATTTCATTTCTTTGTCTAGATATTAGTTCTGTATCAGTTTTATCTTCTATTACTTTATTTAATATTAACAACAATAACAACAATGGTAATGTATTACCTAAAAAATATTTATAGTAATTGCTTCAATTTGGACAATTTGGAGAGTAATTGCTTCAATTTGCTTCAATTTTACGTTTCCGTAAAATGGATATCCGGTTGGGAAGACGAAAGGGTGTCAGCATAAAAAGGCAGCTAACAAACGAAAATAAAAGTATTATATAAGAAAGTAATTAAAGAAGTAAAAATCTGGATTAATTTTTAACAAATATTTTATAAAGCTATTTATATTCGTTGAGAAAATTAGCTTCCCTTTTTAAAGAAAAAAATTAAAAATTTAAAAAAAAAATTAACTTTTTTAAAAAAGTTCGTTTTTAGATCTAATTATATTTAATGCTTTTCTTTCAATAGGTCGATGTAAGCTGAAGGACAGGGCCCTCGGATGGATGGATCAGTAAAAGGGTCTCAGTGAAAGAGCTGTGGATATGAATGGAAGTTACTATGTAAGGTAAATCTTGCATTCTAAGATGGCGTTAAGTACATATTCAAAGAAGTAATTATAAACATCTACAGTCACGCAGGCTGAGCAAAATTAATAAGAATTTTTCATTCTTCACTTTTCTACATTATATTTCCAATCGAAAACCAAATTATCTATACCGGCGACCATCTCTCTTATATCATCTGCTTTTAACCTCCAGGCAACAAATTATTTTTCTGGATATTTAACGCTCTGAGGGTAGAAGACTATTTACTGGATAGTCACAAGTCAAATCAGTGATAAATGGAACACTAGAGTAAATACCGAAATTACTTATTAAAAGTCATTGCAGTGATAATGTTTATTGACTTGAAAGGACAGAAAATATTCACCTAAAATGAATTGGAAGATAAAAAAATCCCTAAATTCTTTGAAAACATAATTACCTTTAAAGTTTCGAGAAATTTCTTTATATGTTGGTTTTAATTTCCTATCAAAATTTCATTTTTCTACCTTCAATTTTTTACCCAATTCATATATTTAAAATTGCAGGAGTTTGAATAACCTTATCAAAAAAAAAGTTTCATGAACTTTACTACCAATATTTATACTTTTGTTTAGTTTCAATTTAAAAAATGTGTAGCTTTGAAGATATTATTGCTCTATTTACCCATTATTACATTCTTCATTTTAATTATTTTTGTACAATTAACAGTACAAGTGATTTCCCCTCCAGCAACGAATCTCAGTTCGCTAGTCTTTTTTTTTTGCAGAATTTTTCTACCATTTGTCTTCTAAATGTGTTGTTGAAAGTGGGACGTCGCCAAAACAATTTTCGTAATTGGTTCATGTGTCATCTACAATAGCTCGAGCCCTGATATGAAATTAGACAATACCATGCATCATATAAAACAATTAAAGTATGAATTCTTTAGTAAACAGAAAAACACACGATCTTGATTATTCGGAATCTGCAAGAATTAAGGAAATCTATTTCTGCAATATAAGTGGACTTATTTTGTTTACTAATAACAGTTATATCTGAAATTTTCAGAATTAGATAACGTATTATCCTAAATCTGTCCCCTTGGGAGGATAACGAAAATAGCAATAACCGTCTAATAATGGCATATTCAGGTTTAGGAGTCGGGGGGAATGATAAAATTGAACCCGAGCTTTTTTTTTTAATTCCAACCAAAAACCAACAATGAGTTTAGTGTTTTCCAACCAAAAACAAAAAAAAAATTTCAATTGCCATTGAGGCTTTTATTCTCCTCTCTATATACGCTAATGAGAATAACGTTTAATTTATCTGCAAATTGAGAATATTTGAAGTCTAGAACCATAAGTTGCATGTAAAACTTTGTGGCTCAAATGGTGTAGCGCTGGTCTGCAATGGTCTACAAAGCAACGGTCACAAATGATGCTTTATTTTCTACTAGTTCCAGCAGTAATTGGAGGAATCAGTGATTGATTTTGAATTTCATAAAAAGAAAGTTCTGAAATTTCGTGAAAGAAAAATTGAAATATTTCAGCAAAAATCAAGACAAGTAAACGGAAAAATCAGAGCCGTTCCGACTCTTATTTACTGTAGCTTATTTTGTTTTTTAACTATAACTAAAATGCAAAGCGAACTTAACGTTACATATTAAGTTTTCCTGATATAGGGGAGATCCGTGTAATACTTTAAATTTATCTATTCACCATTAGATGGCAGAATCATCCATTGCCTTTAGTGAATATTAACGTTACCCAAAGCAGAAGGTGACGTTTACATGTGTGCCTTCATTTGGACGAGTATTAAATTGTTTTCCGTTTTATATGATCATGGATGTAACATATTGTATATGTTAGAATGAATGTATTACTTTCTGCTGTTCTGTAATTTTAATCAATGCTCTAACATGACTCACTACATTTAATAAAGTAAGTAAAGGTAAGAACAGCAATAGCAGTAATCGAATTTAAACAATAGAATACAAATGTTCCTAAATTTAAGCGATTAAAAAATGAAGGACAAAACTTAGATCTTGACGTCAAATAGTAATTTTGAAAGAGAACTCTTAATTTCAGAATTCTGTAGAAGATTCTTAAAACAACGATAATGTAATCAAATAAGTAAAATAACTGCCTTGAACCAAGTTCCAAAGAATTAGTTTAGTGAAATATATTTTAATTATATATTTTAAACAGCAATATTTGATTCGTAATTAAAAAAATATGTATTTAAATTAAGAAATTTCTTTGCAAAATGCTACACATATGGGAAAGTGAAGGTAAACACGAAAGTAACAGTTACAATAGACAACTTGATTATTTTTTTTCCTCAACAAAGTTAAGGAAAGTAAAACTACTAAAAATTACTTTTAGATAAAAAAAATTCAAAATTTGACTTAATGTTCAATGGAAAAATCGATACTATAAAAGCAATGTGACATTCAAAAAGTAAACTTTGTGGAAACATCTACTTCAAACTTGTTTTAAATTATTCATTAGTTATCTTTAAACAAATAAAGTTATCATACGTATTAAAAACGTCTGCATTAAATATTCTGTTTGCGACATTTGGAAAATAATTAAACAGCTGTCTGCCAGAAAAACAAAATCTAATTTCTGAAAACTTCACTGTGATTGCGTTAGTATCCTAAATAATGCAGGAATAATATCTGGAAGATCTGTTCCTTTGATAAAAGAATCTACAGTATATTATTGTATTATAAGCTTTAACTTTAACTTAACTATTATATAAAACTAATATAAGTATCAAGACATTTCAAGATTGTTAATTTAATTCGTAGAATACCTTCAATACTAATAAGTAATCGTATATATGTATATATCAACCATCTATACTCAATTACTTTTTTATTTTATTTTTTTATTCTTTCTTTACAATCTTGTAGCTTTGTAAGTTATACATTTTTGAAAAGTATACTATGTAAATATATATTGTAAGAAGAAAATAAATATATGTAAGTATCAGGACCCGTTGATAGGGACACTTCCCTAACGGGACTGTACTGAGTTTATCTACCTATGTTAATAAAAAAAAATATTATTATTATTATTATTATTATTATTATTATTATTGCCATAAATCCCCTAAGTTGATCGTACCGCTTCTTTACTTCTTTATTTTGTCCATACTACAGTAATTGAAAAATAAGAACGGAAGCGATAGAGAAGTAATTTTTTCTAATATACCTAATCATTTTAATTTCTTATAACTGATGTATAAAGTAGATATTATTCCACACAAAGGAAATTCACATTGTTTGCTTCCTTCAACAAATTTAGTCTTTTTTAAAGTGATATCTGTATGTGATTGTAATTGAGAATCTTGTGAACGAGATAACACGATAATTCAATAATTAAAAGATCTTCAACAAACTTTCATGAATTGTAATGTCGAATCTGTCAACATCATTTACATTCTACGTAACAAAAATTTAGATGCTAATTTTTGACATTACTGAAATTTGTCTTACGATCATCAGGTTTCTGGAAAAAATTCTTTTGTTTAAGCAATGTGCTGAATACAATAAACCGTTATAGGTGTTTGAATGTATCAGCTATTTATGTATTTTTTGACCAATTGTAACTCTTTAGTGCGTTAAATTGAAGGAAGTTCAGGTTTTTAGGAAAAAATAAAAACAACATAGTTTTGAGATATCGTCAGATTATCAAACTCTGGAAACTCTGGAAACTCAAAAACATAGAAAAAAAAGGCAATGGATTTTTGTCAAGTTAGCATTTCAACGACAAGGCCGAAGGATCCGACATATCCACTATTTAAACGACTTTTTAGACTTCCCTACATTAAGACCCCATTGCCCCCCCCCCCTTTTTTATCCCCTTATTAAATGTCTTTTGTACTTAGCATTCATCTGGTCAAATGATAATTTTAATGCTGTAGTTACAACAAGTTTCCTGTTATTGTTTGTTTGCGTAGGACCGATCCTGGAGCGGGAACTATCGCAATAGCCTTTCACGCCTTAGGGTTGACCGTTAATGTAGGTAAATAAGCCCAAATTCCCTTAGACGATAGCTGAAGGGTAAACATTAAACTATCCTACACAATTGATATTCTAAAGTAGTATTCAATTTGCTAGGTATTGTAGAAATATTAATGAATTTAATATTGCAAAATAAACTAGCCTTCTTTTCGCCTTATTCTTTATTTTTCTGCTGATGAGTCCCTAAGTGATTCTAAAAAAACCAGGTATGAAGACGTACATAACTGGAATCTTTTAATTTTTGTAAAATCTTAGTAATTTTCCGTATTTATCACATCTACAACATTCTCTTCTAAACAACACATATTTGATAGGTTTCAGAACAGCTTTGCAGCTTGGTAAAACTTCAATAGCCACCTTTTTATTGGGTCGTCCGAAAAGTTCGTGCTGAGTTTGAAGGAAAATTGAAACGCAGCACATTTTCATTTTGGTATCCATTTATTAAATTTTATAGATGCCATTCTGTTCCACAACCTATCTCCATCGTTCAGTTAGCGTGAAAATTCTGTCCTTCCAGAACCTCTCAGGTTTTCGGCGAAAAACTTTTCCATACGATTTTTTTTATCTCGACCAAAGAGTTGCAGTTTTTCCCATTAAGGGAATTTTGTTAATGATCGAAATAGTTAGAAATCTGAGGGTGCGATGTCTGGTGAATATGGTGGATGGGGTAGAACATCCCAATCGAGCTCCAACAACTTTTGTCGAGTTGTCAAAGACACATGAGGCCGCGCATTGTCCTGATGAAACACGACGCCCTTCCGATTCCAAATGAAAATGAGACCCATCAGATGTTTCTCGTTAAATCGTGAGGAACCAATACATCAAAACGGTTTGTAGCTAAGCTTCAAAAAATGTTCGTGGATGGTGGATTTTGATATTTTTAATATTTCTGCTAATTCACTTGTCGTATAGCGTGGGTTATTCTCGATCAGTGTTTTAATCTGATCTTCCTCTGTGGTGGAAGGCCTACCCGGCCGTTATTGATCTTCAGCTTTAAACCTACCAAACCACTTCCGCACAATTCTTTCAGCTACAACATCTCCACCAAAAACAGCGCAAATCTTGTTTGCCGCTTGTGGGGCATTTTTGCCTTTCCATGAAAAAAACGCATTAAATGCCTATAATGCACTATGTTTGCTTCCATATTCAAAGGCGTATTCACCTGACAAAAATTAATGTATAGTAACCAAACTTTTTTTCAAAATATGCCTGAAGTACGTCTTTTAGAATATGTGCGCATATCATTTGTTATCAATCATTCTGATATTTTCAGGGGTGTCCTTATGCCACCTACAGAAAATCGGCACGAACTTTTTGGACGATCCAATAATACGTTGACTCTTAAGAAGAAAATGCCTTAGCAACATGTAAGTTATCACGAAGCTTTCCAAACAGTGAAGGACAAAAAGAACACAAATGTTAAGCTTGGAACGCTTAGATTCTGTCTTTAATAATAAATTATAGATAAAGTAAATAAAATTAATGAATTATAAAGTTAATGAATTAAGTAAAATTATTAAACTGTTAATAATTTATATTTCAAATAAACCTGAAATCCAATCAATTAAGTCTCAGACTACCTCAATCAGAGTTTAAAAGCTAAAACAAATACAAACGGCAGAATACATTAATTTAAAACGTATTATATTATGATATTGCTAAGTTCTTGCTTTAAAAATTTAGTATAATATCAATTCAAAATTTAAAATTATTTCTGTAATGTTTATTTCACTAGTGTGTGAAAAATGTAAACATTCTTATTGAACATGCTTTTTCTTTTCTGACTATTAGTTCAACTTAAAACATTTACACAATTAGTTTGGACTCCAACCCTTCGCAAAATTTACCCGCCACTGGTACATGCTGCGTCTTCCCTAAAGCATGAATATCCTACTGTATTCCTAGTATTTTTAATATTTAATGCTAATTTATTTGTAGAATTTGTATTTACATTTTTAAAATCATTGTAAATATGTTCACTGTGTTTATTTTATGGATAAATTCTGATGGATTTATAATGGAATAATGGAAGTAATGATTACGGCATAATAAAGCTGAGTGCATATGGGAAACTGGAGGAGAACATTTCGACTCTTGAAAATACCAGTTTTTTCTTCTTAAGATTTTTTAAAAAAATGACTACATGGGTTTCAGAATAATATTTTGTGAAGCTTAGGTGTTCTTTTTAAGATACACACGCACGGTAACAAGAAAAATATGTTCAATTTTCAGTTCGAGAAATAAAAATGTTCGGGTGTGTCTGGGCATAATCAAAGTCAATACAGAATTATAGAATTTAGTGTACATTTTTGCTTATTTTAGATTTCTAAATGGAATACAAGATAGTTTACAGACAATAATGAGAAATAAAAATAATAAAAAAAACCTCAGAATCTTAAACTTATGTAGTGTTTAATATTCTCGAAACCATTTTTAGGTGACTAACACTGCATTATGTACACTTTCATGCTATTAAGTCAATAACGAATAATAATATATGCTTTATTAATGTGCTTTAATACAAGAAAAGCATGCAATTATGAATTATCATACTAAATATAATCTCAAATTTAAGAGTAATTGATAGAAAGTTTCGTAAGTACTCCTACAATTAGGCCGCGTGGTTGGCGTTGTCACTAAGACACTGGCCTGTCACCTCCGAGTACAGAGGTTCGGTTCTCATTGATGGTGGCGATCCGCGCTGGGCAGATTTTCCCGGGGTTCTCCCGTTTCCCTTGCATTTATCACACCATCCTTTCTCAGTCTTTCTCTCCGTCTGTCCTTCTTTCCGTGGGATAGCTCAATAGATCTTTCAGGTCGCGGTGTTGGGATATCAAGCCACCACGCTCACCACATTACATTACATTACTCTTACAATTAAAATAAATTCATTTGAATTTCATACTAAATTTTGAAATAAAGGTAAATGCTGATAAGTATTTACAAATAATCTACAACATCTATGGCTTTAATATTCTAGAAAGAAGCAAAGATACAGAGCCTACAGGATTAGATAATTATTTCTTTAAAAAAAAAATCATTTATCATTAAAAATAGGATAAGCACGAATTGTGGTAGAAGAGTTAAATAACTTAAAGAAAAGAAATATTGAGCTGAGGCTACAAAAACTGGTCGTTAAAAAGCTTTCCCATTCTCGTATGCATTGTGCAAAATGTTTATTGTCATCATCAAGGAACGGCTTTGCAGCCGAGCGTATCAAAATAATTGTTGTTTCACGCATCGCTTGGCGTTTAAAGTATTCCATTGCCAGCATCATCAACAAAGAACAAGAGCGTCATCTGGCGGAAAGCAGGAATTAAATTGAAATTTTCTGTTTGCTGGCATCGCAGTGATGTGTTCGTAGCATAATGACTTCTATCTTGTTTTCGCTTTGTTGTCAGATCGCTTCTCAGGTGCGGTTGAACGTGATGGGCAAAATCTGTCTATTCTGAGGGAGAGAGAAACGAGTCAACGTGAATTTGGAAGCTTTGCCATTCCAATGGTTAAAAAGTGATTTGACAAAGGATAGAATTATTTATGTCTTCTTGTTTATGGTTTAAGATACAGCAATTTCATACCAAGTGAATTTGTTGGGAACTGTAAAAAAAGCAAAAGCATTCTTTAAATTAAAAGGGTTTTCAGACTATAAAGAATAAATTTTACTCTACCAAGCAAAATTACTTAAAAAGCCAAAATTTTATAAATTTTTAGTAATCTTATAACTTTGTAACTTAACTTAAATTTCAATTTAGCTTGAAAATTGTAAATTAATTTTAAAAACTTGTAAACGAAGCTGTATTATTATTAAATGCACTTTTTTAAAATTCCCAAGCAATTTCTACAACCATTAGATAAGCCCTGAATAAGGAAATTTCTATTTAGCTGGAATAAATAAGCATTGAGCTTCACTGCTAATAAAAATTGCGACTGCATGTTAGGATAGAAACTCGCAAAGTTCGTGAAATTAAGAATCGATGAGTTAACGTTAACGTAGATATATGTTCTTTGACGACTTATATTTGATATTGATCACCAAATTACCATGAAACTATGTATTGTAAATTCTAAAGCTTCCCGTATAGTAACTATTTAGGAGCGATTCAGTTTATCTGTTCAGCTTTTCTCTACGACTTTTTACAGCAAAACAAATGTATCTCTCAATTTGAAGAGAGATTACGCCTTTAAAAGACACAAAAAGGTAATGAAACATCAAATTACATGATAACAGCGGGAAGGAGAGAGAAAGGAGGAAAACCAAAGGAGAAGGAAAGAAATTAGCCAAGCAATAATAGGAACAGAAACCACGATTCACTCAGAGCAACTGATTTGTGAGATGGCCTTCTAAAAAGTTCGACTGCCTTTGATTAGCTATGGAGAACTTTACTAAGTAAACCTCACCCTAGCTTATTGAAAGGAAATAAATAAAGGGAGAAAAAAATATGAAGGGAAAAAGAAAACTCTATGAATGATTTTAAAGTATAAGAATGACAAAACTATTTGCAAACACTGTTTCTTGGAATGGAATTCAAAGATAAGTTGCAACCATTACCTCCATTGGTGGATATGTAACTACGCCACTATGCTGCTTTCTGAAGTCATTTACTTTCTGTAAGACTGGCCTTTAGAAAAAGGCGTCTCTCATATTCAATCAATCAAAAATCGGCCTTTTTAGATTCAATGATTATTAATGATTAAAAGCGTTTTCACACAGCAGTATTCCAAAAACCCATTACAGCAGATCCAATGTTCCTATTTGCACCAAAAGGAATGTGATTCAGATGGCCGTGACGCGGTTTTGAAGATATCTTCACAGGAGAATAGCTTTGAGAATTAGGACATTCGCGAAATACAATGGGTATTCCTTAGCTTTTGTTAAGAAGATCAATGCTAATACTTTATGAAATTTACGTAATCCGCACTAGGATATAAAAAGGTTACCTGGAAGCATTCATTATAGCCCCTTATGTTAATGACCTGTTCTTTTACATGAAAAATATTTTTAAGAGGTTTAATATTGGGATAGTTGCCTAAGGTCAGAATAATGTAGATAGTAAGAAAAAGGAACAACTGTATTTACGATATTAAATATAGAGAGGGATGCTGATGTATTAGTCCCGACGGACATTGGAAATCCGCCTTAAAAAACACGTCAGAGCGGTTAAAGTAGATATTACGAAATATAACACCACAGCCCATGCGTATCAAACGGACCTTGTGATTGACTTACAGAACCCACAATGATTCGCAACAGCTTCTGTTAGCTCAGTTGGTTAGAGCGTCATGCTAATAACGCGAAGGTCGTGGTTTCGATCCCCTCATGGGCCATCCTTATTCTTCAATTTTTTCTCCTCATTTTAAATCTTTTCACAGTTTCTCAACTTATGACGTTATGAGGTATTGGTTAAGAAATCCTTTAGAATTGGGATTTTGATAACTTTATTTTCTCTAAAATTAGTGTCAAGATATTTAAAGTAGATACTTAGTAAGCTACAGTTTTTAGGATTTCTTGAATGTTGTAGGTGGCCTGTTAGCTCAATTGGTTAGAGCATCGTGCTAATAACGTGAAGGTCGTGAATTCGATCCCCTCATGGGCAATTCTGATTCTTCATATTTTCCTTCCATTTTAAATCTATTCACAGTTTCTCAACTTAAGTCCTTTTAAAATCATTATTAGGAATTCAGTGTATTAACAACGTTTGAGTTAAGAATGACGATTACTCCATATAAATAGGGGTGGGTAAGATAGCATGGGGTCGCAAACAGACTCGCGCCAACATTTTCTAGACCACCCCGGCGCAGTCTAAAGTAAAGCCATTGCGAAGCACTGTGATTGATTTACTAATCACTATCCATAACTTGTTGGACTTGGCCAATGGATATTGATTGGTCCAATTTGTCTTAAGTAATGGTGATCCACTTTGACAAAGGACTCTGTAAGAGTTGGTTTTAAAGTTGTTTTTTAATAACTTTGTATATTTTTAAGAGATCTTTAAAGCATAAAAGAGCTGAAACATGGTAAAATAACTAAGTAAAACATCAGAACATATATTTTAAGTTCTGATGTTTTCATGTTCTGATGTCTAATGTTATGATATTCAGTCGTCGATATGTAGCAAAAACACATTAATTTGGTGAATAATGTACGTAGATATAATAATAATCATAATAATATGTTACGTAGATTTGTAAATGACTCGAGAAAAATGACGTCACACAATTATGTTTCCTTGTTTGAATCCCATCCACTTTATTTGAGTAATTCGTAGCTTGTTGAAAGGCTAGGTAATTTCAGTTTCAATACCAAGTTATTTACTGATTTTTTTTAAGATGTTCAGACTTACTTTTATTAAGTCAATACTTTCATTTTAGGTACGAAAGAATTTAAGCACAGTTTTTAGTTGTTCAAAGCTGTCAGTAATTTAGAATAATAGAATTCTAAAACTTTATTTTTATTAGTCTATTTTTTTTTAGTAATTTCTCAATTGCTTCTGCAGTTTAAAACGTCGAAATAAATGATTTCTCTCTCGGTAAACAATTGATGGTTATCAACTTTTTAAACTCGCAATTAATGAAATTAATAAGTTCTTTTCATCTAATAACGATGCATCATTAATTGGTATCTGAGATTCTGTATATTATATTATATTATATTATATTATATTATATTATATTATATTA
>JAFIDM010002131.1:50333748-50344689 GCA_023159025.1 Thereuonema tuberculata | reverse complement strand
TTTTACTTGCTTTTCTTGTAAAATTTTATTGATGAAGTGAAAAAAGTTTTTTTAGCTGCATAGTAACTAATTATATGAGAAGTCATATCAAAAAATAAATGGATTTCAAAGTACGAGTTGTTGATTTCAGTAATTGATAATTTCGAATCGTGATTCAAGGAGCAAAGCATTTTAGTAATGTTTTTCAATTGCAATTGACAAAACAAAAAAAACTTATTTACTTTTCATACAACAAAATCAGGCGCAGTCTTTTTTAAATGTCTTACACTTAAAAGTCGATGTGGAAATTCCCTTTGTTAACTTTAAATAAAGAATACTAGTAAATAGATATATTGTAGCACGAGTGAAAAACTGATTCATAAAGGCTCCTACACACTTAATTGCTTGCTTGACAAGCATACATGTTCAAGCATCTTTGAGAGTGTGTATGGAAAATTTGCTCAAGCATTCTGCTTGAACAGGCGGCTTGATGATTGATCGAAATTTCATCTGCATGATTGACAATCCACGGCTTTCGCAAGCGCGGAGGTTGTTTGTGCAAGCAAAGGTCAATTGAGACTCAGCTCTCGGCCGAGACGCATCTCTTCGTAATTTCCTTTCCACCTTCGCTAGTTATCTGCGGAAAGGACACAGAAGTACTGGAAGAATTCATTCGGGTTTACCAAAGCAATCTTTGTCTCTGGCGGATTAAACCTAAACATTATCACGATAAAGCTAAGAAAGAAGCAGAGTATAATATATTATTAAGAATATATAAAAACATTGATCCAAACGCCGACCGGGATATCGTAGTGAAGAAGATAAACAGCTTCCGAACGAATTACAGAAGGGAGAAGAAGAAAATTGAAGACTACCACCATTTCAACAGGGAAGGAAATTGAAAGACATTTTAAATGTTATTTCCTGTAGGTTTCTAAGAATACATATGATTAAATTTTATAAAAAAAAAAAAAGAAATTCTTTGTGTTACTGATAATTAAAATTATATTTTTCAAATAACTATGTCTTATTGCAGAAGAAGGAAACTCGTGACAACAGCTTTGAATAATTACAGCAGAAATCTATTAAAAAGAGGCCACCAAACATTTCTAAAAATGGATATATTTCAAAAACATCAACTATGATAATACCTGGAGTTAAGATTTGTTTGCGACACTTCGAAGTAAAATTATGTCAAATTTAATTACGAAGTTCGCGCTATCCTTTGACAGGGAGGAAGTGTTAGCAGTTGGGAAGAAATAGAATTTTTTTTTCAAATTAATAATAACAACAACAAAATTAGAAATAAGAGCAGCACAAGAATAAATGAATTGCTCTTCTGATTCAATCATCGGAGGGAATCGGGAACGGCCGTTTCGTCCTGCATGCGACTCATCAGCCCGATCCGACTTTGGAATCAGAAGAGCAATTTATTTATTCTTGTGCTGTCCTTGTTTCTAATTTTGTTGTTTTGATTAAAACTTCCAGCACGTTAAATTTGTTTCCTAAGTTAGGTTCTCTTTCCTAATAATATTTTTTTTTTAGTCGGATTATAAGTTAACTTTAATGTTTTAGTATGCGTTAAAACTAGTCAAGTTAGTGGAAATGGACACGAAATCTTTCAATTCAGTGACCAGCCGTGTTTAAATACCTGGGGAGTTTCGCCTGGTAGCGTGGACGATCATTAATTAATTCATTAATCATTAATTATGGCAATCATTAGGATCAATCACTCAGTAAGTTAATGTGAGGATAGGTTTTTCTTTTCAGTAACCAGTCTTTACACCATATGCCATGTTTCTTATTTCGTATTTTTCTTTTTAAAATCTGGACACACGCAGTTAAAGCAAGCCCAGCATCGTCGTCTGAACTCGACATATCTCAAGCAAAAAATGAAGCTGTTCAAGCATGCTTGCGTAGTGTGGTGGCGAGAGGGTATTTGTGCTTGCTTCATCAAGCATGCAGTTAAGTGTATCGGGGCTTTAATAAAAGTATCCCAATATGAATATTAATTTCAGAATATAATTCCATTTGGTTTCTTTATTGCGGCTTTCATCGTGAAGCGATGCAAAGTAACATGTTTCCTTTTAATAATAATATCAGCGGAGTATATAAAAAATTTTTACAAGTACTACCGAAGTACAAACATGCTATGTAATCAAGTTGCTGATGATTCTGATTCTACGATCATTGCATTCTTTATGGTCATTAGTGTGAAATGTGGCGTAGCTCAAAATATAAATTACAATCTTATAAGAATACAAACGAAATCTAATTAAAATATGCTACATAATTTAATTATTGTAGTTTTAAATCTACATAACGGTAGCTGTAGATTTAATCATATTATAATCCATCATACTACAAATGATTACAAGAATTTAATAAAATATGATTGAGGAAGCGTCATCTAATTGACGCGAAACCATAGTCGTGTTAATTAATGTTTTAATGTAAACTTTATTTTAATTGTAAATAGTTTTTTAAATAAGTTATAATTCTTTTTATTATGTATTAAATTAAGTGAGTTAGTTTTAACAGGTGCGAAGGCTTGGACATTGTATCTTATTAATAAAATATTCTTGTATGTAAATGAAATCAATATTCTTTCTTTTTTAGTTAATAATTTTTCTTCGATTTCAGTTGTACTTAATACTGATTTGTATTTGGATTAATTACAATTATAAAATATTGAAAAGTTTTCCATTTTAATTTATTTGTTTTTTTGTAATTGTCTGTTAAAAGGTCTCTTCGACCTTGAAAATCAATGTGGGATTTTAAGGAAAAAAAAAAGATGTTTTTAATTCTGTAATCGGAGATTTCTCTTCTATTAACTGATCTTTACATTTCATATAATTAATTATCTCGAGATACGATTAGATACATATTAAGCTTTTAAAGAAACACAGCTTAAAAAAAATTAAAATATATTCGTTGACCAATTTTAACATTTTCTAGACCTATAGTGTAAAGCACACTGACAAGTTCGTTAAGCTTGATGGTAATATCCAATTGCTATTTTCTACAAATAAATCTACATTATATTGTTGTACCCGAAAAAAAAAAAGAGTCCATAAAAACTAAGTTCTCTTATACAGATAAAAACTTCATCCAGATTTTTGTAAAAAAAAAAATATGAACTTCCAATTTCTTTTAGAAATTAAGTTTTTTTAATCAGATCTCATTTTAGTTTTGGAGTCATGAATAATTTTGTTTTGAATTGGAGATGGTGTCCTTTTATTGATAATGTCATCATAACTCTGTCTGTTTTTGATTAATGTCTTCGCCCTTGTCCCAAGACAACGTAGGACGCATTAATCAAAAGTATCTCGGTTATTTGGGACATATTTTTTGTGGACTTTTGAATTTCTTACTTGATTCCAATTGCTGGATGTTAGAAATGGCTTTTATGTAACGCTCGTAAAATATAACAATAATGTCTAATACAGTTTCCTTAATTATAAAGAATCTGGAAGAAAACTTTCCAATATCGTTACTTTTGATGAAAACTATAGATATATCAACAACAATATAAAAGTAGTAGAAAGTTTCAAGCTGATTCTAGTAAACCACTGATAATAATCGCAAATAAATACGTAGCCGAGCACTAAATTTGAAACCATGATAATAACTAAATTTAAAACCACATTTATTGCTCATTCAAAAAGTAACAGTTCTTCATTTAGATTGACAAGGAAATCGCACAGATTCCGAAAGCTCTCGACCTGGTTTTACTGTAATATATTTTTAAAATATTTTTATTATATAAACTTTTTTAACACATTTTTGTGTGTTTGGTGACTTCTTATTCAAACAAATGTAAATTTTTAACACACGTTAAGCTTTTATATAAAGTTCTTCATTTACTGATGTTGAAATTTTCGGCCCGTAGTTTGTTACTACTTGTCTAATTTTATCAAAACCATTAGGATCTTCTTCAAAAATAACGAGACCGTATAAAAACTCCATCTTTGAAGCAAATATAATTTTACTTAACCAAAAAACATCATGACTTACAAGCGTAATTAATTATCTTAAGAAGGATTACGAATGAAAAAAGGTGTTAAGCGAGTTTTACTTATTTGTTAACGGATTACCTGACAATAAAACTGGCGTTTTTTCCTGGCGCCTAAATCAATACACCACCAATTAGAACGTTTAAGAAAAAATGAAAAATTAAAACGGAAATCGACCTTATTGTTAAGAAATAATCAGGGAAAAACTACCATTTAATGTCCTTATTCAAAACTAAAACTATTCATAAACAATGTATCTTGACAGTTACTCTATCAGTGCGCCAGCATATAATACTTAACAGTTACTTAGGGTTCGTCAGATTATTGTTTCAAAAAGCCACTGTCGTTTTTGAAACTATAACCATCCTGCGCCAGGAAACGCAAAATTAATTTTAAAAAGGAATAAAAGATTCAAGTATTAATTACTACAAGAAGATTAAAACGTCAAAACGTACAGCAATAAAAGAGATGACAAATCAATTAAAGTAAGGACAACATGTTCAAATTCTACTAAAGCTCAATCAAATAATACTACATTGCAGTTTAAGGGCTTTAACTATAAACTGTAACAAAACCATAAATATCAAACAAAATTTAAGGACTACTCGTATAACAGAGTCAAAATTCATAAACATAAAAATCCGTATAATGGAAATAATAATCCATATGGAATATAATCGCAGACTCATTACAGTACATAATTAAAGACTATGTAAAGTCCACTGTTAAAATAAAGCGAAAAAAATGGAACGAACCTCTGGGTTTGCTGTGTTAAATATTATGCGCCTGCCATTCTATTTCTAAGGGATTATATTTTTTTATTATTCCAATTAGTATTTTTAGAAATTAAAAGAAATAACTTTAAGCCGTGCTGGCTTGGCCGAGCGGTCTGGACGGCGGTCTGCCGTGTGTGGCCAGGCGTGCCAGCACCTGCGTTCAAATCCCGGTCGTGGCATGGTTGTTTTTTTTCTTCTGTGTTTCGTCAGTTTCCCCCTGGGACTTACTCTCTCAGGTGTATCCTCGACGGGAAGTGAATTCTCGTCTCTTGATTTCCTAGCCTTGTCCTGAGTTGTCAGGGGGGCTAGCGCGTGGTCCGTTGAGGCCTATTCACGATAGTAGTAGTAGTAGTAGAAATGACTTTATATTTTATGTATAGATTCTGCCAAAATTTTTGTGATCACATTTCGACAAATAAAATGCAGCAACCTTTAGGAAATTGCCATTACGTACGATTTATACTATTCTAATGAAACTTTTATAGATCATTTTATAGATCATTTATTCAGAAAAAACACATAGCAAATTGCTGAATTACGAAATTGGAGACAAATGAAGATAGATCATCCATTATATGAAATTATGTAGAAAGTTAAAATTACTGTAGGCTAAGTTAAATGATTCGTTTTATTTTAATATACATTTGCGATAACATTATGTAATTTTATGTTATATAACTATTCTGACTATTTGAATCGAATAGAACCTGGTAATACAGTGAATCCAGTAGAGATCCCAGTCTCTGTTCGAATTCCACAACCCCTAATTCCAAATGAGTGTTATTGATGTTGACATGATTACTTCACACATTAGCATTATTCAACGGCGCTTCATGAATCAACCTTACACTTCCATCAAGTGGGTTCGTCCATGATATTCTGTGTTTGTTTAATCAATTCAGTTTTTCATAGTAGCCACCATTTTCTTTTTACATTTTAGCTGCTTTTTTAGTCAGCGATTAAAACAAAATAATGAGTGTAGTAATTATAGAAGTACACCAAATGAATTATAGGCCAAATCAGAAGAAATTAGAAAATGAAAATGGGCTGTATTGTACTATAATTATTCCAATCATTGTAAGATACAAAAGAAAGTACAAAAGATGCATTTTCAACATAATCAAAAATTGGGAAAAAGATAATACTGTATATTTTATTTTAATGTTTTGTTACCTGAATATTTAAAGTGTGATATAAATATTTTCATAATTTACTTCAATTATTTACTTTAATAATTCATACTGAATATAATATAATTTCAGTAATAAATACTAATTTTCATACTGAAAATTACAACTCAATTAGTTTTAAACTGTACTGTAGAGGTCCGTATTCATTAAATAGAAATAAACAGTATTATGAATCTGAATATTTGAGCTGGTTATCTAAAAGTTAATTCTATTCATTTAAAATATATCATAAGAAAGTGAAAGATGTGATGAAACTATAAAAATAAAACGAGGGGCTAGTGAAGTTCAACTATCGAATACGTAAATAAAAAAGCAGTTTCCTGTTCTAATGAGTGGATTCAACTTCCTTGAGTCAAAGTAAGTTTGAAATTCATTCAGCTTCAGAAGATAATAATTGCTTGCTGCATTATTGGGTAATTAGCATTTTAACACTATTCTATTTTTATTTATCCACTTTCTTCGCCTACGCAGTGAAGTTTGTAGTCTTTAGCTTTTATAAATTGTTTTATTTGGAGATATTGTAATCAAACCACATATACAAAATTATTCTAAAATCCTTTTTTTTTTATTTCCCAGACAACATCGATCTATTTGTTAATCATTGAGTACAATTTTCTCATTATATACTTATTTAGGTTAAATTTACATATACTTCATATCAATATTTTTTCATCTTTGATTTACTCCATTTTCGAAGTTATTTAATATTTTCCTTTGTGTGGAAATCATTAGGAACCAAGAACACGTTTCGTCATTATTATATTGCTTGAAATGACTCTTATTATCGGATTCATACAATAATATTTAATAGATCAAATGTTCACACAAACAAACTGAATTAGAATGTCATAATAAATGACGCCTAAGAATTTCATTTGTAAGCTAAATTCACACTTGAAATTCGAAAAACTTAATAAATTTGTTTTATGTATTGAAATTTATCATTTGTAATTTTTTTTCCCCTCACTTCCATTTTCAGGTTTTGTCTTTCTTTCATTTATCTTTTAATCAATCAATATACTTTCAATTGCCTGAGAGTAATTCAGCTCGAATTATCTTCCTAGATACGAAGGCGAAATTTAAAGTAGTACAAATCAGAATTTATTGCATATTAATTAGTAATGGAAAAATTATAACAGAAAAAGAAAAAACATTCCCAATTTTAATTGTTAATGAAAAAAAAATCTTGCTCGAAGAAATGAATTTGATCATTGAAATTTATTATCTGTATGCAGTCTGTCATCACTGCTAAATAATATAATAGTTCAATATTATTCTTTTAGATATGATAAAAATATGCACATTTATATATGATTTCATTTAAGACATAATACAATATGACAGGCTGTGTCATTGTTATTACTGTTTCCGCAATTACATTTTCTTAGAAAAGTTAAGTCTGTAAAAAATGATTGTATAAAATTCAGCTGCTAAGAGCAATAAACTATCATTTCAGGATATTTTAGACGAGAGAAGCCAGTCTCTCCATTCCCAACTAGATCACATTTTGTGAACCGTTTTATTCAAAATCTACAGTAGCTAGAAATATGAAATTTTGCATCCCCAAGGAGAAATCCATGTAGATTTGCTGAATCATATTTTCAACACTTAAAACTGTAAATTTTAGAAGAATTAAATGTTTTTAAAGACTTGGAAAAAGCCAAAAAGAAAAACCATAAGAAAAGCGCCATTACTTCTTCAACCTAAGCAAAAATTTGTAATTTCTAATAATCCTAAAGCATCGTAGCACTAGTCACTTTTAAATACCATCAGTCTTAACATGTTTATTTACTTATTATGGAAATTTTTGGAAGTGATTTTTTCAAAAGTGCGCAAGTCTACTCAAAGCCCGGATTTTTGCTTGTGTAATATCCTTACTAAATATAAATTGTTTTCATCTGCATTATTTTTGCTACTCTTTTTTGTATCTAGAAAGACAAAACACATAAAGAAACCAATGTATGTGATTAATAAGCTTTAAGAATATCCTTACAGTAGAAGTACTATTACTCGAACCCTTTTTTACATTAATTGCCAAACAACAGCATCACAACAATCAAATAATACTGGTTCGGTCTTTGACGAAAATCTTAATTCGTTTTCGTCAAAGCCAGAGCTATTATTACTTGATTGTTATGATTCTGTAGCAATTGTAGCCTGTATCTACCTATCACTAAATCGAAGTAATTGGCTTTTGTTTTCTGCTACGATCTTAATTTCCAAACCCATCCAAATTTTTATCGTAGTAAGATTTTTTTCCCGAATTTTAAATTATTAAGATTTAATTCGGATAATGGAGATAATTTTGAAAAGTAAATTATGTTATTTGTAAATGCTACTTCTTTTTTATAATTGGAAGTATTTTTATTATTTTGAGCAGTCATATTCATAAAACATATTGGCAATATTCCTGGATTTGCTTTATACAGAAATATTACTAAATTTACAAAAGTACAAATTAAATTATGTTGGTTACTTATCTACAGAATAATTTACATATCCTTATAATTTCTTCAAAAGATTAATAACTTTTGCTGAATATATTTTAAAATTAAAATATTTTATTGTTATAACATAGGGAATGTAATTAAATATAGAGAGAACCAAAAACAGATCTACAGTAACATTAATTTATAAGGAAAAAAACACGGTTAGCATTGAATGCTTACAATGACTTTGCAAATGACACAAAGGAAGCTATCAATTTAATCCAATTTCTTTGCCAGTCATCAAGGCCGTATTGGCATTAGATCAATCAAATGCTTCCTACGAGAGTACTGAACCACATCACGTGCCCTTTAAGAACGCACGTCTCAAGACAAAATAAATATTTAACAAATACACTATGAATACTCATGTTATGAATTAAAATTTATTTTCTAAATTTTACTCGATTGAGAAAAAAGTTTTCAAAAGTTAGCAGCATAAAATCTATTTTAATTTAAAATAGCAATATCTGTTTACGGAAGAATAAGATTCATATCTGTAATACAAGTATATATGAAATTTACCTGGCGTTGTCACCAGACTTCCTCTTCAATATTGATTACCCCGATGCGATGTTCAGCTCAAGCATTCGCTTATCAAATCTATGAAAATGCAAGGTTTATGTTATTAGATTTTATAACCTGATTGACTGAAACTCAAAACTTCCATTAGATAATAAAAGTTTCTATCTAGCTGAGAGTGAGGCAAAGTTTTTAATACTCAAAATTGAAATTGTTTACAAAATCTTTCTTTTACATCGAAAATACAAAATGAATAATGTTACAAACAAGTACGTGACCAACTGAAACTCTATAAAAGTCTTCATATCGTATTGTACTTATGAAACACGTAGACTACTAAAGGATTGATAATCCTAATACAATATTTAACGTACCTTCATAAAAAAAGGAAAAAAACTATTTAGAAATAAGTTTTAATAAGAAGTTTGCCCTTTATCCTATCGAAACAGGAAATCTTGAATAGTTCGGTCAGATTATGAGATTTATAAAAGATTCTAAGGTGTTAAGAACTGATGAATTTAAAAAAAAGGAGATAAAAAAACATATAAAATTAAATTTTACTTTTAAGGCGCGACTAGTTTTGATCATCTATATCCCCTGCAATCCTTTTACAGCGCTAAAATTAAGGAATATATAGACAAATCTTAAAGGATGGTTATGGTGAAGTCGTTAACAAGTAGGGTGGAGGAGTATGATCGGCCTATTTAAATGGCCTCGTCCAAAAATAACGAAACAGAGGTGAACAAAGAGTTGGGAAAAGGATATAATAATAATATGGATGACAATAATATGGATAATCATGTGGACATTGAATCAAAAAGACCATAATTAATCCGTATCAAGGAACATGTCTATGCGATTAAGAAAGGAAATCTTAATTACTATACAGCGATTATAATCTATAATTCTGACTTACGTTTAATATGAACAGTCCTTTGAATCTTGAATAAAACGATTATGTAAGGAAATTTAAAGAATCATTGTACATCTTATTAAAAAATCCTTATAATCAAAAATTATCCAAAGATTTTGGGGTAACTACAATCGTAGTTACAATCGTAGTGATGCAAGTAAAGTCGTAGCATACTTTTCCCCTCAATTCTTTGTTCACCTCTATTTCGTTATTTTTGGATGAGGTTATTTAATAGGCCGACCATACTTACACCACATTAATTGTTATCGACTTGAACATGCTCCTTTAAATTGAATTGATTTCTCTCGATGTCACAGCGCTTTTCACAAATATTCCCATTTAATTAACCATAGAAGCCATTGACTTTACTATTTCTAAGAGAAGGATTGAATGCGATCAAAGGCTTTGTAACATTAGGGATGTTATAGCACTTACTAAATACTTTATGTTTAATTCAATTCTTTCAGAATGGGGCAGACTATTTTTCCCAGGACCGGGCATTTTTATGGAACTGACTTCATCAGATAGAATAGCAGAAATATGAATGACACATAGATATGAAGGACATTAAATAAACAAGATCATGTGCTACTGTACAGATGCTATGTCGATGACCTGTTCTTCATTAATAGAAAAGATTGTAATATAGAGGTTGACATGGGCTTTGATACTCATCAATGAAATAACCTTCAGGATTGAGAGAGAAATCGAATCCAACATTTCTAGATGTCGTAATCAGGAAGAATGGAGATTGGCTTGTTACATCTGTGTGTAGAAAATACGCGGATGCAGGAATAATATTGCATTTCACGACGCAGGACTCTATAAAGTAACAGTAAAGGTGTGCGTAATCACTGCCTTTACAGCAGTGCTCTCATACTTATTTTTCGCTAAACTGAAATGTTTTGGAAAAGGAAGGGTTAACGTGCTGACAAATTCATTGAAAAATGTCTGTTAAGCCCAGCACAGAATAAAAAAAAACAAATGCCTTTTCCGATTCATTTTTACGGGATGGATTAGGGAACAGCTGTTTCACTCTTCAACGAGATCATCAGCCCT